>OX421432.1:88688-1288688 GCA_949126915.1 Musotima nitidalis | reverse complement strand
TTCAAATGCTTAGACTTAGAAAAACCTCGTCCCTCGCCCCTCGCTAATTTCACAAACCCCCTTAGCTTATGAAATACGCTCCCTGGCAACATGCAGCAGAAAGTTCCTTCGTAAAATAAAGTGCGTGAGATTGTCTGATAAAATGCGCAAAAACTCAGAAATTGTTTAAATATTCTTTACGAAAATAAATCATTAAGTCGTTGTTTTTCAGAGTCACCTGCATTCTAGGTTTAAATTAAATCAGGCGGAAGCACGACCGCCAGCTGATTGATTGACAGTCATCTGTTATTCGCACATTTTGTTTTACAATTTATTTTAACTTAATTGCTTTTCAAATTAAATAAAGCATATAAAAATGGTCGGAATCATTTTCCATTCAGTAAACAAAGAATAGGAAGATATCCAGGAATTTAAAAAAGTTGATTGGAATCAGAATCAGTTTTATTGCCAAATGTGGGTACAATATCAGATGGTACAGTCAAAATGATATAAAAGTTCCATTCACATTTTTATCGCTTTGATATGCAACTATTGTAACAATTAGAGAAAGATATTACAACAAATTATTTTTGTGATTTTAAATACAATATGATTTTTTAATATATTTCATCAGTTAATAAGTAAAATGTCAAATTAAAAAGAAATAATATATAGGTATGTATGTCAATGTAAAAAAATCTTTTGTTAATGTAGATAATAGTAATTCAAAAACTTCTGTCTTTTAAAAAATCGTCTGCTGATGAATGAATTGGATGCTGACTTCACTCACCAACAATTATTTTATGTACCTTTTAGCAGAACTAAATCCTTTAGATCATCATTAAAATTTTCTGTTTCAGATATCTTTAAAGTTATACCATATCTCCACCTTTAACCAACATAGGTGTTGAATTAGCACTAAACAAGATTACATTTCCATAGTGGCATTGTACAAAACCCTCGACCAATAGAATTTTAAGAAGGTTCCGCTACAACACAGCTGTTCTCCGGCTGTCAAAATATTTTAATAGTGTTAAGTTTGCATTCCGTTAAAATGTAATGACGATGTTGTGCATGGTTCTTTATACCAGTGTTAGTTCATCATTACAGCCAACCCACGTCCTACTATTGAACTTGGGTTTTCACTCAAAAAACCAAACCAAAAGTGGACCCAGAGCGGATTGGCAGACTCAGGTGTGTGGAATTCTGCTGTTATAACCTTCTGACATGGCTTAACGAGTACCAAATTTGCTGATAGTCGGGATCAAACGCTAAATGTGCCTTCCGAGCACGTAAGCGCTCGATATTAAACGAGCGGTCACCCATCCCAGACCTCCGTAAACTCTGCACGCGCGGAGCGTTAGTTTATCATCATCATCATATCAGCCCTATAAAGTCCACTGCTGAACATGAGCATGGATATATTGGGGAGAATAGATTACATTCTAATGGAGGTTTTGTTGATAATCACCACCCTCTGGGTAGGCGGGTTAGTGATCGCAGTTCACGCCAGTACGCAGGATGACACTGCTGCCATTTGTTCGGTTGGATTACTCTTCGTCGGCTCTTACGACTCCCCGTGAGATAAGAGGGGGTGGCACTATTCTAGGTCGGTACCACATAGCATGCTTTAGCGTCGGTTCATCTCGTATAAATGCCATTTTGGTCTAATCGGCCCTTAGTCGCTTGAGGCGTTAGTTTGACTGTCGTTTAGAAGAATGTTTGATAAATTATCAAATATCAACGCTCTATAAAGCTTTTTTGTTTCATTATTTCAGATTACCATTGTCTGGTTACACTATTATTATTGTTAGATTTTTCGCGTCTTTCAAGCGGGGCGTGAAACGGCCTTTTAGCAGGCCCTCATGAATGTGTGGGCTTTGAACCGTGCTTATTTCACGGTATGAATCGCTTTATTTTTTATTGGACTGCATACCGTCTGGCACGATGTAGTCATAATGAAGTGTCACATAAAAAGAAATACGTGGTTTAGATATATTAAACTAAAAAATAAACTTAATGAAGCAAACAATTAAGGTGAACAATATGTGGTGTGCAATAAGAAAGAATTATTCGAAACTTCTACTTACTACTTCTAATAAAATCAGAGAAAACAGTTGACAACTTACAATAAAACTATTATAATATATATGATATTTTGTTGCATTGTGTAGCGTCAAAGTCAAATGAAGATTGTAATGTGAGTACCTAACCAATTGATGGGTAATTTAAAAGAGCATACATAGCCTGTTAGGTCCTTGCCAGTTCTTACAGAGCGGTGGCTTGGAACTGACACTTAAATTCACTTACTTACCCAAAAAGAATCTAAGCTTCTCTTACTTGACACTGGCTAAATGTGCAAACAGCACGAAGCCATTATTTAAAAGAAAAAAAAATCTAAGCTTCGTGATTTTAGTTCATATTTCGATTGTTTTTTTATTTCATTATGACGTTTTCAGGTTCGGATTGAGCATACAAATGGTTTTTCGATACAGTTTAGTTTCATTAATCTTCTTGTTAAATTTATGATACTTATCAACTAAATTTTTAGAAAAAGATTTAAATTTAATTAAAGTCTAAGGGTTTTTGAACCGTAAGGTTAATAAGTTTTAAAATTGCGTTTAAAAGTGTAAAATGAAACATACAACCAAACTGCTTTTCTTATTTATAATAGCCAGGATTGAATTTAACTATAAAAAAAGGTTCCTGTCTGTCGATCCAGTTGTTATTGAAATGTATTAGGTATTATAGCTCCGGTAGCTTATATGGAAGCTCTCGGCCGGACACCGAGAAGGTCCGGATTCGAATCCCGGTCGCGCTCGAGGTGAGCTTGTATTTAAATCCCTTTAGTTCAATCCTTACAAAAATTATACAAAAATTATACTTACAATCATATTGAGATTGTAAGAAAGTAAGATTTGTAATTTTTGTTGTGTGTAATGAAAAAAATCAAAAAATTCTGGACATAAATACGACGTTGAGGTCAGTATACCTGCACTTCACTCCGGAGGTCGTGGGTTCGATTCCCACACAGGACAAATCTTTGTGTGCATGAACATGAATATTTGTTCTGGTCTGGGTGTTTTCCTATGTATATTAAGTATGTATTTACAAAAAAAAGGTTTTTAAGTATGTTTATCCGTTGTTTAGTATCCATAACACAAGTTCTTAATGATACTTATCTTGGAACCAAATAATTGGTGTAATTGTCTGAAAATATTTATTTATTATTTAAATACATATATACATTCACGCCTGTTTCCACGAAGGGGTAGGTAGAATCATATTATACGCCAACACTTCGTCAATTATGTAGTCTCATATAGCCAGAGCCTCTTCCGTTAATCGGCAGGTGCACCACTTGCAGGTAAGGTTGGCTTGGGCTCCTTAGGTCTTGGTAGGATACCTATATACACTCCCGAATCCCTATAAACTTCTGGGCCGACTTCAAAATTCCTCCACCACACCAGAATGTTACGTTAACCCTGAGGGATAACTTATTTTCTGATTAAGCCAGCTAACAGAATATAAGAAGGCACTGACTTCCTAATAACAACTGTCATTGATGAACACGACAGCCGAGGGCTTACTGAGGCACGGAGCAAGCGATAAATACGCTCTTAACTAAGAAAAGTCATAGGTTTTGAGAACCTGGAGGCTTGGAAGACTGGGTTTTGAATCAGAGACCCTCTGGATTGCTGTTTATTGGTTTCTCAGATCTACTGCCGCTTACAACAAGACTGATTTTCTTCTTTTATTTTAAATTTTGTTATTGCAGAATACAGGTTTTTGTAGACTTGTCAAATTGTTTTACCATTAAGTATATTTTCTTGTAAAGTTACAAGGGGAAGGGGAGGGAGAAAAAACTAACCTTACGATTTTCTTGCCCGTAAGCAAGCTTACGTCCGCAGTGAATGTGCGCGGTAGTTTTTAAGTATTATAATTTTCTTTCATAGGAACTTTATTGAGCCAAACTTGACATTGTTTTTTTTAACAAGTTCTTAGTGATCCCTTTTTTTTATTTGATTGATTCATTGATTGAAATAATATACAAGTACTTTAAGATACGTACAAATAGCAAAAGACATATTTTACACAGATATTAATATGAAAAAACGTATAAGACTCCGCGGCATCTAGCAGTAAGATATCGAAACAAGAAAATATGTAAGTACTCAGCCTGAACAGATTAAACAAAACAATATTTCTCCAAACGCCTTTTATCTCAACTCTGAAGAACTGCTTTAAGTCATTATATTTTATCTGCAGCTGTGTGTACAGGCGGCTTCTTGATAAGGGTGAACTTTGATACAAATATAGCTGACTTATATTTTTACTATTAAAGTTTTTAGATCCCAAGCAACATACAGCAATTGAGCCAAAATAAATTTAAATTAACAATAAAACACAAGCTGTCTTCAAAGGTATACTATTCTATCAAAGACTATATGGCAGATAAAAATGCTTGGGATTAAACTGCCGTTTCATACAGGCTATTCTAATATGAATGACTTGAAAACATAAATATTGTTAAGGTTATGTTATATTGCATTGTATAGCTTCACAGACAAATGAAGATTGTAATTCTAGTACCAAACTAATGGACATATTTAAAAGAGCATAGCCTGTGAGTTTATTGCCAGTTCTTCTTACAGAGCGGTGGCTCGAAACTGGCACTTAGATTCACTTACACTTAATTATTTTTAGTTTTTAAATATTGTTTTGTTGCATGTAAGTGAATCCAAGCTTCGTGATTTAGTGTAATATTATTTCGATTGTTTTTTTTTTCATTTGTAATCATGACGTTTTCAAGTACCTACTATGTATAATAGTTTATGAAATAAATATTTTTTTACTTTTTACTTTTACTTAGATACAATTTCACAAGTTTCTAGCTACTTATAAGTTGAAATTACTTACAATCACAGCAATTAGTAAGAGAAGTTTTACTAACAACTTGTGTTACGGATGCTAAATAACAAAAATAAATAAATAGTTTGAGTACTATTTTTAGTTAGTCAAAATCAATCTGAACTCAGAACTAAGTATTTTATTTATATAAGACTATTTGTGACTAGAAATAATTGTATTTATAGTTATGATGTAGAGCATCGTAAATGCATAAAATATTTATTAAGAATCTTTTTTAAAATGGCTTCGTGCGCTTATTTAGACAGAGTGAAGTTAAAGATATATTAATGTTACATAATTCATAGTACATGAGAATAAGTGGTGATCAAGATGATAAATGGTAAATGAGATGACCTTCCCCTAAACCCCTTGAGTCCTCATTAAAGATGTGGGACTATACTGAGATCTTACATGGACTTCTTGAGAGAATTTGTAAAGTGATGTTGCTCAGTTTTGTTTCATTAACAACACTCATGTACGTTCACACACACTTAATGGTTAATAATCCACCGTTATCTCACATTAATGTTCAAAATATCGCAACTTTTAAAAAATAAGACAAAATTGCAGACATGGCGTTTCACTTTCCCGTCAAATTACTTTAGACGTGACAACGTCTTATAAATTGGTTTGCCGGGTGACACTTCAAGAAACTGCGTTACGCTCCGTTCACGTTATGCGCTCACAATGAGAGCGAGTGAGAGGCACGCGTCCCTTCCACTCGGGCATGGTTATAATTCTCAAATATAATTCTTTGTATAAATAAATGTTTTAAATTGTTACTATTATTTTATCCTTCTTCCTACTATACGAATGAATATTCATATTAAAATTATTTTACCACTCAAAGTCGTTGTCACGTAAAACTTTCGCCCGTATACCGACTTTACAGGCAACCAATTTTTTTTTATGATTTGTTTTGATTTCCGCGTGTAATATATAGATAATCTACTTCTTCTTTCAATGTTAAATGTATACCTGTAAATGAATATTAATAAGATGATAATTTGTTTCAGGATTGTGTTATGGACCTGCAGCCAGTGCTTGTAGACAGTGCAATGTGTGGCCTGGAACTGGTTCCTGACCGGCCGCGAGTGTGTGTTTGAGTGATAATGTGCAGTGCCACACTGGCGGACGGACAGCTGATTAGAGTTTCTAATTGGTAAGTGTTTAATGATCTATGTATGTTAAAGTATAGGGATCCTACCAAGACCTAAGGAGCCCAAGCCAACCTCACCTGCAAGTGGTGCCTGCCGGTCAACGGACGAGGCTCTGGCGAACATAACAGTGCCCGATAAACGGCAATAGGCTCGCCACCTATTACGTAGGACCAACTATATAATTGGCGAAGTGTGTGCGTTAATATGCCTCTGCCTACCCCTTCGGGGAAACAGGCGTAAATGTATGTATGTATTTTAAACAAAAATCACGCCTACAACTGACTCTTTCGAACTACACGTGCTCTTCTTAAAAATTAAAAGTAAAAAGTTCTTTAGTTCATAAACTATTACATAGCACTTGAAAACGTCAAAACGACATATAAATAAAAACAAACTAAATATTACACTGGAATCACGAAGCTTAGATTCAGTTACATGCAAATAAATAAAAGTTAGGTGTAAGTGAATCTCAGTGCCAGTTCCGAGCCCCCGCTCTGTGTGAAGAACTGAGAAGAAACTCACAGGCTATGCTCTTTTAAATTATCAATCAAATATAACAATACAAAACACACACAGTGAATATTTGAAGATAATAATAATAATAAATAAATAAATATTTCTGACACTTACACCAATTATTTAGTTCCAAGATAAGTATCATTAAGAACTTGTGTTATGGATACTAAATAACGGATAAACATACATAAATACTTTTTTTTTGTAAATACATACTTAATATACATAGAAAAACACCCAGACCAGAACAAATATTCATATTTATACTCACAAATATTTGTCCTGTGTGGGAATCGAACCCACGACCTCAGGAGTGGAATGCGGGTATACTGGCCACCACGCCATATCGGTCGCCATATAGAAACCACCCTCCCACTGTGAAGTCTATCAGCACTCCAACCAAGATTGTGATAAGTCGTTCCTCTGTAAGACCATTTGGCTTTGAAATTCGCATCTGCGCACGATTCCTCAACTCTTATAGTCCTGGATATTTCAAGAGGGGCGTGAAACGGCTTTAATGCAGGCCGTCATGCATGAGTGGGTGCAACTCATTTTTAGACTGCATTGACTGTTTACCATCAGACAGGATGTGGTCATTATATATCGTCGGGGATAGTGCAAATCCGGATAATTCCGCGAAGTTGTGTTGCTTATAAGACCAATTAATTAGTATGATTTCCTTTTAAAACTATGCTGTAATATAACTGTGTTATTATATTATATTTAAAGTAGGCTGTATAGCAAAACGACGTAGTTCAGTCCCCCATTCCTATCTCTCACTACTTCCGGATGCTTTCTTGTTAAACCTCTATGAAGGTGTAATGTGTAACTCAGATGAGATTAATTAATTAAATAGTGAATAAAAATACTTTTATTTCAAATAACATAATCAATACTTTATTGCGTTCCAACAATGTTTTTTACAAGATGGTAGTTCAGGTACAAAAGTATTAATTGCGGACCCTGTCGGGCACAGCATAGTGTAGGAGAGAGGAGGAAGGACGCTGTGTTATTACTAGTTAGTTAAATCTAGTTGTTCATTAAATAATTTGTAAATATTTGCTCATTTTTGACTATGAGTAGTTATTAGTTGTTATTCTCATTAAGTTTCATAGTAATAAAATGTGAGGTATACTTAGTTATAATTGTTTTTATTTAAACTTTATTGTTGCTTTTATATTATTTTTTCGGTCATCAAACTGTAATATGTACACAAATACAAAAGTTTCAAAAGCAATCGTGATATGCAGATTTTAAAGTCCAATGTCGCAGTATGATGAAGAAAGATGCAACAGCAATAAGTCAATTAGAATGTGTCAGGAGGAGCTGTTTCTCCACGGCTGCTTGGCAAATTGCGTGGTTAGCACCGCACTTGCTTGACAAACTGTTTGGTACAAGGGAATGGAGACAGCGACTGATTTTATTTATTAAAGTGAATGGGCGCGTTGGTTAAGTAAAATTCATAAAATTCAAAATCATTTATTCAAGTTTGGGTCAAGAGAGCTCTTATGAAGGCCAAACTTAAAATTTACTGCGGGCGGGAGCTTGATCGTAAAAGAACGGGCAAGAAAATCGTCAAGTTTGGTTTTTTCTCCCGCCAGTTACAAATGTACGTAAACTAAAAACATTGTTTACAAAATAAAAATAAAACTTGTGTTTTGTTGTCACAAAATTTTAAGAAAAGAAAAAAAAAAAAATTCTCTGTCTCCTTAGCAAGATGAACATAATAAAGGATAAAAACAGTAGAAATTAGTAGATTTTTTAAGTTATTATTATAAGATCTTTCCTGAGTCAAAATGTAATTAATGTTTTTAACTTTGACGTTAATAGGCTCTGGTAACATCAACATGATCCATTATTATAAATATATTAATGAGAGCAACGACGATTTTGATCAAGATGATTCATTATTATAAAAATATTAATTTTGATACCCTTGAAAATTTAACGCTGCATCTAAAAGTCTATCACTTGTACCACACAAAAATAATTGATCAACACCCATCAAACACCAACTGACGGCAATTGTAAAATTTATCAATCGACAAGTCCTATTGACCGACCGCCAATTGAATTGATTTGCATATTATCAATCTACAAGTATTCGCAAGAGAAAAAAAAAATAGAAGATATTAATTAGAAGTGGCAACACCACATTTGGTAGGTGAGCAAAAAGTTCGGACTTTCTATGTCACTGATAAAAAAGATTCGTATTTTGACGAAGAGGACGGATGTGTTTTCAAATGTACTTTCTCCGAAAGTTTTCTTTTGTTTTCTTTTATTGTATCGCTTGTGGCTAAGACTTGGTCGATGGTAGCGATAGGTTAGGTTAAGAAGCGTTCAAGGTGAAGTTCTGGAACATACATACATACATTCAAACCTGTTTATACATTCAAATTTAACATATCACACCACGCTTACTCCTCGCAAATACACACACACATACCCACACACACACACAAACACTCACACTCATAATCATAACATCAAAACACAAACTCGCACATAAATATCTGTAAGATTTGTTGCAAATTTAGTATTTGTGTTATATGTTTCTTATTTTATAATTAGAGTATTGTATCTAATGATATAATATGGAACGCTGTGTCCTCTTCTGGAGGTGGGCGCTAGTAACAACGACACAGTCCTTGACTAATGTAGTTATTAACAAACACAATTTATTGTAAACCCAATTTCTGTTCCAATAAAAAATATTTGTATTTGTAAATTTGTTGTTTCCCCGAAGGGGTAGGCAGAGGCATATTATACGGCCACACTTCGCCAGTTATATTGTTGGTCCCACATAATAGCGAGCCTATTGCCACTGACCGGGAACTTTTATGATCACCAGAGCCTCGTCCGTCGAACAGTTCTGGAATGGTTGACGATTTGTGTATTATATCATTATGTTAAGTGTTACTTGGAGTTATGAAAGAAATCTTTGAACCAAATTGAACGGTATTCCCTTTTCAGTCCTTGGATAGTGACTGTTTCTGTTGTTTTTTTTATTGGAGCGCTCGACACGAGGCTTTGTGGTTGGCAAAGATCGCTGAAGTGAAGAAGGTTATGTTCTAAGTTCAGTGAAACACTCATCACTACTGGTCAAATTGACGCGTTGACAGAAAATTATGACCTCAAACGTACGAATGCGCCTTTTCTCTTTAGACAGGAGCCTGGTTAGAGAAGAATCATACAAGAAACTCTGCGAGTCCTCCCTGCCAATATCACGTAGAACTTCATCTCTCTCTGCCTTTAGTCCCAGGTCCCGTGATATTTTAAGTGACGTTCATAAGTGCTTTTGTGCGTGAGTTTTATAAAAAATATATATATATAAAAAGCCGTGAAAATCCATCGAAGAGGACGTAGGTTCGCTTAAGGTCGCGCAGCTAGCAATGACCCGTATCGCCATATAGGGCGCTGCGCACGCGCATTGCGAAAACCTGCGCCCGACCAGATGTTCGCGGCGAAGGTTGCTGCCTACAGCTAAGGGTACTGCTACTAAGGTTCTTTACTACCGATAACGCGGTGATTCCGCTCTGATTCATACATTTTTGAACAAATAATGTTAGTATTTTTTGTTTACTTACATACATACGTTCACGCCTGTTTATCCGAAGGAGTAGGCAGATACATAGCAGATTATATAGTTGGTCTCACGTAATCGGTGGCGAGGTTATTGCCGCATATAAAAAAAAAAAATTCTAGTCCCACCAAATTATTTAGTCCCACGATAATATTACTTATCTACATTTATTATGAAGAACTTGTGTTATGGATACTAAGTAAGGGACAAATATACATATATGTTATATACATAGAAAAACGACCAATATGGCGTGGTGGCGAGTATACCCGCTCTCCGCTCCAAGGTCGTGGGTTCGATTTCCACACAGGACAAATCTTTCTGTGCCAGAACAAATATATATTAAGTATTTATTTACAAAAAAAAAAAGTATTTAAGTATGTTTATCCGTTGTTTAGTATCCATAACACAAGTTCTTAATGATACTTATCTTGGAACTAAATAATTGGTGTAATTGTCAGAAAATATTATTATATTAAAAACACCCAGACCTGAACAATTAATAAATTAAATGTTAAATCGAGTCCTAAACCTAACTTAATTCTGCTATTTTACAACTTTTCAAAATCAAAATAAATTTAGTCAGCTAGCTTACGTCCGAAGTACTTGTGAATGTAGCTTAAATCTAGGAACCCCACATCTCTGGAGCGGGACCTTGTTACGTGTAGAAGTTGCTTAGAAACTAGGCAAGGTCTGTCCTGCATACACAATTTTTTTTTTTGTATATAATTAATATAAGCACATCGGAAATACCAAGACTAGAACAAACATTCATGTTCATGCCACAAATATTTATTCTGTGGGAATTGAACCTACGACCCCAAGAGCGGAGGAGTGTAGATATGTTACATCCATACAATCACACCTATTTCCCCGAAAGGCAGAGGCATTCACATCATATTGTAGGTCCTACGTAACAGGTAGCCTATTGCCGCCTACCGGTAACTTGTTTGCTCGCCAGAGCCTCGTCCGTAGAGCGGCAGGTTCACCACTTGCACGTGTCTGAAGCAGTGAGCCCCACACTCCCCTCTCGGTCCCCCCATTGGCCGGGAGACAGTGCGTAAACAGCATTTTTTTACCGACGATAAAAAAAAAAAAAAAAGGTTCACCACTTTCTGGTGAGGTTGGCTAGGGATCCTATGAGCTTGGTAGGATCCCTAGCCAATTAGTTTACATTTTTAAAACCTGATTACTATTAACTTTGGAATAAATAGCCTTCACCACGTCGAAGGTTGAATTCTTTAGTCAGAAATCTCTGAGATTCGTAAATAATTTGCGTTAAAAGAACATTAGAATCAGGAACGTTTTTACCACATTCAGAAAAGTATTTAAGCGATGACGTAGTTGAATTCAAAAGTCACCAAAATCAAACCTACAAGAGTGTTTCGCGATGAAAGTATAGAATAGAATTAGGGATAGCATTGCCAATATTCAGCTTAAGCCTTTCCCAGCATTCTCAGCCCACTCCAGCCAACTTCTTCAAAAAGTAACTTAGATTTGTATGAAACTCGTCGTCGATTTTCACGACACGACGACGTATCGTCTTGATGTTAAGAGCCCTCAGGGCATCGAACGTATAGCTCCAGTCCACGAGCTTCCTCTCACACCACCAAGGTGCGAGGGTATTGGGTCATATTCCACCACGCGGACCCAGTGCGGATTGGCGGAGGCTGGTGTATGGCGTGCCACCACTGTGACTGTTAACTTCGCAGAACACGTTGGTGGAGTGCGCGGCCCCAATGATGGTCGACAGCAGGACGGCGTGGGAGGCGACGGCCTACTTCTGCGAAATGGTGATGTCGCAGAAGGAGGCTGCGGAGCGGGAGCGGGATCAGCGGCAGGCCAGGAGGGCCCCTTACGCAGCGTCTTAGGCGCCGGGGGCAGCGGGCTTCTACGCCTAACTAACTATAGACCCCCCGCGAAGTCGGCCACATACGCCGGTGGTCGCATAAGGAGGTAGGGGTGGCGCGACACACTGCGCCTCTCTGAGGAGGTCCTCCCGGTTATAATCCGGGGGACGTTGACCACGGGTGGGTTGTCAGAAGCTTTATCATTTGGCACTGGTGGGGACCAGCGCCTCTATTTCAACAGCGGTGGTCGTCGTCGGAAGATTTTTAGTGGGTAGGACTGCTGGCGGTCGCGTCTGCCGCAGTGAGTCACAGACTCGGTCGCCCTTTGTTCGGGAGGCAGTGCGTAAAGGCATGTTGTTACCGACGTAAATCAAAACGAAAAAAAGCAGGTGTATGGCGTCCTGCTATTAGAATTTTTTAAGCCTTTAAATTAGGCCACTGACGTGGCTTAACGACTACCACATTAAGTGATAACTTACTTCGGGATCAAATGTTACACAAACGGTCACCCATCCAAGGACTGAACCGGTGATCGTTTCCGACTACCAAGCACCACAGAGCGGGCGAGAATCCATATATGCTCATCATCATCATCATTTCAGCCATTTGAAGTCCACTGCTGAACATAGGCCTCCCCAATTTCTTTCCACGTAGATCGATTCTTTGCCGCCTGCATCCACCGGCTCCCCGCCGCCCTGACCAGATCATCGGTCCATCGCGTGGGGGCCGTCCTCTACTACGTTTGCTGATTCGTGGTCGCCATTCAAGAACCTTAACGCCCCATCGGTCGTCGGTTCTTCGAGCTTTATGCCCACAGCCACTTCAGCTTGCAAACGCGCTTCGCTATGTCGGTCACTCTACTAGTTCTAAATGCTCAATTTACGTTAAAACAACAGTAGATTATGGTCACTTGTGCACAAAACCTATATTTTGCTTCCGCACCACTCTTACGTCAGCAATATAAGTGGCGACCTTAGTAAGCAAAATTAGTGATATTATGTAAGTAACTGTGCTGTTATGGCCTAAGATATGGGTTAATGGGTTATACATTTGATTTAATGGCTTGCTGTGACAAAGTTGTTGCCTATTTTTGAGTAAACAATGTGGATTGATGTAACAATGGCTCTAACGTCGTTGCTACACGATTTAGACTGCCGGTGATTATGCATAGCGGTGATTATTATACTAATGGCTAAGGTTGGAATAAATATGTCTTTTATTGTTGAAATTATGCATAATATAATATAATGTTTATAAAAATAGGAATGAAAGACATTTTTATAACTAAATTTAAAATGAAAATTATTTCAATCCCAACTTTTAGCAGGATATAATGAGTAGTTAATCGTTGAAGAAAAAGAACAGATTTTCATAAGTTTATTAACAACTAGCGGTCGCCGGCGCATTTGTCCGCGTGATCAACATAAAAATCTTCCTCGTGAATCACTCTGTCTATTGAAAAAACTGCATCAAAATTCGTGGCGTAGTTTAAAAGACCTAAGGATGCGTCATAGGGGCGGACAGCGGAAAGGGACTTAGGTTTATATTAGTGATGTGCCATAGGAACTACATTATTAATAGTTCCTTTTATTACATACATTGGGGTGTATAGGGATCCTACCAAGACCTTAGGGGCCCAAGTCAACCCCACCTGCAAGTGGTGCACCTGCCCGGTAAGCGGCAATAGGCTCGCCATCTATTACATGGGACCAATTATATAATTGGCGAAGTGTGGGCGTATATTATATGCCTCTGCCTACCCTTTCGGGAAAACAGGCGTGAATATGTGTATGTTTATTAGTCTGCAAAATTTAACTGTTAGGCTATATTTTACGACCGACTGACATTGTGTTGGGATACGCTTTGCTTGAGAGGCTTAATTCCTGAAAGCTGCTATTCAGAAATGACGTACCGTACGTTACATTTTGGTCTAAACTTTCGACCGCTTTGACTTGGGAAATACGTTCCCTGATGAGGTTGCCAAAAATATACAGCAAAGAGCAACGAGATGGGAATCCTACCAAGATCTTAGGATTCCTTTTTTTTTCGCCTGTAAAAAAATGCTGTTTACGCACTGTCTCCCGGTCAATGGGGGGACCGGGAGGGGAGTGTGGGGCTCACAAGCCAACCTTTCCTACAAATGGTGCACCTGCTGATCAACGAACGAGGCTTTGGCAATAACAAATATTCCTGATAGGCGGCAATAGGCTCATCACCTTTTACGTGGCACCAATAATATAACAGGCGATATACGGGCGTTATGTAAACTTAACACAAAATTCGTGAAACAGTTTTAAATGCTTAGTGCCTGGTGGTATTAAAAAGTATGGTATTTCAAATGACACATCACTTCTGTACACACGTGTACTGATTTAAGATATCTTTACACCAAATATGGTCTACTTGTGCACCGCAAAAGAATCTACGACGTGGCAGTGAATCAGCGGCCTGCGCCCACGCACTCCGTGACTTTAAATAATTAGTGTTTCGCGGAAATTTGCGGTTCATAGATTATTATGTTGTATTGCGATTGGCTGTTATCTAATATTGTTAAGTTTGGGTATTTGGATGACATTATGTCTGTTTATTTCTGTTTTGAAGACCACGTAAGACCTTCCATGACCAAATACAAAAAATGTTAGAGAAAGGGCAGGTCAAAAGTACCCTAAACCGACGGGCGTGTATGAGGAGGTTAATGAGTGTGAATGAAGCTAAGAGTGTGTGCCAAGATCGTAGCAAGTGGAAGGATGTTATCTCTGCCTACCCCTACGGGAAAGAGGCGTGACATTATGTATGTATGTATGTATGTCTGTTTGACAAGCTCATTTGAGCTTGTCGTGTAATTAAGGTTGCCTGGAAGAAATCGCTGTTAGCGATAAGGCCGCCAATTGTATCACTTTTCTTTTGCAACTGTTTTCTTGTTTTATTTTTAATTTGATGTACAATAAAGAATTTCTATCTATCTATCTATAAGATTGTGCTTTTGTTCTTCCTGTCAAGACGTATGCTTGGATACTTACTAGTGGGGTGAAAGCTCAGAGAACTATGTTGAGCAGTGGTAGCCTAGCGGAGAGACTATGTGCCTTGCCTTATAATTTAGAGGGTCTCGGGTTCAAACCCTGGTGGCAAACCTATGACTTTTCGAAGTTATGTGCTAATCGCATGCTCCGTGCCTCAGAAAGCACGTTAAGCCCCGGCTGTCATGGACACCTATGGAAGTCGTTATTAGGAAGTCAATGCCTTCTTACATCCTGACAGCTTTAACCATATAATGATGTTTCTCTCTGGGTTGCGGAGTTCAGACGGTAATCGCTTCATATGATAACTGAAATTCTGCCCTTCCTGGTTGGACCATTGTGCAGACCCAAGCTTAAGTCTAGGGCAATCGGGATAATGCTAGGATATGATGCTGATCAGCTCAGAAAGCTTTGTTAAGGGGTAATATGAAAGGAGTCTGCCTTCGAAACTAACTTTGAAAGGAATATATGCCACCTTAATAGTGACCACATCCTGCCTGATGGTCCATGATGATCATTCAATGCAGTCCAGAAATTAGAGCACTCCATACTGTGGAATAAGTACAATAACTAGCGTATCCATTCTTAAAGGCCTGCCGATTCACGCCCCTATATCTTCAGTTTCACGCCGCACTTAAAAGTCTCGGGACTTAAGGAGCTATGAAGCACATGCTCCGGCGGATAATTTAACCTTTTTAACATGCCTGTTAACCATTACAAAATACAAATGTACATTTAGAAATTATCTTAAAACCCGCTTCGGACTTGTAAGAAGTAAACAAGACACACTGATTGACAGGCAGACCAATCTTTCTAGATAATAAATCAGCCAGACCTGTTCAGCTAAGTCTAGAGTACCTATACTTAGGACAATCACATAGTACTTACAGGTTAATATAGGCTGGCTAGTGAAAGAGAAGCTGTTTAATGATGCTACTCAATTAAACTTAGCTGTCGAACTTGAATACTTAAAGAAGAATTTTAGAAATAATCTGGTAACCTAAACTAACATGATATAATTTATTTTCTTTGGGACAAACATTTGTACAATATGTATTAACGACGACTGATATGGCGTGGTGGCGAGTATACCCGCATTCCACTCCTGAGGTCGTGGGTTCGATTCCCACATAGGACAAATATTTGTGTGTATAAATATGAATATTTGTTCTGGTCTGGGTATTTTTCTATTTATATTAAGTATGTATTTACAAAAAAAAAGTATTTATGTATGTTTATCCGTTATTTAGTATCCATAACACAAGTTCTTAATGAAACTTATCTTGGAAACTAAATAATTGGTGTAAGTGTCAGAAATATTTATTATTTTATTATTATTATTTATTATTAATAGTAAATAATTTAATTGTGTCATTGCAACCAGCACCGTTATCCACGAGTTACTAGTAAAATAAATTGTTACCACAGTGTATTATGCAAAAGCCATTTATAAAACTACAAATAATTGACTATATATACTAGTTCGTGGACCGAGAGGACATCAGTGCATTCCGCTTATGAGGTCGGGGGTTTGATTCTAACACAGGACAATTTTTTGTGTGCATGAATATCCATATTTGTTCTGGTGTTGGTGTTTCCTATGTATAATAAGTATGTATTTATATAAAAAAAATAGTATGTAAGTATGTTTATCCATTCTTTAGTATCCATAACACAATTTCTTAATGATACTTATCTTGGAACTAAATAATTGGTGTAATTGTTAGACATTTAATATAATTCAGCATGAAGTCCACTGCTGAACACTGGCCTCCCCAATTGCTTTCCACGTATACCGTATCCTTTGCAGCCTGCATCCACCGGCACCCCGCCGCCCTGACCAGGTCATTGGTCCATCGTGTGGGGGGCCGCCCTTTTATATAATTAGAACTATTAATCAGTGGAGGCTTTTCTATCATATCCTAGCATTATCCTGGTTGCACTAGACTGAGGATTAAAGTCCAGGGTATGCGCACTGGTCTAACCAAGTTTTGGCTGAATTTCAGATATTCCATGGAGCTGACTTCCGCAACCCAGGGGGAAACATAATTCTATGGTTAAACCAGCTGTCAGGATATCAGAAGGCATTGTCTTCCGAATAACGACTGTCAGAGATGTCCATGACAGCCGGGACCATCGGCTTAGCGTGTCTTCCGAGGCACGGAGCAAGCGATAATTACGCACATAACTCTGAAATTTTATTGATGCGCCAGACCACAGTTTTTGAAACCGAAACCTCCTGAAGTTAACCCTTTAACGGGCAAACTATATTGAGATTTTTCATTGGTTTTCTACCTTAACTCAACTACATACGGTTTAATTTATGGTAGGAATATATTTACCACTGACTCGCAAAGGGTTAAAGCCATGATTGAATAATTCGCCTTTTCCCATTGCATGCCCAAACGTTCTCTTTTAATCTACTTTTGCTTCAGTCCAGCTTTAACACCATAAATGTCTGTTTTTTTTTTTAATTTATTAAGAACAAACAAAACTTAAACATTTATATATTACTAACAACATAAAGGTTGGCTTGCTCAATAGTCACTTATTCTTTTTATTTTTATTTACTTCGGTAACAAAATGCATTTACGCACTGTCTCCCTGCCAAAAGGCGGAGACCGGGAGGGGGTGCGGGGCTCACTGCGGCAGACGCGACCGCCGCATTCCTACCCACTTAAAATCTTCCGACGACGCCCACCGCTGTTGAAGAAGGGGCGGGGGGCCAGCACAAAGGGATTTGCAGTATCTGGCACCCCGCCCGCGGCCAACGTCCCCCGGCTCAGAACCGGGAGGACCTTCTCAGAGAGGCGCAGTGTGATACCCCCTTAAATAGTCACTTATCCTGTGCTAAATATCTAAAACATCATTCTGTCCCTAACAATTTTAAACAAAATTAAATGACTGAAATGCAATGACATTTTAAATGAAATTTAGGTTAAAGCTACTAAGTTAAGAACTGTTTTGCAAGCCGCTCTAAAAGCACAAAATAACCTATGTATTTTTTGCTAAAAGCTATAGTGTTCGGCATATAATTCTTAAGTGTCAAATAAATGTATAAAATATAGTATTTATAAAAAGAGTTTTGTCTCATTTTCTTTTAAATATTGTGATTGCAGAACACAAGATTTTATATACTTTGTTTCAGTATTAAGTACTTTGTTGTAACTGGCGGGAGAATAAATCAAATTGACGATTTTCTTGCCCGTTCTTTTACGATCGAGACGTCCGCAGTGAATCGGTTAATAAGTTTGACTTTCACAAGAGCTCTATTGAGCTGAGCTTGAATTAATAATTTTGACTTTGACTTTGTACAACCTGGGGGCCTACCACCAAATTCGATGGATTACGGGTAATCCATCTAGATCAAACTTTGTTTTGCGTTCATTAATCCGTACCGGGGAATCTGCCGACAGCCACCTCTCATTCATGACCTTCAGTCCGTGACAGACCAATAGGTAAATGGAGAACGCCATTTTGGTCCGATTTCCATGAGTTCGGCGGTACGACAGAATCAATTCGAAATCCATCTTGCCTTATAATCGATTGCCATCGAACTCGGCGGTAGGCCCCCTGTAACACTGTTCACATATTACTCAAAGCTTTAGAATGCAAAACAGAGTTGAAGAAATAGAAAGAAAGGTAATATAAAAAATGAAGTTAACTGTTTAGGTGCCTCAATTATTGGTAGGAGACATTTTTTATTGTTTTAGCAGTTAAAGTGGTAATTAACTAACTAATGATTACTTGATGGGAATTCACGTCTCAAATATCTATTTATAACATTAAGTAATTGATTCGGCGAGGCAACTGGCGTCCAATAAGTCACACGTGTCTGTGTTGTCGCGTTGGGATTCGAACCAAGGACATCAGATGTCGCCAACCGTCCTACCCATCGACGACGGACTTATTGATAAATTTGTTTGGGTTTAGTATGGGTTAATAAACATAATACGTCATTGACATGTTTTATGTATCGATGTAAAGATGAATTTATACAGAAACTGACTTGTCAATGTAGTATGTATAATACTTTTTTTTTTAAATGTGACACGTCCTAATGACTACATCCTGCCCAATGGTAAGCAGTCGATGCAGTCCAAGAAAAAAATGAAAGCGCTTCATATCGCGAAATAAGCACGGTTCAAAGCGCATCCACTCATGACGGCCTGCTAAAATGCCGTTTCACGCCCCGCTTAAAAGACGCGGGATCATAGGAAACAGGAAACACATGAGCCGGCAGTGAATTCCAGAGCTTAGTGGTCTGTGTGACTTAATTACGCAAGGTTGTATTTTTATCCAGTAGCACCCACAAACTTTTTACAGAGCTACAAAATTTTAAATCATACTGTGTTCAATAGTATGTAACTCTTGTTAAACTTAATTATAAAATTGATTATATACGGACTTCCGTACTCGTCCATGTATTTTCATACCCTAACCCATGTATTTTTATACTTAAAAAATATAACCTATGCAAAGTAAAATATCGGTGAAGTTTAATTTTTTTTTTTGTTTTTGTAAGTAATTTTTACAAACATACATACATACATTCACGCCTGTTTCCGTTTTTCAATCCAATTTAATATTCAGATTTATATAATATTTCATTTTCAGGCAACGTCAAGTACTTATCAACTAATTCTTAATTAAACTATTATACAAGTATTATTATTACAAGTAACTATCTCACATTGAAAATACATTTAGCTGTCCGTTCATTGACTTCTTTTAAACATCTTCAAATATATTTCTTCATTGTAATATAAATCAGAATTAACTCACGTTCAAAACAACTTGTATTCGTCCCTTTCACTCCTAAAAGGATATTAGCTTTGTCTCCCTCTGACAAATTTTGTATTCTCTGTTAAAAATAAAGTGGTATTTGAAGTAATCTCTTTTATGGTGAATAGGTGAGCGTTATCGTAGGTCATGGAAGACGGTACCAGAACCAGGTGGAAGCCATTAGTTTGAGACAAGTTACTTGAATACTTAATCTTATTGGAAAATACTAGTTAAGGCAGTTACAAGTGTTATACAATAGCTTTAAAGAGTTTCACCATCATCATAATCACAGCCATATAAATAACGATGGCCTCTTCAATAGTTTTAATAATCAGTAAATAAAGGATTATTGCACATAAAACATAAATAGTTTACAAAAGGTATTTAAAAACTTAAAGTACAAAGGTGGACTTATCTCTAGAAGAGATCTCTACCAGCCAACCCTAGAAGTTGTGTATAAATTTGTAGGTACGGGATTAAATTTGGTTAAAGATCTTTGTTAAAAAAGGAAATAAAAAAATGAAAAAACCTATATGTACCATGCATACTTACATACATATATATCAATATTATACATACATAAATATCAATATTATGATTAATAATGTAATAAAAAATATATATTATAAAAAGTTTAAATAATAATAAATAAAATAAACAAAAATAAATAAATATTTTCTGACAATTACACCAATTATTTAGTTCCAAGATAAGTACCGTTAAGAATTGTGTTATGGATACTAAACAACGGATAAACATACTTAATATACATAGGAAAACACCCAGACCAAAACAAATATTTGGGGTATTTGCGCATAATCACAACGCTGGGTAGTTTTGGTGATCGCACATTCAGTAATAGAGGGAAGCTCTGCCCTCTAAGTTGTCGACGATTACGTATACCTGGAACAAAAAGTCCAATCAAGTAAGTCCAACTTCGAGAATGACGTCAATCGTCGAATTAAGCTCGGTTGGGCTGCGTTCGGGAAACTGCAAAAATCTTCTCGTCCAAAATACCTCAGTGTGTCAAGACGAAAGTCTTCGACCAGTGTGTGTTGCCAGCGATGATATAAGGGACTGAGACGTGGTGCCTGACTATAGGCCTCATAAGAAAGCTCAAAGTCGCTCAGCGTGCAATGGAGAGAGCTATGCTCGGAGTGTCCCTACGTGATAGAATCAGAAATGAGGAAATCTGTAGGAGAACTGGAGTGACCGACATAGCGTAGCGCGTTTGCAAGCTGAAGTGGCAGTGGGCCAGGCACATAGCTCGAAGAACCGACGACCGATAGGGAGTTAAGGTTCTTGAATGGCGACCACGAATTAGCAAACGTAGTAGAGGGCGGCCTCACACGCGATGGACTGATGACCAGATCCCAGGGCGGCGGGGAGCAGATGGATGCAGGCGGCACAGGATCGATCAACGTGGAAAGCAATTGGAGAGGCCTATGTTCAGCAGTGAACTTCAAATGGCTGAAATAATGAATCTCAGGCCTATGACGACCGAACATTTTCAAGTGCTTCCCAATCCAACACGTTGACATTAGAAACATTAGATCTTATGCTTATTATTTATGAAATTGTAGGTAATCATTCTTATATAACTATTATCATATTGAAGATGCATCCTACATACAAAAAGAGTACAATAAGTTAAATAATCATTAAGTAAAATCAAGTGTCGACCAGTTTGCCTTCACCTCTGAGTAATGGGATTGTGTGAGTCACAGCGCAAGGTGTGAGATATATGGCTTTACTATACATAAGTACAGTCAGCTACAAATAGTTGATACATATTGATGGCAAAGTCAAAGTCAAAGTCAAAATACTTTTTATTTCATAAACTATTACATAGTACCTACTTGAAAACGTCAAAATTATAAAAAATAACAAAAACAAATAAAATATAATTATACTAAAATCACGAAGCATAGATTCACTTGTAACCAAACAATTTAAAAAAAACAAAAAATATTTAAGTGTAAGTGAATCTAAGTGCCAGTTCCGAGCCACCGCTCTGTAAGAAGAACTGGCAAGAAACTCACAGGCTATGCTCTTTTAAATTATCGATTGGTTAGTTACAATCTTCAGCACCCAAAAAACTACAACAATTTTAGTAAATTTTGTTTTTTTTGTAATTTGTAGCAGCCATTTTAAATATAAATAACTATACTCTTACAATTACACCAATTATTTAGTTTCGAGATAAATGTCATTAAGAACTTGTGTTATGGATAATAAATAACTGATAAACATACTTAAACATCTTTTCTTTTTTTTGTAAATATGTACGTACTTCATACACATGGGAAACGCACAGACCACAACAAATATTCATGTTCATGCACACTTTGTCCTGTGTGGGAATCGAACCATACACGCCATAGCGGTCGTTAATTTAGTTCTTTCCGTTCTTAATGATACTTATCTTGGAACTAAATAATTGGTGTAAGTGTCAGAAATTTTTATTATTATTCACATATATGTATTAAATTTACACATAATTTATATTTTTTACAATTATTATATAACAAAAAAGAAAAAAATACAATACTGTAAAAAATATAAAAAACGGAGACCGCCGGTCGCGAGGTAACACCCAAACGACTGGCGGCTAGGGCTGCAGAGAGAGAAACCTCCTGACAATGCGCGCCGTATCGAGAAGCACTGCCTTTTGTATCTGACCCTTAACCCAGCTACCTAGCTTGAGCTTCTTAAGATATTGGTCGAAGCTCTTCGCTATCAACCCGTTGACCGTAACCACTATCGGAACAATCGTGGCTGAGTCCACATCCCACATGGCAGAAATCTCGTGGGCTATTATTATTATTATTATTAAGTATATCGATTTCAGCCCTATCGTTCTTGTCTTAGAGACGTCGCTCGAATCGCTTTAATGGCGCTAATATAGTTGGTAAGTTTTATTATGCTGACTGTACATTCATAACTATACAACTCATTAGTTCGCAGTAACTACTGTCGAATGAGGTTAGTGACGAGAAAAAAGTGAGGAATGAGGAGATGAAAATGTTAGGATGGATTTGTGATCAAAGAATAATTATCTTAGAAGTAATATTTCGTGTGGTACCGGCCTAGAAAAGTGTCACCCTCCTCTCAGAGGAGTCGAAAGAGTCGACGAAGAGAAATCCTACCGGACGATGTGCAGCAGCGTCATTCTGCGTACTGGCTTAAACTGCGATCTATTATAAAACAAATAGTCATTTGAAGCGCTCGTAGCTCCGCGATACTCGGTGGTCGGAAACTATCACCAAAGTAAAGCAGAGTTTACTAAGGTCAGTCCTTGGATGGGTGACCGTATGTGTGGCATTTGATAGCGAGCGCTTCCGTGCTTCGGAAGGCACGTTAAGCCGTTGGTCCCGGCAATCACTAAATGTGGTAGTCGTTAAGCCATGTTAGAGGCCTAATTGGGCGGCTTGAAAAATTCTAACAGCAGGACGCCATACACCTGCCTCCGCCAATCCGCACTGGGTCCGCCTGGTGGAATATGACCCAATACCCTCGCACCTTGGTATGTGAGAGGAGGCTCGTGCTCAGTAGTGGGACGTTAATGGGCTGAGATGATGATGATATAGTCATTTATTAGGAAGGCCAATGTTCAGCAGGAGACTTTACAAAGCTGATGTTGTTGTGGCAGAATATGTTGGTAAGGAAAGAGGAAGATATAACATTTTGGGGAAAGGGCAGGTCAAACGTCCCTTTGGCACCGATAGCGAATTAGCATGAACAAAACTAAAAGGGGCTAAAGTGTGTGGCAGGATCGTAAGAAATTAACATCGTAAATTATGATGATTTGTGAAGTGGACAATCGAAAAAGTGATGGATTGATTGTAGGCAGAATAATATGATATAGGTATATGAGTTAATAACTGCGGGTAATGGATGGAACATACAGATGACACTAAAACTTGCACATACGTTTCGCTATGTCGGTTACTCTAATTCTCCAAAAATATTTCCTGATTTTCTGATTCTATCACGTAGGGAGATTCCAAGCATGGCTCTCTCCGTTGCTCTTTAAGCGACACTGAGCTTTCAGGGCCCCTAGTCAAGCACTATATCTGAGTACCGTTTGTTAATACTGGTCAAAGACTTTCGTCTTGAGACATACGAATGGACCTTAAGCAGTTTCGTAAAGTAAAGTAAAAGAAAAAAATTATTTATTTCATAAACTATTATAGATAGTACTTGAAAACGTCATGATTACAAATGAAAAAAAAACAATCGAAATAATATTACACTAAATCACGAAGCTTAGATTCACTTACATGCAACAAAACAATTTAAAACAAAAAATAATTAAGTGTAAGTGAATCTAAGTGCCAGTTCCGAGCAACCGCTCTGTAAGAAGAACTGGCAAGAAACTCACAGGCTATATGCTCTTTTAAATATTTCCATTAGTTTGGTACTAGAATTACAATCTTCATTTGTCTGTGAAGCTATACAATGCAATATAACATAACCTTAACAATATTTATGTTTTCAAGTCATTTATATTAGAATAGCCTGATAGCGTGATACGTTAATAAACTGAAATGATGATCACAACAATATTTAGTTAACCTTAACCTCTATACCGTATTCCGAGTATCTGCTAACAGTACGAACAAACACGCCGTGCCTATCACTTGTTCTAACGTTGGTATGTAGAAAAAAAACCACCACAAAGATCATCTGTTTTTATCTTTGTCGTCGGAATGACAAAAAATCCGTCTGGCACGAACTCCGGCGATGAATGGGCGTCTTATCTCCGTCTCGCTCTAGCATTGCGATGATGCCAGTATGTAATGTTGTGTTTAGATAATAATATAGCACATGTTATGGGTCCCCGAGACGATCAAGTGCACTTGACAAGTCTATGTGATTGAAGCGAATATTGATTTGTTTACCTCGTAATAATTATACTAAAATCAATTTATTTATTTATTACAACACGATAATGATGACATTGTAGGTTTCTAAAAAAACACACTCAAATGTAGACAAAGCGGCTTTTGACGGAAAATCTTTTTCAGTATAGCATTCCTGTAAATAATGACATCGTGCAACAAATTACAAAAAAAAATAACTAAAAAACGATCAGTATATCGATCTACGGCTTGATCACATACATACATACATACAAAATGTCACGCCTCTTTCTCGTAAGGGAAGGCAGAGATCACATCCTTCCACTTGCTACGATCTTGGCACACACTTTTAGCTTCAATTATACTCATGAACCTCCTCATACACGCCCGTCGAGTAAGGGTACTTTTGCCTGCCCTTTCTCCAAAATATTCTGAATTTGGTCATGGAACCTTAACGTGGTCTTCCCCTCCCAACACTTCAAATCACTTGTCCATCATAAATCACTTTCGTAAGTCACAATTGACAGAAATTAAGTTTTACGACGTTCCAAACAAATTGATGTTCAACAGTGGCGTGCGCACTTGACGGCTCCTTCAATGGGCGTCAAGTCCATCAAGTGAAAACGTCAATCACGTGAACCTTATCAAGTACCACTTGATCGTCTTGAGACTCATAAGTCTTAGTGATAACAAAGACAGAACAATAGAAAACAGTGAAATTTTTTACGAATAATAAATTTTGGCTAAAGATAGCTTGATACTAAAGAAACAACAAAAGCCTTTACAATGAAAATGAAAAATGTGTTTATTATAATAATAATAATTTATAGTTATATAGTATATATATAGTTGAATTCTACATCGTTTCCAGTGGTACCCAAACTAAGCAAAGCTTGTATCTTGTAAAACCAATTTTATTTGGATTACAGAGTTTTAATTGATATTGAAATATATGGCACTCTTAAAAGAAACAAGTATAAATTGAAATGGTATGGAATGTGTATCTATCGGTTAAAATAAAGAATCAATATTTTTTTAAATAAAGTCTATACACCTCATCCTAATTATATACTGAGTTTATTAAAATTGCTATATAAATCTTTGTATTCTGTAAAAATAAATAAGTAGGTCCCTAAGACTATGCATATATTTTACCGTAACATTTTTCACTATGAAAAAGAAGTCAAAAGAAAACAGGTCGGATATGTGCAGAGGGCGCGCGCGGCGCGTGCCTTTACGTTGCTCCTGCGCACCTGAAACTGTACTGCGTCACTCTAAACGATATCAGCAAAGAAATTTACTTCGACTTACGTTGCTGTCTGACTACTGCTACATTTGAAGATTTATAGAACAAAATACGCAATGTATACAAAACAAAATGCAAGGATAGATGAAGTTCAAAGTAAGTTACGGATCTCTGGTATGGCATCGATCTGTTTGCTTTTTTTATAGTCTGCGTGTTGATAATAAAACTAAGTGACGCGATAATTGAGACCACCACCTCTGAAACTACTGGTACTGATTTATTTTTTTATACTTTAAGAATGTACTGGTCTCCAGTCCATATATTCGATGCATCATTGAAGGTGTGTATTGGTCCTCTTTATAATTAAGCTAATGGGCTCATGCTAACATTGCGCTGCTCGCCATAGAATGGAAGTCCATCGTCACCACGTCTTAAAAAGAGGATTATATCAGTTGATGAGGCCTTGGCCTCATCTTCCATCATACCGCGCGCCATCATCAGGGATTTCATCTTTACATCGAATAACATGATGGTGCATAGCTTGTGCCTCAACTGTTCTGTCCAACCAGTTGGATTAAGCGTCTCTGGTTGGGGCAGTTGTCCATCTCATACTTTTAGTTGGTTAATCACCCCTATCTAAGGAACCTACAGCCGCATGACACAACTTGGTTTTCTGAATTGAGTTTCCATGGTGAGGTTTTCCCACACCATACACTTTACAAAACCACGCTAGTAGTGATGCCGTCAATAGGTTGCGGTGTAGACGAAGAGAAATCCTACGGGATGATGAGCAGCAGCGTCGTCCTGCATACTGGCTTGAACTGCGATTACCAATCCGCCTGCCCAGAGTGGTGAGTATAGGCATATACCCCTAATATAATGTAATCTATTGTGGAGGCCAATTTTCAGTAGTGGACTTTATAAGGTTGTTATGGTGGTGATAAAGCCGTTTGCCTGGGAGTTAAGTGCTACCTTGATGTTTAACAAAAAGACGCAGTTCACAAAAATTGAGTCGTAAATATAATACACATACAGAACCAATAAAAAACCATATAGTCATATTTATAACATAACCAGATAACACTATGTTTAAAAAAAACACTACAAATTAGAAGTAAGTAGGTATAGGTCGCGATGGACCGATGATCTGGTCAAGGCGGCGGGAAGCCGATGGATGCAGGCGACTCAGGATCGCTCAATGTGGAAATCTATTAGGGAGGCCTATGTTCAGCAGTGGACGTCAGATGGCTGAGATGATGATGATGATGAGGTATAGGTTAAAGTCAATCAACACTTCCTCTCTAAAAATAGCACTAGTGCCAAACTTTAAGTGCATCCCCTATAAAAATGACCCCATTCTCGGTTCCTCCCCGAAATTCCTCTTCAGATAAACATCATAATACTAAAGCTATCCACGCCCTCTGTGTGTAATTGCTTGTTTTATCGCCGTCAATGTGTACACAGCTTTAAGCTTAAACAAATAGCTTGTATATACTTATAGGGCTGGATTATCACAGGAACCAAAAAGTCCTGATGAAATTTAAGTCATTTAGGACATGAAGAATAATTTGTGAAGAAATTTGTTACAACTAAAATACATTAAAAGATAAATCACAATAAAGGAATTGCAAGCTTACAAGCCTCTACTGATGAATACACAATGAGTTCTTGCACAATAATAAAAAATCAAACACTAGGTAGTGAAAATGTTTAATCTATTTTATAAAATGGACACTAAATTTGTATGGCAAAGGTTACAGCAATAACCATATGCATTTATGGTCTGCCTCCCGGCCAGAGGGGGACCTAGAGGCTTGAGTGGGATTCATCACCGGCAGGCACGACCGCCAGCAGTCATACCTGGTAAAAACTTACGACGACGCCCGCTGTTGTTAACAGAAAGGGCTGGAGCACCTGGATTACAGCTACTCGCACTACGCCCGCGGCCAACGTCACCCGGGATCAAAACCGAGAGGACCTCCTGAGAGACGCAGTGAACGCGCCCCTACTATCCCCATGCGACCATGGCGTAACTTCTAGAATAGAATAAAATACTTTATTTGCACTTGAATGAGGTACATTACTTGTGCTTGAGGTACATTCTTGTACAATAAAATAAAAGCGTATTTCAAAAGGAAACTAAAGAATCACTACCTGTTGCTTTTAGAACAGAGCTAACACTTATTTAGAATGTATTTATTTGTTAATATTTGTTATTTGTATATGTTTACATTATAATTGTATGTATATATTTTTTTCTTAGTTTAGTTGTTATTATTATTTTTCCCCCCAATATTATTATATTAATTTATTATTTTTTATTATGATCCCACACACTAATCTCTGACACTTCTGCTAGGGTTGGCTGGAAGAGATTTAAGCTCACCTTTGTACATGTTTTTTGTTACTGTGTTTTTTTAAGAATGTTTATGTGCAATAAACGATATATATAATAAAGCTGCTCTCATTCAGCCAACAACGGTGGCATGCAAATTATAATTAAATTACACATACATTTTTAAGAGAAAACTATACTTATAAATTGTTAAAATGTCAAAATTCTAAAATCTTAAAAAGTCATTAAAATCGTTAAAAGTCAAAAATCTACGGAAGTCTATGGTTAGACAGCAGGGGCCTTCTGCCCCCGCCGCCTAACGCCCTCCTAGCGCTCTTGGAGGGCACTCCTGACAATCATCTTCAGATTGACTGAATTGCTGTTTGAGTTTAAAATTAATTCCAGATTTCATGGCTAGCAGTGGGACGTTAACGGGCTGAGATAAATAAATCAATATTCTCTTAAAATCACACCAATTATTTAGTTCCAAGATAAGTATCACTAAGAACTTGTGTTATGGATACTTAACAACGGATAAACATACTTACAAACTTTTTTTTGTAAATACATACTTAATATACATAGAAAACACCCAGACCAGAACAAATATTCATGTTCATGCACACAAAGATTTGTCCTGTGTGGGAATCGAACCCACGACCTCTGGAGTGGAATGCAGGAACACTGACCTCCACGCCATATCGGCCGTCAAATTGCATGAGTGAGATGAAACAAGCAAACTGAATGTGAACGGAAAGCCGTAAAAGCGCATTGCAAAACGATCACAGACGAACGCGCAGCGATTATCCAATTGTTAGGAAGTGGACACGTCACATAAATCTTAATAGCAGACGCTGGGCGGAGGGCTTTCTCGAGGGAATGACCTCAAATTGGTCAGGGCTCCTCTGAGTCCTAGTGCAATATTTTTTTAATAGATTAACTATGTTTGCTAAGCAGAGTTTACAAATCTCAGTAATTTTAATGGGCGATCTTTTGTGTGGATTTCGTGTTTCTTAAAGCACGTAAGGCCCTTGTAAGATAACGACCGATGTAGGTAGATGCGAGGTCGTGATTCAATTCCCACACAGGACAAAGCTTTGTGTAAACAAAAATGAATATTTGTTCTGGTATGGGTGTTTTCCTATATATATTAAGTAAGTATTTACAAAACCATGTTGTGCCTACCCCAGTAATAGTGGGAAGCTCGGCCCTCGAAGTTGTCGACGAGTACGTATACCTGGGACAAAAAGTCCAATTAGGTAAGTCCAACTTCGAGAAAGAGGTCAATCGTCGAATCCAGCTCGGTTGGGCTGCGTTCGGGAAACTACGCAAAATCTTCTCGTCCAAAGTACCTCAGTGTCTCAAGACGAAAGTCTTCGACCAGTGTGTGTTGCCAGCGATGACGTATGGGACTGAGACGTGGTGCCTGACTATGGGCCTTATAAGGAAGCTCAAAGTCGCTCAGCGTGCAATGGAGAGAGCTATGCTCGGAGTGTCCCTACGTGATAGAATCAGAAATGAGGAAATCCGTAGGAGAACCAGAGTGACCGACATAGCGAAGCGCGTTTGCAGGCTGAAGTGGCAATGGGCGGGGCACATAGCTCGAAGAACCGACGACCGATGGGGCGTTAAGGTTCTTGAATGGCGACCACAAATCAGCAAACGTAGTAGAGGGCGGCCCCCAACGCGATGGACCGATGATCTGGTCAGGGCGGCGGGGAGCCGGTGGATGCAGGCGGCAAAGAATCGATCTACGTGGAAAGCAATTGGGGAGGCCTATGTTCAGCAGTGGACTTCAGATGGCTGAAATGATGATGATGATTTACAAAAAAGAAGTACGTAGGTATGTATGTTTATCCGTTATTTAGTATCCATAACACAAGTTCTTCATTATACTTATATTGGAACAAATTTATTGGTATAGTTGTCTGAAAATATTTATTTATTTATTATGAACAATGTTCGCAACATCTGTAGATCCGCGATACTAATTGTTTTAACTTTTTATTTCCTTGATTTCGTAGGGCTTCATTAATGTAAAATTTTAGCTTCTTAGTAAGTAGATACAAAAAGTTTTTGAATTTTGCCGCGAACAGACGGACGTGGCTACACTATGATAGTTCCTTGTATAATCTGGTACCCTTACATATAATATGACATATCACTAATATATCCCAGCACCATCCCCGTTGCCCCAGACTTAAGCTTAGGGCCCAGGGTCTGTTGTCGTCTGACCTCCACAACCCAGAGGGAAACATCATTATGTGGTCAAACCAGATGTCAGGTTATAGAAGACAATCACTTCCTAAACGACTCCTATAGAGCTTCATGACAGTCGGGACTAACGGCTTAACGTGCTTTCCGAGGCCCGGAGCGAGCGCTAATTACGCACACAACTTTGTTAAGTTACAGGCGCGCCATGGTTTGAACCCGAGACACTCTGATTTTAAAGTCTATTTGTTTCGGCACTAGGCTATCGCTCGCAAATTTAATATGAAACAATTATATGGTAATTAGCCTGCTTGAATATACTACAGTAGTGTCTGTATATAACGGGTATTTTGAGGTTATCAATCAACATTTAGGGCTCTCCTAGCACAATTACCTTCATTTCAAGATTTTACCTTAAACTCTGGCAATTACTCACTGTTTCTAGGTTAAAAGTAAGTAAGTAATTTGTGTATTTCTGGATTTGAATTGCAGACCTTTGGCGGAAGGTTGCTCCTTGATTGATTGTGCAAACGGTCTTGACTTTTAGTGCTGAATTGAAATTGCTTTACGTTCTTTGACATCATCCTTAATTGTGACGTGAATTGATAATAAATGGTACATACTTACAAGCATATGAATTCCTATATCTATATTTATATACCTAGTAAACACATGCAAAGAGATATGAAACGCTTTAAATATCATTTAAAGCATTGAAAATCTTTATTTTAGGGTGTACAGGGACCCTATCATCTCTGAAGCCCAAGCCAACCTCACCTGCAAATGGTGCACCTTCCGAATATAAAAGTTCCCGGCAATAGGCTTGCTACCTATTACGTGGGACCAACAACAAAGTATGGACGTATAATATGATTGTATATATATACTGTACCACCCGAAAACAATGCAGCTTGGCGGAGGAAGCTGTCTGGCGTCCTGCTGTTAGATTTTCTTTAGGTTCCCAATAAGGCTTCTAACTTGGCTTAATGAGCAATAACCGGGATATGAAAAGCCACGAAAAAGGTGAACAAGGTATTAGTTTCCTATCATCTAGTCTGGTGAAGCCAGGAGTGTGTTTTTCTAAAAGCGCGTGTAATATCTATAAATTAATCTATTCAAATAAAAAGCGCTTATATCTGTTCATATGTAATATTCTGTAAAGTATATAATTACGCTAATGGAAGAGCGAAGTCCCCCGATATAGGCATAATTTGCTTAAAGGGAGACTCCGGCCACTAATCATTGTAACCATAACTTTTTAATGAAATAAATTTTTATTATTATTATTTATTATCTATCATTTAGGGCTATTTATATCATAAGTGTTACAACAAATAAACGAGTTATCTTTTTTTGATCGCAGCTAATTTCTGAAACAGCAGGTCTAATTTTGAAGTGTCTTCCAGAGCTTACAAGAAGAAAATGTGGCAACTTTTTAACGCCAAAATAAAAAAGTTTTTTTTGATAACGCAGATTAATTGCGGCAGGGGACTTCTTGGCAGGAAAGTGAAGAATCATAACTGCAGTTTTGTTTTATTTTAACGGTGAATTATTAACCTTTAAGGGTTTGTGAACGTACATGAGTATTTGTAAATCAATCAAAACAGTGCAACATCACTTTCCAAATTCTCTCAAGAAGTCCATGTGAGATCTCAGTATAGTCCCACATCTTTACTGAGGACTCAAGAGTTTTAGAGGGAGAGAATCTCATTTAACATTTATCATCTTTATCACCACTCATTCTCAATTACTTCGAAATAAATATTATTAATAGATATATAACTCGACACTGGCTAAATGTGCTAAACGCACGAAGCCATTATTTATAACAAAAAAAAAATTGCGGCAGTCTGCTAATATACTGTGGTCAAAGTATATTTTTATTCATCCACTGATTAGCGTACAGTCTGCTAAAGTATTCGCTGGGTGCCAAATTGGTAGAAATTAAGGCCAATTCGGGCTTGGATGACGCCCGGCTTGCGTCCATTCCATTTACTGCCGTGTGCCGACATGTCGCGCTAAATTACTTCAAGGTTATGTAAATACACGACAACTTCCATATACACGAGGACAAAACATCGCAGGAGTTAAGCAGACTTTTTATTAAACTTGTTGGTTATGGCAGAAGAACCATGAGAGTAAGATAAATGCAGTAGAGATGAGAGCACTCAGAAGTAATCTAGGTGTGAAATTGGGTGATAGGAATGAAGTGATAAGGGTTGAAGCTGGTGTAAAAGAAGATATAGTGACAAGAATTGAGAAAGGTATGCTTAGATGGTTTGGTCATATTGAGAGGATGAATGAAAGAAGATTAACGAAAGTGATGATGGACAAGTGATTGGAAGTGTTGGGAGAAGAATAAATTGGGAGGGGGGCCTAATAAACTAATAGATGGATGAACGGAAAAATAAACACCCGTATTATTCAGTCATCTTATCAGCCTTACTATAAGATTAGCATCTAATAGTACGCGTTAGTTTATAAGTATGACATTCATAAGAGCTCTATTGAGCCAAACTTGAATAAATGAATTTTGATTTGATTTGATTTATATGATCGCAGTTCCAGCCAGTACACAGGATGCCGCTGCTGCCCATCGTCCATTAGGATTTCTCTTCGTCGACTCTGACGATTACTCGTGAGATGAGAGGGGGTGGCACTAATCAAGGACGATATCACATGGAACAAACGCACGGTACTGTGCCATGATGTGTGAATCATCATCATCATCTCAGCCCATTTACGTCTTACTACTGAGCACGAGCCTCCTCTCACATATCAAGGTGCGAGGGTATTAGGTCATACTCCACCACGCTGACCCAATGCGGATTGGCGGAGGCAGGTGTATGGCGTCCTGCTGTTAGAATTTTTCAAGCCACCCATAAGGCCTCTAACATGGCTTAACGACTACCACATTTAGTGATAACCGGGACCAACGGCTTAACGTGCCTTCCGAAGCACCGAAGCGCTCGATATCAAATGCCACACAAACGGTCATCCATCCAAGGACTGACCTCTGTAAACTCTGCTGTACTTCGGTGATCGTTAGCCGACCACCTAGCACCGCAGAGCTACGAGCGCTTCATGTGTGAATGAAAGGTTACTATTATATATTACTTAGTAACCCCCTTCATTGTGTAGACTATCAGCTCTCAACTTCTTCTTATTGGGTTGACGATGATGGTAGACCCGGCTCTTTTAAGCGTGGCGTAAAATGGCTTTATGCAGGCTGTCATGAGCGTGTGCGTTTATTACCATGTTTATGCCAAGGTATGAAGAGCTCTGGATGGTAAGGGTGTATAGGGATCCTACCAAGATCTAAGGATCCCAAGCCAACCTCACCTGCAAGTGGTGCACCTGCTGATCAACAGACGAGGCTCTGGCGAACGTAATAGATCTCGGTAAGCGGCAATAGGCTCGCCACCTATTACGTGGGACTAACTGCATACATGGCGAAGTGTAGGCGTAAAATATGTCTCTGCCTACCCCTTCGGGGAAACAGGCGTAAATGTATGAATGTATGTATGAAGAGCTCTTACTGTTAACCTGATTGTGGTCATTTAGCGTGTCGACGTGACACGCTTAAAATACCAGGGACTATAGGAGCTGGGAAGTACAAATAATTATATGATAAAGACGTAAATTTTGATTGAATCCCATTCCATTAAACGTATATGAGTAATACAGATCGCAATGATTGTATGTGCATTTTAGCGTCGGATTTCAATATAACCATAATCGTACGTAGAGCGATAAAATTATGGATGTGCGATATATTTTTTACTTCACTTTCCACATAATCGTTATTATTAGGTAACGCATAGATTAGGGGCCGAAATAATAATTATAATCCAATCTCCCCCGGACCAAAACCGGGAGGACCTCCTCAGAGAGACGCAGTGGACGCGCCACTCCTACCTCCTTGTGCGACCATAGCGTGTGTGGCCGACTTCTCGGAGGGTCCTTTGTTAGACAGCCCCCTGCTTCCGCTACCTAAGACCCTCCTGGCGCTGCTTGACGGGCCCTCCTGGCCCGCCCGCTGCGCCCTCCACAGGTCCCTCTTAGTTTCCCCTCGATAGTCAGTACTAAGGGCACCCAGAGTGGTCTGTCTCTGGGTGTTACCTTTTCCCGGCTTCCGGGAGGTACTCAGCCCCCCCACCACGCCAAGGTGGAGACCAGTCGGGTGGGTGGACAACTGCGCCTAATCCAACTAGCTAGACAGCATAGTTGGCCGACGACCCCTGCACCATCCTGTCATCTGATGTCAAGATAAAATCCCTGATGATGGCGCGCGGTATTGGTATGGAAGATAGAGACCGAGGCCTTTATATCTCAAACCAAAACAAACTGGTATAATCCTCGCCAATCTCTGGGTGTTACCTTTTCCCTAGCGCCTCCTGCGCCCTACCGGGAGGTACTCAGCCCCCCCACCACGACAAGGTGGAGACCAGTCCAGGGGGGGTGTATAGGATCCTACCAAGACCTTTGGAGCCCAAACCCAAGCGGCTGTAGGCTTGCCACGTATTACGTGGGACCAACTATATAATTGGCGAAGTGTGGGCGTATAATATGCCTCTGCCTACTCCTTCGGGGACACATGCGGGAATGTATATATATATATAGATTTTATGTAAAATATTTAATGACGTTGTAACCCCTTTATTTCAATGTAAGAACAGCAATGTAAATAACTAAAACATAACAGTGTCCTTACAACATACAATTACAAAATGTTTAGGAATTAATTTCATATAGTAAGAACGCGTTTTAATCTTATGTTGAAGAATGTTAACAACCTCGCATTTCCATAATTGTCACATTCTCGAATATTGCTATTACATACCAGCTGTTGCGAAAACATATTGTTAAATGTTTTAGTTTATAGGTTAGGTTTGAACAACCTCGTTTTTGTGATTTATAATAATAATTTTAGACGAAAAAAGAAAGTCCATCTCGATGGCTGGAAAATTATAGTAACATTATTTTGACGACCGATATGGCGTGGAGGTCAGTATACCTACACTTCACTCGAGAGGTCGTGGGTTCGATTCCCACACAGGACAAATCTTTGTGTGCATGAACATGAATATTGGTTCTGGTCTGGGAGTTCTCCTATGTATCTTAAGTATATATTTACAAAAAAAAAAAGTATTTATATATGTTTATCCGTTACTTAGTATCCATAACACAAGTTCTTAATGATACTTATATTGGAACTAAATAATTGGTGTGATTGTAAGAGAATATTTATTTATTTATTTATTTATTATTATTTTATAATTTAAGTGAACAGACCCTGGGCTGTCTCTAAACGCTGCAATAACCAAGAAACCTCTTTTCCTTTTCTGTTCATTCAGTTAGACTGTGGAATGCGTAGCTCCCAATGTTCGCACTCGCAAAAATGTCGTTCTGTTTAAGAGAGCTGTAAGATGTCATTTCCTACAAGACTATTGAATAAATCTAGTCATTGAGTTGGTAAACATTAAATTAATTATATATATATAGCTTTTAATTTTAAGTTTTAGCATATAATATATTGTTTCGTTGTTCCTTTATTTCAATTGTTTTTTTTACACATGTCGTCTACTGTTGAATGGTTTTTCCTTAATTCGGACTGCTGACAGAGATTCCTTTTGGAATAATCAGCTTCATTGTACATTGTTGTATAATTTTTGTTTCCTTTATATGTTTTGTGTGTACATGAATTGTTAAATAAATAAACCTAACATCATCTCACCCCAATAACGTCCCACAACTGAACACGGGTTTCCTCTCACAAACCAAGGTGCGAGGGAATTTAATGTTCCACCTGAAATACCACGGTTACCCATAAACGCCGCTGAAATTTGCTAATAGTTTCCAACTACTTAAAAATATATAGACACGACATCAAAAAAAATATACTCCTTAATCCACCCAACTGACTACACAGATCATTGAACCCGTATGATTGGGATGCGCAGGAGTTGACTTGCTTATTTATAAACATTTGGGTCATACTGGCTTATTGAGTGTCTGACTGAATGGCTAAATGCTGATAAGTGTTCATATAAACAGAACGTTAGGATGTAGTTAATTTTTTAACCTATTTAGACAAGCAATTAATTTAACTAACATTACATAGATGACAGATTAGCACACTGCGTTACCGTTATAGCAATGAAACAGTTTTGTAGGACAATATATAAATTTTTAAAAAATCTGACAATTACAACAATATTTAGTTCCAAGATAAGTATCATTAAAAACTTATTTTATGGATACTAAATGACAGATAAACATGGATAAACATACATATACTTGTTACGGTCTCCGCCTTGTTATGGTGGGGGGGCTGAGTACTGTACTAAAGGCAGTGCGTAATTGCTTGCGCTATTCCCCCAATGGCATCCTGAATGTGTTTTCAGACCGATGGGACTCTTCCCTCCTACGAAATTGGGTAAGTGTGCAGATACACTTATCCAAATAATATTCTATAAAAGTTGCTTCCGTTTGTTATTTATAGTAGTAGTAGATAAATAATATACTAGCATTAGGCAAAGTCATACTTCTACTAACAAAATATGGATTGATTTTATGTGAAATAACATGTTTGAATTTGAATGCAATTTTATGCCGACGTAAAAAAAATTTAGTTCCCTGTACATTGCATATATCGAGCCCTTACCGCCAGTTTGTCGTAAGCGACAATTGCTAACTTTTACAGAAGATTTTTCTTTAATATTTTTTAAATTATTAATCCTTTTTGCGCTTTTGGCTCTTCGTACTTTTGTTTTAACATACGATTTTTGTAATGTGATTATATTTTTATGCGCAATAAAGGATTAATAATTTAAAAAAAATTAAAGAAAAATCTTCTGTAAAAGTTAGCAATTGTCGGTTACGACAAACTGGCGGTAAGGGTTCGATATGTTTGTAAAAAGTAAAAGTAAAAAAGTAAAAAAAATATTTATTTCATAAACTATTATACATAGTACTTGAAAACGTCATGATTACAAATGAAAAAAAATACAATCGAAATAATATTACACTAAATCACGAAGCTTAGATTCACTTACATGCAAAAAAACAATTTAAAAACAAAAAATAATTAAGTGTAAGTGAATCTAAGTGCCAGTTCCGAGCCACCGCTCTGTAAGAAGAACTGGCAAGAAACTCACAGGCTATGCTCTTTTAAATATGTCCATTAGTTTGGTACTAGAATTACAATCTTCATTTGTCTGTGAAGCTATACAATGCAATATAACATAACCTTAACAATATTTATTTTTTCAAGTCATTCATATTAGAATAGCCTGTATGAAACGGCAGCTTAATCCCAAGCATTTTTATCTGCCATATAGTCTTTAATAGAATAGTATCCCTTTGAAGACAGCTTGTTTTTTATGGTTAATTTAAATTTATTTAGGCTCAATTGCTGTATGTTGCTTGGGATTTTATTGTAGAATCGTACACATTGACCTTTAAAAGATTTGTTTATCTTTTGGAGCCTAGTGGCAGGTACAACTAATTTATGCTTATTCCTTGTGTTTAGGTTATGTATACAGCTTTTCTTACTAAAGAAGTCTTTAATACTATAATGTACTTCTTAATGTGTTTACCGAGTTACGTGTACGTACAAGAGTATGCTCAGATAACAGCTGATAAGAAACGGCCTTCCAAAATCCATACTGATAACTGTAATCGGTGATGTTTTACGTAAATCTGCTTTTTGATAATAGTTATCAGTTTCAAGTGAAACCAGCTCCTATAACACTATATTACTTTTGTAAAAGTAATCTCATTTTTATCTTTGCATTAGTAATGTTCGTCGACCGATATGGCGTGGAGGTCAGTTTGTAGCCCTTAAGGTCGTGGGTTCGATTCCCAAATTTTTTTTATCATAAATTATTTATTTGCCAAAACATATGGATTTTATCAACAGGTGGTGTGGTAAAAGTCAAGCACTACAAATGTTGGCCTTATACACAAAGGCATGATTTCAAATAAAATGCAGTACAGTCACATTCAATAATTAAATAGGAGAAACAATAATACTCTTACATCATTAGTACGCGGTTAGACTAGGCATTTACAAATTCTAGTAAAGAATTACAAGAATTAAAAACATTCATCAATGAGCCAATCGCCTATCTTTATTTTGAAACAAAGTAAAAACAGTATATGTATGTCTCTCCGTCGTCTTGTTCACATAGTACCAGCTGTATTTAGCTTAAGTCTAGAAGTGCTATGTAAAAAACTATTATGTAATTAAATAGCGTACCAAAATAAAGCCTACTATTAGTATTCACGACATTGTATATATTATTGCAGTGCTGTCTCTTTTCTATACAGACCTACAAGCCATACTAGCAAATTGCTTTTCGCATTTTTGAATATACAATTAATTGCCAAGCCAAATAATAGTTAAGTCGGATAATTTTCTAGTTTACGCAGAAGAAGTCGTATGCTATAACTAGTTAGTCTTTAAAAATAAATAGCCAGATGGACAGCACTTAGAATAGTAACTTAAAGGACTTGAATAATGGTTATGAGACAAAATGGTCCTTCGAGTGCCTTAATCGCCTACCAAATCACGACCGCTGATAAGTCTGCGAACGTATTCCGAATGTCCACTGTTATTGGCCCATTGAATTTTCAGGCCATGTAAGCGCCACTTTAAATACCTAGTAGAGGTAACTTAAATAACTTGTATTAATAATTATGATGAGAACAAAAATGCTTGGGATTAAACTGTCGTTTCATACAGGCTATTCTAATGACTTAAAACATGAATATTGTTAATGTTATATGTTATTGCACTGTATAGCTTCACAGACAAATGAAGATTGTAACTAACCAATTGATAAATTTTAAAAGAGCATAGCCTGTGAGTTTCTTGCTAGTTTTTCTTACAGAGCGGTAGCTTGGAACTGGCGAGAAAAAGTAAGAAAGCGGACGGCCCAGGGAGAAGACGCTTAGATGATGAGGGTATTACTTAAGGCATGCCAGTTTCTTTAAGAAACCAGTCAGCGCTTTAGAGTAGAGGATAGGAAAAGGTAGGCCGTTGTAGATACCTTAATGATCGCGACCCATTGAAACACGATAGCTGATAAGCATGTGAAGGTATTCGGAAGGTCGTTTCTTATCTGCCCATTTGGTGTTCAGTATGCGGCCAGCCACTAATCTGTTTGTCTGGTATGAGGTAATCTGTGGTAGTATTGACCTCTTTAGACATATATAGGTACATCCATTTTTTTTCCTTTTAAATAATGGCTTTGCACATTTAGCCAGTATCAAGTAAGAGATATATTAACGACATATAAATTATAGTAAATGAGAATGAGTGGTGATAAAAATGATAAATGATAAATAAGATGCCTTCCCCCTAAACCCCTTGAGTACTCAGTAAAGATGTGGTACTTTACTGAGATCTTACATGGACTTCTTGAGAGAATTTAAAAAGTGATGTTGCACTGTTTTGTTTCATTTACCAACACTCATGTACGTTCACAAACACTTAACGGTTAATAATCCACCGTTATTTCAAAATTATTGTTCGAAATATCACAAATTAGTAGTATTGTTTTGTTTTTAGAATAGATTTTGAATTTGTCATATTTTAAGTGAGTATGAATATACCTCTTGCGTGAGACCAGCTTTTTATTGAAATCTTAAAGTAAGCAGATTGCTTTTTAAAGTAGTCCTCCAGCCAGTACGCAAAACACCCATCATTCGGTAGAAAAGGTAACACACAGAGACCGACGACTCTGGGTGCCCTTAGTACTGACTACCGGGGGGAAACTAAGAGGGACCTGTGGAGGGCGCAGCGGGCGGGCCAGGAGGGCCCGTCTAGCAGCGCCGGGAGGGTCTTAGGCAGCGGGGGCAGGGGGCCCCTGCTGTCTAACCGTGGACCCTCCGAGAAGTAGGCCACACACGCTATGGTCTCAGTTGGAGGTAGGGGGGTAGGGTCCTCCCGGTTTTGATTCGGGGGACGTTGGCCGCGGGCGGGGTGTCAGAGCTGCAACCCAGGTACTGGCCCCTGTATCTTTCTCAACAAGCGGCGGGCGTTGTCGGAAATTTTTTAGTGGAAATTACTGCTGGCGGTCGTGTCTGCCGGTGGTGAGTTCCACACACCTCTCTCGGTTCCCCTTTGGCCGGGAGACAGTGCGTAAATGCATTTTGTTACCGACGTAAATAAAAAAAAAAAAAGGTACCATATTATATTTAGATAATAACATAACTACTTAACGTTCTGGCCCCTGCTGAAAATCAGTGCAGTGGGTTTGTTCACAGACTCACTGCAAATACTGAGCAGCATTAATTAATTTACATAATTAATTTACATAATTAATTTACATAAAGCGTATGTTCGTATTTTAGGTTTTTTATACGCACATCTACGTATATGGTAACAAAAATAGCGAATCATCATCCCTATTCGTGAATCAACTGTTATCGATACAATTATTAATCGATTATTATAGTTACTGTTATTGATTGCTAAGATAACAGTTAACGACTTTACTTAGTAAAGTTTTTAGCGTTCGTTTTTAAGTTGACTTTCATAAGAGCTCTATGAAACCAAACTTGAATTAATGGTTTTGAATTTGTCTTGGTACAAGTATTTATATACCTTATATACAGGTTTATGGAGTTATAGCAAAGTTCTTTTTGAACACAAATTCTCTAGGTAAACCTTTTGGATAGTCAGATTTCTTAAAATAGGTTATATAGGCCAGGGGGCCTACCGCCGAATTCGATGGATTACCGGTAATCCATCTAGATCAAACTTTGTTTTGCGTTCATTAATCCGTACCGGGGAATCTGCCGACAGCCACCTCTCATTCATGAACTTCAGCCCGTGACAGACCAATAGGTAAATGGAGAACGCCATTTTGTTTCGATTTCTATGAGTTCGGCGGTACGACAGAATCAAATCGAAATCAATTTTGCCTTATAATCGATTGCCATCGAACTCGGCGGTAGGCCCCCAGGAAGGATTTTACCTGTGATGAATTAAATAAAGAAAAACAACAGGCGGACCTATATGGGTCCGGAAAACAATAAACGATTGCGCGATCTAATTATGCACACTGCCATCTTTTGGGCAAACATAAGCACTATTATTTACACTAAGAACGTATAGCTTCACTTACAGTTTTGAACAATAAGTGTGTGAAATTATATATTCATAAGTAATAGAAACCCAACATAATCATTGTAGATTAAGTGAAAAACATGATAATAATATCAACTTCGTAAAATTTTACGATATCATTTATTTTTGGTAGTTTGACTAATAACTTTGATAAAAGATAAAGCAGTACATTATCGATATTCGATAGATTTACAACGTTTTGAGTATGTAGTGTAAAGAAAACAACATCTTATAACCCTTTATAATCTTGTTGTATCTTTAGTTTTCTAAAAAAACGTAGGTTAGTGCAATTATTAAAATATTTTTAAATAAATTGTTAAAATAGTGTCAAACCTTCATGGTCGCGCTCATCTAGAAACAAAAAAAACAATTGTTCATTTAAAAGTCGAGTATTAGTTGTGAAAGTTTTTGATAAAAAAAATAAAAAAATGATGTGTGAAATTGATGTGTAAAAAAATAAATTGTGTAATTTAGTGCGAAGTGGAATATTTGTTGTGTTTTGAAGAGTTTTAAGTATTTTAATGATGATTAAAAATAGTACTTTGCAAAATAAATGTATTATAAGACAGTACTTATGTTTTTTTTGTCAGAAGTGAAGTTTAAATCAGGAAGTATCTTTTTTAGTGTTTAGGGTGTGTAATTGTTAGCTGCAAAAATGTGTAAATGTAAGTTACTTTTATTACGTAATATTATATAATTATAACATAAGATCAACAGCAAACTAAAAAAGGAATTATAGAATTTATATTATTATTTATATTTATATATTTTGAAAAAAAACATGGATTGTGCATTAATAATGGCGATTTTAGGGGGATTATTTAATATTTTCGACATGCAATAAGGTTTTTTTTTTCTTTTAAATAATGGCTTCGTGCGTTTAGCACATTTAGCCAGTGTCAAGTAAGTGATATATTAATAATATATAATTCATATTAAATGAGAATGAGTGGTGATAAAGATGATAAATGGTAAATGAGATACCCTCCCCTAAGCCCCTTGAGTCTTCAGTAAAGATGTGGGACTATACTGAGATCTCACATGGACTCCTTGAGAGAATTAGAAAAGTGATGTTGCACTGCTTTGTTTGATTTACCAACACTCATATAAATTCCTAACACTTAACGGTTAATAACGTAAAAGTCTGACACACCCTTCCGCGTGTTTATGCGAGTATTCATGTGTCCAGTTGATTTTTAGACACAACTTCCTCGGCAACGTACACAAGTGTAGGAAAGTAGTATTTTATCATGAATTGGGGTTTTCATGTAGATTCTAAAACTCTACAGAAACCTCTAGTAAAGTCTCCAATACTTAACTGGGCAAGGACTAGACTGTGACTAAATGACGAAAACTAAATTTTTTCAGCTACCTAATATATCTGTAGCTGAGTGTACCAGTCTAGAGCGTCACAGTTTAACGTTGGCGCGTTTATTAATTTCTTGTAACATGTACCTATGATCATTTTGAACTGACGGTAATTGTATACAAGTCACGAGACTAGCAGTAGAAACCTATTGCCGATCAGGATTTTCCTTATGTAATATACATACTTAATATCACGCCTGTTTTCATAAACAGGTAGGCAGGGGCATATCCGTCCACATGTCGTCAATATACTTTTCCATTTGTTGTTGAAAACATTTGTTACCAGAGTATCGTTTGTCGATCGGCAGATGCATTACTTGATAATTGAAAATGGGCAAGCCTATCGCTTACCATCTAGTAAGCATCCCTTCCTGGACTTAAATATAAAACTTGACTTAGGTATAAGTAACTTGAGCTTACAAACTTCATATGTTTTTTGTGATTATCCTACATTTGTTGAATATTTAATGTTAACTTAAACTATTACTGTACGTATCAAAAATTAAATTATTGGAACGAAGTTCCTTATCGCGCGTTGTGAAAGGGGGCTAGACGGAAAAAAAGTTGTCACCACACTTTTTCACGGTCTAGTGGCTAGGATACCTGGCTTTCCCAGGAGGCTCGGGCTCGATTCCCGGTACGGGAACTTTTTGTTTCCTCTTTTTAAGCGTTTTATTATTTGATGTATTGATTTGTTTGTATTTTTTTTTCATGTCTTTTAATAAAACTTAATATTTTTAATGTAATTTTTAAAAATTTATTACAATTCCTTCACTAATTAATCGAAAGGAACTTCGTTCCATCCGGGTGTCCTTTGACACCTCTCAAGTTTTTTTATTTAAGTGAATCGTCATTCTTGTGTACATAAGTATTTATTTTGAAATAAAGATATTTTACATATTATGGATATTTACGAAAATCCAATATGTTTACAACATTTAATTTTATCTATCGTTTTAATGGAATAACTAAGTCCAAATTAATAAAATTACCAACATGCTTACTTTTTGTAAACTTGAAAAGAGATTTTGGGGGCTAAGTTATATATAAACAAATTAAATATAGACAATCACACCAATTATTTAGTCCCAAGATTAGTAACATTAAGAACCTGTGTAATCGATACTATATGACATATAAACATACTTAATATACATAGGAAAACACCTAGACCAGAACAAATATTCATGTTTATGCACACAAAGATTTGTCCTGTGTGAAAATCGAACCAGCGACCTCAAGAACAAAGTGCGGGTATACTCGCCACTACGACATATCGGTCATCAATAAATTGATAGAGTGTAATGATTTATTGACTGTATTTTTCTCTACTATAACTGTTTTCCAAAAACAAAAATTACAAAATACTCCTTTGAAAAAAAACAGTTTTTTCTCATATAATCACCAACCTTATTGTGACAAAGTCCTTACAACGTCAACTAGGTCTTGCCACTTTAACACACACATAATATATATCTATTATCTTGTCACAATGAATTGACAAAACAGTTCGCTGCATTTCCCAACAACAGCCAACGCGTAACAGTCTTACATACACTGCCATACATTTCCATATATCGCTTAATGTTATTCTCATACCACAATAACCAAAGTCAGGAAGGCACTACCTCTCGAGATCCGTGACTGTTTTACAAAATACTATGAAATATTTCCCTTATATAACCTCACCAGTAACATAAGACCCGATTTCCTTAAGAAATTCTATCAACATAAAGATCTTTCAAACTGGACACGCTGTGTGACCAATTTCAAATGAACCATGAGACTTCAAGGTTTATTTACAAACGATTGAAGTATTTAGCTCTTATTATGCTGGATTTGGTTAGACGTCTTATTTTAATATATGTGCATAGTAAAGTATTGTAATTACAATTTAATAACAACAACTTGTGATGCACCTGGGTAAGCGTTTCACCGGTACAGTTGTGTTCAGAATATTCGCTTACCTATTGAGGTGTCATCGTGCTGTCATGCAAGAGGTCTTATGAATAGAGTTTGTATACCTTCTGTCAAAGTGACGAACTAGTTAACCTTTACAAATATCTCACTCAATAAGTAATACAAGCAATTTAAGCTTACCATATTATCATCATATCCTAGCACTATCCCGGTTGCCCCAGTCTTAAGCCCAGGACCCAGAGTCTAGGGCGCAGGAGGCGCTAGGGAAAAGGTAACACCCAGAGATTGGCGACTCTGGGTGCCCTTAGTACTGACTACCGGGGGGGAAACTAAGAGGGACCTGTGGAGGGCGCAGCGGGCGGGCCAGGAGGGCCCGCTCAGCAGCGCCAGGAGGGTCTAGGCAGTGGGGGCAGGGGGCCCCTGCTGTCTAACTATGGACCCTCCGGGAAGTCGGCCACACACGCTATGGTCGCACGGGGAGGTAGGAGGGGCGCGCAATTCCCGCGCAACAATAATTGTCTCGAAAAATCGAAAAACAATTCAACACGACAAGTGTTTAGCCCTTACACAGGGCATCTGCAGGTAAAATAGGAGCCTCAGAACAACAATGTCTTCACAACCAAAGCTGAAACGAGAGTTTGTTATCTACTAATATATTTTTAATCCATCACTTGCTTTAAATAGATTTCCGCAAGTTAACGCCTGAATTAATAAATTACAAAAATAATAACTGCGTAATATTTAATGGGTTCATAAATTAACTGTAACTTTTATTGTTTGTTTCAGATGCTGTTCTTACTGAGATTGGGTATGTATTTTGAAATAACTTATTACTTAAGTTTATGTTTCACTTACATCAGTAGTAAGCATGGTTTTAAGCTTTATTACTGTGAATGTATGTCTAGTCTAGATTGGTCTAGGGTTCGAACTCTGGTAGCTCACCTATAACTTTTCGATGTTATGTGCGCAATTATCGCCTGCTCCGTGCCACGGAAAGCACGTTAAGCCGTTGCTCCCGGCTGTCATGAACATCTATGGCAGTCGTTATTAGAGAGTCAGTGCCTTTTTATTCTGATAACTGGTTTAATCATAGAATGATGTTGCCCTTTGGTTTGTGGAGATCAGATCAGTCCTTTCATGTAATAAGTAAAGTTTAGCCAAATCTGGTTAGACAAGCAGACCCTGGGCTTAAGTCTGGGACAACCGGGATGTAGTAACATTTAAAGAAAAATTAAAAAAAGACTCAGTTTTTTTTTTTTTTATGAGTGACAAAATGAAGAAGACGTTACGGGAGAAAAAAAACTAGTAATAAATATTTACCATATGTTACCTATATTCTGGTAAGCGTCCGTCAGTCTGGTCCGTAAATATCTACTTTGTCGAACCTAAGTAACGATAGTATCAGCTGTGATAACATATCATATTAGGCATATTACTAGAAATTCAAAGATAAAATACAAATTTCTGATAATTGTTTTCACAGTTCCTTCTTAACTATTTATCATTATGTTACCGAAGATTGTAAGTAGTGTAGTGAGACCCATTGCCTTTAAATTCAGAGGGTCTCGGGTTCAAATCCTGGTGGCGCACCTATGACTTTTCGAAGTTATGTGCGTACGTGCCTCGGATAAACGTAAAGCCGTTGGTCCTGGCTGTCGTGAACATCTATAGCAGTCGTTAATAGGAAGTCAGTGCCTTCTAACATCCTGATAGCTGGATTAACTATAGAATGAGGTTTGCGGAGGTCAGACCGCAATCGCTCCATGTTATTAATAAAAGCCAAATCTGATTAAACCAGTGAGCAGACCCTGGGCACTAAGCTTAAGTATAGGGCAACCGGGATAGTGCTAGGATATGATGATTACCGAAGACGTCTACCTAAGTTAGGCACCATCACAGTGCCATATGTCTGCCAGAAGAGAGTAATAGGTCATATAGAACGGCATGCAACGATTTGAAAAGGTCCAGAAAGGCGCTGATGGTCACCGAATTTCCTGGCTTTAGACTAGAATTTGAGGTTTGCATTAAGAAAGTATTGTCAGCGCTGTAAAGTATGTAAAGCTGTTGTAATAAGTTTGTATAAAACTTATTTATTTTACACATAGTACTTGAAAACGTCAAAATTAATATATAAATATAAACAATCGAAATATTATTACACTGAAACCACGAAGCTAAGATTCACTTAAATGCAACAAAACAATTTTAAAACATAAAATATTTAAGTGTTAGTGAATCTTAGTGCCAGTTCCGAGCCACCGCTCTGTAAGAAGAACTAGCAAGAAACTCATAGGCAATACATTTATCCATTGGTTTGGTACTTGAATTAGAATCTTCATTTGCCTGTGAAGCTATATAATGCAATATAATATAACTTTGACAATATTCATTACATACAACTTATTAAAATAGCCTGTATGAAACGGCCATCCTACCAAGACCTAAGGAGCCCAAGCCAACCTCACCTGCAAGTGATGCACCTGCCGATCAACGGACGAGGCTCTGGCGAACAAAACAGTGCCCGGTAAGCGGCAATAGGCTTGCCACCTATTACGTGGGACCAACTTTATAATTGGTGGTAAAAAGAAGTGTGGGCATAAAATATATTATGCCTCTGCCTACCCCTTCGGGGAAACAGGCGTGAATGTACATACATACATATGAAACGGCAGTTTAATCCCAAGCATTTTTATCTGCCATAATATAGTATTTGATAGAATAGTGACCATATTTATGTCTGAATGTCTCTTTGAATGATATCATTCACAGGCACTGTTCTCCTTTCCACAAACCTGGGTCAGAAGGTATTGGTTCATACTCCACCATGCGGATCCAAGTACGGATAAGGGCAGGGAAGGTGTGTGGCGTCTTGCTGTTATTATTTTTTAACAAGGCTTCTGACATGTCTCAACTACTATCACATAAATTACCTGAACTTGCCTGCCTTCCAAATATGGATGCGCTTGATATCCTCAGTGAACACTTATTTCCTTCGGTGATCGCTTCAGACCACCTGGCACTAAAGAACCACTATCGCTTCTTTGAAGTGAAATAAGAAATTACTTTAAACATGTTTTATTTTCTAAGAGTGGTAAAGGATCCTATCCACATCTTAGGAGCCCTTGCATTTTTTGCAATGCATTTACGCACTGTCTCCCGGCTAAAGGGGGACCGAGAGAGGTGTGTGGGACTCACCACCGGCAGACACGACTGACAGCAGTAGTACCCACGAAAAATCTTCCGACGAAGCCCGCCGCTTGTTGAAAAAGAGGCAGGGGACCAGTACCTGGGTTGCAGCGTCTAACACCCCGCCCGCGGCCAACGTCCCCCGGACCAAAACCGGGAGGACCTTCTCAGAGAGACGCAGGACGCGCCCCTCCTACCTCCTTGTGCGGCCATGGCGTAACTCGCCGACTTCTGGGAGGGTCTATAGCTAGACGGAAGCCAACGCGACGCCAACCTCACCTGCAAGAGGTCCACCTGCCGATTAACGGACGAGGCTCTGGCAAAATAAATAGGCTCGTCACCTATTATGAAGGAACATTATAACTGGCGAAATGTGGGCGTGTAATATGCCTCTGCCTACCCCTTCGTGGAAACAGGCGTGATTGTATCTATGTATGTATGTTATTTTTCGATCGTTAAGCACTGTTAAGTAAACTAAACCATAAAAGCTCTCACGCTAGAACGGTTAAATCGTGGGCAGTAAGACTCAAGTAAGTAAACATTTATCTCATAAGGTCCTCTTAAAACTTACTTGACTAAGAACTTAAGTGATTGAAAGGGAAAATAACTTATTTAACTTAACGTGTATTACGTAAAGACTTAGTTCATACTCACATGCTTACTTACTTTATAGAAATTGAATTGCAACAAGTAATACAAACAAAATGAGACGCATATAAATTTTCACAATTTAAAAAGAATATCTACTTATACTTCTAAAAGATTTTTTTCAAATCTGTGTGTGAAGCGATCATAACTCCCAGAAACTAGGTCTGGAATGATTCGCGTCTAGTATCTAGATCTAGATCTGGAAACGTTTATTTAATTATAGCTAAGACTCTTCATAATTGACAGAAGCTATTTTTTTTTCTCGTTATTTGGAATATCAAACAACTACATAGTACAATGTTTTACAAAATGATGTTGATTTATGTAATAATAAGGTAAATATGTAGTCAAACACACTATCCACATATTAACAATTTTGAACTTAACTTAAACTATCGGACGCGCTTATACGCTAAGCAACAATAACTGGGGGCCTACCGCCGAGTTCGATGGATTACCGGTAATCCATCTAGATCAAACTTTGTTTTGTGTTTATTAATCCGTACCGGGGAATCTACCGACAGCCACCTCTCATTCATGACCTCCAGTCCGTGACAAACCAATAGGTAAACGGAGAACGGCATTTTGTTTCGATTTCCATGAGTTCGGCGGTACGACAGAATCCATTTTGCCTTATAATAATCGATTGCCATCGAATTCGGCGGTAGGCCCCCTGATCAACAAAAATACAAGATTTGACACAGACATCAGCAACAGCGTTATTATAATTACATTACAGTTTATAATTGAATGAACATTTAGACACCTGCCTGTGCCTGCGACTGTAAGTAACACTAAACATTTAATCACTATTCTAACTACCCGCAAAAGCAGAACATTATTATACAAAAGTCAAGATAGTTTTTTTTTTAAACTTTACTGTTATACATACATACATTTATTAGGTCGGGGAAAAAGTCTTTTCGCATAACGTAGGTATAAACTTATTATAAATTTTTTTTGACTGTACTATTTGTGTCTGGCTGGTTTTGGTAACATTAAAAAGGTTCCATTATAAAGAAAAGAAAAAAATAAAAAAAAGTTGTTTCCCGCTATTTTTCATTTGTTTTTCTCTCCGTAAAAATGAGTGAATCTAATGAAGAAATTCGATACATTTTAAAATTTTATTATAAAAAAGGCAAAAATGCAACTCAAGCAGTGAAAAAAATTTGTGATGTTTATGAACCTGATGCAGTGTCAGTAAGAGTAGCACAAATTTGGTTCAAACGTTTTCAGTCCGGAAATTTTGATGTTAAAGATGCACCTCGCTCTGGTCGCCCTGTTACGAATAAAATGGACGCCATTTTTGAAAGAGTGGAGCAAGATCGGCATATTAGTAGTTACGATGTAGCTGAAGAACTGGGAATTGACCACAAAACAGTTTTGACCCATTTGAAGAAAGCTGGTTATACAAAAAAGCTCGATATTTGGGTGCCACACGAGCTCACTCAAAGAAACTTAATGAACCGTGTACTCATTTGCGATTCATTATTGAGACGTAATGAAAGCGAGCCGTTTTTGAAGAGATTGATAACTGGCGATGAAAAGTGGATCACGTACGACAAGAACGTGCGAAAAAGGTCGTGGTCGAAAGTTGGCCAGGCTTCACAGACTGTGGCCAAACCTGGCCTAACACGAAATAAGGTGATGCTGTGTGTATGGTGGGATTGGAAGGGCATTGTTTATTATGAGCTTTTACCGCCCGGCAAAACCATCGATTCTGATCTTTACTGCCAGCAACTGATGAGATTAAAGGAAGCAGTCGAGAGAAAACGGCCGGAATTGATCAACAGGAAGGGTGTGGTCTTTCATCACGATAACGCTAGACCACACACATCTTTAGCCACTCAGCAAAAATTAAGAGAGTTCGACTGGGAGGTCCTAGTGCATCCACCATATAGCCCTGACCTTGCGCCTTCAGATTTTCACCTGTTTCGGTCTCTGCAGAATTCTTTAGGTTCTGTAAGGTTGACCTCAAGAGAGGACTGCCAAAACTATTTGTCCCGTTTTTTTGATCAGAAGTCCCAAAGTTTCTACAGTAACGGGATAATGTCTCTGCCCACAAAATGGCAGAAAGTTATTCAACAAAACGGTACATATATATTGTAAATAAATGTAAATAAACTTTGAAAAAAATGTCTTGACTTTTCATACAAAAATACGAAAAGACTTTTTCCCCAACTTATTACATAAAGTCACGCCTTTTTCCCCTAGGAGTAGGCAGAGATCACATCCTTCCACTAGCTACGATCCTGGCACACACCTTTAGCTTCATTCACACTCATTAACCTCCTCATACACGCCCGTCGGTTTAGGGTATTTTTGACCTGCCCTTTCTCTAACATTTTTTGTATTTGGTCATGGAAGGTCATAGAAGGTCATGGAAGGAACTATTATAGCATAAAATAATATTTAAGTAGATACAAAAGACATCATGACACTATTTCGTGTACGTTACGCCTAACGCGCGGTGTCGTAACGTAACGCACGTCGTTGCCTCCGCCGCGTAATTACGTAGGTACAGTCCAGTTTAAACATTGCCAACTATTGCCCACATTTTAGTATCTTTTACACAATGTACCAACATTTAAGTGTCCTCGTGGTCATTAGTCTGTTATATAGAGTGTCACAGAGTATTATGGACAATCGATAATAATATCGCTTGCCCCGGGGAATATAGTTGTAAAGCAGTGTTACGACTGTTTTTGTGTTTTTGCATTTTTGACATCCTTATGTCATGTACTATGCCTGTAAATTTTTTTCAGATTTTTTGGTGGACTATTTATTTAAAAAAACACGTAGATGTCTTTATTCCACGGAAATTAATTTGTACACAATCTCAGTATTACTTATTTAAAATATTTTAATATCTGGAAATAAAACGCAACAATCATAAAGACAGTTTTAATCTAGCTTGCAGTTCCGCAAAATACTCATAAAAGTCAATACGACAGGTTTGTAATAAAACCTCAGAACTTAGCAAAACGTAAGTTGCTATTACCAATTACGAGAAGTTCATAAAATAAGCGTAAAGAAACAGTACGACTTTCTTGCCGGAAATAATTCACGCCCCACTTGACGCAATAGGTCGTCGCTCATAGTGCTATCTCTTACTTTCTTTGTTCTATCGTATTATAGTGCATCTTTGTTTAGATTTGTTTTACGCACATTATAATAATACTCCTAATCGGCGCACATAAAGATGTTTCCTGTTAAAGAGTCACATTATGTACGTAAGACAACAAAAAAATTATACTTAGAAGAAACATTAAATATTTCTAAAATGTACAGGATGTACAAAGACTGGTTTCAAGAACAAAATTATTTAGAGATTATTTGCAGATGGCATCAAAAAGACAATACGAAACAGTATTTAATACAAAATTCAACTACAGTTTCCACAAGCCTAAAAAGGATTTATGTACCTCCTGTTCTATTTATAATAATGCTGACAGCGAAAAGAAGAACGATCTTGAAGAAACTCACTATATACACATAAAAAATAAAGAAACTGTGCGTAATTTGAAGAATCAGGACAAAGAACAGAGTGATCCTACTGTGACAACAGTTGCTATCTATGATTTAGAGAAGGTTTTAACTATACCCCAGTCAGAAGTTAGCATATTTTATTATAAAAGAAAATATCCGATATATAATTTAACAGTGTATGATTCTGTGAACAAAAAAGGGCATTGTTACCTTTGGCATTACCAAATTGCAAAGAGGGGAGCCAACGACGTCGGTAGCTGCATCTTGAACTTCATTGATATAAATATTACGCATAGGTATTTTGAAACCGGACATAGCCAATCTGAAGCAGATTCAATGCATTCTTGTATAGAGCGTGCGAAAAAGAACCAAATTATTTATACTCCCGATCAAATGTACGCCATAATCATGAATGCAAAAGTCAATGGCCAGAAATTTGAGTTAATTGAAATGAAGCAATCTCAATTTTTTGATTTGAAAGAGCTCATGCCAAAGAAATATTGGCTAAAAACCGAAACCGGAGCAAAAATTTCATGGTCCAAAATTCACGAAATCTCAATATTAAGGGAACAGCCAGATATCCTTCAATTTAAATATAATTATGACGAGGAATTGCAGCGACTGAACACTGCAACGATGAGTCGCTCCTCTAGAGGAAGGGGTAAAAGTAGTGCTCCAACTACATTAGATGATACACTAAAAACTGCCTATTCTTCTAAAATAAAACTTCGTAAGCCACTGTACGATGATTTATACAGTCTTTGCAGGACTGAAGCTATTCCGACCCATTACCAACCTTTTTACAGAGATATGGAGTGTGATGGAGGTCTCAACAATGTGGAGAGTGATGGTGGCATTTCAGATTCTGATTGATGTGTATGTTAAGCCCTTAAATTAGTCGCAGTTGAACGTCTAGTTTTTGAATAATCTTTAAGTATATGCCTTATCAAAATGATTATGAGACAATAGACTGAATATGATTATAAATGTGATATAATGTTCCTATCAACGAAAGTTAAAGTTTATTATGTTAATTTAGAAGAAGATTATTAGAAAAGTTTGTTTTTGGTGCAAGATTTTAACAGAAATTATTGTTATCTTTGATTTTCATAATTTTTATACTGATGCACGAGTCTCTAAGACAAAACTTAGATGTATTTACAATTTAAGCCCTTAAGTTAGTCCCAGTTAAACGTCTAGTTCCTGAATAATCTTAAGTATGCCTTATCAAAATGATTATGAGACAATAGACTGATTATGATTATAATGAAAGTTAGAGTTTACTATGTTAATTTAGAAGAAGAATAATAGACAAGTTTGGTGCAGATTTATAACAGATACTGTTTTCTTTTATTTTTATAATTTTTAAACTGTTGTACGAGTCGCTAAGATCAGAATTATGCTAATATAATAATCTCTTTAATTCATCGTGTTTAGTTGTATTAAATTTTCGTTCCAATTTAACTATAGTGTTTTAATTTATTACAAGGAAAACATAATAAATTTATGAAAAGTTCCCAAGTTAGTACCTAAGTAGTAATAGTGCACCTAAGGCACAAGATCTCGGGTGAGTAAGGTTCAAGCCCTACAGCCACTAAGATCCATTACAAAAATCCATTGAAGGATCTTTTTACACTTTTATGTCCACTTTAATCCTCGATCCTAGAATATTTCCAATATGGATTTTTTAGAACCAATGCGTGTATTAAAATCTATTATAAAGCCACATCTACAGTAGCCATTTTCAATAAATGAACAAATAATATAAATACAGTTTATTTTAAACAAATTTGAACTATCTATAACCTCTTTATAACAAAACAAAAAAATAATCCTTGTCTCAGTTATGGGAAACCAGTGCTGAGACATAAAAAGCTGTAATGCTGAAGTTTATTTAATTTTTTCCAGATAGTGCGCCACCGATATCTCTCCATTTATAAGTTCCATTCCACAATCTTGAATAAAAGCATCGTATTTTATTTGAGCCATTGGCCTATGTCATTGACAGTCGACAATACATAGTTGTTTGAATGATTCAGCCGGTGAACTTGAAGTTGATAAAGAATATTGCATACCTATGTCACCGCTTTATTTTTATAATGGATTTTAATACATGCATTGGTTCTAAAAAATCCATATTGGAAATATTCTAGGATCGACGATTAAAGTGGACATAAAAGTGTAAAAAGATCCATCAATGGATTTTTGTAATGGATCTTAGTGGATGTAGGGGGTTCAAGACTTTATTTTTCTATAATCCTAAATAACCTACCATGTATCATTTCAAATAAAGAGTAGTAGGTAATAATATCTCACGGTTTCACGAAGGACATAATATTTCCGCTAAAAGAGTGGTAACAACTTATTAAGTTCTAAGCATGCATCAATATTATCGTCACAATGAGCGGTTTCTTTGTTTTTCATAAATAAGTTCATACAGGGAAATGGTCGTAAAATACTGTTGCTCCACAGTGTAATTAAACAAATTAATGTATATTACATTTTGTTAGTTTTTGCCTATTTACTCTAAGTTTATAAAAATAAAAATCCCATCATAAATTAGGAAAAAAAAATACCGTTTATTTGATATATAAATTGTTTATGTAGTACAAATAGGAGTCTAGATATATTAGAAATACCTTATTTTGTTTTTTCTGACAAAAGTTGATTTTACTATAACGACTATCTTCCCCGGGGCAAGCGATATGACGTAGTCAGTAAGTATGTGACATGCAATAAATGATTTGTATTTGTAATACCAGGGGGCCCACCGCCGAATTCGATGGATTACCGGTAATCCATCTAGATCAAACTTTGTTTTGCGTTCATTAATCCGTACCGGGGAATCTGCCGACAGCCACCTCTCATTCACCTTCAGTCCGTGACAGACCAATAGGTAAATGGAGAACGCCATTTTGTTTCGATTTCCATGAGTTCGGCGGTACGACAGAATCAATTCGAAATCCATTTTGCCTTATAATCGATTACCATCGAACTCGGCGGTAGGCCCCCTGCACTTAGCCCCGAGGTCGTGTCGGTCGATTCGCACACAGGACTCATGGGAGTCTACCAACCCGGGTCTCGCTCCAATTTGTCGTAGAAGGCGATTAAAGGAATGAGGTCTGGTGTCAATGAGGGCGAAGAGTAAGCCACTTCTCGATATTTGCCTCGTTTCATTTAAATAATTCTGGGCTAAAAGACAACTTTTCTACGACTTCTAAATAGTTCTAGCAGGATTTCTGTCCACGCCAATAACTACATATAGGCGTAAGATAAGCGCTTGTAGCTCTCGGAAACGATCATTGAAGTACAGCAAAGTTTACAGAGGTCAGTCCTTGGATGGGTGACCGTTTGAGTGCCATTTGAAATCGAGCGCTTCCGTGCTTCGGAAGGCACGTTAAGCCGTTGGTCCCGGTTATCACTAAATGTGATAGTCGTTAAGCCATGTTAGAGGCCTAATTGGGCGGCTTGAAAAATTCTTACAGCTGGACGCCCCTGCCTCCGCCAATCCGCTCTGGGTCAGCGTGGTGGAGTATGACCCATTACCCTCGCACCTTGATATGTGAGAGGAGGCTCGTGCTACGTAGTGGGATGTTTATTTATTTATTTTTTTGGCCAACCAACAATTGTTTACACTTATACATACATGATAGAATAATATTTTTTTAAATCTAGGGTTAGTGTAACAATTTCTTACAGGTTAGCACCGCATGCCCCATAATAGTAGGAACTTACAAACTAAAAGTGACAATTAAAATTTAGTGAAAAGACAAAAAGAAATGATTTAAAAGGAAAAAAAAAAAATACTAAAAATTAACATTAAAATTGGTATGAAGAGGAAAAAAAACTTAAATATTACAAGACATTACAGAGTTACATTATTTGAATTATAATTATAATTTAAATTTAAATTAAACATTATTACTGGTTATTCTGTTATGTTAATGGGCTGAGATTATTTATTATCCATTTACATAAAAATGTAAGCCATACAATATGTTGACATATTATAATGCATACTAAAACAAAATTAAATTGCAAAATTTTTTCAATCATAAATACATACAGCATAATCCTATTTAAGCCACATATTTATGTATAGTACCTAAAAATCAACTATGACAGAGTAATAATATGAAGAAACAATATGCCGAACTAATTTAGGAATAAATACGTTATGTAGTATTATACTCTCTGTGACTATGTCAACAAACGGGGACCCTTATATACTTATGTATGTAATAATGATAGCGCTTTAATGATACACTTCACTTACCAATCAATGAAATAAAAAAATGATCTCGGCCTTCATCCCTAAAAGGCAATGAAAGGTCATTAACACATGTCGTAATGGTGCTTTCTCCGCCGAAGACCTGATGACCAATGCATCACACATCCTCAAATGGGGTACAGGCGTATAGGTAACAATGAAAGGAGTGTCCGTGTCAACTATTATGGAGCGCACGACTCGCCTCGTCATCGGTAATGCGTTTTTAAATTACTTGTGTGTGCGCCCTTATGTGCGCTAGGGCTGGCACTGAAATACTATTGTAAAGTAAAAAGTAAAAAAAATATTTATTTCATAAACTATTATACATAGTACTTGAAAACGTCATAATAAAAATTGAAAAAAAAACAATCGAAATATTTTTACACTAAATCACGAAGCTTTTATTCACTTACATGCAACAAAGCAATTTAAAAACAAAAAATTATTAAATGTAAGTGAATCTAAGTGCCAGTTCCGAGCCACCGCTCTGTAAGAAGAACTAGCAAGAAAGTCACAGGCTTGATTAGTTTTATTTACGTTATTCGCCCAATATCATCATTATTTCAGCCATTCGAAGTCCACTGCTGAACATAGGCCTCCCCAATTGCTTCCCACGTAGATCGATCCTATGCAGCCTGCATCCACCGGCTCCCCTCCGCCCTGACCAGATCACCGGTCTATCGCGTTGGGGGCCGCCTTCTACTACGTTTGCTGATTTGTGGTCGCCCGATATAGCATATAGAATTAAAAGGGAGAAGTACCAGTGAGCTAATAACTTAACACGTTGAACCAAAGGCCGTGGTTTTTCCTATTTACGCGATTTATTGACATTGTTAACTCAACATTATGTAACTTTTTGACAGAGCCACAAATCTCTGGTTTTTTAATGTCATATAAAGCTATTGATGTATTTATTCTATAAAACAATAATAAATTACCAAAAAGGGTAAAGAAAATTAAACAGCAAAAGTGGCAGTGGGCTAGGACATAGCACGTAGAACTGGCGGCAGTTGGGGCAGAAAGGTTCTGGAATGTATACCCTCTCAAGGGAAACGTCGCATGAGGAGTCCAACCGCAAGACGGACGGACAACCTAATAAAAGTTATTTATACATATATTACCATATTATATTATATTATACATACATATATTATACATAGGCATATTATACGCCTACATTTCGCCAGTTATTAAACAAAGTTATTAAGTTTATGAACGCCAAACGGGACAGATGGCGTTCAACCTATAAAATTTTGTATTACATAGATTTTGATGTGTACAGTAGAGTAACAGCTTAGGATATAAAAACTCTGCGTTCGAGCTCTATGTTCATAGGGAATTCAAATTCGGTATTCCAAAGAAAGAATATCTTGAAAGACTTTTCATGGCACTTTATATCGAGACACGAGTTGAGGCGGTTCGACGCTTCAATCCCTGTATTATTTTAGCTTTTCCTCCAGTATTATTTTATATAACCAAGATTAAACTATAATTGAATATCAAGCCCTGCAAATAGACACCAGTTTCAACCACAGTAGACTACATATAATATTACACATAGTTTTTAAACGCATAATGTAAGATGTAGCTGCATTTAATCGCCTTGTTATATTTCCCATAAAAAAGAATAAATAAATTATGTAAGAACAAAACGAGAAATATTTAAAAACAAATTAATAAATAAAGGTGTTGTACTTCAAACAAGACAAGTCTCGTATATCAATAAAAATATGTTTACAACGCATTAACAAGAAATTACACTTTCAATTAATTGAGATTTGGGGCAAATTGTCAAAAACTAGTTCTACTAAACGTTAATAAGTGAATTTATTAAGGAAATTGTTTATAACCAACCCTACCGTTCCTTATACGACCGACGGACGAGTGACAGCTCACTTCCTGTCTTATTAAAGCCGCTCATATTAACTACACAAAAATAACCCTTATCACTTCCCGTTAAGTACCAATTGCATTTGCTACAAAAAATATATACTCAGAATTGTTTCTGTTCGCTAGCTACTGGATTTTACACCTAATTATTTCAGAGTAACAGTCTAATTTAACTTGATTGTTTTGAATGCATAGTTATTATGTCAGTAATCCTATCTTTCGACTTTCAATGAACTGATACATAGCTAACGGCTTTTGTCATTTAGACAGGAAGGTCAAGAGCGAGTTGCAATCGATATGAAAATATTAATTAATTTATATTGTTTGGTAATAATATATCCTTTCATAGTTTAGTTATCTATTGTATATGTGGCGACTTATATGTTGACTGTGTGCTTACTATTGTATTTGTTGTAATTTGGTAAATTTATAATCTTATTGATACACGTAGCGCCATCTATGATCTATTGGGAGAAACTACGTGAAATATTGTATTCGTATGTAATCATAGAATAGTGCATTATGGTTTAGTCTCTGGACCTTTTGTAAGACTGTTTTCTGCTTCCTGTTTTGCATTGGTCTTCAAGCTCTGTAACTGTGTCTCGTGGAAAATAAATTAAAGTTAAAGTTATTCTGCATATTATTTCTATTTCAACAGTATTGATTTCAAAGACTGTTATTTACCAAAATGGATTTCGAATTGATTCTGTCGTACCGCCGAACTCATGAAAATCAAAACAAAATGGCGTTCTCCATTTACCTATTGGTCTGTCACGGACTGAAGGTCCATGAATGAGAGTTGGCTGTCGGCAGATTCCCCGGTACGGATTAATGAACGTAAACAAAATTTAATCTAGATGGATTAGCAGTAATCCATCGAATTCGGCGGTAGGCCCCCAGAAGGAAATATCATTCTTAGGTTAAACCAGGTCAGTCTGTTAGAAGGCACTGACTTCCTAATAACGACTGCCATAGATGTTCATGACAACCGGGACCAACGGCTTAGCGTGCTTTCCAAGGCACGGAGCAAGCTATAATTACGCACATAACTTCAAAAAGTCATAGGTGCGCCACTAGGGTTTGAACCCGAGACCCTCTGAATTTAAAGGGGTCTCACCACTTCTTAAAATACTCTAAACGAGTGAGTACATAGTTAAAAGAAAAAAAATACCACCAAACGCCACACTGGTTAGATTCAAATTACATATAATATATGTTAATTAATAATTACAGTACCATAATTGTAATATTGCTCTCAGATGTGTTCTGTTTCCCTAAATTATTAAATAACACGAAACTAGGTCACTAGGTCAAGAGCATGACATTGCGGTTTTTATTCAAAACATTGACTAAGTTAATATTAAATTTATTAAATTCAAAGAATAATACGTTATAAGCAGAAATAACTATAAATGTATTAACTTTAACCAACATAGAGTATTTTCTTAAAATGGCAGGATAAAAGTATCATAAAGTGAGAACATTAATGTAATTTTTTTCAGTTCTAATTTGGCTTAAGATGGGTAGTTATGTGAGTTCGCTAAAATTGGTCATTTTCAATTTGATTGTTCTTTGTCATCTTGTAAGGAAAAGATTTGAAAAAAATAGACATAAATTGACATCATATTACACATAACGAAAGTTTGGTTAAAAATAAAATAACCCATTCAGTTTTTCAATATTACATATGTAACGTTGCGGGTCGTCTTTTCCTTGGCCATTTTACTTCCAAGCTATTTATTAATCGTAATTTTCTGACGATTACAACAATTATTTAGTTCCAAGATAATTATCACTAAGAACTTGTGTTATGGATACTAAATAACGGATAAACATACATGATACTCTTTTCTTTTTGTAAATTCATACTTAATATATAAAAGAAAACACCCCGACCAGAACAAATATTCATGTTTATGCACACTAAAATCGATTCTGTGTGGGAATCGAACCCACAACCTCAGGAGCGGAGTGCTGGTATACTCGCCTCCACGCCACATCCTTCGTCGTCAGTTATTATTGTGGAAAATTAATGTAAAGGCTGTAAGTGTACCTAATAAATAAAATAAAAAAGACGTGTGGCACTCGGAGACTGCCGCTGTAAAGCTATTGCATAGCATTTTTTATCAACTTATGCAGTTATAATTATTTATTTACTTTATTTATGCAGTATTTTTTCCAAGCAAAACTTGAAACTCTAAGCAGGCATAAGTCACCAAATTGCGGGGCGAAGAAGGGGATTACGCATGCGCAGTAACGCCGATACAACCAATGCCACCTAAAGTCGGTTTGCTGAACTAAAGAGACAAGCGTGACATTTCAGAAAAGTCATTAAAAGTTCTGCTATTTAACGATAGATGGAAAAACTAAAAAGTATCACCGCTGTGCCGGTCTGAGTGGGGGTTGTTAGGTTTTTCCGTTACAGAATTTCTGGATTCGGTCTCCACGCTCAAGGCCCGCGATAAAAACTATGCAATAGCTTAAAAATAACGAACCCATTAACTGCAGGCAGGAGCTTGATCGTTAAAAAAATCGAGCAAGATACTCTTCATAAAGCAGCATATACACGAATCGTAGACAAAAGCTGATTACACACCACCCAAATACGGCTAGCTAGTAGAAAGTAATCTCTGTTTGTCTGTTTGCTTAACATGTAGACACACACACGTTGACCCCTTGACCTCCATGAACTCCCATAAGTGCTATTTGCAAAACAGATGTTTTAAGAGAAAATAGTGCTTACCAAAAGTGTCTTCAACTTTCACTAAATCTGACGGCTTCCCTGTCCTATTCAATGCTAATCCAATCCTAATTGCCTTATTTGGTATTATACATAGTAATGATATAAATGCGAAAGTAATTTCGTATGTTTGTCTGTTATCCTAATAAGCCAAAACCGCAAAATCGACTTTAATTAAATTTGTTAAATAGATAGTTGTATACTCGTTTTGTGGTTACTAAGGTTGTAGGTTCGATTCGTACTCAAGGCAAATATTTGTGTGCAACATGGATAGTATCTTTGAACAATAATATAACATAACAACAATAAATAAATAAATAAATATTTCCTGACAATTACACCAATTATTTAGTTCCAATATAAGTATCATTAAGAACTTGTGTTATGAATACTAAGAAACGGATAAATATATATACTTATATAATATATATAATAATATACTTATATACTTTTTTTTTGTAAATACATACTTAATATACATAGGAAAACACCCAGACCAGAACAAATATTCATGTTCATGCGCACAAAGATTTGTCCTGAGTGGGAATCGAACCCACGACCTCTGGAGTGAAGTGTAGGTATGCTGACCTCCACGCCATATCGGTCATATACAAAGGATACACTTAGACTAGAACACATTTTAGTGTTTATGGACACAAGGACTTGTACTGTCTGGGAATCGAACCCACCGCTTCATGAGCGGATTGCAGGTGTACTGACCTTCACGCCATAACAGTCGAAATGTTATATTCATTCCTTATCTTATTCCCCTTTAGTCACTCTACATATCCGTATCAGTTAGTTTAATAATTTTTTTTTACCTTAATTGTGTCAATTGTGTATTATTGTATGTGGAGGAAATTAAACACATATATACATTTACGCGTGATTCCCCGAAGGGGTAGGCAAAGGCATATAAAGTATAAATAAAAATAAAATAAATATAATAGGTTATCAGTTACGTTACGTTACGTTAGATTTAGAACTTATTTTGTAAATATAGGATGTAATAATAAAACTAAATCAGGTAGGCTAGTTTATGTTATATTATATTTAAATAATATTGTAGATTGATAATTAAAAAGATAGAATATCGTATTTATTATAAAAATTGCTATGCTATCGCATTAGGTTAAGATACTTGTAATGGTAGCCTAAGATTATAAATACATAAATAATATATTACGCTTACATTTCGCCAATAACATGGTAGGTCCCACGTAATAGGTGGCGAGCCTATTGCAGCTTACCGGGATCTGTTACGTTCGCCAGAGCCTCGTCTGTTGTTCAGCAGGTGCACCACTCGCAGGTGAGGTTGGCTTGGACTCCTAGGTTGATAGGATCCCTATGCACCCAATGAAATAAATGATAATGCATTAAAATATTTATTATTAATATTATATCAACCATAGAAATCAATTGAAGCGCTCGTAGCTCTGCGGTCCTCGGTGGTCGGAAACGATCACCGAAGTACAGCAAAGTTTACAGAGGACAGTCCTTGGATGGGTGACCGTTTGTGTGGCATTTGATATCGAGCGCTTCCGTGCTTCGGAAGGCACATTAAGCTGTTGGTCCCGGTTATCACTAAATGTGGTAGTCGTTAAGCCATGTTAGAGGCCTAATGGGCGGCTTGATAAATTCTAACAGCAGGACGCCTTACACCTGCCTCCGCCAATTCGCACTGGGTCAGCGTGGTGGAGTATGACCCAATACCCTCACACCTTGGTATGTGAGAGGAGGCTCGTGCTCAGTAGTGGGACGTTTATGGGCTGAGATGATGATAGAAATCAACCAATAGATTTTTATGTTACCAACATTCTCATTTATGATGTGTACAATTTTTTTCATCCGTCTTCTTAGTTTTTACTCAAGAATTTATCAATGTATGTTTTTTATGTTTGACTCGATACAGTTCTCAAGAACGTAAACTCAAAAATTAACACGCCAATAGACTGCGGGCAGGAGCTTGAGTAAAGAGAATGGGGGATACTCGTCAAGTACGTATTGTTTTCGAGGCTTGAATTAATTTAATAATACTCGTTAAAAAGCTGTCCAGATGAACTATCGCTATTTCTAACATACACAAATCTCTGGAGCAGTCTACTTGCGTCTTAACTCCAAAGACCGACAACACCCATACGTTTTTATCAAACAATTCAATTAATTCACGGCTCCATCCCACAACTCCTCACATTAACACACAATCAAACGCATAGCCATGAACAAACAAACAAATGACACATTTGTAATTAGATTTCAATGCTAATTTTATTTATTCATAGTGTATGCGCAAGAGTTCAGTTTTTATGGATAGTTTAATTGGCAAGAAGGATGCATTGTGTTTCATGACGTGCGCATGATTTGTTATGTCAGTGGAGACCAATGTGACGAAACCTATAGTCTTCTAAATCAGAAGGTCTAGGGTTCAAACCCTGGTGGAGCATAGTAACAAGATAGGCAAGGTAAATTAATTATACTTTAATTTTGTTTTTGATGCATTTAAGTGAATCTAAGCTTCGTAATTTATATGTGAAGTTTAAAGTTATGCTATAAAATATACGCTTTATGCGTTAGAATTTTGACAAGGATTCTCTACCTCTTATCCTTTATTTATTTGATGATGATTAGGCGGACGTGAAACGGCATTTATGCAGGCCGTCATGAGTAGTTATCTCATCATCATCATTTGAGCCTTATAAAGTCCACTGCTGAACATTAGCCTCCCCAATAGATTACATTCTATTTTAGGGCCTGGTGATCTGTCACACAGGATTTTCCTAGTATGGACTCCAGTCTCTCACAAAGGATAATGTGTCTTCACTGTCTGTAACTACTGTTTATTTTTTGTAATCCTTTGTGAAGAGAGAAATAAAATATTCATTCATTCATTCATTCATTTTGGGCATTTGCCTATAATCACCACGTTACGCAGACGGGCTGGTGATTGCAGTTCAAGCCAGTACGCAGGATGACGCTGCTGCCCATCCGGACTTCCCTTCGTCTACTCTTACGACTCCCCGTGAGATGACAACACTATTCTAGTACCACAGGGAATACTAGCAGCGGCTTGTTATCTACCTACAATATTAATATTATCATTACAACTAAACCAACACCTTACTGCAATAAAGAACCTGATATAACTATGTAAATTACAAACACAATTAATTCATTCAAGTATCACGGTACAATTACAATATTTTACGCCATTCATAGCATAATAATTATAAGCAATTTATTTTAATGAAACCAATAAAAAACAAGTAACATCACAGATTACAGCAGAAACAGAGAACTGTTATGTTGATGTGATAATTGTAAACAAACAAGTTGCTTAATTAATTATGTAATTACACGGTTAAGTCATCGTTAAGTTTAAATCGTTCGCTTGGGGTTTATAGACGATGGTTAAACGCTTCCTGACTTAAACAAATAATTTAAACTACATACATTGACAATCGATTTAGCGTGAAGGTTAGAGTATACGTTCTTATGCTTCAGAGGTCGTGGGTTTGGTTTCCATACTGGACAAGTGTTTGTGAGAGGAGGAAGGGCGCCGCATAATTCAATGAATGAATGAATGAATGTTCAGCGCTGGACAGCAAAATGCTAATCGATTGTTTGCAATGGGCTTATGATTTTCTGGGCAATCATGCCTCATCAGACGATCAGTTGTTCGAATTTTTGAAACTTCTAAAATGGCCGCTTTGGGGAGGGTCTATGTTCATGTTGTATATTAAATAGAGCCTCTAACAAGGCCTCCGACTAACAAGGCCTCCGACTAACAAGGCCTCCTACTTACAGATAATATACTGATAACTGGGACCACCAACATCATTACCTTTCGAAGCATGGTAGTGCTTCATACTGATTCACTTAATTTCCATGATAATAAATATTTTCTGACAATGACTTGTGTTATGGATACTAAATAACGGATAAACAAACAATAAATACTTTTTTATGTAACCTACCTTTTATATAAAGGAAAACACTCAGGCCAGAACAAATATTCATGTTTGTGTATTTTGTTTTTTGTTCTGAACGTACAGGATCTTTTATTCCTTCAAAAGATTTAAGATTTGAAATTTAATATAGATCACTTTTGTAAATAGCTTGTTTTACAGTTACTGTTCGATGAAGTAACACGTTCGTATAACCTGTTATCAGATAATATTTGTGATAAACTTGATAAAATGTGTGCATTCGTTGTTATCTAATAAGACAATGAACAAAGGTCGTTGCACTGTACTTCCGGATTTTTGGGAAATTCGTTGAAATTTCTACAAAAACAGTGAACAGAAAATCAACTTTCCTGAATCTATCATCGTCAGCATCTCAGCCCATTAACGTCCCACTACTGAGCGCGAGCCTCCTCTCACATATCAAGGTGCCATACTCCACTAGCTGACCCAATGCGGATTGGCGAAGGCAGGTGTATGGCGTCCTGCTGTTAGAATTTTTGAAGCCGCCTATTTAGACCTCTAACATGGCTTAATGAGTGGTAATCATAGTGACATTAGTGACAACCGGGACCAACGGCTTAGCGTGTCTTCCGAAGCACGGGAGCGCTCGATATTAAATGCCACACAAACGTTCACCCATCCAAGGACTGACCTCTGTAAACTCTGCTTTACTTTGATCATTTCCGACCACCGAGCACCGCCTTTATTAGTACGAAGCGCTCGTAGCTCCACGAGCGCTTCGTACTAATAAATCTATAATACTATCTGTATGTAATATTGACCAAAATTATATAATATATCTCAAATTATAATTCAAATGCCTAATTTTTTCCTTATTCAAACTCCTGCCCGCATTGATAGCACGCGTTAGTATTTAAGTAGCATAGGTGGATTTAAACATATATACATACATAATGTCACGCCTCTTTCCTAGGGGTAGTTCTAGGGGTAGGCAGAGATCACATCCTCCCACATTCTACAATCTTGGGGCACACTTTTAGCTTCATTCACACCCATTAACCTTGTGATACACGCCCGTCGGTTTAGGGTACTTTTGACCTGCCCTTTCTTCAAAATTTTCTGAAATTAATTAATACTAGCAGCGCCCTGCGGTTTTACCCGCGTGGTCCCCGTTCCCGTAGAAATATCGGGATAAAGAGTGTCCTATATGTTAGTCCAGGACTGCAGCTATACGCGTACAAAGTTTCTTCACAATCGCTTCAGTAGTTTTTGCGTGAAAGAGTAACAAACATTCATCCACACATACAAACTTTCACGTTTATAATATTAGTAGGATGTAAGATAATAATTTTCTAGATTTAAATATTTTACCAAGTCCATAATCGCTTTCACTTTTACTTTAACTTTAAGTTAAAAACGAAGCAATTAGGTTTTTGCGTAGTTATAACGTCACCAGCCACATTGCCTTGGATGCGACTTGTTATTCTCGCTCTTAATGCTCAAAATCCTTCACTTACATTATAATAAAATCGTTACTTACTCATTACGACCTACACTATAAATTATAAGTATTTTTTAATGACCTACTTTGATTCTGAATATGTTTTTAAAAGTTAGTGAGTAGCACTGTTTATCATCGTTATTTTGGTTTTATTCCGGTTTTGCCGATGTTTAGATCCCAGGTGGTTTAAGATTTGAAAGAGTATCCTTAGGAGCGACTGCCGTCTGACCGTTGATTGATCATGGAGGAAGACAATTGGGGAGGCATGAGGACTTCAAATGACTGAAATTATGCAGATGAGGACACATGGAACACGCGACTGCTCGGTTTCCACTTGTTACTTATAAAACCTTTAATCAGAGCAAGAAGTGACTTACACCAAATATATAATAATAACTGTTCTAAAGTAGTTTTGTTATTAGATAGTGTATTTCGTTGATTCCAAAATTGTTTACATACGTACATACATACATTCACGCCTGTTTCCCCGAAGGGGTAGGCAGAGGAATATTATACGCCCACACTTCGCCAATTATATAGTCCCACGTGGGGAACCCATTGCCGCTTACCGAGCACTGTTATGTTCGCCAGAGCCTCGTCCCTTGATCGGCAGGCGCACCACTTGCAGGTGAGGTTGGCTTGGGCTCCTTAGGTCTTGCTAGGATCCCTTTACACCCGAAATTGTTTGATGTAAGTTATTTAGTTTAGCATTAATATTTTGATTCAATGTTAATGTTTTTCTGAGTGATCAGAGACGCTTCATCGACCTATGGTTTTCACTGAAAACCAGCGTCAAGTACTCTGCCGTCCTTTAGATAGAAAGGCGATAAATTTCAATGGGTATTTTTTTTAATTTGAACGCTGCTGTAATACAATAGAGTTTACATTTCTGAAATTATCTGTTAGCGGTCTGACAGTTAGCGGCTTTATATAAGGTAATATAATATAAGTGTTATATTCGTATCATCATATCCTAACACTATCCCAGTCGCCCTAGACTTAACCCTCGAACCTGGGGCTGCTCACTGGTCTCAACAGATTTGACTTAATTTCAATTATTGCATAATAATTATAGTTTATTTCTATATAATAACTAGCCTAATTACATTATTTTACGAACATAAATTGGGTTAGTAATGCAGTTTATAGCAAAATGACGGCAGTATTGATTGGACACATGCTGAGTGAACACCAATTTAGTCAAATTTCAACATAATAATAATAATATATAGTATAAGTGTTCACTTTTTTTTTATTTGTATCCTTTTTTCATATATTTTCTATTCTATGCTTAAGTAGTTTCGCTACACTTCCTGAGCGCGACATTGAGTGGCGTCTATAATCGCATCTTACACCTGTCGACGCTTACGTAACGTGCCTAAGCGTAACCACGTGACCGTGGCGGCGGTTTTGACCCACTTTTCAGCAGATGCTCTTCCGTCCTGCTCTCACAATGGCTTTGTTGTTATTGTGCTTCTGTCTTTCTTTTGAAGGTTATCATTGTGAGCTGAATCGACAGACAAGAATTTCCGATAGGTTTTAATCAAGATAAAAGAATTGGAGCTGAAAAACCTTTTATAGATCATGATTATCCGAAGAAAATCCACTGCTGAACATACCTACCTTGTAAACTTCCCAATTGCCCAATTGTAGGACTCCATCTAGTGTAATCCGTCTGTGGTGTAATAGTTTATCCTTTAAACAATGTCCTTTTGCCTCCGCCCAGTCTTAATAGCGAAGCCATGTTAGCGGACTAATTGGGGGACTTCACAAAATTATAACAGCAAGGCTTTACACACCTGCTTCCACCAATATGCACTGGGTTCACATGGTGTACGACTCAATGCCCTCTGACCTTCGTTTGTGAGAGGAAGCGCGTGCTCAGTAGTGGAACTTTAACGCCACACACCTTTTTTGTATGGAAAATCGTCAAATGACCTTCTCCCGCTGTGGGTGGAGCGGGAGGGTGTGTCAGACTTCTACTGACTAAAAAGTTAAAAACCATCCATGTTCCTTCATTTGAGCCTGCAACGTACCGAGGCCGCGGTAGACCTTGCGAACAGTCCCGCAACCCCGGCAGGCTTGGCCCCCACATGGGGGCCCCTGAGTGTTCTGATAGCTCTTTGAGGCGTGCGTGGAACACGGATGCGCCATTGACGCGGCCTGTCGCCTATGGAAGACGGACGGGACGCGAGTTAACGCCACACACCTGCTTCCACCAAACTGCACTGGGTTCAGTGCGACGCTACTGAGCTGAGATAATAATATGCGTAATTATCGCTTGCTCCGTGCCTCTGAAAGAACGTTTAGCCGTTGATATGGCTGTCTTTAACAGATATGGCTGTACTAATCGTCAGTCTAGGGTACAACCAGTATAATGCTAGAATAATCAAATGGATGTGTATGGATCCTTTTTAAGATCTTAGGAACCCAAACCAACCTCACCTGCAAGTGGTGCCCCCTGCCGATCAACAGACGAGGCTCTAGCAAACGACAAAGTTACCGGTAAACAGCAATAGGCTCGCCACCTATTACGTAGGACCAAATATAAAATTGTCGAAACGTGGGTATTTAATATGCCTCTGCCTACCCTAAACAGGCATAGTTTTACGTATGTATGCATGTGTGTATGTATGTATAGTGATGATGCTTTACTCAATAAGTATTTGGAACCAAGCAGTGGTATATAATTGAGTTGAGCTGATGACAATGGAATTTTAAGTTTATTGTTGAACGCCATCTATCGGCGTTGAGACCGGAAACAAAGCCGTATATCGCCTTGAAGTCTAGGTGACCTTACATTTGCACTGTTTTGCATATTATCACCAAATTCTAAGGTCAATTACTGCTTAACAAGTCTATTGATAAATTACCTACTTTGAATTGAAGAGTTTCCTTAATGTTATCTTCTTTATGACCGATATGGCGTGGTGGCGAATATACCCGAACTCCACGCCTGAGGTAGTGGGTTCAATTCCCACACAGGGCAAATCTTCGTGTGCCTAAACATGAATATTTGTTCTGGTATGTTTGTATTCCTATGAGCATTAATATATATATATATATATATATATATATATATACGCCCGTCGGTTTAGGGTACTATTGACCTGCCCTTTCTCTAAATTTTATTGTATTTGGTCATGGAAGGTCTTACGTGGTCTTCCCGTCTCAATACTTCCAACCACTTGTCCATCATAAATCAGTTTCATTCAATACATTATGTAATAAGCCCATAGCCACTGCAGGGTTCTGATTATTTGACTTATATCGGTGTCTTAAGTTAATTTTAGTAAAAGTAAATTAAAATTAAAGTATATTTCATAAACTATTGTACATAGCACTCTACATTTCTGATCCGGTCCTGTACATATATAGTTGGTCCCACGTAATAGGTGGCGAGGCTATGGCCGCTTACCGGGCACTGTTATATTCGCCAGAGCCTCGTCCGTTGATCGGCAGGTGCACCACTTGCAGGTGAGGTTAGCTTGGGCTCCTTAGGTCTTGGTAGGATCCCTGTACACCAAGTTCTTAATGATACTGATATTTAAGGGATTCTACCAAAATCTAAGGATCCCAATCCAACCTCACCTGCAAGTGGTGCACCTGCTGATCAATGGACAAGGCTTTGGCACACATAACAGTCCCCGGTAAGCGGCAATAGGCTCGCCACCTATTACGTGGGACCAACAATATAATTGGCGAAATGTGGGCGTATAATATGCCTCTGCATTTTCCCCTTGAGGGCAACAGGCGTGTTTGTATGTTTTTATGAATATGTAAAATTCGAACAATGTTCTTACAACTCCTACATAAGTCAGTTCACTTTTGTGCATTAATTTTTAATTACTTTTTCTTAACGTGGTTAAGTTTTATGTGCAGTACATAATGGATTAATTAACTCAAAGACACTTGTAACAAGGTGTTTTAAGTAAAGTGCTTTGTAATTTATTGCTGCTAATACATTAAGATTAACTTATCCGTCTAGCTTAACGATTATTATACAATAATCATATATTAGTTACTTGTTTTAGAACTGTTGCAGATACTGGCAATCAAGAATAAATTACTATTATCCGGTCGTGATTAAATACCAAAGTAGTGACGTCACATCTAGGGTTTGTTGTTAGACCGATAAGGTAGGGAGTTCGATTCCCAGTCAGGAAAAATTGTGCAAATAGATTTTTCTTCACATCTGGGTATTTTTTATAACTGAAATTCAGCCAAATCTGGTTGAACCAGTGAGCAGACCCTGGGCCCCAAGCTTAAGTTTAGGGCAACCGAGATAATGCTAGGATATGTGATGTGGGTATTTTTTTATGTATTTCAGAAACAAATTAATATTATTCATAATTATAATTCTTTATTGTTTCATTTGGTATATAATTAGGTCTTAAAATAATATTTTGTCCTCAAATGAACCATGCAAGGGTATCACAATTTAAAATGGGAACACATTTCTTCCTTATATTATGTATAGAAATTAAATTCAAAGCAGCGTCTGATCTCCATTGTGCAAGCTAGTATCCTTACCTTCTTTGGGCACGTATCCCGACGTGGCGAGGATTCCATAGAGCGCCTAGTGGTACAGGGCAAAGTTGAAGGCACCCGAGCACGAGGTATATCACCCATGAGATGGACGGACCAAATCAAAGCAGCCGTGGTCAGTGCTCTGCACGTGTGTACCATGTAGGCCAGCATCAGAGAGGAATGGCGGCGAGTTGTGAGGTGACGACCCTGAAATCACTGCAACTGAAGTGACGACCACGACCACTCTGCCAAGAGTGTAACGACAAAGAAGAAGAAGAATTAAATTATGTTTATTTACTCCTTAAATACTTGTCTAATACTCTGCTTTCAAAACGAGACCGGATCAGAAATGCAGAGTGCTATGTACAATAGTTTATGAAATATAGAACTTTTTAATTTTACGTTACTTTAAATAAGGAAATTCGTAGAAGAACTTAAGACACCGATATAAGTCAAATAATCAGAACCCTGCAGTGGCTATGGGCTTATTACATAATGTTATGAATGAAACTGATTTATGATGGACAAGTGGTTGGAAGTGTTGGGAGGGGAAGACCACGTAAGACCTTCCATGACCAAATACAATAAAATTTAGAGAAAGGGCAGGTCAATAGTACCCTAAACCGACGGGCGTGTATGAGGCGGTTAATGAGTGTAAATGAAGCTAAAAGTGTGTGCCAAGATCGTAGCAAGTGGAAGGATGTGATCTCTGCCTACCCCTACGGGGAAGAGGCGTGAGGGATTCAGGATTCCATTCATCTGTACGTTTCATTCATCGCTTGTACGGTGTCACTACACAGGAACCAAAGAAGTTTGCTTACCTATGACTTTCATCATATCCTGGCATTATACCGGTTGCCCCAGGGCCCAGGGTCTGTTCACTGTTCTAAACAGATTTGGGTGAACTTCAGTGATTACATGGAGAGACAGCCACCTGACCTCCATAACCCAAAGCAAAATATCATTCTTTAATTATGCCAGTTGGCAGAATATTAGAAGGCACTGACTTCCTAATATCGACTGCCATAGATGATCATGACAGCCGGGACCACCGGCTTAGTATGTTTCCGAGGCACGGAGCAAGTTATAAATATGCACATAACTTCGAAAAGTCATAGGTGCGCCACCGGGGTTTGTACCCTAGACCCTCTGAATTATAAGTCTATGGGTCTCGCCACTTTGCTATCGTCGCTCGTTTACCTTAACTCTAACTTAAAACTTTTTAAAGAGGAATGGAATCTAGGGTTTATTGTTAGACCGATAAGGTGGGGAGTTCGATTCCCAGTCAGAAAAAATTGTGCACATAGTATTTTCTACGTATCTGGGTATCCTTTATGAATTTCAGATACAAATCAATATCATTCATAATCACAATTCTTTACTATTTCATTTGGTGTACAATTAGATCTTAAAAATAATATTTTGTCCTCAAATGAACCCTGCCAGGGTATCACAATTTAACGTTTTGCCCGAGGCACGGAGCAAGTTATAAGTATGCATATAACTTCGAAAATTCATAGGTTCGGGGTTCGAATCCTAGACCCTCTGAATTATAAGTCTATGGGTCTCGCCACTTTGCTATCGTCGCTCGTTTACCTTAACTCTGACTTAAAACTCTTTAAAGCGGAATGAAAAATACCAGTATCTTAAAAGATTATAATATATTCACGATTAAAAAAAAGGTTAGCCATGAGGCAACGATGACTAAGATCCAAAAATCAATGAAGATAACGGATCCTTCCCCATTGAGGTTAATATGGTCTGACACTATTATACAACCTTTATCTAACGTTATGCGCGAGCTGACTGTACCGATAACCCCTACTCGACCGTTTTACATATTTTAAGTCTTAACGCGCCGAAAGTGTTACAAAAAATGCTTAAGTCTAAATTCTGTGTTAATAGGCTGTTTGTGAACAACATTCTTAAGTAACTTATTAAATATTACATAATGTTCATTATGTTAGGTTTATATAGTTTTAATTTCTATTAGTATTTACTTGTTTTACCAGATAGTTGTCTTCTTCATCTCAATGTTAATCTCGGTTTATTTTAAACGAAAGTGACAAAATTTTGTAATGTTAGGTATGTAATAGGACTTCTTGGCGGGAAAGTTAAGCGTCATGTCTGCAGTATTGTTTTATTTTCTAAAATTTGTGATATTTCTAACATTAATGTGTAATATAATAACGGTGAATTATTAACCGTTAAGTGTTTGTGAATATACATGAGTGTTGGTAAATCAAACAAAGCAGTGCAACATCACTTTTAAAATTCTCTCAAGAAGTCCATGTGAGATCTCAGTATAGTCCCACATGTTTACTGAGGACTCAAGGGGCTTAGGGGAGGGTAACTCATTTACAATTTATCATCCTTATTCCCATTTACTATGAATTATATATTATTAATTTATCACTTACTTGACACTGGCTAGATGTGCTAGACGCACGAAGCCATTATTTAATAAAAAATATAAAAATAATGCCTTTAAGCCCTGCCTCCCGGCCAAAGAGGGACTGAAAGGAATGATTGGGCTGCGGCAGACGCGACCGCCATCAGTCCTACCCAATATCCTTTATTTGTCGTTTATGATTTCTGTTCTTTGTTTATATGTACTTTGGTTTTTGGTTTGTTAGGTTACCCTGCGAATTTATACAAAAAGATGCAGTTGTTATCCATACATTCACAAAATGCCTTGTCTTAGGTTGTAAAATGGAGCATTTGAAAGAAAGAAAGAAAAATATTTATTCAGTACAAGTTGCAAGAAAAAAAACATAAAATAAGTACAAAATAATAAAAACACAAATCAATAACAATAAGAACTCAAGTGAAAGAAGTACTCAACTTGTATTGAAATTATGCTCACTCAGCAAATTGTCGAACATCACAGAGATGTCGCGACGCTGGTCTATTTCTTCAATCTCCCTTCCACATACAAATAAATAAATAAATATTTCTGACACTTACACCAATTATTTAGTTCCAAGATAAGTATCATTACGAACTTGTGTTATGGATACTAAATAACGGATAAACATATATAAATGCTTTTTTTTTGTAAATACATATTTAATATACATAGAAAAACACCCAGACCAGAACAAATATGCATATTTATACACACTAATATTTGTCCTGTGTAAGAATCGAACCCACGACCTTAGGAGTGGAAAGCGGGTATACTCGCCACCACACCATATCGGTCGTCAAATAACACACACATAAACAGAAATGTATGTGCTCCATTCAATTCCGACAAGTAAATAAATAGTGTGCAATCATTACAAGGCATTAAGGCTGTTATTTAAAGATGTGGTGACTATTTTTATACGGAGCTTTCGAACTGTCAATAATTTACTCTAATTGCTGGGCTCGTTGTCCACCGGCAGATATAATATTATAAATGTTACAATGTATGGAAGGTTGGTGTTTGCTGTACACCTATTTATTAGGTACACAATTAGCTTACTTTGTTTAACACTCACAAAAGTAGACATAATAAATAGTTGTTAACATTAAAGATATACACAGCATTTGAATCATAAAAAGTAATAATATTATGATTTCTCCTTCTTATTACGATTACTGTATTATTAGAATGAATTAAAATTAAAAATAATATATGTGGACATTTTACTTAGCCTGTCTAGCATTAAACTATGCAGAGCTAGGGAGCAGGGTACTAGATATTCTACTTCTTTTTGTAAATACATTGTCATACTTAAAACACGCATGCTTACAAATATTTGTGCTGAACGCTATTACTTCACTTTGATCCAACTTGATAACTTGTTCAAACCCTTGATCTAAGAACCTTAGTAGAGATATAACAACTTCCACGCCTTAACTGTCATTGTCTTATTTTTAAGAATATTATCACTTTTAAAACTAACTAACCTTATAAATGACTTATTGGCGGGAAAGGGAAGCGTCATATCTGCAGTTTTGTTTTATTTTCTATAATTTGTGATATTTTGAACATTAATGTGTAATAACGGTGGATTATTAACCGTTAAGTATTTGTGAACGTACATGAGTTTCACTTTTCAAATTCTTTTAAGAAGTCCATGTGAGATCTCAGTATAGTCCCACATCTTTACTAAAGATTCAAGGGGTTTAAGGGGAGGGCATCTCATTTACCATTTATCATCTTTATCACCACTAATTCTCATTTACTATAATTTATATGTTATTAATATATCTCTTACTTGACACTGGCTAAATGTGCAAACGCACGAAGCCATTATTCAAAAGAAAAAGAAGAAAACCTCATAATTCTAGTCTTATAACCAGCAGTCCACTGCTGAACGTTGGCCCCACCAATAGTTTCTTATGCTGGTGATATTTCCAATAATAATTACCTAACCTAATTAAAGCTAAATAGATATTTCGGGTCAATATATAATTCTTTTGCAAATTTTAGCACTGTAAGATTTTTTTTTAATATACAGAATAACATCTTTCATAAAACGCTTGAAGAGTACTTTTATAGCTACTATAGCTTTCTATGTAAACAAGCCCAATTCCATAGGACGTTCGCAATCACTCTCACAGCCCTTGGACATACTACCGTCTGCCATATATGGCACCGGCCTCCTTTGAAGTCGCCGCCACTTACTGCTTCAGTTATATCACCTAGAGAAACCGGGATACCCGCTTATCATACTAACGACGGTGTTTGACATACGTGTGTAAGTAAATCACCTAGGTGTGGAAAGTTATGGAACAAAGTCACATTTTTAATAAGCAACATTTTTTATGTATAGGAATCCTACCATGACCTAAGGAGCCCAAGCTAACCTCACCTGTAAGTGGGGCACCTGCCGATCAACGGGCGAGGCTCTGGCGAACATAACAGTGCCTGGTAAGCGGCAATAGGTTCGCCTATTACGTGGGACAAACTATATAATTGGCGAAGTGTGAGCGTGTAATATGCCTCTGCCTACCCCTTCGGGAAAACAGGCGTGAATGTGTGTATGTAACTTTTTTTTACTATTCAGTCCTTCTAAAACTGAAGTGACTAAGTAATGTCTAAATAATTCACAGTACAAAATGCAATGAACTTCTGAATATCATATAATAACAATTTGCGTTACATATATGCTCGTTTGGCAATAAGTGATATATAAAATTAATGCATTTTAATCTTATATAGCGTCTATTACTTTTAAAATGTTATTTATTTTCATGACAGAAGACAACTATGAATCTATCATTTAGATTCATAGAACAATCATAGTCACTGAACTTCAATCATCATTATCACGAGCATCCACCTGTCTGTCTGGATCATAGCTTATCTAGAGTCAGCACAGCATGTTTTCTTCCCCAATTCACCTCAGTTATTTATTATCACCACGTAAGATCAATCACCTTCCATGCCCAAATTCAAAAAAAAATTGAGAATGGGTAGGTCAAAAGTACCCTAATGACTTCTTGGCGGGAAAGTGAAGCGTCATGTCTGCAGTTTTGTTTTATTTTCTAAAATTTGTGATATTTCTAACATTAATGTTTAATAACGGTGGATTATTAACCGTTAAGTGTTTGTGAATATACATGAGTATTGGTAAATCAAACAAAGCAGTGCAACATCACTTTTCAAATTCTCTCAAGGAGTCCATGTGAGATCTCAGTATAGTCCCACATCTTTACTGAGGACTTAAGGGGCTTAGGGGAGGGTATCTCATTTACCATTTATCATCTTTATCATCACTCATTCTCATTTACTATGAATTATATATTATTAATATATCACTTATTTGACACTGGCTAGATGAGCTAGACGCACGAAGCTATTATGTAAAAAAAAAGTACCCTAATCCGACGGGCGTGTATGAGGAGGCTAGGCTGAATGTAAATGAAGCTGAAAGTGTGTGCCAAGATCGTAGCAAATGGTAGGATGTGATCTCTGCCTACCCCTACGGGAAAGAGGCGTGACTTTATGTATGTATCTATTCATCATCGACTCGTTCACTCCATCTTAGTCATATCATCTATATATGACACAATCAATACTTATATCTCTCTTTCGTCCTCTTCTCCTACATCCAGTAACATGAGCACTGCAAATTCCTATTTACGTTTAAAAATTTTGCTTCATACAGTACTATTACCTTTTTTTTTAAATCTAGCAATATTTTTCCAAAGTTATATTATTCTGTTTACCAGATATGGTTTGTGCGTACGTTTAGAAGAAAACACAAACTGAACTCTTTTTAAAACGGCATTTTTTTTAATGTGACAAGTCATAATGACTACTTCCTGCCTGATGGCAAGCAGTAGACACAGTCCAATAAACAATGAAAGCACTTCATAACGTGAAATAAGCACGGTACAAAGCGCATCCACTCATGACGGCCTGCTAAAATGCCGTTTCACGCACCGCTTAAAGGACCCGAGATCATAGGAAATAGGAAACACATGAGCCGGCAGCGAACTCCAGAGCTTAGTGGTCTTGCTCAGAAGCGACTTCCCAAATTTCTTGGTTTGAGTGCTGATAGTCTGCACAGTATGAGGTTGGTTTCTTAGACCAGCACTTGTTGTTCGGGAGAGGAAAGGAGAGGGCGGGATGAGATGGCGGGAGAAAAGCTCCTCAGAACTTAGAGCTTAGCTCCTTAGAGTATTTTTTGGAACTGTAACACAAAATCTTCTACTGTATTCATAAACATTAGGTACTTACACAAAATGAGGATAACTATATCCTACTAATAACCGTCTTGCATCAATGAAATTATTTATAACTTATAAACGTGATCTCAATTTAACTTGACATAAATGGAGCGAGTACGCATATCCCAGTAACGCAAGGCTCCAGACCCACTTATATGCCATATATGGCACATTGACGACCATAAATGGCACATACACGCTTCCTAGATCACAAGATTGCTACAAACATAGGAATTTATTTTTAAATTAAACATTGTTTGACGGTTTTAAAATACGGTTAGCGCAAGTTAATGTCTGTGATTTTTTTATACTAGCTGTTGCCCGTTCCTTTTGTCATCTTTTGTCAAAATGGTGAAGCTTGTCATTTTTCGAAACCATTTATTTCGTTTTTAGAACGTTCCGTAGCGTGGAAGTGCTAGACAAAAATAATTTGTAAAATTTAAGATTATTAATAATAAATAAATAATTCTTTTGTAATTACATTCATTAAGTAGTTCCAAGATATGTATCATGAAGAACTTGTGTTATGGATACTAATCAACGGATAAATAAACAAACGCAAGCTGTCTTCAAAGGGATACTATTCTATTAAAGACTATATGGCAGATAAAAATGCTTGGGATTAAACTGCCGTTTGATACAGGCTATTCTAATATGAATGACTTAAAACATGAATATTGTTAATGCTATATTATATTGCATTGTATAGCTTCACAGACAAATGAAGATTGTAATTCTAGTACCAAACTAATGGATAAATTTAAAAGAGCATAGCCTGTGAGTTTCTTGCCAGTTCTTCTTACAGAGCGGGTGAAATTTGTTTTTTTATTTAATTTTGCATATGTATCTTATCTATCCTTGTTATATCTATATGACTAAAGTGATACAAATAACTAATCATAAATGTTCAAAAAGTGAGTATTAACCCTCTCCTCAAAGGAGTTCAAGGACTGAGCCTGTCTGATGGAAACAGGTAAACAGTTCCATAGACGTATCAATCAAAAATCAAAATCAAAATCTTTTTATTTCATAAACTATTACTTAGTACTTGAAAACATCAAAATTATAAAAAAAAACAATTAAAATATAATTATACTAAAATCACGAAGCTTAGATTCACTTGCAACCAAACAATTAAAAAAACAGAAAATATTTAAGTGTAAGTGAATCTAAAAAGTGCCAGTTCCGAGCCACCGCAAGAAACTCACAGGCTATGCTCTTTTAAATTATCGATTGGTTAGTTACAATCTTCATTTGTCTGTGACGCTATACAATGCAACATAATATTGGAGAGTCATATAAATATATTTTTTGTAGGTTTCTTTTCCGACGATTTCCGATAATCGGAGATCCTAGCTTTGGCGACTGCCGGGCGCGCATCGACGGAACCATACTATATAATGACACAGACCTTGGACCAAACCGGTATGTTATGCAACTGGCATTGACAGATTGACTGACAGTGACAGCTCACGTTCCAAGACGACTTCGTGACGATCTGCGATCTGTTATTCATCCCAACAACGATATTAATCTGAAAATGGAAGCGAAGTTCAATATAAATGTGGTAGAAGCCTTCGGTCTAAGACATAACATAAACTTTACTATCTTTGATATTACAGAGCTGAACAGTACGCTTAGTTAAACGCGCAAAACAAAGGCAGTACAATTTTGGTTTTTTTTTCTTATATATATAATATATATTTACAATGCATAGCAAACACCATGACCAGAATAGATCAAGTGCATGGACACAAAAAATTATCCTGTGTGGAAATCGACCCCACGACCTCTGGAACAGAGTGCAGATATCTACAGGCACTTCACAATAGTAACATGGTGTTGCATAGAGTAATATATTTCGTAAACAATTATTATCTGTTTTAAGAAGTTAAGCTGACTACACTAAGACTGAATTTTCGAAACGATTGTAATTATAAATGCTCTGTTATTTTGTTGTTATTATTACTACATTCAGAATATTTTTTGTCGACTTCCTTTTATAATTTATTTATAATCTAAATACATACAAATTTTGTACTCCTACTACATATGTAAACATAGTGATACTTACAACGAATCCTTAGACTGCATACGACCTATATTTTACAAAGAAACGATCTGAATTGTGAAGAAAGTCATCCGCACACAGTTACCTATAGTTATCAATATTCAGTATTACGGCGACATTGCATTGTTAGAGAAATTTTTCGGCAAGAAACGAGAGAAGTTTTCCCCACTAGATCACCAGGTGAAAGTGACCTTGCGACCTCGTCCCAGGTCGAGGCACTTACATGATATATTATGACAGTCCCTATTGTTACTGTCATAGTGACAGTTGTGAACAATTCGAAATGGTAACTAATAATGGGGAAATGAATTGGGCAAGGTTTGTCAATGGCGTTAGTTAACTGATATCTATTAATTTTTATTTAATAGCAAGTCTTTTCAGTTACAAGCGGAGATAACCCAGGGGCGGTGGATTTAAATCTTGATGCACTGTGACATTTTGAGGTATGTGCGCTTGCTACGTTAAGCCGTTGGTCTCTGTCATGAACATCTATGGCAGTCATAATTAAGACGTCAGTGCATTCTAATATATTGACAGCTTGTTTAACGATAGAATGATGTTTCCGTCTAGATTGCGGCGGTTAGACGGCAGTCGCTTCATGTAAATTCACTAAATTTAGCTAAATCTACCCTACCTACCTACCGCCGAGTTCGATGGCAATCGATTATAAGGCAAAATGGATTTCGAATCGATTCTGTCGTACCGCCGAACTCATGGAAATCGAAACAAAATGGCGTTCTCCATTTACCTATTGGTCTGTCACGGACTGAAGGTCATGAATGAGAGGTGGCTGTCGGCAGGTTCCCCGGTACGGATTAATAAACGCAAAATAAAGTTTGATCTAGATGGATTAGCGGTAATCCATCGAATTCGGCGGTAGGCCCCCAGTAAGTAGACCCTGGAATTAAGGCAACTGGGACAATGCTGCGACATGATGATGATGATGATATTCAGTTTCTTTATATATAGACACTAAGGAAAAATGTCATAATCCTGGGTAGCATCTATACAATTCGACTTTGATTCGGGTTTATGTACTTTCTGTATATTATTTATTTATTAAACCTATATTGAACACTTATATGTATTACAAAAGGCGAACTTAATGCCATAAGGCATTCTCTGCCAGTTAACCTTAGGGTTAGCAGAAAACTTTAAAGGCGTAATTAATAAACAACATTATATACAAGAATTACACTTATCCCGGCTCCCTCCGCGGCGTGTTATTTTGAAATTAGTATTTTTTTACTAATATAAAAATAACACAACAGTTAGTACAAGTAGTCCCACTATTAATTAAGATAATTTCATCATTGTTTTCAATCAAACTAATGACAAGAATGTAACAGAATTTATGAAAGAGATATCAAGGTTTAGCGTGGGCGTATGTTACTCAGACATGCGTTTTTGTTTATTGATTAAAACTTGTATTACGAACTAACATACAAGTTATATTAAGTGGTAATATTTGTTTGTTAGTACTACTGAATAGATCATTGAAAATAGTTATGTTTAAATAAATAATAATATCATGTTTCTTTCAATACACATGCATAAAAGGAATTCAAAAACTGTATTTGACCGAGAGAAATATATGATTTATGTAACTTTTAAAAGTTATTTCGAGTTTTCGGGGGTTACTTGAAGGTTTTCATTATTTTTGAATTTCAATCCTTTTAAAATTGTTCTAGGATCCTAGTTTAGTTTTGCAACAATACATTTCTTGAGTTTTAAAAGGGCTGAGTATTTTAATACTCAGCTAATAAAAGACATAGCTTAATATTATCAGCTGATAACTTTGGAACACTCGAACAGATCTTTATAAATTGTAGCTAAGAACCATTTGGATAACTTTAGAACATGGTTATTTTCTGAAAAAAATGCATCTATCTACAAATTTTTTTATCGCTTTCTCTGTACCTCGGAAAGCACGTTAAGCCTTTAGTCCCGGCAGTCATGAACAGCTACGGCCGTCTTTACTAGAAAGTGAGTGCTTTCTATTATTCTGACAGCTGATTTAACTATCGAATGATGTTTCCCTCTGGGTGGCGGAAGTCAGGCAGCAGTAGCTCCATTTACCACACACACGTTAAATATTATCCAATAGGAATCGCGGACAGAAGAGAAGCGAAGATTTAATGAAACCTCATTGGTTACCTAATATTTGTCCGTTTCTCCGCTCCGCATCCTTGCTTGGCTTTTGTGGACAGGCAGCCTAAACGTTAGTCTAGGGCCCCATTGAGCAAGAATGATAACACTAAAATAAAAAAATAAAAAATTTTGCCCCAAGAAATAAAATCAAACCTGGCTCTCTGCCACTAAATGCATTAACACAATAAATATATTGTGTCTCTTGACGAATAAACTATCTGAATACCAATTCAAGAAACTTTGCAATTAATTTTGGGTTTGATTCCCACACAGGACAAATTGTGTGTATAAATATGAATATTTGTTCTGGTCTAGGTGTTTTTCTATGTATATTAAGTATGTATTTACAAAAAAAAAGTATGTAATAAGGTATGTTTATCCGTTGTTTAGTATCCATAACGCAAGTTCTTAATGATACTTATCTTGAAACTAAATAATTGGTGTAATTGTCAGAAAATATTTATTTTTTAATCAGAAAGTATTTATTATTATATATAATTGGTATTTTTCTAAAGGTTTTTAATTTTATAATTTATTATTTTTTCTGTGCCCGGTAAGCGGCAATAGGCTCGCCACCTATTGCGTGGGACTAACTATATAATTGGCGAAATGTGGGTGTATAATATGTCTCTACCTACCCCTTCGGGAAGACAGGCGTGAATGTATGTATAAATCTTACTCGTTAGTATTGCCTTTGTAAGCAAATCATGTTACTGTTTGTAGGGGTTGCATAAATAAATTAAAAAATACATTGGTCCCACAAACTGACATAAGACTAATTCTATTGCATTTTCTTAATTACAGAGCTAACCAAATTCGTTTACCGTATGTGCTATTTCTCAAAAATTTATATCAATACTTTCTTTCATTGTAATGTTTCAGTTAAATGTATATAAGATTGTTTCTTTCTATTTTGTATTTTTTTATGAATAAACATATTATACATTTATTTTTCTAAATGTTTTTAGTTGTAATAGGTCAGCTTACATTTCAAATACAATACAAATATTTTTTATGGAACAGAAATTGGGTTTACAAATTTTGTTTTTTAATAACTACATTAGTCAAGGACTGTGTCGTTGTTACTAGCACCCACTTTCAGAAGAGGACACAGCGTTCCATATTATACTCTAATTATAAACTAAGACACATTGTGTCATATGTTACAACACTAAACTTACACTATTCATTACTTACACTACATTATACATTACTGTAACTTACTGTTTTAAAATTAAGTTAATTGGTGGAGAACTGTGCTGGCTTTATAATAACATAAGAATTATGCTAAAATTTAGTCTGAAAGATATGTTGCAAATGCTGTTTTTTGTAAATAAATAAAAATAATTTTTAATTCCATTTCATTTCATAGTATTGTTGCGAGTATTTTTTATATTCTCGTTGTTTGTAAACTAAAATTAGTCCGGTTTTGTGAGACGAGTGGAGCCACCTGCCAGGCCTTGCCGGGAGGTCGCAGGCAAGCACGCGACCTACGACCATAACCGACGCTGCCTTATAAGCCGAGGGCCTTCCTTAATGGGGTTGTTTGTGGTTGTCAGTTTTCGTTTGAGGTGTGGAAAATTTTTGAAACCTTCACACGACGTCTTGGTATAGTTTAGCCAAACAATGTAATATTTATAAGTACTTAGAAGATTTGAATGTCCATTATTGATTCAGAAGTGGAAATTATAAGGCTAATATCATACATAACCATAATCATAACTCTTTATTGTTTCATGTGGTATACAATTAGGTCTTAAAAATAACATTTTGTCCTCAAATGAACCCTGCAAGGGTATCTCAATTTAAAATAGGAACACATTTCTTCCTTATATTATATAGAGATTTATAAGTATTAAATATAGAAATTAAAACATTAAAAATTAAATAACTATTTCATATTATGCTATTATGTTTTTACTCATTATATTAAATGTATTTAACTATTCGATATGATGATGATAAAAACTTTATTTACATAAATTAGAATAGCTTTCTAATAAATAAATAAATATCTTTGGCTTTTCGCTTTTTGACGACCCATATGGCGTGGTGGCGAGTATACCCGCACTCTACTCCTAAGTTCGAGGGTTCGATTCCCACACAGGACAAATCTTTGTGTACATAAACATGAATATTTGTTCTGGTCTGGGAGTTTTCCTATGTATATTAAGTATGTATTTAAAAAAAAAGTACTTATGTATGTTTATTGGTTAGTTAGTATCCATAACACAAGTTCTTAATGATACTTATCTTGGAACTAAATAATTGGTGTGTCAAAAATATTTATTTACTTATTTTATTTAAAAGCTATATTATTATGAATACAAAGCAACGGATCAACATTTACCTAAAAATACACTTTTTTTGTATATATAATACTTATAATACGTAAGATACGTAATTAACCAGACAAAAATATATGTTCGAATTTGTGTTATTTGTTATTTGTTTTGCGTGGGAACCGAACTCGCGACCTTAGGGAACGGAGTGCAAGTATAACCTCCGCACTACATCAGTCGTCAATAAAATAGTTAATGACAAATCTTCAATTTCCTGATATTCTCAAAGTAGCGTGATGACAAAATCAGATTAAAAAAGATAGATAGTTAGATTTCTTGCTAAAAATCTTTGATAGTAAATTATCTCATATCCTTAATTAAATTTTAATGCAATCTTCTTAAACATAATGATGAAAAGTTAATTACGAAAAAAATGTATTATGACTATAAGTACCGTCAAAAAACTTATTATAATCATGTACAGTCAGCGACTGATTATCCAATTCAGCATTAGTGCATGAATATTCCTATACCAATTTATTGACAAAATTAACCTATACAAGAGTTTATAAGGGGTTCATAAGCGTACAAAAAGCTAAAAGAGTGGACCAGGGTCGTAGAAAGTGGAAGGATGTGCTCGCTGTCTACAGGAATAAATAATTTAGTAATATATAATATGTTTTTTTTTCTTTAAAATAATGGCTTCGTGCGTCTAGCACATATAGCCAGTGTCAAGTAAGTGATATAATATATAATTTATAGTAAATGAAAATGAGTGATGATAAAGATGATAAATGGTAAATGAGATACCCTCCCCTAAGCCCCTTGAGTCCTCAGTAAAGATGTGGGACCATACTGAGATCTCACATGGACTCCTTGAGGAGAATTTGAAAAGTGATGTTGCACTGCTTTGTTTGATTTACCAACACTCATGTATATCCACAAACACTTAACGGTTAATAATCCACCGTTATTACACATTAATGTTAGAAATATTACAAATTTTAGAAAATAAAACAAAACTGCAGACATGACTCTTCACTTTCCCGCCAAGAAGTCCCTAATAATATGTTAATTATAAATGACAATGTTTTATTTTTTTATTTAACAAATTCCACAGCTCTTAATTAACATAGTTCTGATATTACTAATTAGTCATACAACCAATAGAGGATTTACATTTTATACTTTTACGGACTACAGCAAATATCAATTAAGTTTTAATAACAAAATAAGGGTTCCTTGTTTACTACGGAACCCTAAAAAGTAGGCAGATAATTCTATAAATACAAGAAAAAATGTTTTAATTTCTACTGAAGTAGAATTTTAATTTAATTAAAACACTTATTGTAATGACATACAAATAAACAAATAAACAACTTAAATAAACTACCTTAACCTAAAACTAAATAGAAAAAATGTGTGTGTGTACGAGTGTGTGTTTACCTGTGTGTACGTGTGTTCTTGTGTGTGGGTTTCCCTCGATTAACTATATAATATAAAAAGTATCTTTACAAATTGAAATCAAATTTCAATAGGAAATCATAAGTTCGGTATTAACGTCCCACTACTAAGCACGATGTCAGGTCAAAACGATTCCGGTCAGACTTTAACCCGCGAACTTCTTTAAACTAATATGCTAGAACATTAGGTACTTTAAATTCTTTTTTGTTCCCATCTTGCCTCTTTTTCTACAATTTGTGGAATATTTTACAGCTCTTATATTAACTACTTTTACATAAACACAATTACTAAAACATGTACAATTGTTTGTATTCCAAATAAATACAGCAGACTGTACGAAATAATTAATGTACGTTGATTAATTTCGTCATACCAACCAAAGCTGTGTAGGCGCGAATGCCAAGGTCAGTTGGCAATTATCAAAAAGAAGTATTAGTCTCTAAGCCCTATTGCCACGACTCATCGACTTAATCCATAGGAATAAGACACATTATCGAGCGACAGTTTTTTGTTATCAATCCAAAAAGGTTTTAATTCACATTATTCTTGAATGGCACAGATTAAATAATAGTTTTTGATGATAGCAAGTTTATGCCACGTTTTTTTAAAGTTGCGTGGGTGATAACTCGATCGAAGATTGCTCGTTTTGTAATGGCTACTATTAAAGATCTTTTTGTGACATGTTTTTTCTCCCATAGCAACTAGTAGAAGCACAGGACTTTATCTGATTAAACTACAGGAACTGAGCAAAACGTTAGAATTCGTCTATGGTTAGTTTCCCAGTTTTCATACGTTTTGTTGAGCTAAGGCTTCAAAACTTTAGTCTCAACACTTTTTTTTTAGTTGTTTAATTAAGCTGATGCCAATGAACAAATTTAAAGTTCATTTAAAATAATGGCATTTTGATAAGTGTTTTTATTTGACGACCGAAATGGCGTGGAGGTCAGTATACCTACATTTTACTCCAGAGGTCTTGGATTCGATTCCCACACAGGACAAATCTTTGTGTGCACGAACATGAATATTTGTTCTGGTCTGGGTGTTTTTATGTATATTAAGTATGTATTTACAAAAAAAAAGTATGTGAGCATGTTTATCCGTTGTTTAGTATCCAAAACACAAATTCTTTATGATACTTATCTTGGAACTAAATAATTGGTGTGATTGTCAGAAAATATTTAGTTATTTATTTTAGTTATATCTATAAGTGAGCGAAGTTACTAACGACGTCTAGTATATAATTTTCTCAGTAATACAAATGAGTAAATAATTTAAACGCCAATATGATTTCCATAGAATATCTTTGCGATATAAATACTGAGAACAGCCGGATCTTGAGATGGCTTGCAAAATGGCTGATTTGCCAGTCAACTGACGTGTAGCCGGAATGCTGAGATGACACGGGGAGATTGACATTCTGGGAATTCAAAATGGCTGATATAGTTGTTTGATCATTAGTATCTTGCCGTTTATAGGTAACCTTACAATTATTATTAAGTATTTTAAGAAAGATTGCCGGATAGTTCTATGTGTATTAAGTATGCATTTTAAAAAAAAAAGTATTGATTTATGTTTATTCGTTATTTAGAATCCATAATACAACTTGTTAATGATACTTATCTTGGAACTAAATAATTGGTGTAATTGTCAGAAAACATTTATTTATTATAGTTCTTTTTAGCCAATAAAAAATATATATCCTTGAAAATATAGTGGGTTTTGCCCTATTAAGGTTTTACAACTAACTTCTACAACTGACTCAAAAAAAAAAACTAAAAATTATAACTGGCCTAAAATATGTAATAATCGACTTTTGAATTTTATTTATATAGCCCCAACACTCTGCAGTTTTGTGTAAGTGTATTTTAAGTGAGCTATAGAACACTTATTTAGCTTGCTACAAATACCTATATAAAAATGTCTACCACCTCTTGGACTATCAGGTACTACGTACATATGTTCCCCAAAGAGGTAGGCATTTCGCCATTTATATAGTTGGTCCCACGTAATAGTGGCGAGCCTATTGCCGTTTACCGGGCACTGTTATGTTCGCCAGAGCCTGGTCTGTTGATCGGCAGATGCACCACTTGTAGGCGAGGTTGGCTTGGGCTCCTTAGGTCTTGGTAGGATTCCTTGATAGGATTTTTTGAATGCCTTATTAGAAAACCTATGTAATCTTGCATACTTTCAGATTCAGATGATTGGACACTTGCGCTTAGCGAGGTTTGATAAGATTGCGTAATTGAATTGGATGAAGAGTAGTCGGAGAGCGCTTTGACGGGTCTGACTCTTTCTGGAGACATTTTCTGAATTTACGATACAAAATTTGAATCAGCTTTGGTACTCAAGATGCGATTTTAAATTTAACTTAGCCCCTTCGATAGCCTTTTGCTGCTCTTGGTATGAAGAGGTATGATGTATGAAGATAATCAATGAAAATGACAAAATAGACTCGTTCTTATAAAGAGAAAAGTGATCTTGGTGGGATCCCTATACAAGTACAACCTACAACGTGTATATAGTCATTAATCGAAATAGCACCTAGTAAAAGCTACCAGAACCAAGTCATTACGAACTTGACCTTCAACCAGACAATAGCTAATGATAAACAATATTTACGCAACTTCAGAACCGCTTTCGCTAATCTCCTGCGACGGGTAGCTTGGAGCTGATGTTGTTAAAGGACGCCCAGTGTAAAGGCTGGGGCCGGTGACTAACGTGGCTGATCGATATCGCTTTCGCTTATGCACTAGAACGAGTAGCGAAGCTTTCGAGTTAAGGTTTAAAGTTTATAATTAGGCGTGACTCGTCAATATCAATTTCGATTATACCCATTATATAATAAACGGTGCTTTCGAGTAATTGTTGTTATTATCCACGCAAAGAAAAGTAAAAGACAAGTAAAGTTAAAATAAAGTAATCAGAAATTTTCCTTTGACATTTTTTTTAGGGGAAGCGGGACGGGGGCGGGACGGAAAGTAACATATGCCAAAGTCTGTAATAAGTGGATCTAATCGATACCGCATTCGCTAATCTACTAGATCGCATAACGAAGTTGGCTTTCGAGTAAACGTTGATATTAAACGTTCAGTGTAAAGGTTGAATCCTAAGTTCTTAAATCAAATCGAGGCTAAATTATAAGAAATCTCCTGGGGAAGGGTAGTCAGCGGAGTTCCAACGTTGTTAAAAGCAGCTTAAAGGCTGAGTCTATAATCAACGGGGCTCATCAATACTGGTTTCGCTAATCTTCTAGGACGGGTTGCGAGGCAGCCTGTGTGAAGGTTGGAGCCTGTATTCAGTGTGGCTTTTCAATATCGCTGTATAATAATGTTGCTCTTCAACATTGCAGCCCAATAAATCTTCTCTAAGTTCCAACAAAGCGTAGTGTTTATATCGTATTAAACGTATCGTGGCAAAGACAACTTAATTCCTGCAAGGTATTTTTAAGTTAATTCAAATTTAAAAAGCAATTTATCTGTAATAATTAAATTTCTGGCAACAAAGTTAAGTTTTAACATGCTATTTTATAATTATTTATTTACAAAGTATATTGTAATGCATATAAGTTAAAAAAGATGTCCAACAAAACTGTTTAAACAATTTGACTGAAGGATTTTTTAAATAATTATAATAAATGAATTATATTTACAGAGACCGTAATTATAGTGTATTAGTTTAGTTCAGTTTGATTTGTCATCATTTTAGTATAATTTATATCATTGTGTCAGCTTGTAGGCGCCCTAAAACATAGAACATCTCGCTGAAACTAACACCTCAGCCCAACTACAAACGGAAGTTTAGGAATTCAAACAGACATTCCTAATTGCTTTGTCAATGATGATATATTGTGGAATTATCATTCCTTATATAGACACAGTTATTACAAGCGCAGTAAGGTTCAAAATAATCTGTATTATAGAGTTGCCTAAGGCGATTACGATTTTCTTACAACTTAATACAGCGTCGGCGCTAAGATTTTATTTCGTAAGAATTAGTTCCATTATTGCAGCGATTATAAAATTGCTACGATGACAAGTTAATGTGAGATGTGTATTGATTTATTAAACATAATTAAATACCTTTACACGGCATGTTTGTACGGTAAATTAAAACATTAATAATTAAAAATGACATTGCGAGCATAACTGAGCCCCAGCTAGCATGTCTGTCATTTTGTAACTCTTTTTTTGTAGATATTTTTTATGGGAATATAATAAACTGAACCTCTAAATAAATCTTTTTTGATCATCAAAAATACTGATTGAGCATCTAAAAGAGAATTAGGTGCACAATCAGAATTTTTTGATGTACAAAAAGGTTAGGTTAGGTTGGCAATTTTTTAATTTTGATTACACGTTAAATATGATCCTTTTTAATGTCTATCCAACCAATGATTGTCTGGAACATATCGCGCAAGCGATAAGTACTTATATTATACTTAGGGCTGCTATCAATCCGGAATTCCCCGGATTTTTCATAGTTTCAAGAGCGTCCGGAGTCCGTCCGGCAGGGGATTTTAAAAATGTCCGTGAGAAACCCAGACCCTATTGTTGTCTAAGAAAAACCACATTTTTATGTAAAGAAAAACGATTAATTTAAATAAATCTTAGCTAAAAATTTCAGCTACTATTAACTTTAAAAATGTTTTTTTTTATTGGAAAATATATTTTTAGAGGTGTCCGGGGAAATACCCATTTTTCGCACAATTGTCCGGGATTTTAAATTAATAAAACTTACAAGAAATAAATAATTGTACAACGTGTGCTGTAGTAGTGCGAAAACTTTTACTAAAGGAGGTTTTTGGCAGCACGCTATAATCCGCCGAAATAGATAGTCCGACACTACTCTGCAAAATATTTGTCGGAATACCGAAAGTCCACTGTAAACTATTTATATAAACCGTAAACGCTATATCGCTGGCTTAATGGATCATACATTTACGCTGTTTCCCCGAAGGGGTAGGCAGAGGCATATTATACGCCAATTGTAGAGTTGGTCCCACGTAATGGGTGGCGAACCTGTGGCCTCTTACCGGACACTTTTAAGTTCGCCAGAAACCTTCGCTTGCTCTATAAAACGATGGATGTTCGTTAAATGGAACATATACCCATTAGTAGACAAGTTAGATTTAAGATACGCACATACAGTCAATTTTTTTCACTGTGATCTCATCAATGTTAATCAAACTTTCATAGGACAAGAAGCATGATTAAATAATATATCGCTTTTCCATGTTATGCGTCAACAAATATGATAAGTCCTCTTAACAAGATCTTCTTTTAGGATTTCCCATTAAGGCGGGGAGTTATGTGAGATCGCTAGAATTAGGCTTTTTTTAATTTAAGTGTTCTTTGTCAACTTTTGCGGAAGAATATACTTAAATATACATCATATAACACATGAGAAGGTGTAGTTAAAAATAAAATAACGCGTTTAGTTTCTTAATATTACATATTTAAAATTACCTAACCTATTAAGTAATCGCAAGTATTTTTTAATGACACCAGGTTATAAGTAGATTAAATACCGAAGAGACTGTTTGTTCAATTTTGCCAATTTTATTATTTATGATTTTTTATATGCAATCTGTAACCCCCTCTGCCGCCCTGTTCGACAGTAGGTAGGCGCAGGAAAGCCGAAAGTCGTCGACATCCACCGTCCCCTTAATCATCTTTTCGAGTTAAGTCAGTGTTTGAGTTTGAGCCAGCTATATCTAGCTCTCAACGGATGAATATTACTTAATTCTTTTTCCAAGCCGCTATCCTAATCTTATTGCAGTTGCAAGATAAGTAAAAATCAATGTATAGGTGCGCTGATAAGTGTGCAGTATTAATATGCGGTTTAGTTTGATATAATGTCAGAATGACGCACTCGTGACGGAGCGAATTGATTATGGATCAGCTTGAGAGCTCCGCCCTGCACTCATATTATCTTGAATGGGTTACCACTACTAATGGTTTGCGATTACAATTTTAAAATCAGATGATTATCAATCAATCAATCAATCAAATAATTTTATTGTCAAAACACAGGTTGTTATGATGAGTACATAAAAAAATTCTTGCCGTGTTCTACCTACAATATTGTACTAAATTAAAAGTAAGTTCATATAAAACTTCAAAGTTGGTTATGAAAATTCGTTTATTACAGACAACTAATGTTAACAAGGTTTATTCACTGGGATGGTCGACCACTGAATGCCTGCTTGACTCCTCTTTTAACCAAACCCATGAGCCGAGTGAGTGAGTTGAAAGAACGAACGAATGAAAAACGTTCTAGCGCCATGTGATGGAAAAAGGAAGTCAAATCAGCAACAATAATTACAAAGTCAATACACAGACGACGTGTCTTAAAATATAATTAAACTATTATAGATGCTAACACAATGGTTTTTTTTTATATCAATTGTGTGTGATGACAAATTAGTGCCTGTAATATTTTGTCACATACACTTATTTCGATCATAACGTTATACGTCCATTTTTTTGTTTATCATTGTTTTGTTCGGTATATATTTAGAAAATTTATGTTATTTTATTTTTGTGATTTTTGTATAATACGGGTTAAATGCCTGAAATAAACAATGTTGTTATTATAACTATGTAAAGTAGGTATGTAGGTTTTTACAACATTTTAGTTGTCGCTGTGGGAGACATAATTATGATTAATTATTTTTAGAAACAACTAGAATATATATTTTAAAAATATTTGTTTACCCTTTTTTCATAACCTCTCTCCTAGATATAGTGATAAATGCAAGTGTTTCGGATAGAAACTAAGCTTACAAAATAGACTTTCTTATAATTTACACATTCCAGTAGTAGGGGCTATACACTGCTTCTCAGCAGATACCATCGTGTCTATTGAAAAGAGGTCTTTACCTTGACTTCATTGTAATTGTCAAACGATTCAAACTCGGAGACATTAAACAGGAATACAGACATACCGGACTTACTATACTTAGAATACTTAAGCAAGTGGGAGCTCCCCAATCAATAAATGTATGATTATAAAAAAAAATACATTGACGCGTGTTTAGCAGTGTGACGATGATACAACTCATACATACAGTCACGCCTGTTTCCCCGAAGGGGTAGGCAGAGGCATTTTATACGCCCACACTTCGCCAATTACATAGTCCCACGTAATAGGTGGCCAGCCTTAGCGGGCACTGTAATGTGGCCAGAGCCTCGTCCGTTGGTCGGCAGGTGACCACTTGCAGGTGAGGAAGGCTTGGGCTCTTTAGGTCTTGGTAAATCCTATACGGCCCACAATATGAATATGATAAAATTCAATCATTTTCAATGTTTTTTACCTAATGATCTCGGTCGTAGAACGTTGCTACAAATTATACATCCCTGTTAAAAGTTATGTGTGTATTAAACATCTTAAAAATACTCGAGTAATCGCTCAAAAAAATAATTCTAAGTCGTTTTTTAACATAGCTTTTAACGTTACTACAATTAAATATGTAATAAATTTTAAATTGTAATAAAATAACTGGTCTTATTTCGTTTTATTGCCTTGTCTTTAACGCTACCGATATCATTCGTGTTTAATGTATATTTTTATTGTACAAGTTTTGCTTTACATTAAATTTTATTGCTTAATTTTGATTTATTTATTTAATTTTTTTTATTGACTTTTGATGTTTCGCTTTTTTGTTTTGAAACATTTTGCACTTAAATAGGTACACTAAGAATAAGAATAAAACTAAGAGGACTATACACTATTTTTGCCAGTGGAAAGAGGTAATAGCCTACCTAGGCGACCTATTAGGCTAGAAAGTACGTCGGAGACTCTAGAAAAGACAGCAGTTTTAAGTACTTCATTGGACTAAGTAAAATACCCCAACTAAATTTTTTTTTACAATAACAACGGATTTGACAAATATTCTGCCGTGAGTGGTTGAGCCTGCTTCGTCCCGATGCCGCGGTAATCCTTTTGAACAGTCCTGCCACTCATTCTTGAGCCTGCAATGTACCAAAGCCGCAGGAACCCTTTCGAACGGTTCTACAAAATACTAGCACTGCACTTGGATGGTTTTGCAGCTAGCACATTTATCTGACAAGCACAGTACATAGCCAATAATTAGTGCTTAGCTTTATACAAATATAAATAGTTTTATTGTTCAAAAAATATTATACATCAAGATATAATTTGTTCACTAGCCTTCACACTAGGATACCCTGTGTCGTGAAGTCTAGTCTATTTCATGTAGGCACAATGGGTAGGTAATTCTTTGAGTGTCGCAATCAATTATTTGAGCAATTCAAAAACGTATTTGGAATAGTACATGCTGAGGTTAGTGAATGTATGTGTGTGTATGGTTAAACGTGTGCGTGTATGTATGTGTGTGTGTGCTTTTGTGTGTGCGTGTATGCATGTGTGTGTATGTATATTGAAATTTTATGACGATACCATTTTATATTTTTAGGTTAGGCAGGTAATCTCATCCCAATGTGTGTCTCAGTTTCTCTATGTTACTAGTTAAAATAAAGAGATATAGCTTAGTTACAGCTAACAATCAGGTTGTCTACGTGACTTGAATGTCGTGTCGTCTGGAAAAATCTATCATTCCTTACTCAGTGTTGCGTATTGACAGACTATCGATATGTCAAGCTATACCTGAATTGTTTATATCGATAGTGTAAGCGCTGCATTTATAGTAATCAGTTGTAAGATACACAAATATATTAGTAATAATAATATCAAAAATTTAATTAATAATTAATAATAATTATTCTCTTACAATCACACCAATTATTTAGTTCCAAGATAAGTATCATTAAGAACTTGTGTTATGGATACTAAATAACGAATAAACATACATAAATACTTTTTTTTGTAAATACATACTTAATATACATAGGAAAACACCCAGACCAGAACAAATATTCATGTTCATGCATACAAAGATTTGTCCTGTGTGGGAATCGAACCCACGACCTCTGGAGTGGAGTGCAGGTATACTGACCTCCACGCCATATCAATCGTCTATATATATTATATTATAAATTAGCTTTTGCCCGCGACTTCTTTCGCGTGGAATAGTGACTTCCGGCAGATTTTTGGTTTTACCCACATAGTTCCCGATCTCGCGGGATTTCCAGGATAAAAACTATCCTATGTCCTTTCTCAAGTTCCAAACTATGTCTGTACCAAATTTTAAGCAAATCGGTTAAGTAGCTTAGGCGAGAAGAAAAGACAGACAGAGTTACTTTCGCATTTATAATATTTAAAGGATTGACAGCTCACTGTATCAGGACTGCTGAAGCAGAAAAGCTGTCTGATTATTTTAAAGAATACTCTTTTTATAAGCTCTTGCTACATTGGGCTGCATTGTTTGAAATTTATGAGAAAAACCCCTTTCTAGAGAGCTCATTCCACAACCCAAGGGTGCGCTGCAAGAAGTTTCTTTAAAATGAAATATTTATAGCAGCTGTTACTGCTCATTGTATACCTAAATTAATGCACAATATTATTCTTCATTTCATCTCACACGTACGTAATTTTGAAGCTAAAAAGAAAATTTATAGTTTTACGAAATAAAATGTTACTATTAATTATATCAATGGGGATAGTTCAAATCCGCGAAACTACCATATTTAAGGCCTGTGTATCTGCAATAGATCTAGTTTTACAGGGAAAGGTATGAAAACGTAACATTATGTTCTAACTCTTGTTGTACAAAAGATTTTTCTGAAAGTACATAATTTAGGCTCTGCGACAATTACGCGCAATTATTGTTATTAATTAACAAGCAGGCAGTTTGAAAACTGATTGCGCCTGTATCCAATTCATCTGCATCTAGTTCCTCTTAACGGGTTGCATGTGTTTGTCCAGCTTGTTCTTGAATGAATTGACAATTACTAACTTAAATTAGCAATTTTTTTCAGATACGCGGTATTGTCCGATGCTAGTTACGCGGATATGCACTATCCCCGACGATATATAAATCATCTATCGATAATCAAACTATCGATAAATCGACAACCCATTTTACATTGTAAATTAGAGGAATTTATTATAAGAGAGGACTCCGCTGAAAGCTGTTTGATTTTCTCTAAGCAAAGCCTCTATTTACGACCTCCATTAATACATGTCTCATTACACTTACACAAACACGTTGCCATACGTAGATTATAATGTAATTCCAGGAAAGAGGATGCTAGATGTAGGATATTATCTATTAACGCTAATTTATGATACATTAGTAGAATATTAATGCAGTTCTGAACTATGTCATAGGACTTCTTGGCGGGAAAGTAAAGCGTCGCAATTTTGTTTTATATTCTTAAATTTGTGATATTTCGAACAGTAATGTGTAATAACGGTGGATTATTAACCGTTAAGTTTTTGTGAACGTACATGAGTTGATAAATGAAAAAAAACAGTGCAACATAACTAATCAAATTCTCTCAAGAAGTCCATGTGAGATCTCAGTATAGTCCCACATTTTTACTGAGGACTCAAGGGGTTTAGGGGAGGGCCTCTCATTTATCATCTTTATCACCACTCATTATCGTTTATTATGATTTATGTTATTAATAGGCAATAGGCTCGCCACCTATTACGTGGGACCAACTATATAATTGGCGAAGTGTGAGGGTATAATATGCCTCTGCCTACCCCTTCGGGGAAACAGACGTGAAAGTATGTATATGTTATTAATATATATCTTACTTGACACTGGCTAAGTATGCTAAACGCACGAAGCCAATATTAAAAAAAAAAAAAAACTATGTCATAAGTAAATTGACGTGGCTTAAAATATATAAAAACGTTCCTGTTCTTATATTTCCACTAATGGCCGCCTGCGATTTCGGCCGCGTGACCTAAATAAAACTTACTAGTTACTTTAGCTTTAATTACTCTATCTATTTTAAAAAGCCGCATCAAAATCCGTTGCGTAGTTTTTAAGATCTAAGCGTACTCAGGGACAGACAGCCAGACATACATTCACGCCTGTTTATCCGAAGGGGTAGGCACAGGTTGGGAAGAGGGGAGATTACGGCCGCACTTCGCCAATTATATAGTTGGTACCACGTAATAGAGCCTATTGCCGCTTACCGAGAACTACTATGTTCGCCAGAGCCTCGTCCGTTGATCGGCAGGTGCACCACTTGCTTTGTTTCCAAGGTCTTGGTGGGATCCCTATGCAGCGGTAATTTTATATATCAGTTGTTTAATACACATAGATACTCTACTTAGTTTGGGGCTGTGTGGCATGTTAAAGATATTATTATTATTACATATACGTATAGCTACTTTTTAATACAAGTGATAGATTAAAATATCTTTATGACAACTCCCGCGCAACAAGACACGTCGTTGGCTTAATGGAAAATATACCCATTAGTAGACAAGTCAGATTTAAGTTACGTACAGACAGTCGTTTTATTTTTCACTGAAATCTCATCAATGTTAATGAAACGTTCAAAAGACAACAAGCATGGTTAAGTAACGCTTTTGCATGTTATGCGTCAACAAATATGATAAGTCGGAATAACAAGATCTTCTGTCAAATTATGTCAAAATCATTTATTCGAGTTTGGCTCAATAGAGCTCTTATGAAAGTCAAAACTTAAACACTAGCGTAACCACCCATTCACTGCGAGCGGGAGCTTCATCGTAAAAGAACGGACAAGAAAATCGTCAAGGTTAGTTTTTTCTTGTGCCAGAAATCCAAAATCATCTCTTCGAGTTAAGTCAGTATTCCATTAAGCCAGCTACGTGCTTCGGCATTCCAAAGGACATCTGAAGAAGGTGAGATATCAGCTGGCCTCAGAACAACGATGTCTTCACGACTGTTGCAGCTGCATCAACGCTGAACAAGTTTCACATGCTCTGTGTTTGAAATAACAAGTGTATTCATTATGTGCTACGCTGTCTTTCGAAATTAAAACATTACTGTGATCAAATAGTTAAAACCATACGTATTTAGTTATGTAACACATTAAATAAATTTAAATAAATCGCTATTCTCTCACAATAGTAGATGTTGCAATCTCTAAGCTCAGATATGCCGTCGGCAAGTATTTTGTAACTCAGAATATTTTAGCACCTGTCCGCATACCAACTAATGTTAGAATGAGCAGATTTGATGACATTGACTCTTGAGGCATTCCATTCCACCACGCAAAGCACGTACTGGTTCTTGGGGGCACTAGCGGTCGTCCGCCACTGCAGTTACTTATTATTGAGAAACTTTTACGGGTGTTCCTCAGCAACACCCGACAACAAGGAGTAATATATAGTACATTTAAATTATACAAATATTACATATGCGATTGTAACTTGTTTATCTTCTCGCTTTTACACCAAAACTACGAAATCTTTTAATAACTATTAAACCTTAAAAGAAATTAATGAATTTTGGTACACAGATAGAGCCTGAAAAATGACATAGGTTACTATTTACTGCGAAATAAGGGTTGTAGGGGGTAGAAGAGGGGGTCAAAGATTGAATGGAAAGTCTTCAATTTTGAAGATATATATTTATATCAACTTATTAAACCTAACAAAATAGACTACCGATATTTTGGCGACCGATATGGCGTGGTGGCGAGTATACCCGCACTCCACTCCTGAGGTCGTGGGTTCGACTCCCACACAGGACAAATATTTGTGCGTATAAATATGAATATTTTTATTTATGTATGTTTATCCGTTATTTAGTATCCATGACACAAGTTCTTAATGATACTTGTCTTGGAACTAAATAATTGGTGTAAGTGTCAGAAATATTTATTTATTATTTAAAGTTACTTAAACAAGATGCGCCATAAAATCGAAATGTGAGAAAAACTATTGCTTTTCTTCAAAATGACAAGTTTTTCTCACTATTCATAGGAATTACGTTAAATTGTATGTTATATTTTGGAAGTCTTTAGGCATTATTGATTGGTGTTTGTTTGTCTACAGAGTCATGGAAAGCCGAGTGGGCCTGGACTACATTGTGGAGCATGCGGAGTACGCTAGCAAGCTCGCAGCCGCCCTCAGCTCGCCAGCTGCGCCAGTCAAGAAGCAGGTAGGATGGAGATGACAGAGGAGTATCGCGACACAGTAGAAGCGATGAATGAAATTCTAAATCGCGCAAACAGAATTCCGCAGGCTCGTCGTTATAAATACAACACCCAACCATCATCGGCATAGCCCTCCTGCCCCTAGCCAACTCGCACAATAATCTCTCATCCTTAACTTGCCTAAGTCACCGCCTGCTCGCTGACGGCTTGCTGGGCCTCCCTTCGGGGTCTCACCCGCTGTGCCTGTCGCGCTGAAGGCGGTGCCATAAATCTCCCCGGTGAGAGTACCCCCAGCGCCTCAGGGTCGATGCCCTGTGTTAAAATACCCGGGGAATGAGCCCACGGCTCGAAGCCCGAAATCTTGCCGTCTGGCAGAAGATCCCGGACATCGGTTGGGCCACGACTACCCGGGCACATACATTTGCCCTGGCACATTCTTCTACCCTTTAAAGGGGAGTATACCACTCGCTCCGTACAGAAGTATGCTAGCGCGGAGCTAACCTCATGTCATCAACGGGAACAGAGTAGGTGAAGGCGCTCAACTATTAGTAGCATCAGTAGATGTGCTAACTATAAAGGCCTGTTCAGACCTAAGCGGTATTCGCTACCGTCTGCGGCAGAGAAAACCCAGTGGGTGTGCGGTAATATTACTGTTCACACTAAAACGGATTTCGCTAGTCTTGTTGATCCCACAGCGGCAGTGAATATCGCTTAGATCGCTCTAGCCGCGGTACTTCATACCAAATACCTGAGCGAAACCCGCGCGGTATTTACCTCTACCCACAGCGGCAGCGAATATCGCTCAGGTTTGAATAGGCCTTTAGCTATCATCACGGTACCATACGCGCCACTCAAGAAGCAAGTAGGATCATTCAATTTATTATTTTGTTATATGAAAACAATAAATGATTGACCAAGTGTCTGGCAACGAAGCTATTGGCTGATAAACCAATCAGACTTATAAAATCCACTGCTGAACATTGTTCCCCAATAATGTTCCCCAAAAGTTATTTTCTTCTTTTATTTTAAATCATGTGACTGCAGAACAAATGTTTTTATAGATTTGTCAAATTGTTTTACTACTAAGTACATATTCTTGTAACTGGCGGGAGAAAAACTAACCTTGACGATTTTCTTGCCCGTTCTTTTACGATCAAGCTCCCGCCCGCAGTGAATGGGCGCGCTAGTTTTTAAGTTTTGACGTTCATAAGAGCTCTTTTGAGCCAAACTTGAATAAATGAATATGAATTTTGAATTACATTGTATTGGAGGTATATCACAGGGCTGGGCAGGCTCGTTGGTGATCGCAGTTCAAGACAGTGCGCAGGATGCCGCTGCTGGCCATCATCTAATAAGTTTCTCTTCGTCAACTCTTATAACTCTCCGTGAGATGAGGGGGAGTGGTACTACCAGGCCGGTACCGCACGGCGTGCTATTGGTTGCCGAAGGATATATATCTTATAGCTTTTGCCCACGACTTCGTTCGCGTGGAATAGTAACTTCCGGCATATTTTTGGTTTTACCCACATAGTTCCCGATCTCGCGGGAATTTTGAGAAGTTCCCGCTTCCTCGGGATTTTCGGTATAAAAACTATCCTATGTCCTTTCTCAAACTCCAAACTATGTCTGTACCAAATTTCACATAAATTGGTTCAGTAGTTTAGGCGTGAAGAAAAGACAGACAGACAGAGTAACTTTTGCATTTATAATATTAGTTTGGATAATACCATCAGGCAAAGAGCTGACAATCAAGATCAGCGACGTGCCATTGGAGAGGGCTTATGTTTAGCAGTGGAAGAGGGTAGGCTGATGGTCTGATCCTGATGCTCATGAAGATCAGAATTTTCTCATAGTTCGGGAAAAAAGTACAGCTAGTGCTAGACATCGGGAATAGACTTTTAATTCATAGAAAAGACACAGACAAATTAAATATCCATATTTATGGACATGTTTATTAGTATAGTTTTGACAACGATAAGGCGTGGAGAGTATACCCGCACTCCGCTCCTGAGGTCGTGGGTTCGATTCCCACGCAGGACAAATCTTTGTGATACGTATATTAAGTATGTATTTAAAAAAGTATTCATGAATGAGTATATATTTTTGTTGTAAAGCATTTTTTTTATACTTTCAGGTGTTTGAGTTGCTGTCAGCACTATGCGTGTACAACGCCGAAGGGTATTCACGCGCGGTGGACACGCTCGACCGATATAAGGTACAACCACTTATAGAACTACTTTTTTTTATTTACATCGGTAACAAAATGCCATTACGCACTGCCTCCCGGCTAAAGGGGGGACCGAGAAGGGAAGTGTGGGGCTCACTGCGGCAGAAGCGACCCCCAGCAGTCCTATCCACTAAAAATCTTCAGACGACGCCCACCGCTGTTGAAAAAGGGGCGGGAGGCCAGTGCCAATGTATGAAGCTTCTGACACCCTGACCGCGTCCCCGTATCAGAACCGGGAGGACCTCCTCAGAGAGGCGCAGTGTGTCCCGCCCCCCCTACCTCCTTATGCGACCACCGGCGTAAGTGGCCGACTTCGTTCGTGGTCTATAAACTTGTGTAACTACTCACCAAAGGTATAACAACATAAAAAAAACTACTTTAGGTACAACATAAGGTACAAAATCTAAAGAACTGGGGGCCTACTGCCGAGTTCGATGGCAATCGATTATTAGGCAAAATGGATTTCGACTTGACGTACCGCCGAACTCATGGAAATCGAAACAAAATGGCGTTCTCCATTTACCTATTGGTCTGTCACGGACTGAAGGTCATGAATGAGAGGTGGCTGTCGGCAGATTCCCCGGTACGGATTAATGAACGCAAAACAAAGTTTGATCTAGATGGATGACCGGTAATCCATCGAATTCGGCGGTAGGCCCCCTGTATAAGGTAGAACAATATAAAGTACAAGATTAGCCCAAATAAATGGCTTTTTCATTTGAAGAGGGTGAGAAGACTTTTCTCATGTTATATTTATTGCTTTTTCACCAGACCCTCAAAGGCTCCAGGTACCGCCTGAGCGTGGTGGTGGAGGAGCTGAAGAATGCCTCCACCGTGGACTACCAGACCGCCCTGGTGGCCTTCGTGAACTGCATCATTATCTCCGCGCCCAGGCTTCCCGACAGAATCCGAGTGAGGAACGAGTTCATTGGTAAGCACCCTATAAAATTTTACTTAAAACGTTTCTTGAGGCATTTTTCTTAATCTCGCTGCCTTTTAGAAGCCTAGTGAGTCACTGAATCAGTGAGTCAGTCAGACTGACTGAATGACGGACAATCCCCTCCCCCTTTATAACCACGACAGACTGACTGACAGATCCTCCCGATAAGAATCACCGACAGACTGACAAATCTTGAGAAATGCCACAACAGACAGATAAACTGACAAACCTTGACAAATTCTGACAAAGAATCCATTTGCTTTTATTTATTTTTCATTTCTCTAATTTCCGTACTGTTAGTAAAAATTTGACGAAGCGAAATGATCTTAGAGAAAATAGAGTATATTTAATTTTATTTATTTATTTTAGAGAACCGAAGGCGTTCCACGTGTTCACAATGTGTTTCCAAAATGGCTATTGCCTTCTCACAATGTTTATTTCGATTTTTTCAAACATCCTTATGTTATGAACTTTTCTTTTTTACAGGTCTCGGTCTTCTACCTGCGCTAAACAATTTGAGGTAAGTAAATATTAATTTATTGAAACTTCATTTATACCGAAACATAATTATAATGTATACTTAATCATTATAATTATACATAATATTATGAACACGGAAGTTTGTACTCTTTGAATTAAACTTTTTTATAATATAGATTATATATCAGAATAATAATAATAATAATGTTAATAAAATATATGGAATTTCCATTTTGTGTTAATGTTTGACGAATCTAAAAAACATGTTGATCTTAAAGACAATAGTAGACAATAGACAAGTATATTTTATATTTTTTTATTTTTGAATTTTGTGTGAAAAAGGTACTAATTCTGCTTAGACAGAGTCGCAGGCTTATGCATATTTGTCATGTATGGGAGCCAAACCCACGACATTTAGAGCGTAGACCAGAAGTACTTAAGTACTTATAACAGTAACAAACAATATCACCAAATCAATCGTCAAATGACAATAGAGAACAACATCGTAAAACGTTAAGATCAACGACTTGGCTGTAACTTGAATACCCACACATCGCAGTTGCCTATAAATTTGCCATTCATAGAAAAAAAACCGTTGAATCGCTTTTATTGGGTTATTTTATCGAACAAATATTTTTAGGGATCCGCATTGTAAGGCATTATTTATTTATTAAGGACAACCAACAAATCTTACACTAAAACCACCACAATAAGTAAGCAAGGAGTAAGAGCTAAGTGCAGATTCAATTATAGGTTGCCACGACTTGCAATAAATAAGTAATAATGTATAGTAAGGTATAAATAAATAATATCTAACAATTACACCAATTGTTAAGTTACACGATAAGTATGATTAAGAACTTGTGTCATGGATAACGGATAAACATACTTAAATACTTATTTTTTGTAAATTCATACTTAATATACATAGGAAACACCCAGTCCAGAACTAATATATATTCATGCACACAAAGATTTGTCCTGTGAGGGAATGGAACCCACGACCTCAGGCAGGCAGGTATACTGACCTTAGCGTAGAGGTCGTCAATTAATCATCATCAATAAATGCTTCAAGGTCCACTGTTGAAATCAATCTATACTTTTTAATTAATAAGGTACTCCATCAGCATATCATGCACATACATTATTAAACCTTCACTACACTCAAGGTACGGATACCCCTGGCTGGCTGTGATGACCACTTGCCTTCAGGTGGGCCGCATGCTTAAGCGCCATCAAGTGGTAATTTTACATCAGTTTTGAACAGTTTAATTGAAAAGATCGAGTCGTTGAATAAAACCAGTAATAGCCAGTAATAGTGGAGTCGGCCCTCGAAGTTGTCGACGAATACGTATACCTGGGACAAAAAGTCCAATTAGGTAAGTCCAACTTCGAGAAAGAGGTCAATCGTCGAATCCAGCTCGGTTTGGTTGCGTTCGGGAAACTACGCAAAATCTTCTTGTCCAAAATACTTCAGTGTCTCAAGACGAAAGTCTTCGACCAGTGTGTGTTGCCAGCGATGACGTCTAGGACTGAGACGTGGCGCCTGACTATGGGCCTCATAAGAAAGCTTAAAGTCGCAGCGTGCAATGGAGAGAGCTATGCTCGGAGTGTCCCTACGTGATAGAATCAGAAATGAGGAAATCCGTAGGAGAACTGGAGTGACGGACATAGCGAAGCGCGTTTGCAAGCTGAAGTGGCAGTGGGCGGTGCATATAGCTCGAAGAACCGACGACCGATGGGGAGTTAAGGTTTTTGAATGGCGACCACGAATCAGCAAACGTAGTAGAGGGCAGCCCCCCACGCGATGGACCGATGACCTGGGGGCCTACCGCCGAGTTCGATGGATTACCGGTAATCCATCTAGATCAAACTTTGTTTTGCGTTCATTAATCCGTACCGGGGAATCTGCCGACAGCCACCTCTCATTCATGACCTTCAGTCCGTGACAGACCAATAGGTAAATGGAGAACGCTATTTTGTTTCGATTACCATGAGTTCGGCGGTACGACAGAATCAATTCTAAATCCATTTTGCCTTATAAGCCAGCGAACTCGGCGGTAGGCCCCCAGGTCAGGGCGGCGGGGAGCCGGTGAATGCAGGCGGCACAGAATCGATCAACGTGGAAAGCAAGTGGGGAGGCCTATATTTAGCAGTGGACTTCAAATGGCTGATACGATGATGATGATGAATAATAAAACATTTTGGCCTAATCCGATTCAACAGATGACATAAATTGACACAATTGACGTGAAACTCCTATGTTTTAGAACCGTGAATGGAAATTATATTTCTTATGGAAATTTTCTATGATCAATGTCTTGTAGCGTACTACTCACGCTTGCTTGTATTTTTTGTTGAATTTCGCGATACACTCAAATGACTTCAAGTAGGCATTTGATACGCCGGCGTAATTAAAAAAGTAAAACAAAAAACTGTAACTAATAATAAAATACTTCAATTCAAAGCCATTGTAACGTCAATTAATCTTTTAGCGTGGTGTTTTTGTGAATTTCTTTAATATCCGTGGACATTCTATGTCAGCGGGTCGTTATTTTGAATTCTGGGTTGTTGCTTGATTTTAGTTATTGACATTCATATACAGTTATTAATATACATAGAAAAACACCCAGACCAGAACAAATATTCATGTTCATGCACACAAAGATTTGTCCTATATGGGAATCGAACCTACGACCTCTGGAGTGAAGTGTAGGTATACTGACCGCCACGCAATATCAGTCGTCTAATAGGGAGATCCCTTTTAAATATTTTTTTCTGACAATTACACTAATTATTTAAGTCCAAGATAAGCATCTTTAGGTTTAACTTGTGTTATGAATACTAAATAACGGATAAATATATTTATACACATACTTTTTTTTGTAAATACTTACTTGATATACATAGACGAGAAGAATTAATAATATTTATGAACACAAAGATTTGTCTAGTGTGGGAATCGAACCCACGACATCAGAAGCGGAGTGCAGGTATATTGACCTCCGAACCATATCGATTGTCATACTAATTAAAGCTCTTACTAATTACCACGTTTTATCTAAAGATCAAAAGATCGTAGGAAGTGATAAGATGTGAACTCATCATCAGCATCATCATCTCACCATCTGACGTCCACTGCTGAACATAGGCCTCCCCAATAGATTTCCACATTGAGCGATCCTGATTTGCCTGCATCCAACGGCTTCCCGCCGCCTTGACCAGATCGTCGGACCATCGCGTGGGAGGCCGTCCTCTACTACGTTTGCTTTGATGTGATCTCTGCCTACCCCTAAAGGAGACAAGCGCGACATTATGTATATATGTATGTATGTTAGACAAATAGTGTCCGACAGATATGGCCTCTGCCTGGTCTACTGCCGCAGTCAGTACTGCAGCATACATCTGAACTCCTGGAAGCCAATTCCATACAATTGCCCATCCAAATCCCATCACAACCCATCCAAAAAATCACTTCTGTTTACACTGCTTAATTGCCACGTTTAATCTAAAGATGTTTGTGCTAAAATTGAACTTTGCTTTTGCTACAAGCAGATACATCCTTTTTCAATTATTGTAGCCAGGTTCCTGCCCATCCCTTGTGGGAGTCCTGCCTCCACCAATGGTTCCGTGTGGTGGAGTATGACAAGAATCCTTCTAACCTTAATTTATAAAAGAAGTCTTGTCTTGTATTGTTTTGAAGATCATTATCATCACCATCATCAGCCTATCTTAGTCCACTGCTGGACAAAGTCCTCTTCAACTCTTCGTCTCCAACCTCTGCCAGCTGAAGAATGAAGAACAGAGTACGTTAATTAAGATGGAAGTAAGGGTGTATAGGGATCCTACTAACATCTAAGGAGCCCAAGCCAACCTAACCTGCAAGTGGTGCACCTGCTGATCAACAGACGCCTCGTCTCTTCTGGCGAACTTAACAGATACTGGCATGCGGCAATAGGCTCGCCACCTATTACGTGGGACTGACAATGCAATTCGCGAAGTGTGGGCGTATAATATGCCTCTGCCTACCCCTTCAAGAAAACAGGCGTGAATGTATGTATGTAGAATATCACGCGATCACTGTTATAGTTAATTTTTCATCAAAATCAAAGCCTTTTATAGTTAAATGCGTTCTATAAATACGAGCATAAAACCATAAAAAATATTATCTTTTTATTTGTTAATATATTTGACATTTTCTTTGATTTCGCCATACCAATCTTAAATTATGTAAGTGTAAAAAATTTAGCATACAAATTGGTTAAGGACTAAACCGCTAAAAGCCGTGAAAATAATTATCGATACATAAGTGTTGGCCTGCGACCGGTTTCCGGTCTCGAAAAGGCATTTCAAAAACCGGTAGTTTTGCGACTTTCGTACCAATAATATTAATGCGTTTGTGAGTTGGTTTGTTAAGCTAAAACCTTTTTTGTTATTTGAAAATACATCGATATGGTGCAGAGGTCTTGGACTCGATTAACAAACAGGACATATATCTGTGCTTGAACATCGATATTTTTTTGGTCTGGGTAAAATGTTTGTGGCAGATTTTATTAAAAGATATTACAGTCATCAGTTGTTCATATCATCAGCTCATGAACGCTTACTGCTGAACACAGGCGCGTAAATTAGAATCCCAAAGGGCGACCGCTTGTTGAGAAAGAGGCGGGGGGTCAGTACCTGGGTTGCAGCTCTGACACCCCGCCTGCGGCCAACGTCCCCCGGACCAAAAACGGGAGGACCTCCTCAGTGAGACGCAGTGGACGCGCCCCTCCTACCTCCTTGTGCGACCATAGCGTGTGTGGCCGACTTCTTGGAGGGTACATGGTTAGACAGCAGGGGCCCCCTGCCCCCGCTGCCTAAGTCCCTCCTGGCGCTGCTTGGCGGACCCTACTGTCCCTCTTAGTTCCCCCCCCCCCCCCCCCCCCCGGTAGTCAGTACTAAGGGCAGCCAGAGTCGCCAATTACTGGGAGTTATCTTTTCCCGAGCGCCCTTTGCGCCCTACCGGGAGGTACTCAGCCCCCCCACCACGACAAGGTGGAGACCAGCCGGGGGGGATATTGCCTCTGCCTGGTCTAACCTAACCACTGCCAGTCAGTTATAGCATAATAGTTCTATATATGTAGCTATATTATAGCTGTACTCACGTATTTCTTTGCTTTGTATACCCATCCAAGAAATCATATCTGTTAACACTGCTTAACTTCAATTATCGATTCCAACCACTTAGTTCTTCTTATGCTTCTTATGCTTATTAAAACCAATTAAAGCAAGCCGTTATTTATTCTAATAGGTTTAACATTTAGTTATTCTAATAGTTTAAAGTTACAGTAATTGATATGTTTTATGTTAGGTCACGATGAAGATCAATTAATTATTGGGACGCGTCAAGTCACTGACCTGATCATCTGATTTACTTACTGACTGATTGACTTATGTGGCACAGCACTTTTTCAAAACTCTTTGTAGAGAAATAATGTTTTAAAATTAAAACTGCAGCGTGACGTAAGATAAATAATTTATTGATTCAAGCGTTACTTTGCGGAAATCCATTGTAAACAAATTTTAATGATGAATTAAAAATATCTTTGTAAAAATCCCTGCGCGATTATGATTTCCCGAAAAATCGGGAAACAATTAAACACGGCACGTGTTTCGCCCTTACACAGTCAACTCTACTCTTTTCAGCGTTGGTCGTGAAGACATCGTTGTTCTGAGGCTCCTATCTTACCTGAAGATGCCCTGTGTCGTGTTGAATTGTTTCTCGATTTTTCGGTATATCATAGTTGTGCGGGTATTGTTAAAAAGATATCGTAAGATAAATATTCCTGTAGATGTAGAAAGAGATCATATATCTTCACTTGCTTACTATTCTAACAATTGCCAGTAAGCGGCAATAGGCTCGCCACCTTTTACGTGGATTTTTAGACTATTACGTAGGGTCAACAATATAAATGGCGAAGTGTGGGCGTATATGCTTTATATATTATTGTTTGTTATTATTATTATAATATGCCTCTGCCTACCCCTTCGGGAAACAGGCGTAAATGTATGTAATTCTAACTAATATGGGCCATGAAGTCTTTTCTCTATTATTTTTGATATACTCCTGTCGATTTAAGATACTTAAGCCTCGAGACCATTATTTTATTTATTTAAACTTTATCGCACAAATTAAAATTAAAATGTACAAAAGGCGACCTTAATGCTGCAAGGCGTTCTCTACCAGTTAACCTTTGACGATTCACATTCAAAAAAACCTCAGTGTCTTAAGACGAAAGTCTTTAACCAGTGTGTGTTGCCAGTGATGACGTACGGTACTGAGACTTGGTGCCTGACTATGGGCCTCATTAGAAAGCTCAAAGTCGCTCAGCGTGCAATGGAGAGAGCTATGCTCTGAGTGTCCCTACGTGATCGAATCAGAAATGAGGAAATCCGTAGGAGGACTGGAGTGACCGACATAGCGAGGCGAGTTTGCAGGCTGAAGTGGCAATGGGCGGGGCACATAGCTCGAAGAACCGACGACCGATGGGGCGTCAAGGTTCTGCAATGGCGACCGCGAACCGGTAAACGTAGTAGAGGACGGCCTCCCACGCGATGGACCGATGATCTGGTCAGGGCGGCGGGAAGCCGATGGATGCAGGCGACTCAGGATCGCTCTATGTGGAAATTTATTGGGGAGGCCTATGTTCAGCAGTGGACGTCATATGGCTGAGATGATGATGATGATGATTCAAAAAAACTCTTAAACTTGAGCCCAAAAATAAATATATAATTTTTTCTTTATACATACATATATAAATCCACGCCTGTTTTCCCGAAGGGGTAGGCATAGTTATATTCTTCGTTAGTTATTAATTCTGCCCAAAATTCTTATTAGTAACAAAATAGTCACTAAAAAAAGTCGTCTTTTACCGCTGTTACTTAAATTAGATTGGGCAAACCTGTTTAAAGCACAACAACAGTCCGCTTTAAATTACATATAATTTTAAATCCATTTATATTTCACAATCGGAAGACTTTTATTACAAAATGTAAAAGAACCTTTAATTACAAGCCCGTAATCCGAATTTCTTTGTCCGCGAACCCATAACATAATTCTTTTTCATAATTATAATGCAAATCAAAACTTGACCAGGCCCTAACGCCAGATTAGGTACGGTCCAAAAATGGCGTCGTACGTGGGCGCGAGGCGTGCCAAATATGGCTGCAGACGGCTTAGTCTTTCGTTCTACCTGCTCTGGGAGCAAAGTCAGTTTATAAAGTTTATAATAAAGTAAACGTTGACGACCGATATGGTGTAAAGGTCAGGATACCTGCACTTCACCCCATAGGTCGTGGGTTCGATTCCCACACTGGACAAATCTTTGGGTGCATGAACATGAATATTTGTTCTGGTCTGGGTGTTCTCCTATGTATATTAGGTATGTATTTACAAAAAAAAAAGTATTTAAGTATGGTTATCCGTTGTTTAGTATCCATAACACAAGTTCTTAATGATACTTATCTTGGAACTAAATAATTGTTGTTATTAAAAAAAATCTGTAGACAATCGCGAATTATTATAATTTTGTATGACATTCGTGAGATTTGAACTCGAGGCTTTAAAGGATGATGAGATAATAATGATAATGGTGAAGAATGTTGATGGTCAAATTTCTGATTAAATACATTTTAATTTTATAATAATTAGACTAATACTAAGGCTTAGGAATAAATGTGGAAGCGCTTGTTTTGCTGTTTTTTTTTGCTTGTATTATTATGTATGCTTGTGTGTTCTCTTGTATGTTAGATCTTTGCCATGTAGTAGCGGCACCTCTAAATATTTCTACCTTCCCATATCTCTCCTCAGGGTGTCATTGAAGGTGAGAAAGGAAATGGGGTCTCATTTAACCTAGACCTAGTTGTACACCAAATGAAACAATAAACAAATATGATTATGATTAAATATAAATAAATAAATATAAATAAATATTCTCTTACAATCACACCAATTCTTTAGTTCCAAGATAAGTATCACTAAGAACTTGTGTTATGGATACTAAAAAACGCGTAAACATACATAAATACTTTTTTATTTGTAAATACATACTTAATATACATAGGAAAACACCCAGGCAAGAACAAATATTCATATTTATACACACAAATATTTGTCCTGTGTGGGAATCGAACCCACGACCTCAGGAGTGTAGTGCGGGTATATACGCCACCACGCCATATCGGTCGTCAAAATTGGTGAATGATTAAATGTGGTGTAATTGACACGTTTATCTAAGCATGCATACCTACAATTACGCCTGTTTACTTGACGGGGTAGGCAGATGCAAATGATACGCCCACACTTCGCCTATTACATAGTTGGCCCTATGCTATAGGTGGCGAGCCTATTGCCGTCTAGCGGGAACTTTTATGTATGCATGAACCTCGTTTGTTGGCCCCAAGTACACTTGCAGGTGGGTTTGGCTTGGGCTCCTAAGATGATGGTAGGGTCTCTTGATATATCTGTGCTATAAGTCAACTGTGCTACAACTGTATCATCATTATCTCAGCCCATTAACGTCCCACTACTGAGCACGAGCCTCCTCTCACATATCGAGGTGTGAGGCTATTGGGTCATAACTCATACTCCACCACGCTGACCCAGTGCGGATTGGCGGAGGCAGGTGTATGGCTTCCTGCTGTTAGAATTTATCAAGCCGCCCATTAGGCCTCTAACATGGCTTAACGACTACCACATTTAGTGATAACCGGGACCAACGGCTTAACGTGCCTTCCGAAGCACGGAAGCGCTCGATATCAAATGCCACACAAACGGTCACCCATCCAAGGACTGACCTCTGTAAGCTCTGCAGTACTTCGGTGATCGTTTCCGACCACCTAGCAGCGCAGAGCTACGAGCGTTTCAACAACTACTAATTAATTTTCCCTTTTTCTTCACAGGCTTGATGCAGCCAGCCACCCAGACCTGGGCGTACAGCTGGACGTGTTCGAGGAACAGCGCGAGAGCGACGAGGCCCAGGGTCCAGGCGGCATCAACCTCAACTCACATCTCGACGTGTTCTACGCTATATTGAAACAGGTCAGGCAATTTATTAATTCTAACTAGGTATCTTTCCATAGCACTTTGTGAGTTTTAGCCTCTTTTCATATCAGTCAATCAATCGGCCAATTGCTGTCCACAGCGGAACCTGCGGTCCACAGAAGTCCCTAGCTCCCCCCCACCCCTTCCACAAGAGAGTGTTAATCATGCCTGTTCTCTGCAGAACCCAACTACCTGCCTGAAAGTAAACAGTTGATGCAGTCCAATAAAACCACCCATATCAAGCAGCATATTAAAAGCCAATTAAAAATGTTAAAAAATTCTTTTCTTTCCAGTTACTTTCAGGCAGACCTTGTAATCTGACCGATTTTCAATTAATAAAAAGTTTATCAAGTATACGTTAAACTTCCAGGTCGCCGCAACACCGCAAGAGATACCGTTTCTGAGTATTCTTCAGCACCTGCTCCGTATCGACCCGAAGGAAGCAGTCAGCGACATCGTCTGGGACACAGCCGAGACCCTGGTACACCGGGCCACACTGTTGGAGTCCAGGGAAGATGCTGCTAAACTACTCAGGGCTCCTAGCGTGCAGGTACGACCTTCCCCCACTGAAGTTATGACAGTTTGTGTCACATTTGGTATCGAGCAATTCTTTGGTCAGTCATTGACATCGTACGAAACGTTCAATATCGTACGTACGTACCAAGGAAGATGCTACTTAATTACTCAGGGCTTCTAGGTAAGAACGCCACGCATAGAAGGTTATATAATTTTGCTAGAAGTACTTTTTGATCCGATTGTGTTCTTCCTTACTACTAGGCGTCTTGATCACAGGATGCCACACACCAGCCTCCATCAGTCCACACTGGGACCTGAATCCCTCTGTTGGCATTTCAATCTGAAACATCAGATACTGGTGCAAGTTAGAACCAACAAACCCACTCTCTTTCTCGCTCTAGCAAATAACGATTCCTAGAAACAAAAAATTATAGAAGCATAAGAAAATACCATGCATATTATTATTACGACAGGCAAAGATGGTATGTTCGTGCCAGCACCGCGATGCGGCGGCTGCGGGCAGGAAGCAGAGTCTGCAGCGAGCTTTATCGCCGCCCCCGCCTCCGCCCCCTGCGCCTGCGCCACCTCCCAGTAAGTCTCATTTTAGTAATATTGTTATTCCAATTAGTTCAAGTATAAACTGGAGAAGTAGAAAAAGTTTGCAATCGTCAAGATATGTTCTCCTGCAACCGTTTAGTCTATTTGCACTGGGTCAGCGTAGTGAAGTATAACCCGAATCCCCCTCACCTCAGTTTGTAACAGCAGTAGCATGAGCCTGTATGGTGGGGCCTGTGCTCAGCATTAATTGACTGAGATGATAATTATCACATACTTACAGCATATGAAAAAATGTTATATATGAGTGGATTTTTGGGTGTAGATGATCCTATCAAGGTCTGAGGAGCCCAAGCCAACCTCATCTGCAATTGGTGTACCTGCCGAACAACAAACGAGGCTCTAGCGAACATTAAAATTCCTGCCAGGCTCGCCACCTATTACGTGGGACCAACAATGTTAACTGGCGAAATGTGGGCGAATAATATGCCTCTGCCTACCCCTTCTGGGAACAGGTGTAATAGTATGTATGTGTGTATGTTTGTGTGTATGTATGTGATCACGTATCTGAATTCCGATTTAAGCTTAAGTGGTTGCCTATAAGACTTCGCAGAAATGCTCACATTCTTTATCTTCTCTATAGTGTATTATTTAATCCAGCAGCTCCAATCTATCTTATGGAGCGTTTTAAATTCCTCCATGATGGTCACTCTCGAAACTTGAGGTCAGAAAAGAATCTGACTTTAAATATGCCAATGCATGCCAAAAAATTTTACGACTCGTCGTTTACTGTGCGGGCAGTTCGTCTTTGGAATGAGCTGCCCGTCGGTATACGAAAATTAAATTCATTAGATTTATTTAAGAAATTAGTCTGGGAGCATTATTTGTCTGTGTAATTTTAAATACGTTATATTATGTATGTAACTTTAAATTATATATTTCATGTAATATAATAGGTTGGGGAAAAAGTCTTTTCGTATTTTTGTATGAAAAGTCAAGACATTTTTTTCAAAGTTTATTTACATTTATTTACAATATATATGTACCGTTTTGTTGAATAACTTTCTACCATTTTGTGGGCAGAGACATTATCCCGTTACTGTAGAAACTTTGGGACTTCTGATCAAAAAAACGGGACAAATAGTTTTGGCAGTCCTCTCTTGAGGTCAACCTTACAGAACCTAAAGAATTCTGCAGAGACCGAAACAGGTGAAAATCTGAAAGCGCAAGGTCAGGGCTATATGGTGGATGCACTAGGACCTCCCAGTCGAACTCTCTTAATTTTTGCTGAGTGGCTAAAGATGTGTGTGGTCTAGCGTTATCGTGATGAAAGACCACACCCTTCCTGTTGATCAATTCCGGCCGTTTTCTCTCGACTGCTTCCTTTAATCTCATCAGTTGCTGGCAGTAAAGATCAGAATCGATGGTTTTGCCGGGCGGTAAAAGCTCATAATAAACAATGCCCTTCCAATCCCACCATACACACAGCATCACCTTATTTCGTGTTAGGCCAGGTTTGGCCACAGTCTGTGAAGCCTGGCCAACTTTCGACCACGACCTTTTTCGCACGTTCTTGTCGTACGTGATCCACTTTTCATCGCCAGTTATCAATCTCTTCAAAAACGGCTCGGTTTCATTACGTCTCAATAATGAATCGCAAATGAGTACACGGTTCATTAAGTTTCTTTGAGTGAGCTCGTGTGGCACCCATATATCGAGCTTTTTTGTATAACCAGCTTTCTTCAAATGGGTCAAAACTGTTTTGTGGTCAATTCCCAGTTCTTCAGCTACATCGTAACTACTAATATGCCGATCTTGCTCCACTCTTTCAAAAATGGCGTCCATTTTATTCGTAACAGGGCGACCAGAGCGAGGTGCATCTTTAACATCAAAATTTCCGGACTGAAAACGTTTGAACCAAATTTGTGCTACTCTTACTGACACTGCATCAGGTCCATAAACATCACAAATTTTTTTCACTGCTTGAGTTGCATTTTTGCCTTTTTTACAATAAAATTTTAAAATGTATCGAATTTCTTCATTAGATTCACTCATTTTAACGGAGAGAAAAACAAATGAAAAATAGCGGGAAACAACTTTTTTTTATTTTTTTCTTTTCTTTATAATGGAACCTTTTTAATGTTACCAAAACCAGCCAGACACAAATAGTACAGTCAAAAAAAATTTATAATAAGTTTATACCTACGTTATGCGAAAAGACTTTTTCCCCGACCTAATAATAATATAATATGTATGTGTAAATTTATTATTTACTTTTAAGTAAGCAAGAGCACTCTGTTGTGCCTACTCTATATCATTATTTTTTATTCCTTGTTTCCTGTCCATCCTAAGGTTGCCTGGAAGAAATTGCTGTTAGCAATAAGGCCGCCCATTGTACCATATACTTGTTTATGTGATTTTATTACTTTTTTTTATATTTAGTGTGCAATAAAGTTTTCATTCATTCATTCATTCGTTATGAGTGGATCTTGATACTTTCTGAAAAACTAAGAAGTTGTCTGTCGTATACACCAGCGAGTTTTTGCCAACACAATACAATTTCACAAAAGCAGTTACTAAAGAATCAGCAACGCGCTACTGATACCCCTAGTATTAATAATAATAATAATTTTTATTATAGGCAGAGCCCATAGTGTTAGTGACAATTATTCTTATTTGCTAATGTTAGTATTACAATAGGTAGGTCAGTAAAAATTATAAAACTACAATCTGCTAGGCTTTACAGCAGAATGCAGGCTTAGCCACAGCTCTAGCAGTGGCGAGTCCCATCTGTCAGTCAACACTTTCAGGATGGTGTTCGTACTGGCACGCCAGCGGCCCAGCAGCGAAGCACTGCGCTTACGAATAATGCTGTAGAAACAGTCTACGTGGGCTTCGGCATTGCAAGCGTTTATTTACTTACACTAGGTGAATACTAATCCAGTAGGTGGGTCCTATGCTTCTCACCTTAAGGTATAAAAAATATGATATCTACCTTCAATCTGTATGCAATAGGAAGTCGTCACTTGTTCAAAACATTAAATATACTTTAATAATGTACTTTGTCCACAGTGCTACCCATGATTCCCCCTCCTCCGTCTCCATGCCCCCCTCCACCACCATCAGGGGCGCCCCCTCCCCCTCCGCCTCTCGCCGCACCCACGCCACCTCCCGCACCAGTTGTCTTGATCAAGCTACCCCAGCAAGAAACTCCGATACCCAAGACAAAGATGAAGACTATTAATTGGAACAAGATTCCTAATAATAAGGTAAGCAAATCTTTTTATTAGACCAAATATCCTATGGAATTTGGGTTAGAGTAGCTTATAGATTAGATAATAAGGTGTATAGGTATCCTTTTTTTTAATTTACGTCGGTAACAAAATGCATTTACGCACTGTCTCCCGCTCATATAGGGATCCTAGTAAGACCTAAGGAGCCCAAGCCAACCTCACCGCAATGGATGGATCAAAATAAAAATAAAATAAAATATACTTTATTGTCTTTAAGATCAACATGATCATGTAGATTCGTCAAACATTCAGACACAAAATTGAAATTCGATATATATTTTTAAAAACAATGAAAGAGATATGTGCTGTACTTTAATAAAGAAATAAAAGCAAATGGGTTCTTGTCAGAATTTGTCAAGGTTTGTCAGTTTATTCGTCTGTGGTGGTTTTTTTCAAGATTTGTCAGTCCATTGCGGATTAGCGGAGTGGAGGTGGAGTATTACCGCAAACAGTCGCCTTTGTTTGCGAGAGGAAGACCGTGGTTATTAGTAGAACGATAATGAGCTGAGATGATTACAATGATGAGATCTTCCTACAGTCATTTACAGGATAACGTTATGTAATACGGTTTGATAAACCAATTACATTAACACACATTAAAATGCAGATAATCTGGCTAATTCATAATAATAGCAATAAACTGAGTGACTGTGAGACTAAATTTAGATCATATTGCTTTCGCAGAAGCTAAGACAAATAGATTTTATATTATCAAACTCATGCGCAAACAAATCACAGCTGAGGTTGGCTTCCACGAGTCTATTGAAAGCAGTTAAGACGCGGGGAACCGAGGACGATTCCCGGGCTGCTGTGCGACAGGTAGGAACAGCTAAGAGACGGTGCCTGCGACTACGAAGATAGTTCTTCGGAGCGTAAAGACGAATGAGCTCATTGTGGAGATCAGGAGCATCTGTTATTCCCCTAGATATTTTAATCATTGATCAATTATTAATAATATGTTTCCTATTATGCTTAAGTGAATTAATTTGGTTAAATTCTTCTAAAAGCTCGTTTAATGGTACCAAATTTTATCAGAAACCAAAAGATCCAGCAATGATGGAGAACATAGCGTTATCCTGTAAATTTGCACGGCTTATGAAAATCGACAGTCACACGAGGATAAAAATGATGTGAAATCGTAAACGGGAGCCAGATTTTAAAGTGGCCTGAACCATTAATTGAATCGTCTGGTTTAGAGGCAGCTGGTACAATCAAACATCATCATCATCATTTCAGCCCATTAACGTCCCACTACTGAGCACGAGCTTCCTCTCACATATCAAGGTGCGAGGGTATTGGGTCATACTCCACCACGCGGACCCAGTGCGGATTGGCGGAGGCAGGTGTATGGCGTCCTGCTGTTAGAATTTATCAAGCCGCCCATTAGGCCTCTAACATGGCTTAACGACTACCACATTTAGTGATAACCGGGACCAACGGCTTAACGTGCCATCCGAAGCACGAAAGCGCTCGATATCAAATGCCACACAAACGGTCACCCATCCAAAGACTGACCTCTGTAAACTATGCTGTACTTCGGTGATCGTTTCCGACCCCCGAGCACCGCAGAGCTACGAGCACTTCAATCAAACATGGAATATATGAAATATGCATCCAGTTCAGTGTGATCTAACCCACGACTACAGAAGTAGATTCTAGATATACTGACCTTAACGCCATACTCCTGTGTAAAATCAAGGTCTGTCCCTGTCTCCTGTCTAACCATGATTTAAGAAGTAGATTTCAGATATACCTTTACGCTATACAAATATAATATGTTGATCATATATACATTTATCACATGTATACTAAGAATACATTTGTTTCCAGGTCGTTGGCCAAAACAACATTTGGTCAATTGTAGCCTCAAGCCACAAACACTCTCCGAAGACAGAGCTGGACTGGAGTGAGATAGAAGGGCTCTTCTGTCAGCAGGTAAACCTTTTTTCTCTTTTCTGAACAAGCGTCCTTATATGAGTAGAGATTCTGATCCAAGAATAACTTCTGTAAATGAATTCTGTACATGAATTCTGTGAATGAATGCTATGAATGAATTCTGTGAATGAAATCTGTGAATAAATTCTGTAAATGAATTCTGAGAATGAATTCTGTGAATAAATTCTGTAAATGAATTCTGAGAATGAATTCTGTGAATGAATTCTGTGAATTAATTCTGTGAATTAATTCTGTGAATGTATTCTGTTTGTGTAACTCAATGATAATATTGAGATTAGAAACAAAACTGACTAAGTAACCATTCCTCTTCCCTTTTAGATTCAACCCACAGGATCAGCAGGATCGTCGCCAAGACTAGGGCGAAGTCCGATCTGCGACAGTTCTGGAGAACGGAAGACGAGAAAAGAATCTTCAGAGATTACCCTCTTAGACGGCAAGAGGAGCCTTAACGTTAACATATTCTTGAAGCAGTTCCGAAGGTATACAACTGACTGTATTCACTATAATTATAAAATGAATGTGTTCTTAAAGAAACCTTGAGCTAAACATTGAAGAAGATCACAGCTTTCCTTTTGATTGCTTGCTCTTCCTTCGTCTGTAAATGCTGTTTTTGAATAATTCTTTAATTAAAATGGCAAAGAAACAAAGCAACAGTCATGATTTTTAGATAATTGACAAGATTCAAATATTTCAAACTGTCCTTTCAGATTTACGTTATCTCGGAATGTTTACATTGGTTTGTAATAAGAGCCCAGCTGTTAGTTAAATCAGAGACCAAAATAAAGACAACTAGATCTTTTACTTTAATATTCGTCTGCCTACTCCACTGGAGATAATAAATTTGGGATATCATCATCATCATCATCTCAGCCCATTAACGTCCCACTATTGAGAAAGAGCCTCATCTCACATACCAAGGTGCGAAGGTATTGGGTCATACTCCACCACGCGGACCCAATGCGGATTGGCGGAGGCAGGTGTATGGCGTCCTGCTGTTAGAATTGTTCAAGCCGCCCAATTAGGCCTCTAACATGGCTTAACGACCACACTAAGTGATAACCGGGACCAACGGCTTAACGTGCCTTCCGAAGCATGGAAGCGCTCGATATCAAAATGCCCCCCATACGGTCACCCATCCAAGGACTGACCCCTATAAACTCTGCTTTAAAACGGTGATCGTTTTCGACTACCGAGCGCGGCGGGGCTCCGAGCGCTTCAATTTAGGGGACGAATTTGGGGCATAAATACTAATAATTGGCCATCTGGTGGTATTTATTGCTGCTTCGTTGGTTATTGCGACTGAGATAATTAAGACAGAAAGCTGGCTACGTAAAGAAATAAAAAAGCGATATTTGTTGCGCACCTACGTTCTATACACATAGATTTATCTTTCAAGAGTTTATGAAACATTTTTTTTCTCCAGTTCCAATGAAGACATAATCCAGCTGATTCGGGAAGGCGCCCATGACGACATTGGAGCAGAAAAGCTGCGAGGTCTACTCAAGATGCTCCCCGAGATCGACGAGTGCGAGATGCTGAGGTCCTTCTCCGGGGACGTGTCCAAGCTTGGGAATGCTGAGAAGTTTCTGCTTCTTCTTATCCAGCTACCAAAGTAATTTTATTTGGGTTGTATTTAAAGTGTCGGCTTGCCTGAGTGCCACCCCCACACATCACACTGGTAGTTGTTGCCAGAATTGACGAAGAGAAATCTTATCGGATGATGGGCAGCAGCGTCATCCCGCGTACTGGCTTGAACTGCAAATTCAAAGTTAAAATCATTTATTCAAGTTTGGAACAATAGAGCTCTTATGAAGGTCAAACTTAAAATTTAACTGCGATCACTAACCCGCCTGCCCAGAGTGGTATTTATGGGCCAATACCACATATTAGCTGCTATGATGATGATGTAGAACTTCAAAGACATAATGCAGAGTAATTTTATTCCAAATTTCTAATAATGAAGAAGAAGAAGTAGTAAATTAGACGACTAGGGGTAGAACAATAAAATAAATAATTAATAGCTTCCTTTACGAAAATACTGATTGATAAATTGTACTCCGAAATAACTTTTAACTGACCATACCAATCTCTTTGCACCAACAGCTACAAGCTTCGAATAGAATGCATGCTCCTGAAAGAGGAGTGGTCGTCCACCGCTGGGTATTTGGAGAGTGCCATAAACGCCATATTGGTGGCAGGTGATGACCTGATGTCGTCCAGGGCTTTGCAGGTAAGAGTCATGAATACCAGTAAAAAGGCCTGTCTCACAATGTCTGATTCAGATTAGGAGATATTAGCACCTTTTTGACGACCTATATGGCGTGGAGGTCAGTATACCTGCACTTCACTCCTGAGGGCGTGGGTTCGATTCCCACTCAGAACAAATCTAAGTGTGCATGAACATGAATATTTATTCTGGTCTGTTTTTTCCTATGTATAATAATAATTATTGTTATTATAATCCTTTATTGCACATAAAACATACCTAAATAGATTACAAAAGGTATTTAAAAACTAAAAGTACAAAGGTGGACTTATCTCTAGAAGAGATCTCTACCAGCCAACCCTAGAAGTTGTTTATAAATTTGTAGGTACAGGATTCAAATTGGTTAAAGATCTTTGTTAAAAAAAAGGAAATAAAAAATCTTACATTTACCATACACACTTAAATACATATTATTATATATCAATATTATGATTAATAATGTAATGTAATGAAAAAAAAATGAATAAAAAGTGCCAAAACAGACAAGTAGTGATTTCTCAGTTTACTTTTGAACGACACAACTGATGGACTCTCACGGATCTGAGAGGGAAGACTGTTCCACATTCGTACAGGACGAGCTGAGAAGGAGTTACGGAAAAACTTTGTGTTGGTGGAAGGAGAAACAAGGGTCTTAGTTACACAGGACCGTTTGGGGCGGGATGTAGAAGGTAAAACATTGAAACGAACACGTTAGTAATGGGGAATCTGAGGATGGTAATGGATTTTATACAACAGACACAGGATGTGCATATCTCTGCGGAGCTTTACAGGAAGCCATTTAAGTCTTGCCCGGTACTCAGAAAAGTGATCATATTTACGCAGACTAAATATAAACCATACGGTCAGGTTCTGAAGACGTTCCAGCTTAATAAGTAACTCTTCAGTTGCATCCAAATAACAGATATCAGCATAGTCGAGAATAGGTAGTAAAAGCGCATGAGCAAGCATAACTTTGGTCTTAAAAGGCAAGAAAAATTGTAGTCGCCTGAGAGAATGGTATGCAAAGTGCATACGCCGACTAACCTCATTAATGTGTGCCATTGTTATTGAATACGAAATCATATTTATCCATAATCTCTATTATAGGAAGTGCTGTACATAGCGCTGATCTCTGGAAACTTCCTGAACGCGGGGGGGTACGCTGGAGGAGCGGCGGGAGTGAAGCTGTCTTCGCTGCAGAAGCTGGCTGACATTCGCGGCAACAAGCCCGGAGTCACGCTGGTGCACTACGTTGCAATGGTAATGTTAAATCTACTAGAAACTCAACCCTTTTAGCCACCTTGTGATGATTAATTTTGTTTATGATACTAAGAATTTACTCCTTTATTTGACTCTAGATTAAATGTTTAATAGGAATGATTATTTCATTAATATCTTTTTCATTGTTTTATTATGTACTATAGTATTAGTAATTTATCGATTCAGGCGTTACTTTGCGGAAATCCACTGTAAATCCATTGAGAGTGGAAACTCTCGTTTCAGCGTTGATCGTGTAGACATCGTTATTCTGTGGCTCCTTTCCACCTGAAGATGCCTTGTGTTAGGGCGAAACACGTGTCGTGTTGAATTGTTTCTCGATTTTTCGGAAAATTATATTTGCGCGGGCATTGTTACAAAGACAGTTATAATTAATCACTTGCTTACTATAGTATTACTTGAACAGGCGCATCAAAGAATGTACATAACTATGCACTATCCTTACTTATATATAACTGCGAAAATAACTCTGTCTGTCTGTCTGTTACTCTTTCACGCCAAAACTACTGAACGGATTTAAATGAAATTTGGTATACAGATAGTCTAGACCCTGAGAAAGGATATAGGCTACTTTTTATCGATGTCTGTCTGTCCTAAGTATGCAATAGACCTTAAAAAGTACGCAACGGATTTTGATGCGGCTTTTTTAATAGATAGACTGATTCAAGAGGAATGTTTATATGTAGGTCACCCGGACGAAGACGCGGGCGGAAAGGCAACCTTGCTTATGCGCCAAATTTGCGATAATTAATTACATATATCATTAGAATCGCCTGATCTTTTTCTATCTGCAGATCTCGGTTTCATCCAATTCTGACCATTTTTGACATTCATTTGACTGACATTCTGACAAAAAACAAATTTATTTATATTTAAGTTGGGAATTGTCATTCTTTGAATCGGTCTCCTGTAAAGTAGCCGAATGGTGCATAATTAAGGTTGCCTTTACAGCGTCGATATGTAGCTCGGCTTGAGCCACCAAACCTAAAATAATAATAATAATATTTTTTTTATTTAGGTATACCCATGCACAAAAATGAAAACAACAAATAAAAAATATAAATACAATACATTTTATTTAAATACATTTTCAATATAAAAAAACCAACCAACTTACATTTCAAATAAGCTAAAATGATAATAATAATTAATAAAGTTTTACAAAAGAAATAACTGATTTTTTTATATAAATACTTTGCTTTGCTTTTTAATTTCTCTTTGAGCAAAGCAAACATGTTCATAATACTCTTACCAGAATATCACACGCCTTTTCTTTTTTTTTTCGGATGGAAAATCATCAAATGACCATCTTCCGCTGTGGGTGAAGCGGAAGGGTGTGTCAGACTTTTACTGACAAAACTGACTTTTACAAAACCATCCATGTTCCTTCTTGAGTCTATAACACCAAGGCCGCGGTAACCCTTTCGAACAGTCCCGCAACCCCGGCAGACTTGGCCCCCTCTCCAGGGGCCCCTCAGTGTGCTGACATCTCTTTGAGGCGCGCGTGGAACACAAACGCGCCGTCGACGCGGCCTGTCGCCTATAGCAGGCGGACAGGCGGCGAGTTACCCATTACCCACCGTGAATATCACACGCCTGGCTCCGCTATTCCGCAATGGTGGAACAATTTGTGAGCAAAGTGTAGTCTAAGGGCTGACTATAATTAATTTAAACAAACAACAATTAACTTCTGATAACGTTCTTTAGCAAGCAGAACGCAAGAACAAGGAGCTGATCCACTTCGCCGACGACACCCGAGTCCTGGAGGAAGCGGCCAAGGCGAGCGTGGAACAGCTGTACAACGAGATCAAGACCCTGGGCCAGAGGATCAGCGTCCTGAAGAAAGAGACGCAGCTGCCCACCACGCCGCAGGATATCAAGGACCAGATGGGGGACTTCTTACAGGTAATTTCATTGTAATTATAAAGAGGATAAATTATGTGTACTTATCTGATGAATTTCGGGGTCCAAAGTAATATCCCTTTAGCGGCCACATTTCCCCAATTTTATAGTTGCTCCCGCGTAATGGGTCCCCGCCAGAGCCTCGTTCGTTGATCGGCAGGTGCGCCACATGCAAATGGAGTTGGCGTGGATTTTACAGATGTTGGGATGTTGGGACAAGGATCCTACTTGTTGGTCAATGAATAGGAGAATAAATTATTTCTCGAATAATCGGCGCGTGAACACCGGTACAGACAGTAGTGTAGTGTGTGTAAGTAAGTCTTACGTTTATGTATTTGTGCGAGGAGTGGTGACGTTGCTTCTTTTAGCAGAAGTCCAATGCAAGTGTGTATGTTTAGTGTGTGTAGCAATAAAACAATCCGAATATCGTCGAATGCCAAAACTCGTCCAAATGCTATCCTAATAAGGTTCAAAGTTAGCTTTAAGGAGATAAATTTCATAAAATAGGATCAAAACTCAATGGTTCTATAACCGAGTCACCTTATTCCACAAATTGATACTAAAGCATACGGCCAACCTAATGATAATCAAATACAAATACAAATAGTTTTATTGTTCAAAAAAAAATGCTATACATCAAGATATAATTTGTTCACTAGCCTTCACACTAGGATACCCTGTGTCGTGAAGTCTAGTCTCTTTCCTGTAGGCACAATGGGTAGGTAATTCTTTGAGTGTCACAATCAATTATTTGAGCAATTCATCGTGGGTTTCTGACCCTTTGAGAACAGTTAGTAAAAAGAATATTTGTTGTACCATCAGGTGGCAGAGCAAGAAGTGTCAGCTCTAAGCAAGGACATGGAGGAGGTGGAGACCATGAGGAAACACCTCGCAGAGTTCTTCTGCGAAGATCCCGTTTCCTTCAAACTGGAGGAATGTTTCAAGGTATTTGACAATTCATTTCTTTTTAAAATACGGCTTTCTTTTCCTATTCTTCGTACAGTGATTTCGCAACTTTACCTTTTATGGGATTTAAGATATTGAGTTCGAAATCATGATCCATCCTATTTAATCCCACTTCTGGGTCACTCCTGATCATAAACCAACGGGAATTGAATAACTGGAATCAACAGCTTAACATGCCCTCCGAAACACGGGAGCTGATGGTGTCAACCTAAATACTTTATTGCGTTCCACAATGGTTTTATAAGGTGGTGAATATTACAATTTGAGACATTTGTGGACTCTGTTGGGCACAGCATAGTGTAGGAGAGGGGAGTAAGGGCGCCGTATAATTCAATGGAGAAGAAAATTTATCTTCAAGGAGTATTCTCTTGATAAATTGTCAAGCGTGAACCTACATGTCTATGTTTATTAAAGTACCTACTGTTATACGCACGCCTGGGAGTGGTTATTATTATTCCGTTCATTCGCTTTATTTTTGTGTTTGTTATTAAATTATCACCATTAAACCACCACCAGTTGACACACAATCGGTCACTCATCCAAAGACTCGCCTCAATAAAGTCTCGAGAAACTATAACAGACATCTTGAAATACCAGGGTTATGCGAATCACGTTTAGGAGAGCACCATGCTTCAATCTCATAGGAAAACTACAAGTGATAAAACTTTGTTTCCATAGATATTCGCGATGTTCTGCAGCAAGTTCCGCGCAGCTGTGGTTGACAACGAGCGTCGACGCAGCAACGAGGAGCTGGCGGCTGCGCGTCGAAGAGCTAGGGACGCCGCCGTTGCTCAAAGGAACAGGAACACAGGTATGATTTCAAAACTCGTAATCTATATAGCTACTTTAGCTGACCTTGACGCCATATCGGTCGTCGCAAGGTCTGCTTCTCGCTTAATGCATGTTAGGCACAACACGACAGCGTTTCGAGGCAGCTTCCGCCATTCTGCCACTAAATGCTGGAACAACATTCCGCCTCCTAAACAGAAACTGTCTCACTGTTGGATCTTTGCGTTGCAATTATAGGAAATATTTATTGAACAAACAGAAATGTCTATGAATGTGTATGTGCTCGTCATCGGTTGTGCTGTCCTCTCACATGTGCTACTCAGGTTCCCTGCAAGCTTATGTCTTATTTTTATGCTACTGTAACTATATGTATGTATTTTGTTTTATAATATAAGAAATGAATGTGTCATAGCAGTGCTCTCACAAACGGTATCTACGGAAGACCAGCGTCGAGGCGTTTTCGTGACACCTCGGCTTTATGCTCAGTGGATACTTTTTCTGTGACACTCTTCAAGTAGTTACTTAAATATAATGTATCGGTATTTTTTTAATGTGACACGTCATAATGACTACATCCTGCCTGATGATAAGCAGTCGATGCAGTCCAATAAGATAATGAAAGCGCTTTATAACGTGAAATAAGCACGCTATAAAGCGCATCCACTCATGACGGCCTGCTAAAATGCCGTTTCACGCCCCGCTTAAAAGAACCGGGATCATAGGAAATAGGAAACACATGAGCCGGCAGCGAATTCCAGAGCCTAGTGGTCTTGCTCAGAAACGACCTCCCAAATTTCTTGGTTCGAGTGCTGATATTCTGCACAGTATGTAGGTAATGCGAAATTAACTCTTTTTCTTCCTTTCTAAAGAGAAGTGTGTTCTGTAGCAATGCGGTTTACCCATCGCAATCCGTAGCGTTCATCATCGGAAAACATTTCTGCGAAGCCAATTTCTGTTAACGCCAAATTATTGAAGCCCTATTTAACCGATAGGTTATTTGATCGAAAGGCTATATCGCCAAATAGCCACAGGTTCGAACTCCCAAATTACCGACAGCAGATTTAATGAGTGCCACATGTTCGAAGATCTAATTTACAAAACAATAAATTGATATATAAAGTTGGAAAAGGATTGAGTACGAATACTATTTACTTGCAGCGTTAATATCTGTAGTACTCATTGAAGCGTGGGGCTGCAGAATTTTTCATGTGTGTGTGTGTGTGTGTGTTTGTGTTATAAAATAAGTGGTGGTTTGTGTGCAGGCGGCAGCGTATGTAGCACGCCGGTATCGGAGTGCGAGTCGCTGATGGAGTCGCTGCTGCTGGACATCCGCAGCGGCCTGGGGCGCCGCTCGCTGCGAAGACACCGCGACCCCTCGCCTTCTCCAGGTCAGTACACACACCGCGACCCCTCGCCTTCTCCAGGTCAGTACACACCGCGACCCCTCGCCTTCTCCAGGTCAGTACACACACCGCGACCCCTCGCCTTCTCCAGGTCAGTACACACACCGCGACCCCTCGCCTTCTCCAGGTCAGTACACACACCGCGACTTCTCGCCTTCCCTGGTCAGTACATATACCGTGAGTGTTTGACACATCAGGCAAAATACAACATCACAACCATACGTTCTTCTACTAGATGTAAGTCCTCTACATTGTAATGTCTGTAATGTAGAGGGCTTACGTTTACCTTCTAAGGTCAGAGAGTTTGAAGCCATAATCTTACTAAGTGAGAACGACGTAAATAATGCTCCACCAGACTCGTGGGGATTGGGGGTGGCCCTCCCAATAGAACTTTCAGTATTAAAAATATAAAAGACTACGACTAAATCGTAATATGTTCAGTAGAATCTCAGAACAACTTAAACGTTGTAATATGATGCGCGGCATGGTAAGACGTACTAAACTAAGGTTCTAATGTGTGCTGTGCATGGTGAAGATAATATTCATATAATATCCCGGTGGCCCTAGACTTAAGCCCAGGGCCAGGGGTCTGCTGGTTTAACCAGATATGGCTGATTTTCAGTTATTTCATGGAGCGACTGCTGTCTGACCTCCGCTATCCAAAGGGAAATGGTTAAGCCAGCTGTCAGGATGTTTGAAGGCATTAACTTCCCGAAAACGATTGCCGTAGATGTTCATGACAGCCGGGACCGACAGCTTTACGTGCTTTCCTCGGCACGGAGCAACTGATAATTACGCACATAACTTCGAAATGCCATAGGTGCGCCACCAGGATTTGAACCCGAGACCCTCTGATTTAGAAGACTATGAGTTTCGCCATTGGGCATCGATGTGCTATGATGATGACATTTTTGATTGTCAATAAAATTGCTGCTTACTGTTGATACAATGATACACTCCTTAGCTATAACATTACTTTATTTTTAATGAGGAATACAATGGTTTCCGCAGACGTGACCCCGACGGGTAGTCTCCGTCGCCGAAGTCGCGCTAGTCCCGGCGATGATGAAGAGGGCCTGATGGAGTTCCTGCGGCACTCCTCACCTGGAGACAGGAGCGCCTGGGGCAGTCTCGGTAAGTCTGCAAATCATGCACTTACCACGCGAACATTTATCCCGGTAGCCTTACTTATTTTGCGTTACACTTACGCTTAGGTCCCAGGGTCTGTTCACAAATTTTACCAGCATGGGCTGAAATTTAGCTACTTGACTGAGTAACTAATATCGTGCCTTTGCAACCTAGAGGGCATCATCATTCTGTGATTATGGCAGCGGTCAGAATATTAGAAAGCACTAACTTTTTAATAAAGACCACCACAATAGATGTTTATGACAGCCGGGACCAACGGCTTAACGAGATACAAAGCAAGCGATAATTACGCATGTAACTTCAAAAGGTCATAGGTGTGTGACCAAGGTTTGATCCCGAGAGACTCTGAATTACGCTCTATAGGTCTCACCACTGGGCTATCTCTGCAAAACATGCACTGGTATGCCTTAATTCACAACAGACAGAAAAAAATGCACATGTAGAAAATTTACGTAGACTTGCGCAGGGTCAAAAATGGCACGCCGAATGCAAATAAATAATTGTCAAATACTGAAAAAGTTGCGTTTATATTGTGCGCTTGTTTCGTCTTTCAAATCTTCTTTCAAGTCCTTCCATTTAATCAAACAATGGAACAAACTTAGGATAGGCCTGAAGAACATAATAGTAGAAAACTGGAGAGCATGTTACCTGAAAAACTCCACTTTCTACCAGCGATAAGACTGCGCAGGGTTTTAGTGTTTAAGTTAGTCTGAATGTATGACATACGCTCTTTTTTATCCCCTCAGACCTAGTGCAAGCACCAAAGGTGTTTCATATGTGATTGTTAGGATAATATGTATGTATTAAACTTGCAGACCGTTCGTGGTCCCGCCGCGGCGCCTCCCGCGCTCGGCTGGAAATCCCGGACCGGGAGCGAGCCCCCTCGCCCCGCGCGCCGCCCACTCCCTCCGCGTCCCCCGCCCCTCCCACCACTGCGGTGGCCCCCTCTAGCCCCGCCAGTCCCGGGGCTACCATTGGGGCCACTGCTGATACACCCGCTAAGCCACGGTAAGTGCATTTCAAGCTCCTCCCCTAAGTGAAAATATTTGATACGAGCAAACCCATAAGTCATTTTAATTTAAATTTACTGCTTATATTCAGCTACCCATATTTTTTTCAGGATCTTCAACTTAATTTCTAAATGTTTACAGATTAAAACATTTCTTAAACCATATGAGAAAACAATTTATGTGTCTTTCTAGTGAATGGCGACAGAAAATCGAATCTTGGCTCCGAGCGAACAGTCAAGAAGAGAAACGAGAAGCAGAACTACGAGAGAAAGCGAGACGGCTGCAGGCCAACAGGCGTTCCTTGGAAAACGACTCCGGTTAGTTTTAGCGGTGTAGTCCTCTCTCTTTCACTCCTTATGAAGATAGAGTGAGAAAGGCAGAACTTAGTCTATTATTGTCAGTATATTATCCCCATTATTTTATCCAAAAGAAATTCATTTATCATCATCTCAGCGACTAGAACTCAGCTGCACTAGAACGCCACAGGCCCCCCCCAAGTGATATCCACTGTCTGTGCATGCCTGCATGAGTTTCTGCCGTCTTGACCAGATCGTCATTCCATCTGGTGGGGGGACCTTAACGCCCTACCAGTTCATCGAGTTCATCTGCCACCTCAGCTCACAAATCCGTTTTGCTTAGTCAGTCTCCCCAGTTTTCTTTTCTGATTATATTATATCATTAGAATCATACCAAGCAAAGCTGTTTTAATTGAGCGCTTTCTTATGAGACCGGACGTTGATTTTTCGAGCTGTGTCATTGCCCATTGTCATTTCAGCTTGTAAAATCTTGCTATGTATATCGCTCCAGTACTCACATGGATCTGCTCATTTTTGTTTCGAGCAAGTAAAGACACTTTGAGCAAAGCTCTCTCGAGCAGACAGTTGGTACATGCAGTGTGGTTACCCTCTCTTATTTTAACTGCATCAACTGCTGGTCATCAGGCAGGATGTGGGAATTAAAAGTACAGTTTTTCCGTGTTTCGTAATTATTGAACAGGGTATGCATTGCTTGTTGACAAGTGTGGTGTGCACACCACTGCGTAACCTAGAGCTTTTTTAAGGGCCCCATAGCTATAGTTTGTTGATTGGCGGGAGAAAAAACTAACCAAGACGATTTTCTTGCCCGTTCTTTTACGATCAAGCTCCCGCCTGCAGTGAATGGGCGCGCTAGTTTTTAAGTTTTGACCTTCATAAGAGCTCTTTTGAGCCAAACTTGAATAAATGTTTCTGATTTTTTTTTTATTTGTATTGTGTTTCCAGAGAGCGAACGAAGCGCCCCGCTGGAGCCGCTGGCCGAGGCGCGCGCCGACTGGCGGCCCGCCGTGCTGCCCGACAGCGACGTCGTGCGGGCACTGCACGCCGTCGAGGGTAAACACGCACACACACACACACACACACACACACACGCACACGTTAATGCACATACACATGGCACATAGACATGGCACGTACACATGGCAAACACACATGGCAAATAAACATGGCACATACACTTGGCACAAACACATGGCACATACAAATTGCACATGGCACATACACATGGCACATATAATTGGCACATAAACATGACACGTACACATGGCACATACAGATGTGTGGTACACTCACGTGGCACATAGGGGCTATCCATAAATTACGTCAAACAGTAATGGGGAGGGAGGGGGTTGACGAAGTGTGACAAGGTGTGACAAGGGGATGGGAGGGATCCTAAATTTCGTGACGCCACATTTCAAAATTCAGGTCCTATAAACGTTTTGGAACTGCTGTTTTAATGTAATCATTTCTGGCTGTACAATTGCAAAATATGTGTGTGACATAACACTAAGGAGGAGGGAGTCTCACAAGTGTGACTAGCTGTGACAAGGACGAAGGGGTAGGGGTCAAAAGTTCACAAAATTAGTGTTACGTAATTTATAGGTGATCCCATACTCACAAAATAAATAAAATAAACTTTTCTTTAAAATCAACAGGATCATTTAGATTCGTCAATTATTTACACAAAAAATGTAAATTCGTTTTTTTTTTCTTTAACTACAATGCAAGAGATATGAGTGGTGCCATAATCAAGAAGTAAAAGCAAATGGATTCTTTGTCAGAATCTGTCAGTTTATCTGTCTGTTGTGTTTTTTTCTAAAGATTTGTCAGTCAGTCGGTGACTCTAACGAGGCTTGCTTAATTGAAAAGAATGCCTCAAGAAACTAATCTTGGCTTTTTTCAAATTATATCTTAAAATCTAATATAATCAAAGAAATAAAATATGAAGTTTACCGCTGTTTTTCTTAAAACTACCAACATTTAATATCTAAAGATCATATCTCATCTAATATCTTAAGGAAGAAAGGAGCAATTCATGTCACTTCCAGGCAGCCAAGTTGTTCATTCCTTGTCGTTCTTTCACACTATAATAAGCCTTCTGGCACAATTTTCAATTTACGTCCTCCTCAAACAGCTCTAACAGCTAATTGTACATGCGAATACTATTTCCGACAAAAGAACACATAACACATAAACATACTAACGGGCACGTACAGCTGCTTACACATATACACAACTACAAACACAAGCATGCACATTCACAACTGATACACACACAAATTTAAAGACACGAACATAAGAATACATAATAAGTTCAGATGTTGTTCTTATTATGACATACACAAAAGAGAAAACAAAGAAAATTAAGAAAACGCGGCAGCAATTTTCTGGCTTTAGCAGTTTCACCTCACTTTAGTCTACCAACACATAAAAGTGTGAACACAGATTTTTACAATCTGACTTGCTTCTACTACAGTGCTGGCCCATATGAATACACGATTGTAAAACTCTTTTTTGGTAGAGAGTTCTTTTTTAATCGGCCAAACCTCTCTGATAGTCCCATATGGTAGTCCTTATTTTTTTTAACATACCTGATAGTATTTAATTTTTTTAATTTCATTTGTAGACGTGCAGCCACAAACGAAAGACAACAGAGTACCGTGGCGAAAGACTGAAGAGAACGAAGAGATGAGGCAACGCCTGAGGAAACAGAGATCGAAACAACTCATCGACACAGCACCACTCGTCTCCATCTCGGAAGAGGACAAGAGAAAGCTGCCAGAAATACAGATTTCCGTAGACAGGGAAGTCAGAGTAGAGAAGAGTGACAGAGAAATTGACGCAGACAACATTGAAACACCTCCCGTGCAACGAAAGATGTTCAACCCACCGCCAGAAAGAGAACCTTGCAGGAAATTCCAGCCGTCTCTTTCTAAATTCAACATCAATGATAAAGCTGTTGTGGAAATGAAGGATTTGTGTCAAGAGATCTTGGGAGACGGTCAATTTGATAGATTTTCAGCTGCAAGAAGAACTAGGCGGTATAAAAGAAATACAGATTCCAGTTCTCCGGAGGATGAGAAGAAGCCTGCACCTCCACCTGAGCTGATGGCAGAAACTCAAGTCATCAGACCTTCAAAGTTAGAAGTCCAAGCTTCGTACGCTGTGAAAACACCTAAAGAAGTGGCGAAGCCTATTGACGAAGTTGTAAAGACTGAAAAGGAGAACCGTTTGAGACGTTGGCAGGACAGACTAAAAACCCAAAGTACAGTAGCAACTCCGACCAAAGATACTAGACCTTCTTACTCAAGAATGAGGCGGCAGACATCTATAAATCAAGAAGACGTTCAAAAAGCTATTAGAGAATTGAAATCTCCAACGGAATCACCTACTGGAGTCTGGTCTAGGAATGTATATAGAAATAAATCTACGACTTCCAAACCTGAACGACCGACATCAGATAGGACTACATCACCTAGAATGTCCAAAATAAAGAATGAGCATGACCTTAATGATGAAGGTTTTGAGGAAACGCAAAGTTTGAACTCCGAAAGCGCATCACAAGGTGCGTCGTCTGGTTGCAACGTGGAGTGTGACTCCCCCGTGCCGAAACCTTCTAAATCCCCACTTGTTCCAAAGAGAATGACGACCAAAGACACTAGAACACCCCCAAGAACTCCCATAGATCCTAAAAAGATTGTAATCCCGAAAAGAACTAGTTCTCTGAGAGTAGAAAGATCAGCGTCTCGCGCTTCTTTGCGTTCTTCGAGAAGTTCATTGAATAGTTCTGCATCTATAGCGACAGTTAAAAAGGCTCCTCCGGCACCTGTGAAGCCTGTGCCCAAAGCAGTACAGAAGCCAATTATTAGAATGCCCGCTTCAAGGTCTTCATCATCAGGAAGTTCAGTCGGTACAGCGAGGCCGCCTTTGAAAAATTTGCCTAGAACGTCAGGATTCATGAGGCCTACTCAAGCTTCAAAGGGGAGAGGAGGGCTGGCGTCACCACAGCAAGTTTTGAGAGCCAGTATCAAGTAAACATTAAAACCAAAAGTACACACCGTGCAGTGCCTTAGGAATGCTAGAAGATCAAAGGATTTTTTATAACGATTCAAATAATATTTCAACAAGTTTTAACCTAATTTGAAATAGAGAAAAATATATTAGAAAATCGAATCGATTGGATGAAGTTGTTAGATTTTACATTAGAAATGAGTGACGCTATTTTTACGAGTTTATAACTAGCGTTATCTCTTTCTTTGTAAGTAAAATATACAATTTAAACAAAAAATATTGCAAAATACGCACTTAGTTTAAAAAAAAATTTTGGAAAAACTAACAGAAAATTGAAATAAAAAATTATTGGAAACTTCAGATGTTACTAGGCGCTAGAATCTCATCAAAATCTGAAGCTTTCAATGACTGATTATAGTTTAATTATTTACTTATATGTATAAGTGTTAATATAATTTTCTATAGATCTGTTAGGCCGTGAAGCAAAATATTATGCCAGTTATAAGTTCATTTTGTATTTATTTTCGTTTAAAGAAATTTAATAAATATTAAGATATTTTACCAAGTAAAGGTATTTCATTACATAAAGACAGGAGATAATATTTCAATGTAACAAAAGAGACAATTTTTTAAGCGGATAGACCTAATTACAAAAATGTGTTTTGCAAATCTATACAAAAATATGAAAAATTCCTCGAAAGTTCTTAATTTCATGACGTCATTCGACAGTTTAATGTTAACTTGCAATGCTATAAAATTATAATATCTTAGAAATATTATAATATGTCTTGTTCATCATATCCATGACTACTTTCCTTATGTATGGTTGTATTAGGAATGGTTTTAAGAAGTATCAAATTTAGGAATTCGGTTATTTGAATTTCAATATTGAAATCATTGAAATTTGTTTTTATAACTTTATTGGACCTAAAAGTGTACCCTGACGTACTCCGCTACAACTTACACTGACTGCTGTAATGGAAATGATTATTTACATTATTAATGAATAAATCATTAACTGTCTCTGTATAAGTTATTTTTATATGTGACAAGTATAAATACGTATTATTTTTTAAATTTATTAATTGTTTTAAGTTAATTAATAATGAAAATAGGTGCCACGAATTAGTACGGGTAAAACAAATTATTTTGTATTATTTATAAACATATTTTCCAGTGTAATTCATTTTAAACCAGTTTAATCTAGATTTTTCAAATATCCAGTTTAATAGGAAGTCAACATATTTTGTAATTACTTATTTATATCACATAACATTTAATTAAGATACTCGATTTTATATCATAGGTTCAATATTTTAATTTAATTTAATGAATTAATTTGACAGTTTAGCCTAATAAAAACATGTTAAATAAAGTATGATCGATCTGATTAATTTTTGTAAACAATAAATTAATTAAATTACAAGTTTATTTTGAGAAAACTGGGAAATTAGGTGCTTTGATATAGGTACCTACCTTTTTGTTTTTAAAAGTCACAAAATAAAATAGTAATATAGGCACATCATTTATAATCAAAAATAATTAAATGTAAGTTTTTTTAACATCATGACGTTATATTCAATGTGTTTATTTTACTAAACGAAAATACAAAGAAATTTTTTACAAATAAAAATTGTAGTTTTATTTTATTTATGTCAAAAATAACTTTTATTTATGTTTAATAGATACATTAATAAAAGTATATAGAAAAAACTCAATTTATATAATTCAACAAATTCTAAATTATTTTCAGAAATTTTAAAATTTTAGTATTTTCAATAGAGCTCGGAGTGTCCCTACATGATCGAATTCAGAAATGAGGCAATCCGTAGTTGAACTAGAGTGACCGACATAGCGAGGCGAGTTTGCAAACTGAAATGGCAGTGGGTGGGGCACATAGCTCGAAGAACCGACGACCGATGGGGCGTTATGATTATTTAATGGCGACCGCAAACCAATAAAGGTAGCGATAATTAGATGACACTCTAGAATTTCGGTGGACCGGTGTTTTGGTCAAAGCGACGGGAAGCCGGTGGATGCAAGTCGATCAGCATGTATAATATGTGTGACAGAACTCAAAAAGTAGTTATTAATAGAGTCGAGTCTTCTGGCGCGCCATTGCTTATGGGAGTTCCACAAGGTTCGATTTTAGGCCCTTTATTGTTTCTAATTTATATTAACGATCTACCTTTCTATACTAGAGATCTGTGCGAAACAGTTTTGTTTGCTGACGATACATCTCTGATATTTAAAGTGAACAGAGGCAAGGATCATTCTGACGTGATAAATAATGCTCTTGCGAAGGTTTTACATTGGTTTACGGTTAACAATCTATCTCTTAACGCAAGTAAAACTAAATGTATAAAGTTCTCATTGCCTAATGTTACAAAAGTCTCAACTAACTTGAAAATGAATGGCAAGAATATCGAGTTATTAAATGACACAAAGTTCTTAGGCATCAATATTGATTTTAAATTGCAGTGGAACCCCCATATAATGGATTTGTCCGGAAGGCTTAGCTCAGCATGCTATGCCATCAAAAAGATAAGACTCATAACAGACGAAGAAACAGCTAGATTAGTTTATTTTAGCTATTTTCATAGCATTATGTCATATGGTATGTTATTGTGGGGATCTGCTGCGGACATACATAATATATTTGTACTACAAAAGCGCGCCATAAGAGCTATCTATAATCTTAAGTCCAGAGATTCTCTTAGAGAGATGTTTAAAAGAATTAACATATTAACGGTTGCATCTCAGTATATATTTGATAATATAATGTATGTTCGCAAAAACATTAATACATTTGATAAAAATTCAATAGTACATAATTTTAATACTAGGAATAGAAATAAGCTCTCTCTGCCAAATTGTCGACTTCACAAAACTAAAAATTCATTTTTGGGTCATAGTATCAGATTTTTTAATAAAATTCCGCAGGAAATAATTGATCTACCATTGGCAACTTTTAAAACTGTAGTTAAAAAGCAGTTTCTTCAAAAGGGGTATTATGCTGTTAATGATTACTTATCGGATAAACAAGCTTGGGCTTAACATTTTCAACTTGTATGTGTATATTAGAATAAAAAGTCAACCAGATCATTGTCGTGACCATCCCTTATTGTACAGGCTCAGCTCAGTTTCACAATACATACTTACTTGACTGTGATGGAAGGTTCCCTTAGTGCTACTTTATTGGTTACAGCTTCGGGGGACCCTTTCAGTATCATCAAATTTACACTGTGTGTCATGTAACAAAAATAATTTAAAAGAGCATAGCCTGTGAGTTTCTTGTCAGTTCTTCTCACAGAGCGGAGGCTCGGAACTGGCACTTAGATTCACTTACACCTAATTTTTATTTATTTGCATGTAAGTGAATCTAAGCTTCGTGATTTCAGGGTTGATATAAATTTTTTTTTTCATGTATATTTTGTTTTGACGTTTTTAAGTGCTATGTAATAGTTTATGAAATAAAGAACTTTTTACTTTTACTTTACTTTACTATAACAGGCTTATGTTCAGCAGTGGGCTTGTTGTGGCTGAGATGATAGGTACCATACTACTATTAATATACTATAATAATCCATTATCGACTAATTCTAGAACTAAATCCGTCATTTTTCGTCTGCAAGCCTCGTTGGAGGTCCACACAGGCTTTGTGCATTCAGGGGATGGACTCTCACTTTCCTGGAATTAGAAAACATGTCATATTTATTTGTAAGTTCGTAAAAAAAAGTCTTATTTAAAAAAAGTGGATTTATTTCTAAAAACAAGGTAATTTTTTTTAAATTTAATATTTGGCTCATAAAAGTTCTCTTGAACTTTTGCTTTAAAACTATCGCGCTTTGTTCCCCTTATGTTTTATATATATTATTTTATTTCATATTTACCTTAGCCTGATAAAGATTAGGCGCCTCCGCACTGTCGCACGTCATTATCGGGTACATGTCCAGAGCTATGCCAAGCCCGAACCGGCCGCATCTTTTGAACTCCTCCTGTAACCTGGAAACAATGGATACCTCTCAGCTGGATTGCATTAACTGCGGGATTGACATTTCGTTAATACTACGAATTCCTTGAGAAATTCCCTATTTATTAAAAGAAAAAAAATAAGTTTAATAGGTACACAAACAGTTTACTAGTACAAATTCTTTAAACTAAGAAATAAATTCTTTAAACCCAACATATTATTATTATCTATCATTTTAGCGCAATTATGTCCGCAGTTGAACATAGGACTCGACAATAGTTTTCTTATATTTTGGGTATTTCCCATAATCACTGGGCAGGCGGGTTGGTGGTCGCAGTTCCAGCCAATATGCAGGATGACGTTTCCCATCATCCGGTAAAGTCTTACGACTCCCAGTGAGATGAAACGGGTGGGACTATTCAAGGCTGTTACCACTCGGCACTCTTATTTTGGGAGAATTTTGCTATAGTCCTTTGGAACTTACACGCCAAAAGTGACATCTCTTGTTAAGCTGATGTTAAATGTGCTCATCTACAGTAGATGGCGTTGCAGATCTACTTTTTGTGGACTACCACACGCAGTGATAACCGGGACTAAAAACCCAGTGCCTTCCGATACACGGATACGCTCGATTCACTAAAGCCAACTCGTAAAAGCCCCCTAGACAATTTTAATATAGTGACACCAATGGCTTTTAATCCACCTAAGAAAAATCCTGGATTATGTTAATGTATAAAATATATGTTTGAAATACTAGTAACGCCATCTAGTTTGAAGTTAGAATACTTTGCCTATTGTATCAATAATTTAATGATAATTAAGGAAAAAAAAAAAGTCAGTTGTCTATTACCCTAAAAAAAATCTGTTGTCTATTACCGCCAAACCGTGTATTATTAGATTATTACAAGCGCATTTCCAACTCACAAGCCAAAAGTGACATCTCTGGTCAAGCTCGTGTGAAATATGGAGTCCTCCTCGCTCATTTGCAGAAGCCGCGCATGCAGCTCATCCGCGTAGTACTCCAGCAGAGACGGCAGGTGGTCGCGGCGCTGGGCCCGCCCCAGACATAAGTAGGCCACGAACGCCAGGTCCAGCGCTGGGGACGCGTAGCGGACCAGCTGGAAGTCTACTAGGTACATCTGGGAAAATAATAGCCAGATAAAATATTAATCCTGACGAAGCGTTTACAAGAAAATTGGTATATTGTTCTTCTCCGACTGTCCGACTGATGTGTAAATAGCTAAGATTTTGTGCTAGGAGATTGTGATCTCTGCCCATCCCTACGAGGAAGAGACGTGACATTATAATTATGTAGGTATGTTCTTCTAGTCCTTGGTATTTTAACCTGGGGTAACCCCCGCGGATTCCCCAGGGAGTGTAAATCAACAGTGCCATAGATCATATGGGTAACGGAACTGAAAAGGTTAGAACCACTGTTCTGGTCCGAAGCTAAGCAGAGCTTATATTATAATTCAACCAATTTGGCGTGATTAAATACAATTTTCTCATCCTTAATTAAACAAAGCCTTGTAGCTCCGTGGCACTAGGTAGTCGGAAACAACTCGCGCACACCTATGACTTTTCGAAGTGCCTCGGAAAGCATGATAAGCTGTTTATCCCGGCTGTAATAAAGGTCTATAACATTCATTATTAGGAAGTCAGTGCCATCTAATCTCCTGACAGCTCGTTTTACCATAGAATAATGATCCCCTTTGGGATGCTGAGGTCGGACAGCTGTCGTTTTGTGTACCAACTAAAGTTTGGACCTGTTAATACACTGGGTTCTAAGAGTCAGTCTAAGGCACGACCGGGTTAATGATTAATGATGAAGTCTAATTCTAGAACTAAACGGCTTCCGTCTTGACGTGGTGGGGGGGGAGGGTGAGTACCTCCTAATAAGGCGGAGGACACTCTGGGTGCCCTTAGTACCGACTACCGGGGGGGAAACTTAGAGAGACCTGTTCAAATCGCGCAGCGGGTGGGCAGGAGGAATCGTCAACCAGGGGGATCTTAGGCGGCAGAAGCAGCTCCTCCCAGTTTTGGCCCGAGCCATTCGTGGTCAGTATTAGGACGTTAATTAGCTGTGATGATGAATGATAACTACCTCAGCTATGTCCCCATCAGCATATCGGAACAAGAAGTTATTAGTCCAGCAATCCCCATGGCAGAGCACAGCCAGTGGCTCCTTCGGCGTCACCAGGTCTACCATGGTCTGGAAGAACGTCTCCTCGCTGCAGAACGCCCGAAACTTTTCCAGATACCGGTCCCGGTCTTCTGATCCCTGAAGCTCTTCCTCCACCATTGCGATGGCATTCTTTGCGGCTTCGCGATAGTAGTTCTTGTAATAGTCTTTGTTTTCTGATACGAAGAATACTGTAAATAGGTTATGACGAGTCAAATTAAAGATATAATGAAAACAGTTTACAATTATAAATTAAGTGTCATGTTGTTATGTCACAAGATATACTTTTCGCTTGCTTCGTGCCTCGGAAAGCACGTTAAGCCATTGGTCCCGGCTGTCATGAACATCTATGGCAGTCGTTATTAGGAAGTCAGCGCCTTCTAACAGATAGTTAGCTGGTTTAACCATAGAATGATGTTTCCCTCTGGGTTGCGGAGGTCAGACGGCAGTCGCTTCACGTAATAACTGAAATTCAGTCAAATCTGGTTTACCAGTGAGCAGACCCTGGGCCCTAAGCTTAAGTCTAGGGCAACCGGAATAAGTCACAAGAGGCGTTTTTTTAATTATTATTCAAGTATGCAAATGCATTCTGTACCGTACCATACCGTGTAGCTTTACTACAAAGTAAACTTCACCCTTACCTGCAGCAAGTGTAACTGCCGAACAGACAAGGCTCTGGCAAACAAAACAGTTAATTGTAAGCGATAATAGGCTTGCCACTTATTACGTGGGACTAACAATACAACTTAGATCAAATAAAAAAAGGTAGATATCGTCGGGGATAATGCAAATCCGCGAAACTACCATACGTAAAGTCGCGTTATCTGTAATAGATATAGTTTTACAGGGGAAGGTAACAAAACTTCTCTTTCTTCTTTCATTTAAATAATGGCTTCGTGCGTCTAGCACATTTAGCCAGAGTCAAGTAAGTGATATATTAATAATATATAATTCATAGTAAATGGGAATGAGTGGTGATAAAGATGATAAATGGTAAATGAGATACCCTCCCCAAAGCCCCTTGAGTCCTCAGTAAAGATGTGGGACTATACTGAGATCTCACATGGACTCCTTGAGAGAAAATATGAAAAGTGATGTTGCACCGTTTTGTTTGATTTACCAATACTCATGTATAGAATTCATTAATGTAAGAAATATCAGAAATTTTAGAAAATTAAACAAAACTGCAGACATGACGCTTCACTTTCCCGCCAAGATGACATCGTAAAAAAGTTACTTAATAAGTTTCTTATAATATATTTTTTTTAATAAACATTACACAGTTCATTATATTATTATGTTCTATCTCTTGTTGTAAAAAGTTTTTTCTGAAAGTATATAATTTAGGCTGTACGACAATTATACGCATATAACTTGAATTAGCAAAATTTTTCAGTACCGCGGAATTACCCAATGCTAGTTAAGCGGATTTGCACAATCCCCGACAACATACCTTTGGCTAATACCTTATTTGAAAGTGAAGTCATATTTCTAACTATGTGCGAGTGACTGCAGTGTTGCCCCTTTTTAAAATCTCCCCAGACATTACAAGTATAATAAAACACTAGAACTCGTTAATCTGCGAATGTAAAAGCATAACTATTTATGTTAAATAATTTATTGATTCAGGCGTTACTTTGCGGAAATCCATTGTAAACAAGTGTAAACGAGAGTAGTTGCACTCTCGTTTCAGCGTTGGTCGTGAAGACATCGTTGTTCTGAGGCTCCTATCTTACCTGAAGATGCCCTGTGTAAGGGCGAAACACGTGTCGTGTTGAATAGTTTCTCGACTTTTCGGGAAATTATAGTAGCGCGGGAATTGTTACAAAGATATTTTTAATCCATCACTTGCTTACTATTTATGTTAATAAATTTACTAAAATCAATTGAGTAAACTCTAGTATAAACCATTTTAAAGTGGAGTTTACCCTATATATCGCAAACTTCAAATTTTCTAACGAATTTTTCAAATTTCAGCTCTGTATGAAGTAGAATTCTAATTAAATTAAAACACCTTTTTTTTCTTGATCCGAGCAAAACAAATGGCGAAATCTGGCCGTATACAATATTATTATGTCTCTGCCCACGAGAAACCGGCGCTATGCTATTTAAAAATTTCATCATCATCATATCAGCCATTTGAAGTCCACTGCTGAACATAGGCTTCCCCAATTGCTTTCCACGTAGATCGATCCTTTGCCGCCTGCATCCACCGGCTCCCCGCCGCCCTGACCAGATCATTGGTCCATCGCATTGGGGGCCGCCCTCTACTACGTTTGCTGATTCGTGGTCGCCATTAAAGAACCTTAACGCCCCATCGGTCGTCAGTTCTTCGAGCTATGTGCCCCACCCAAAACAATTTTACGATCACATAAATTCAAGCTACCTTCAGAAATGCCATCTTTCACATTCAACAGCTCGTAGAAATCCTCAGGACTGTGGCACTTCATGGCCAGTGACAGGGCATGGAAATGTGACAGCTGCTTCAACACGAAGTACGCCTGCTCAATGGTCAGCCCCTGTCTCCTGTCAGGCATCGTGAACCCTAGCCTCTTCAGGTCCTTCAAAACCACTGTGTCATTCTGTGCCAAATAGCATCTTGGTATAGATTTAAACGGATGTTTAACTGTGTCCCATTGTTTTTGAAAGTTGTTTAAATACGGCCATATTTTGTTATAGAAGGCCACTTCGTTACAGAATAGCTCATCACTTTTGTAAGCGTCTCGTAGATGTATACTTTCTGGTAGGCATTTGTAGATTATGGAGTTTTCCCACTGTTCGTTCTGGCTGGGGGGAGTGCTTGGGTCAGCAGTACGCTTGATGCCTTTGACAGTTATTCGGTAGACCATGGATGTGTAATTGTCTCCTCGTTTAGAACCTGGAGCTCCCTGTTGACAAGTAAATTGTTTTTAGCGTATTCATTACATCATAACAGTCTTTGATTGTCCTACTACTGAGCTCGGGCGAGAGAACTCACACAATCAAGGATTTTAAAGTTCCAAGATAAGTGTATAGGGTACAAAGACCTAAGGAGTCCAAGCCAACCTCACCTGCAAGTGGTGTACCTGCCGATCAACGGACGAGGCTCTGGCGAACATAACTAATGTTAACTCTGTATTAATATTACCATTTATAAAATACAAGAAACCATTAATACACGTAAATAACTTAATAATTTACTCATCATAAAAGACAGTTCGATATAATAAGTAACTAATTAAAATGAATTCAAATAGATGGAAGAAAGCGCGCGAATGTTACGATATTAACGACATACGGGATAAGTGTCAAAGAAATGTAAGCCTATAAACGATATATATATATATATATATAGAAATGTATATTCCATTCAATTTAACGCTGTCAACATTTTTTTACGGTGGAGAAATAATTACTTGGGAAGTGTTTGTGTTTATGTTGAATATTGCAAGAGTAAATAAATTTATTTTGGTAAACTGGTACTTGTTAAGTATGGTAAGTAAGGTATTATCTAATAAGTATGGCGTCTAAACGAAACTCATATTTATAACACAAAAAAATATAATAATCACATGCTGTAAAAAAAACAAAAAAAACATAAATAAAAAAAAATATTCGTGTACTTAAATATAAAAACTCTTATTATTGTGTAAAAAACTAATTTATGTACAAAAAAAGACAAAAAATAAAAAATATTTGATTTTTAAATACGCCAACATGCATGATTTTTTTAATATCAAACAGTTGGGTGGTTTATGAATATTGCCAGTCTGGAAACCCTTTTTAACAAATCAGAAGTTTCCTATAATAAGCAAGGTTAAAAGTATGAAGGGAAATCCACTTTGTCAATAAAGCTTGCGTACATAAAATGGTGACGTATATGTGTAATAATAAAATAATAATAACGCTATCTATTGCATTACACCCGAACATTCAGTACAATAACACATGACATGACATAAGTAATAGCAGGCTCTGATGGCATAACGCGGCATCTATATCAGGTAAGCCATGTTTAGAGTACTGTGTACTGTTCTAATGCCATATTACGCGGTACGAAATGTCATGTCATATGGCAGTACTTCACAGAGTACTGTTTGTTTTGCGCATGTCTAATACATAACTTACATAATAGTTTCCAACACGATTTCTTCTAATGTTAAGTAATTCATCAGTTTAAGGGGAGGACAGCGCGTACGCAGTCCCCACTACCAAAAATTACGCGTCCGAGTTATCCACATTAGGGATAATCGCAAGGGTCAACCCCACCGCAGTGCAATGGAGGGGCCTCGCCCTGGGAGAACCGCCTAATTGATCACGGTTTCTCCTACGCCAGGTAAGTATGAGTTCTCAATCGCTTCTGAAGGGGGTCATTCAATACAAACAAATCTTATATACGCCATATAAAAGCTGCACTGTACAATACAACGACATCTGTGTGTTATAACTATAACTACTTGAAAATTCCTTTGCTGAGGTAAAGCACAGCAGGCAAACCAAAAGCATTAATATTTGCTTAGTACTTAGTTGCGAGAACATCTCACAGGTGGCAGTTTAAAGAAGCGAAGATAAATATTTCCAATTTTTAAGGACAATAATATATTGTTGTGATTTAATATTATTTCAAATAATAATTACATCAACATATTGTTATTTTATGTAATTTAAAAAATACGATTATAACCCCATATATAAAGTTCACAGGCAATCAGGCAAAAGACTTATTTGGTAAAAAACATCGACAATCATAAACAATCACTATTTTTGAAAAGTCAATTAAATTGTATCAATGCAAAGTCGTAGATCTTTCGTAAGCGTGACGTTACATCATAATGCAACGAAATAGGTACTATGGTACTATGTTATTAGCTATTACAATCTTAGGGTTCATACAGACGAACTGCAAATTGTGAACGGCAGAGGCTACTTCAGCCGTCGCCACCTGTCGACGGCTGCCGTCGACGCGTCGGCGGCAGCCGTCAATGCGTCGACGGCAGCAGTCAATGCGTCGACGGCTGCCGTTGGCAGGCGACAACGTTTGCAGTTGGAGTGCCGCGTACTAGCAGTCGTGGTCGGTACGAAAAACGCCACAACTGCAAACGTCGCCACCTGTCGGCGGCAGTCGTCGACGCATTGACGGCTGCCGTCGACGCATTGACGGCTGCCGTCGACGCATTGACGGCTGCCGCCGACGCGTCGACGGCAGCCGTCGACAGGTGGCGACGGCTGAAGTAGGCTCTGCCGTTCCGACTTGCAGTTCGTCTGTATGAACCCTTATTTGCAATTGGTAAGGACAATTTATTTTCAGTGGCAAAATAATTTTTTTTTTATTTTGTAAACCATATATACGAACTCTGAATTTTTCCTTTTTTTGTGCTAAAAAGCCTTCCTTCTTTTCCTCTTCTGTTTTTATGTCTATGGGAAGTACCAAAATACAAAATGTTTCATTTGAAATGGTAGAAAATAAAGCAAAACGACCTGATTGCGATGATTTATAACCCTGATTTATTTAACAGCTTTATGGTAATGCGTACATAGCAAATTTCAAACGGTCCCGAGAAAAGAGTCTACATAGACCGACAGACGGACAGCCAAGTGATCCCTTAAAGTTCTATCATTTAGTTAGTATCCATAACACAAGTTTACGCAACATATTTAGTTTCATAATAAGTAAACTTACATGATAAGTTACACTAAAAAGTAGTGTAAGATTATTATGACATATAAGCAAACTTGGTAAATATAGCCTACACGGGCGGGGTCTAGTTACAAATAAATAAAATAATTGCAGAGCCTGTTTGCACTAGCAAAAGTAGTTCACATAAATTTTATTAAAAAGAAAATAATTGGGTACCCATAACAATAAATCGATGGTTAATTAAAGTTGGTCCAATTTTGGCGGGATATTTGCTGACAACTTATGCGAGTTATTTTAGTATAGGTAATTTTTAAGCCGAAAAAAGACAGCGGATGTCCAAAACCAAAACCTAGCAAGAGACATTTTGTTAAAACACGTTTTGTAAATTACTATACTTGATTCACTTCGCCTTGAGACATGTAAACAAATAAAAAAAAGGTATTTTAATGAGGCGATTTTAACTGTAAATTATAAGATTAGCCAAAATAATAAACGAAGTAGCCAAATTTTGATAAAACAACATAGGTTTTATTGTTCGGAGTTGAAAGTCAGAATTTATTTATTAAAATATTGAATTTAAATGTGCAACATTTCTATATTTACTTTTATAAAAATAAAATTAATTAATTTAAAAAAATGATATATAAAAGAACCTTAAAAGTAGCGATTCCCAAAGTAGGAACTTATTATAATACCATTAAATGATATGTACGGCTAGTACAAACGTTTTATAGCAAATGTATCATTTTATTATATGTCGGGTTATATCCGCCATTTTCACTCTCTGTCAACTGTCAGCTTTCTTTGTTTACCTTTTGTCTCAAGCCTACCATATTCAATGGTATACTCGTAATCATTTTGGAAATATTTATTTTAGAAAATGTGTCTTAAAAGTCCAGCGTATGAACGGACCAGAAAAGCTATAAAAGACTGGCTATCTATTTTGATTCTTGACTCAAAAGACTAGTAAAACTTTATAAGATAGAATGGCGACTCACCTCGTAAGACTTGATCGTGACATCAGGGTATTCTTCCTTCAACAGTTCCTGCAGGAATTCCAGAGTGACCTCTGCCATGCTCGGTCCTGGTCGGGAACTGCACTGAATGTTCGAGATCTCATCAGATTGACTGGCACACGGGGAGATTCGATCGTATGGTGACTGTGATTTGGGTTTTTTTTAAGAAACTTTTTACCATGAACCCAGTTGTATGGGGTACATATAAACAATTGAGGACAAGTAAAATATGAATTATTATACTTTGAATTATGTACTTAAACAAAAGACATATACATACCGACAGCATTTGATAACTTTGTGTCAGACTATTTCAGTTTTACGATAAATATGATTATGATTGCATTTTTGCCTTTGTGTTTACTATGTTCGAATATTTAAATTTATGTTTTTTTTTCTTTTTATTTAGTATAGAAAACAACTACATACTATAATGTTTTACAAAATGATGTTGATTTATGTAATAAAAAGGTAAATATTATGTAGTCCGACACACTATTCAAAAGCAGAACATATACAAAACGGTCGATTAAGAAAGTTTGTTGTTTGAAACTGTACATTTCATTATGCCCATTACTTTAAATAGTATATCATAATATAAATTGTGCTTTTATATATAGCGATATAACAAAATAAAATATCAAATACCAATAACTAAAAAATGTTTAGCATAACACATATGTGACGTTAAATTGAGCCTCAGAAAGATGACATATATCAGATATATCAGAGTCAGCAAAGTTATCATTGTACATATCAATCATACAATGCAGAGGAGAGCGGAAACCCGCTTTCGTACGACGTTTAGGAGTTGGATAGAGTTTATAAACGCGTTTATAAATGCCATAACACCTATAATGGATGATCGTAGAAATTTACTCTGCACATTTTCAATAAGGTCTACATATTTATTGTATAGAGAGTTCCATATTGGTATGGCACACTCAAGCTGGGAGCGAACCAGGGCTTTATAAAGATAAACAAAGGTTTCTTAAAATTTTTAGACCTCTTAACGAAACCATACATTTCAAAGGCTCTTTTAACAATTTTGTCCATATGGATATCTAAATGCAACTTTGTATCCAATATGATCCCTAACTCACGCATAGAAGTGACCTTTTCTAATACATATTACATAGAGACATTACATAGAGAATAACCACAATGTACAATATGTCGTTTTTTTTTAGAAATTTACATACATAACTACATTTGGATAGGTTTAAATGGAACTTATAGTCACTGTAGTACTCCGAAAGTCTATTCAAAGTTAAGTTGTATTAGAATGCAATCTGATATAGATGTAATAGATTTATAAACTTTAAGATCGTCTGCATATAACAAAAAGTTACAATTGTGAAAACACTGCCCTATGTCATTAATAAAAAGTATAATTAAAAGTGGACCAAGAATGGACCCCTGAGGAACGCCTGAAGTTACCTGATTGAAATCCATTGATTCAATTCAATTCAATTCATTTATTTCCAAGAATATGGTATACAATATGGTGTTACAAATAATTTTGGTGATCGGCATATTCTGCCACCGTCGGCGTGGAAATGTTGGATGTACATTCCGGTTTACATTACAATTAAATAAATCACATTTTACATTAAGTCCTGATAACAACTAATACTAAATGAATTACTTACATCTTTTATTCTAAAAATTCTGTAGTCGTTCTGATGATGACCTGTTCATTATGTAGGCCAAAAACTAACGCAAGAACGCAACAAATTGCCCCGTATGCCAATATATGCAATTATCACTTGCAATTATTATTAATTGCAAGCAGTTCGTGATCGTTTCGTCGAAGGTTTTCTGAAAGTCGGTATATTTAGCCTCAGTTTGTGAATTATTGTCCATGTTTTCTAAGAGAAAAGATATATAGATCATGAGATTAGTTGTAGTGGATCTTCCCTTCACGAAGCCATGCTGTTCTTTCAAGATGCTTTTATGTAAAACTGGAGAAACTTCATTACTAACTAATCTTTCGAAAAGCTTCGACAAGGCCGATAGAATTGATATTGGCCTATAATTCTTCACAGCATGTCTTGAGCCATGTTTATTTGGGCACTATGTTTGCCCTTTTTCAGATAGAACAAGTGAATGAGTTTGTGTATTTGGAATCAAAATTTATAATTTTAATAAAATATTTTATTATCGCTAAAGTGCGGTTAGTACCTTGGTCGGGGAGCCGTGTGACGTAGTTGTGTGTATAATGCGCGCAGGCAGACGCACTAAGACCCGTTAAATTGCACGATTCTAGTTATATTATGTGAGTTAGGTCAGGGACGGCATAATATTTTTTAGATAAATATACTGTTTCCTCTTCAATTTTATATAAGAATTTTACGATCTATAAATCGTTTTAAACGTCACTTAACAGCCTTAAAAACTACAGTTGTATTTATAGCACTTTTTTACGTTTTACTATTTACTTGATTAAATAACACCGAGAGCAATGACCACCGTTGCTGCTTCGCGGGCGCGCCGAGCCGTTATTAATGATATTCATGAGCGCGTCCATCTTTTTTCAGCCTCTATTTGTGGCTTTTACGCTGGTATATTGCGGTGAACAATATATCGTCGGTCTAGATGTGATAGCTCGTACATGCAAATTGCAAAACATTAAAGGACAGTCAAAAAAGTTCTTTAAAAACAAGTAGATACCACTGCTTATTATAAGGTGTCACTAAAAGTTGTTACCGTCAGAATGTTTTCTTAATGCTCAAGACAGTTGCATGCTATCTCCGAAAATACCCTTGAAAGCTTTAGCATGAATTCTAATTTTACGAAAAAAATATAGTTTTGTGAGTTACGAGCTATCACATCTATACCGACGATATATTATCATCTCTATAATAGTTAGTGTTAATTCATAAATTTTTTATTGTATTAACTTGTCTTTGTGGCGATTTGTATATTAATTTGTATATTTATTTGTAAATATATTGTATATAAATAGTATTTACAAATTTATGATTGAACAATGAATTATACTCTTTGAAACAATAATTTTAACTGCTCACTGATAAAATATCCAAAAAAGTACCAAATCATGGTCACAATAGTAAAAAATTATCATAGATTGAATTGCATTCAGCGATGGGGTCACAGTGATTGGATAATACGTCGACAGTGTCCCCTTATTATGTGCCTACGTGTCCCTGCCACTTGCGTAAGATCCTGAAACTATTATCTACGTATGGATAAAAACTGCAATGGCTAATAAATGGATAACGCGGTTTTCATCCATTTTTGTCACTTCAGCTGTTACCGTTGATATCTTTATTAATGCTCTTTAAGAAACGTTTGAAAGGAGGAGATATATAATAATAGAATGCCGATTGCTTCTTAGCTTTTACTAATTTCGGTAGAGTTTAAACTAAGAAGACAATAAGGATCGGATAGAACTGGTTCGATTTGAAAAAAATATATACCAGCCGAATTGAGAACAGAGAAGAAAAATATAATTAACATATCTATGGCGTCATCAAACCATTAGCCATTGTTCTAAACATTATATTTATGATCATTTTGGTCTGTAAATGTCCTTATTGAAAGTTCTTACTTAAAGGCCTTTGACACTTCCCCCAATTAATGTTTTACGTTACTTTACTCTTCCATCATTAATCCTTAATAATTTATGAAAGTATGACATTTATTGCTTCCGTTCTCTGACGTAACTTTAATCCAAAATATACCTATATTTATATGAATTTTGTACCTCATTATCAACTTAGCATAAAAAATACTACTTACTTATTTCCCACTATAGAAGAGTTAAAGAAGTAAAAGTAAAATTAAGACTGTCACCGACTTCTTAGCGGGAAAGTGAAGCGTCATGTCCGCAGTGCAGTTATTTTCTAAAATTTTTGATATTTTATACCGTTAAGTGTTTGTGAACATATATGAGTGTTGGTGAATAAAAGAAAGCAATGCAACATAACTTTTCCAATTCTTTCAAGAAGAGATGTAAGATCTCAATATAGTCCCACATCTTTACTGAGAACTTAAGGGTTTTAGAGGAACGGGCATCTCATATACCATTTATCACCACTCATTCTCATTTACTACAAATTATTCATATACTATCTTCTTGACACTGGCTAAGTGTACTAAACGCAGGACGCCATTATTTAAATGAAAAAAAAATGTCACTGTCAATCTGACTGACTAAATAAAATCTACCTGCCAGCTGTCACGCATCAGCTGTTATGTGAGTAAAATTGCTGTTGCTCGCGGTTTTCTTTCGGTTATCTTATTTTACTGTCTTCGGTTTTTTCATATTTCTGATAACTATTAAACTGTGGTTAACTCTTTGTCATAGCGAAACGTTTTATTGAAGTAACTAAAATGCCGGTGGATCAAATCCAGTACTCGGAAAGGTACACTGATGACGTATACGAATACAGGTTAGAATGTTTTATATAATATTTTTAATTTTAAGAAGTTAAAAAGAGGTTTTCATAAATTCCTAAGCTTGGACGGAACTATTTTGTATTGGTAGTGTACTTCGTAGCTATAAACTCCGTAGAAAATTTTAGTTTTTGAGGACAGCTGTTAAAACAACTATTTTTATTTGTTACATTATAAGCTACAATACTAAGGCTACATTATAAGGCAATACTTTCTTTCTGAAGAAAAATTAAAATTACGCTTGTAAATGTTTCAAAGCACAATAATAATTATTGTATGTAATGTAATGCTCAGTTAAAATTATGCTGCTCATGTCAATAAAGAAAATAGTGTGACACTTTTTAATGTTTGGAAAGCGGTTTTCGTGTCACCATTCCGTGATTGTCATTAGGTGTTTTAGGAGTGTCACAGTCACGAGCTGCTTAAATTTCTGTAAACACTTTAAAATCATCCAGTAGATGAGATCATTTATATAAAGCTGGTATACTTCATATATGGTATAATTCTGAAAGTTGATAACCAAAATGGTGTGTTGGCAAGTATACCTGCACTCTGCTCCTGAGGTTGTGGGTTTGATTCCCAGACATGACAAATCTTTGTGTGCTTAAACATAATTATTATTTCTGGTCTGGGTGTTTTCCTATGTATATTAAGTATGTAGTTATAGAATAAAAGTACCTAGATATGATTATATACATTCACACCTTTTTTCCCCGTATGGGTAGGCATATTGTACGCCCACACTTTGCTTATTACCTTGGCAGTCATTACATTGACAGTCCCAAGTAAAAGATGGCAAGACTATTGTCGTTTGCTGGGATCTGTTAAGTTTGCCAGAGCCTTGTCTGTCGATCAGCAGGTGCACCACTTGCAGGTGAGGTTGGCTTGAACTCTTATTAACACTCAATATATATATGTAAAAATCATCCAGACTAGAATAAATATAATGTTAATGCACACAAAAATTTGTTCTGTGGAGGAATCGAACCCATTACCTCAAGAGCATCGAGCAGGTAATTGAGCCACTCCATATGGGTCATCAAAAAGGTTTCCTATAATAAATTCACATTCAAATCGCAGCATACTTTTATTCTATAAAAAGTACACTTTATTTTAAATGATAATACATTGAATAAAACCTTATAAAAGCATATAAAATATTGCAACTTTTCAAAATTATTACCCAACATTATATCTGTTAAACCATACATGAGTCATTGTTATTGAAACATGTGCTATTGTATCTCAGCTGTTTTATCAAAACAATAACATTTTATTGTTTACAAAGAACAACCAATAATAGCATACAAGAATTTTCTATTCATAAAGCTTCCAAGCTGTTCAAATTCACACAAGGTCCAGATTAACTCTCTTTCATTGTCTCCCCGAAGCAGAGGCAGAGGCAAATTATATGCCCACACTTCGCCAATTATATACTTGGTCCCACGTGGCAAGCCTATTGCGGCTTACTGGGAACTGTAATGTTCGCCAGAGCATCGTCCGTTGATCGGGAGGCTTCTTAGTTTTTAATTAAGCCTTCTCCATGCTTTGTTCTGCTCAATGCTGTCAGGAGCAACTTTTGGCAATATGTATGTCTGCACACTCCTATTACTTTCTATATCCATTTAATAATAACTGTTATTTTGATTTGAATTTAATTAAAAAGCAAAAGTTCTGAGTGTAAGAGGGTATTACTAGTATGAGGGTATTAGTACTAAAATGATGATGTTTACATTTTCCCATCAGGGTCTCCTCTCACAAAACAAGGTGAGAGGGTATTGGGTCATAGTTCCTTATTGGTGGAAGGAGGTGTGTGGCGTCCTGGTGTTCAAATTTTCAAGCTGCCTAGTTAGGCCTCTAACATTGCTTAACGACTACCACAGGAACCAACAGCGTAACGTGCCTTTCGAAGCACGAAAGAGCTCAATATTAATAGCCACACAAATAGTCAGCCTTCCAAGGATTGGTCTCTATAAACTCTCACTTTCCGTTACCCTAGCACTGCGGAGCGGATTGCTTGTTAGTAATGTTAAAACCTGAGACGATGATAATGAACTATACCCTTACAAATTATTGTTATTATTTATGTAATTGTTACAAAGTACGAAAGTTCTTAATCATCATCATATCAGCCTTATGAGTCTATTGCTGAACATGTCCTCCCCAACAGATAACATTTTCATGGGGGTATTTGCTCATAATTACCACGCTGGGCAGGCGGGTTAGTGATCGCAGTTCCAGCCAGAACGCTAATCAATGTACAACACAAACTAACATAGTTTTTCCGTGCACACTTAAAGTTACCATAATTATATCAAAGTTAGTTAGCTTATAAATGTTGCTTAATTTGAAAGGTTAAATATTAACATGTTAATTTGAAATTCAAATAAATATAATACCTTCTTTCTTCTACTTTCAGACATGTCATCCTACCACCAGACCTGGCACGTCTCGTACCAAAGTCTCACCTCATGACAGAGACTGAATGGCGGAACCTTGGAGTTCAGCAGAGTCCTGGCTGGCTGCACTTTATGGTGCACAACCCTGAACCTCACGTCCTGTTGTTCCGGAGGCCTAGAAGCGACATCCCTACAGTCAACGTATTGGATGTCAAATCTAACTCCGCAGTACAAGTAGGGTCAAAGTGAATAATAATTCATATTGGTTCTTACATCTGTAGACTCAGTGCATGTATACAATTATACAGGGTGTACAAAAACCTTGATCTAAGCTAAAAGCTACGCATTCTACGTATTACGACAAGAGACATTACCTACAAAATGTTAGGAATCTATTTCAATTTTTGGTATAAAAAAAACTGCAAATACAAGCATAAAATGAAATGCGCGCTGCAGACCGCGTTTGTGTGTAGCCCAAGCGTACTGACGTTATTTTTAAGAAAAAAATCTCAACATATAACGCTTGAAATTTGTTATATTAAAAAATAATGAAAAAAGTCATGTTTGACTTTCAAAAACTATAAAGCTATTGATACATACAAACAGTCACGCCTGTTTCCCCGAAGGGGTAGCCAGAGGCATATGATACGCCCACACTTCGCCAATGTTATAGTTGATCCCACGTAATAGGTGGCGAGCCTTTTGCCGCTTACCGGGCACTGTTATGTTCGCCAAAGCCTCGTCCGTTGGTCGGCAGATGCACCACTTGCAGGTGAGGTTGGCTTGGGCTCCTCAGGTCTTGGTAGGATCCCTAAACACCCAGATTTCCTAGGTGTCTCAAAAAAACCTGATGCTGGGCAGAACACGTAGTTCTTGGCTATGATCAGGGTAATTTTGCACCCTGTATTCATCTCTGATTCTCTCATGAGGCTCTCTTTATAGTTAAGTGGGACTGTATTTTGTGAGTCGACGGGATGATAAGCATTTTAGTATATATGTATTCTTTATAATGTTATGGGTTAAGGCCACTGTCTTGAAATCAGCGAGCAGTGGTGCCATTTTAGCTGCGGCGCGGGGAGCGGTGCGTCAATGATAGTCTCTAATGGCGTATAAATCGCTTGGCACTCGAGGGTAGTAGTTTTGTTTGCAAAACAAATAGCAGGGACGACAAAATAGTTTTGATACAAAGTTTAAACGTCGGCGATTAGAAAAAAAAATACGCAATATTAATTGTATAAACGTGCAGACATCGTTTGATTAGAGCGCACTGCTCGAAGGCCGTTTCCTTTGTGGCCAGTTCCATATAAATATATGGGTAAATTTAAATGCACTGCATTAGCGTCGCTTCAGCTGCCGCGCCGCTGCCCGCTGACTTCAAGTCCATGGCCTAAGGGATATGTTATATCTATGGATTGCTCAATAGTTACGCAAATGTTTGTTCCTTTAAAGTTAAAGTACTTATATGTAATGAATTAGTGTACTATCTAAAATACATAGAAACTGGCTTATTTTATTGAAGCCCTAAATATTGTTTATTACTGTTATTTATATTATTATAATTTTTGCCTACAATCACTTATTAAGTCTTCTTAAGTTGACGATTATTACAAAAAGTTTGTACTAATATGTAAAAAAAAAACAAATTAAATATCTTAATTCTAATTAGTGCACACTGCAATATTGATTTTTAATAAGATTTTATTAAGATTAGATTTGAGAAAGTATGTCAGTGTGTTATATTGACTCTGACAGACTTGCTAGAAAGACCTTTTTAAGCATTTTTATTATCTCCTGCATTAAATGTAAGAGAAAAATAGACTGCCAGGCCTGTTCATGAAACCTCAAGGAGTTGATTAAAGTTATAAGAGCAATGAAAAATTTAAACGTGTTCATCCTATCTCGTTAATAACTTAATTGTTTTATAATTCTGACCGTTTTGCTATTAAAGTGAAACTTTTGTTAATTGTATGTATGCACTGAACTAGTTTTTATTTTCTTTTTAAAGATGTAGAGCATTATCTAAAGTTTTTTTTTAAAGTAGATATAAAAATTGATTGTAATTATCCTAATTCATTGTGCAAGTGTCACATTTCAACTGACACATGTCATTAGGTTAAGTGAGTTGTGTATGTATACGAACTAATGCGTTTACCTACTTGATTTCATTTTAACTGCTAAGAATTTCCTGATCCGGCTTAATGAAATATTTTCTTAGTCTTTTCTTTTAAGTTTAATATCAAAATTTGTGAAATTACTTTTAGTAAAAACCAAAATACTTAACTAAAAACCTTAACAAAAAAAAGCCATTATAAAAAAATAAACTTTTTAAACTTTTTTTGCCAGTATTCAAAGGGTAGGCTGTTGCTTTTAGTTCCTTGATTTGGATTCCTTTTTTAAAATATAATCTTATTTCACATGTGACCAAATAAAACATGATGGTATGAACATAAGCTTTATGGAACTTAGTACTGTCTTTTTACTTACTTTAATATTTGAACAAAAGTTGAGTGATTTGTAATGTTTTAAAAATGCCGCATGAAAAATATAAGATTTTTCCTCAAAGTAAAAAAATCTATAAATAATAAAGTTTATTAATTATTTCAACTGAATTGAAAGCATTTATTTGCAGCTAGCATTTAATTTATGTATGTTATATTTTAAACCATAGATAATTTAGTTTAAGCAATGATTTCATTATAAGTTATTTTATACATTTGTTTCCTATGAAACAAAGACTGAAATTTTATAATATTCACTCAAAGCTTATGCAGTGTTTATATAGAAATGTATAACTGTGCCTTAGAAGCCTGAATTGTTAATAGTATAGAGGACTATATGTTACAAAATATACCAAATTAAACCTATTAAGTTCTATTTTATTTCATCATCATCATATTGATGCCCGATATGGCGGCGATTTATTTAATACCTTAGTGTTCTACGGCCGTGTTGTGCTTTGTGGGGTACCACTTGTGCCACGTGTACCACTTGTTTTGTGGGGTGACGGTAGGCCTAGAATAGTGCCAGCCCCTCTCATCTCACAGGGAGTCTTAAATCAAAATCAAAATTATTAATTATATAAACTATAAATAGTACTTGAAAACGTCAAAATTAAATATAAATACAAAAAAACAATCGAAATATTATTACACTGAAATCACGAACATAGATTTACTTAATATTATTCAAGTGAATCTTAGTGCCAGTTCCGAGCCACCGCTCTGTAAAAAGAACTGGCAAGAAACTAACAGGCTTTTAAATTTTTCCATTAAAGTAAAGTAAAAAAAATATTGATTACATAAACTAGTATACATAGTACTTAAAAACTTCATAATTAAAATATAAAAAAACAATCGAAATATTATTACACTAAATCAAGAAGCTTAGATTCACTTACATGCAACAAAACAATATAAAAACAAAAAATAATTAAGTGTAAGTGAATCTAAGTGCCAGTTCCGAGTCACCGCTCTGTAAAAAGAACTGGCAAGAAACTAAAAGGCTATGCTCTTTTAAATTTATCCATTGGTTTGGTTCTTGAATTACAATCTTCATTTGTCTGTGAAGCTATACAATGCAATATAAATATTTATGTTTTAAGTCATTCAAATTAGAATAGCCTGTATGAAACCGCAGTTTAATCCCAAGCATTTTTATTTGCCATATAGTCTTTGATAGAATAGTATCCTTTTGAAGACAGCTTGAGTAGACTTAAGTGTCTAAACACACTATGCCGAGGATACGCGACGGAAGTTCGGCATGATTACGCCTGCAATGCCATTTGAATTACTGGCGACACACTATGCCGAAATTACGTTGCGTTATAGCGTACAGCCGAACTTCAGTCGGGCGTACGTTCAATGGAAATTCGGCGGCAACGTATTCTGTAGAACACACATTAAATATACACACAAAATTGCGCAACTGAATTTCTGCCGCGTAAGTTCGGCACTTATGGTGTGTCATATCAGCCGAATACGTTGGAACGTAAAATCAGCCGCGGAACTTCGGTCGCGTACGTTCGGCATAGTGTGTTTAGACACTAAGAGTCGACGAAGATAAATCCTACCGAATGATGCGCAGCAGCGTCATCTTGGTACTGGCTTGAACTGCGATTACCAAACCGCCTACCCAGCGTGGTGATTATGGGTCATTGGGAAGGCTCATGTTCAGCAGTGCACTTTAATGACTGATAAGGTGATTTTATGGCATTGTCAACGAAAAGTATTGTCGGCCGCTGGCTGTTAGCACCCGTTACTCAGGCAGGTCATGCTTTTCCATGCATATTGTACTCCTCTTTCACACCAATACGCTTGCAAAATTCTTATAGCAATATTCAGCAAGCTCACAGTTGTTGGCAGACAATTATACGTTGATGTGGCCGATGCCTAATTTTTTTTTTGCTTGACTTGAGTTTGATCTTGGAAATTGGTGTTGGCGATATATGCCAATCCAATTCTCTGACGGATTTCCTACATACATAAATTCACGCCAGTTTCCCCGAAGGGGTAGGCAGAGGCATATTATACGCCCACACTTCGCCAATTTTATAATTGGTCCCACAATAGGTGGCGATCCTATTGCCGCTTACCAGGCACTGTTATGTAAACCTCTTTAAAAAATGCACAAGTCGCTGCGGAGGCTTTTGCCCGCCTAGTACGTCTACGGGACGAAGGAGTTTTATACCTATATGCATATTCAAGTAAAATTAAAGTTAAGGAAACATTAAAGAAATCAAACAAATTTGTACTATGCTTGAATGTTTATTTGGATTTAAATAACATCTAAAACATTAAAAACACAGTAAAATATACAAATAAATGCAGAAGTTACATTATAATATAATAATTAAACTGCCAATGTTAAAAATAAGTTGAAATTTAAACAAACCTACACGTTATATTATGTAAAACAAGAAAATAATATTATTTAACAATATATTAGTGTAAATTTAATTAATCTTCTCCATTAAAAGTAATATAGATTGTGCTTTTTGTCTTATATACTATATTAGCCAAAATAATAAAAAATTAAATATTTAATCATAATAATCAGACGCGAGTGTGCCGAAATTTCCCAGTGTTGCCACTATAAGATATATAAATAATCCCAACACAAATAAAAATTTCGGTTCCACCAAAGCGTCTGAAATTAAAAAGTCATAATATAATATATAAAAACCATGATATGGTTAATCGGAAGTCCTTAATCGTAAAGTTAATGTCAACAGATTACTTAACATTCGTATAAAAGTCATCTCTCCAATAGTATATTCTTATCTAAAAAAGGTAGGCAGCTTCTTACTAGTTAGACACGCATCAAAAATCGCCGATAAATATGAATGTGACATAAAACCGTCATATCCACTAAAACCCTAGTCGATTGCGTATTCATGCTATGCCGTTGCAATAGTGAAAAAGTTAGGTTACATGTTTTAGGAGTCGCTAAGAAGAATTATTTTACCGTACCGGAAGATCAAACCAAGAGCCAACCACTAATTTGCTGGGAAGCAGCATATTTCGTTAATTATATACTTTTTCTAACGATACATTTTTGATAACGCGATAATATGTTGATATATAAACATGCATTTAAAAAACATGTTCAATTATCGTCACTGCTACAACTACTAACTACATCAGAACTGTAACAGATCGCCTTACTACGGCCATTGATCATGGCATACATTGTATGAAGATCAGAGTTATCTATCTACTATGAACAACTCCCACTAAAACAAGGGCCCACATCATACATAGCGTGGGTTCGCATTAAGTATAAAAACATGTCTCAAAACAGGGTCCTTTAAAGCTAACATCTGATTTAAAGCTTTGCTATGTCTTAAGCTGTGATTCTACAGTCAAATAATATCGGTTGGTATATGCTGATTTTGTTTGTATATTATTTAAAAGGTATATAAAACGATTTTCAATATAGAAAAGTAGCAAAAAGATTGTTTCTGTTCAAAAATAATATGACAGTAGGATAGAATATTCGTATATTTTAAACCCATGGTTAATTCGTTTTATTTTATCGTGATTATTTATACACGTGCCTGTATAAAATACACAGCATAAAATGATATGAAAATTTACAAGAATTGATATGGTATTACAATGGAGATTGTTCTAATAGATATGTACTTAAACGATAAATGTTAGTTATCCACATAAGTATAGGTATATCAAGTATAATAATTTGGTACAGATTTTATTTTTATATAAATGCTTGTTAGCTGTCTTTTTCGTTAAATATTTTTGTTCTAGTAACACTGAGGTGACAGATAGAGGGAAAGTTAGTGTTGCCAGTAATGAAAATAATAAAATAATATAAGACGACTCTATCACGACTCGTACTGCAACAATGGCACGCCCTTATTAATACAATAAGCGTTGCATACGATCATCGTCTGTTGAAGCTATTAGCTATCATAAACTAAATGCTTATACAGCATTAGTTCTATAAAGCCTCTTTTAGTTGGGGCATCATTTTCAAGACACTGAATACATACCTTGCGACTATTTACAGTGACACCTGTCGAGAAAAAATAGTTGCCAGGTTGTAAAATTAATTCTATTTACTTTAAATACATATTACAAAGATATTTTGGAATAGATTAGTGACATTTATGCTTAAAGCCAAAGACTTTTAACTGTATTTGAGATAAATAGTTAGTTCTTGTATTTGTATTACTCCTCGAGCTTAATACTCCAAGGTTTAATTTTATTTCTCATTAAGAAACCTTTTGAGAAATATTGCGTAAAATGGAATGTTAAATGCTCTTGTATAATAAGGTGTTAAGGCATTTTATACAGTGCAGATTTTATTAGTGATGAGTCGAAAGTTAGCAGTTTAATTAAATATATGAACACAAAGCTATTAATTTTTTACAAATTTGAAAATATTATTTCAGTACTTTTTTGAAAACTTTAAAATCTTGATTTTTTTTGCATTTTACACTAAAAGCAGAAAGCGTTTTCAAGAGGAATCTTAAAAGCAGATGTGCATTTACTATTGACCCCTCTATAAATCTCAATTTTTGTGGAAATATTTGATTTCTGCTTAACTATAACCTTACACAATAAAGAATATATAAGGTATTCTTGCATTAAGAGATTTTTAAGCTTTGTGTACATAGTATTTGAACACCAAATGACAGACTAACAATAGGTTTTCTATTGTGTCTGAGATCAATGGCGTTTAACATAATAAAGAAGCAAAGCAAGATAGATTGTCACGTCTCAGTGTTGCTAGAGCAAAAAATGTTTTTAGGGAAACAATGTTGTTTAACTGCCAACACTGCCTCGTCCAGCACCAGTGTCGTTCGAACAGTGTTTACTCGTTGTTGGCCGGTTTCCCGTTGGTGTACTGCGGCGGGTTCGATGTTTGGGCAGGCTGGTCTTCTGTCATCACTGACACAAGCTCCTCAACGGCGCGGCCAAGGTCGTCTGTAAGAAATTGGCTGTGGTTAATTTTTTTTATCCAAAAAGTGCAATATTTTAAGCCTTTTGGTAGAACATTTTTTTAATTATTAGAAGAATATATTATATAATAAGTATATCATTTGAATCTCATTTATTTATCATAAGAACATTCATTTTTTTGCTATGTCCACAAAACTAGATATTGATAGACATTTACAAAAAAACAATGAAATATTGTAAATATTTTTGAGCTATAAACTGCAATACTCATAGTCTTATTGAATCCATTATTTGTCTGTGACATGAACACGTCTTCCAAATCGGCAAATGTCAAAAAGTTTGAATAAAAATACAAAATATACATATTGTTTCAAATACACTAGTTACAACCAACTTTTACCTCAAGGTATGCGTCCTGTAGTACGTCAGTATGCAAAAACAGAAAACAGTAAATGAATGAAAATATTTAATAAATTCATACTTTCAAAGCAAAACCAACCATGCACACTAGTATTAAACTACAAAGTGACAAAAACGACACACACTCAAATTAAAACTGTGAAAAAACAAAACAAAACACAACACCAAAATCTACGCAGTGCTCAGAGAAATTAAATGCTGTGAAAATTGTAAAAAAAAACAACGCTGAAACAAAACGAAAAAATATCAAGATGCCACCCTGTTTCTAAAGTATGGTACATATCTGGTGAATAGCAACCATATTTTTTTTAATCTATTTATTTCTGTGTTTTTTATATTTTGAATGTCTAATTAATATCGTAAAAATATCACTTTTGTAACCTAAATGTTACTATTTCTTTTTTGCAAATAGGATTATATTTGCAGTACCTATGTTGCAATATATAGCTGTGTAGATATATTTTTCAAATAATATAATAAGCTTTATTTTATTCAGAGTAAAAAGTAGAGTTATTAGGACAGTTTTAAAAAAAAATAATCCACGAACTTAAAAATTTAAATCTAAGTTTATGTTTCACAATTTGATATCACTAAAGTGAAAAAGGTTACAAATGTAAAGGTTTTGTATAGGTTTCGTAATGTTTTTAATAGTTACATTCAGAAGGTTGCAATTCACCATCCAAAGCTAGCCACTTCAAACAGTTTTAAGTGCAAGGGAAGCGGGCGGGGTAATGGAAAGTACCCGGCCTATCGCCCGCTTCCCCATTTCTCATCGTTCATACCTCATACCTCGCGGGCAAAGGCAGACTTAGGGTCCGTTCACACCGATAAGAGCGCAGCGGATAGTATTTTATTTGGAGACTGAAACTTTATTACGATTGAAATAAAGTGCATATTCGTTGATATGTCGACAAAGAACGTCGTCTCCTATGTGAAGATGCGCGGCTGTATTTTGTACCAAAAGCATTGTGGTTATGACCTTTTAGTGTGATAGGGCTTCTAGCTCGTCACCCACGTCCAATCAGCCGTACAACGTCCACTCCCGCCTACGGCTCGCGCGACACTGACATAGTACATTTGCACGAGACAGTGTATCTATGTTTGTATTATTTTGTAACACATATACTACAATTGTATGTGTGTAGTTTTGTTCATCAGTACATATATACATTCATATTGTCACGTCATTTTCCCATAGGCAGAGATCACATTCTTCCATTTGCTACGATCCTGGCACAAGCTCTTAGTTTCAGTATTCATACACGCTCGTCGGTTTAGGGTACTTTTGATCCGCATTCTCTCCAAAACCTTCTGGATTTGGTCATGGAAGTTTTTACGCGATTTATCAGTCTCATTAAGAAATGCTCTCTGTTACGCTCCTATCGGTGTAACGTTGTGAACGACTCAAAAATTCGGCTAACTGGCTAAAGAGCCTGTGCAGCCTGAGCCTGACCTGCGCAGTGCATGAGAGAATGCAGCGCGTGAGGTGGCGGCGGCGGGCGGCGCTCCCACTCGGCGTCCCAGTCGGGCGCTCCCCCCGCGCCCCCTCCGCTCGTGTTGCCGCCGTTGGAGCCGTCTGCCCAACGACCGCCGCCATCTTTTATATTTATTATAATTATAAACAATTGACGAGGCGAAGGAGATTTTTATCTGGTAGTGACACGCCTATCTATGGTTAAACCAGGGGCCCCACCGTCGAAATCGATAAATTTCAGCTATTTCATCTCGATCAAAATTTTCTGAGGTTCATCAACCCGTACCCTGCCGAAAGCCATAGATTATTCATGACCTTGGCAGAGCACTGAAGCGACTAGGTAATAAATTAAATGATTATTATTTGCGTTTCGATGACACAATTTTTACCTAAATATATAATTTAAAAAAAAAAAACAGATAAATTACGTTAATCCTTCAAAATTTGTGTCTAAATGGAGAACACCATCTTGTATCGAGTTCCATGTGTTCGGCGGTACGACAGAATCATTTCAAAATCGATTTTGCCTAATAATCGATTACCAGCAAGTTCGGCGGTAGGCCCCCAGTGCTTTTCAAAGAAAATCTCGATTGGCAATGCACTACGCTTGTCAGCGTGAAGTGTTAATGCCCTGTAAAGCCGTCTGAGTCTACCAAATGACCTCATCATGAATATTTTTTGTATTACACCAAGTGATGTACAAGACTTTCACCTAGTGACAAAATTACAGTGCCGTTTGAAAAAAATCTCGATGATACTGCTCTCGTCCGAATTATTAGTTATGTTATTATTATATGAATAAATTTACTACGATTTTTGATCATCTAAAGAGTATGGCGAATGCACTTAATGCTATTTGCTGTAAAAATATACTACAGTGGTACTTCCATGTCTTTTGTTATGTAACCTAAGTAAAAATGATTCATCAAATAACTATAACTAGATATCGAAAGATACTAATAAGCTGCCTCCCTCATTCCTATTACTAAGATTGTTGTTGTTAAATCATTTAAATAACCAGATTTCTGTTCAGGAAAGAAGTATTTCAAGAGTAATATTGTATATGTAAGTAGATGTATGGAAAAAATGTGTATAATTGCAAAGTTAGATTTTCCTATTCTATCCTCACAAAATTTGATGGTAAGTATTGCAGTATTATCGTCAGGTGTAGCTGAAAGGTAAGAAGTATACACTCAGGATGTATGATGAAGTGGTCTATTGACTGTGAGTCCGCTGGCAAGTTTGGCAGCGAGGTATTTTGTGCCTTCCTACAAAGTTATATGATCTTAATAAATCGGTACCATTATGCCCTCCTACAAAGTTACGGAACGGACGGACGGACCTACGGAAGAGGATATAATATAAGTGAAGATGTGTTTAAAACTGTTTAGAAACAGATAATTTAGAGAAGGCCACCTACATAGTTAGATGCTTCCACTTCTGAAGGCCGTTGCAGCAATATGATCGTCGAGTCTAGTTGAAAAGTAAGTATGTAAGAAAGTGTATAATCCATCCCTCAGTATCACTCAGGCTACCTGTCCAATTCTTTTCACATAAGGGCTGCTCAACTTTGGAACAATCTCCCAGCTAGAATAAGACTTGCGCAAAGCAAGCCAGTGTTCAAGCAATTGTTTTTAAGCTATATTTCGAAGAGCCATCGTTGGTTTGATTCTCCTTGCTGTCATATTTTGGTACTATATATTTATATCTTTATGTTGTTTATGATAAGTGTAGTTTATGCATGTTTATTAACTATCGCACTGCCTTTAAAGTTTTCTGCGAACCTTAAGGTTAACTGGCAGATAATGTCTTATGACATTAAGTTCGCCTTTTAAGAGTGCAATAAAGGATAAATAAATATAATACTGACTGGTGTGTTCGTCGTGGTAAAGTCCGTTGGCGATTTTGGCTGGCGAGTCTGTAGCCAGCTGCGACGCGGTCACGGCCCGCGTCTGAAGCGTGCCGCGCCCGCCGCCCCCCGGAGAACCTGTGCTCGGCTGCAACATACATTTATTTATTTAATCAGATCAAATAATCAAATAATTTATTTGCGATAACATAGGTACATTAGTATTTATATAGGTAGATAACATTATGTTTAGTAGTTTCACTATGTTCTGCTTTCAATGGCGTGCAAATGTTTAGTAGGAAAAATATAAAATAAACTAAATATTATTACTAGATACATTATTCAAACAACAAAAAATAAACAATATTTTAATTAAAATTATTATGTTATATAGTCAATTTAAAATTACAATTTTAAGATAATTTATATAATGTCAAGTTATAATATACATGGTGGTCAGGTACACATTCAATTAAATTATTATTAAATTACATTAAATATTGTTAAGGTTATGTTATATTGCATTGTATAGTTTCACAGACAAATGAAGATTGTAATTCTAGTACCAAACTAATGGACATATTTAAAAGAGCATAGCCTGTGAGTTTCTTGCCAGTTCTTCTTACAGAGCGGTGGCTCGGAACTGGCACTTAGATTCACTTACACTTAATTATTTTTTGTTTTTAAATTGTTTTTTTGCATGTAAGTGAATCTAAGCTTCGTGATTTAGTGTAATAATATTTCGATCGTTTTTTTTTTCATTTGTAATCATGACGTTTTCAAGTACTATGTAAAATAGTTTATGAAATAAATAATTTTTTTACTTTACTTTTACTTTACTTTACTATTACTAGAATTATCTATACTAGAATGTCCTTATCACTAAAAAATTCAGCGACCGTATAGTAGGCTTTTTTTATTAGAAGCGAAAGTAAAAGTTTTCTGAATGTATAAATATTAACTTCTTTTAACTTTCATAACTTAAAATTCAGAACGGAATACACCAATTACACTAATTATCAAAAGCAGTAAAAGTTAAATATAATATTAAAATCTCACACATAAAAACTTCTTTTATCCCATTCTCTCACAATACCTCAGACACACTGACAAAATCTCAGGCCATCCATCCGCAAACAAATCACAGTCAGGTGCTACAACATTATAAACCATAGGCTGAGAAACTTTAACTTAGATATTATTTAAAGAGATGAAAAGAGTAACATGGATGTTATCGGGTAGAAGAGAGAAGGCTATAGCTTGAATATGTCATGCATAACATACATAATGTCACTCCTCTCAATGTCAGAATACACATTTCTATAGACTCATCTAATCTTTATTGTCTTTTTAACATGTTGCAGGAGAAATTGTTGGTAATTTAATTTAATTGCTTCTAAAAAAGATTGTATTATGTGTTTACGCGTGTGAGTATTTGTTTGTGTTTGTGTGCGCGCGTGTGTGTGTGTGCGCCTGTGTGTGTTTGTTTGTGTGCGCGCGCGCGTGTGTGCGTGTGTTTGCCTATGTGTGTTTGTTTGTGTGCGCGCGCGGGTGTGTGCGTGTGTTTGCCTGTGTGTGTTTGTTTGTGTGCGCGCGCGCGTGTGTGCGTGTGTTTGCCTGTGTGTGTTTGTGTGTGTGTGTTTGTGTGTGTTTGTGTGTGTGTGTTTGTGTGTGTGTGTGTGTTTGTGTGTGTGTGTTTGTGTGTGTGTGTGTGTTTGTGTGTGTGTTTGTTTGTGTGTGCGTGAGTCAGTTTGTGTGTGTGTGTGTGTGTGTACGCACGTCTTCGAGCAGGCGCCGCAGCCGCTGCAGCTGCGCCTCGAGCTGCCGGTTGTGCTCCTCGAGGATCTGCATGCGCGCCTCCAGCCGGCCCTTGTGCTGCCGCAGCAGGCGAGCCTCCGCCATCATGTCCTGGAACAACGACCGGTTTAGTAGGGACTGAGTGGCCCCGAGATATAGCAGGCCCAAGAAGAAACATTGATGGATTTTCGGGGCAGTAAAAGTCTGACACACTCTTGCGCTCTAACCACAGTGAGAAGGCCATTTGATGATTTTCCATCCGAAAATAAAAAAGGTACTAAGCTTTTGAGAAATATCCTTAGTGTTCTTAGCAGTTCTTTTTAACGCCAAAAAATTTTAACCCCAGCAAACATTTTTAGTTATGTATCTCTTATAATGTGTAGAATGCATAGCTTTTAGTTTTGACCAGGGACATTTTCACATGGTATGTGTGAAGCGCTTGTAGCTCCGCGGTGCTCACCGAAGTAAAGCAGAGTTTACAGAGGCCATTCCTTGGATGAATGACCGTTTGTGTGGCATTTGATATCGAGCGCTTCCGTGCATCAGAAGGCACGTTAAGCCGTTGGTCCCGGTTATCACTCAAGGTGGTAGTCGTTAAGCTATGTTAAAGGCCTAAGTGGGGCGGCTTGAAAAATTCTAACAGAAGGACGCCATACACCTGCCTCCGCCAATCTGCACTGGGTCAGCTAGTGGAGTATGACCCAAGACCCTCACACCTTGGTATGCGAGAGAAGGCTCGTGCTCAGTAGCGGGATGTTAATGGGCTGAGATGATGATGTACTGATGATATTGAGTACAGACCTGGTCGGCTGGAGCCCGCTCGTCGGGATGGTCGGGCGTGGAGCCGGGAGTGTGGCGCGCCTTGAGCCGCTCGTACTCTGCCTGAAGACTCGCGTTCTCTTCCTCTAGCTCTCTGCAAAGAAAATAGACAAATTTGTTACATCAAGGCTAGTGTTTTTTCTTAATCTAAGAACTATATTGCTCGCCCACTCCTACTTGTGGGTCTTATGGAGTGAGTGGTGTGTTAAAACATAAACTCGCAGTGAAGTAAAACGTGCGAATCGATTTACTTCACTACGCATTTTCTAAGCATTTACCGATAACATAAACCTTATCGGTGAATGCTTACAATATTAGAATAAAATATAACAATGACTGTTATATTTTTTACGTTCCATATGTTCACTGTTTTATTATGATTCTCATTAACAAATAAATAATAAAGGTGACCGTTAATCTACTGTCGTCTAATTGTTTTGAAGCAAATGCTTTACTCGATCGATAGCGCGTGCTCGATGCAAGCACGACACTGCACAAAATATGTTTTGATGACTCCGCGTGCAGCGTGATGTTGCAACGGTATAGTCAGAAAAAGTCATCATTTCGCTAACAAATTTTAAAAAGATTGTTACAAAATTACTTTTGCAAAAGCGTTATTATTACTCAGTACAAGAATTCTTAGATGATAAGTGCGTATAATTAATGTTCAAATGTAAATTTGCATGCCAACTAAGGTAGAATGTACAAGGATCCTTAAATGTTTGTAACACCTAATGATTTGTACCTACATTCCTTGCAAATAAATAAATCTATTCTATTCTATTCTATTCGCTTCACCTACAGAGGAAGAAATCACTGGATTTTCCATTCTATGAAAAAGATGTGCGTTACCTGATCATCGCCTCCAGCTCGTGGCGCTGCTCGCGGTGTATGATGGACACGACCTGCACGGGCGAGCTGGGCGCGTCGAGCTCGCCCCCCTGCCCCTGCCCCCCTTGTCCCCCCGGCCCCCCCGGCCCCCCCTGCCCCGGGCCGGCTCCGTGCCCGTTCCCCGTACCTCCGTTGGTGCCGTTCAGCGATTGGCAGTACTGCGCGATCAGAGCGTGCTCCTCGTCACTGGAAATTGTAATTAATAGATTTTAGGATTAATATTATATTATTTTTTATATCGTGTTAATTGTGGTTTAAAAACTTTTTGTATACATGTCAAATATTTTGCAACAATTTTCAGTTTGTTCACAAATTACACACACAATCTTACGCCAATTTATACTTTTTGGGATGGTTAGAAACCTTAATCCAAAAATGTTTATAGGAAATTTAGAACACCAGTGTAAGTCGATAATTATGTATGTATCTGCTTTGATAGCAAACCATCTTCTTGTCATAATCACATTAACCTTGGATCTCTAAGATATCATTGTATTTTCTAATTCAATTATATTGTTTTATTTATTGTCTGATTTAACTATACGTGCTGGTTTTGCAGCTACTTCTCTTATTTCATCATCATCATCATCACAGCCCATTAACGTCCCACTACTGAGCACGAGCCTCCTCTCACATATCAAGGTGTGAGGGTATTGGGTCATACTCCACCACGCTGACCCAGTGCGGATTGGCGGAGGCAGGTGTATGGCGTCCTGCTGTTAGAATTTTTTAAGCCGCCCATTAGGCCTCTAACATGGCTTAACGACTACCACATTTAGTGATAACCAACCAACAGCTTAACGTGCCTTCCGAAGCACGGAAGCGCTCGATATCAAATGCCAAACAAACGGTCACCCATCCAAGGACTGACCTCTGTAAACTCTGCTGTACTTTGATGATCGTTTCCGACCACCGAACACCGCAGAGCTACGAGCGCTTCAAGAATACAATCTAATCATCTGTATGACTGTTTGCTGTCATAAATAAATAAAAAGTAGGACAAAAACGCATACCTGTCGGGAGTAAGCGGCGGCCTCACGGCCCGCTCGACCTGCGCGAGTCTCGTCGCGTACAACTCGAGCCGCGAGTGCATGTCGTCGGCCGACAGCCCCCCCCCCGCGCCGCCGTGCTGCGGGGACGGCGCCGGGGACTCTAGCGCGTCGCCTGGGTTAACAAACACAATTTTTTGTTAGGTTTCGTTTTAGGTTTAAAGCAGTGTACCGGTCATCGAGAGGTCGCAGTTTCGACTTTGGCGCGAACGAGTTGATTTTTTGTAGTTAAAAAAAGAACCCTTATTAGCATAAGCAAGTGATGGATTGAAAATTTCTTTATAACAATTCCCGCGCTACTATAATTTCCCGTATAATCAAGAAACTATTCAACACGACACATGTTTCGCCCTTACACAGGGCATCTTCAGGTAAGATAGGAGATTCAGAACAATAATTTCTTCACGACCAACGCTGAAAAGACGAGACTCTCGTTTCAGCGTTCTCGATTTTTCGGGAAATTATAGTAGCGCGGGAATTATTGCAAAGATATTTTTAATCCATCACTTGCTTACAATGGATATCCGCAAAGTAACGCCTGAATCAATAAATTACTTATATAGCATTGTAAATGTAAAAAATATAAATTAGGAAAGTATTCAAATTGGAGGGCCTAATGGAGTCAGCGTCATATAGTTAGTTGTTGACATCCAAAGGGCCTTATATTTCGACACACCTCTATTGCCAAGTGAGTTACGGCGGGTTACAATGACTACTAAATAAATATTTGCAAAATAAATTTCCGACGAAAATGACACTACTACTGCAAGTATAATTGTTTATTCACAATGTTTGATTTTGCATGTTAATTTAAGTTTCATGCAGGTCTGCCGACCTGTATATCAGCTGCTACCTGACCTCTAAAATATTCGTAAAGTTAAAACAAAGAGACAAGACACTACAAATTTTTGTGCAATTAAAATCAACCTTTTTAAAGCATTCGACATTAATAACATTCGCGCATACGTATAATGAAACTTACATTAGATACCTCAAAAAATAAATGAATTAACCAAACGAGAATGATAACAACCACAATATAATAAAAACGACAAAATGCTTAAATTATCTGTGTCCCTCAGGGAATACCTTTGGGTCTTGTACAAATTGAGAAAATACATACCTTCGAGAACAGTCTGTACAGGCAAGTATCCGACTCGAGGATGCTTTTTGAAGTACCTCGCTGACTTGAACTTGTTTCGAAGAGCTCGCGTAAAGTCACGCACATCTTCACCTGACGTTGTCTAAAAGGAAATATCTTATTAAAGTGACCGTTGAATAATTCGTGTCAGAACGTCAAAATATTGTAAGAGAAAAGAATCAAAATTAGTTTATTACAATAACCAATAATGCTCTGCTGCAATACTCACTATTTATTGAATTAGTATAAGTTTTACGGTTAGAGAAAAAAACACTTCTGAACTTTTTCCTTTTCAAACTAAAATATCCGAACTAATAATAGATTATTCGATCAGGAGAATGTATACAGACCGAAACAATTGTGCATCTAAGATTTTAATAGGATACAATATATATAATATTAGATCTATCATTTAGATATCTTACCGCTGTGCAGTACTCCTGCATGGGATGCGTGAGCTTGTGGTTCTTAGCTTTGCGGCCGCTGAAGAAGCACTTCTGGCACATATCGAAGTTGAAGCACTTGAGGCAGCGGTATCTGTGGAAACAAGACATTAAGATCATTAATATATATCGAATCTATAATAGTTCTACACAACTTCTGTAAAAAACTAGTCTACTATCGCCGTGTAAATGAATACCATTACACATAATTATAACTCACTGTCGTTTTCCGGTGTTATGCTTCGATCGCTAGCGAACCAAAAGAGAGGACAGTTAATTTCCTATGATGTCAGGAACCAAAACAAAGTACCAATAATAATGGGTCGAGAATACTCCCTTGGGGCAACTCGTGGTTTATTAAGAAGTGTCCACTTTTGGCTGGACCAACACATAGGCGTCAATATGACAGAAGGGTTTATGGTCGTCGAGCATGTGCATTGATCTAACAAGAAAGTAAAGAAGACGGTGAAAGCAGCTTCATAACCAAAGTGGTTCTTTGGCGGAATAACATGAAGTGGAGTTCGTCGCACTGTTCCTCTAAGTAGAGGCGGGGCTAACCTGAATCCGAGGATGGGGTAGTCCCTGCAGATGTTGCACTTGGCCTGGTGGCGTGCCGCCTCTGCCGCCGCGAGCCGGTGCAGCACGGGCAGCCACACGAGCGACTGCGGCTCGCGCTGCAGCCACACGAGGAACTGCCACGCCTCCACGTGCTGCAGCTGCCCGTCCGCGTCGCGCTCCGGCTCTTTAGGCTCTTCCTTCTCTTTTTCTTTCTCTTTGTCTTTGTCTGTAAATATAGTTGACGACATAAAGTATGTGAAGTGTTCAACAAATTACAAGGATACGGGAAACGAAAGAATTCACCTGGAAATTAACAGCACTTACACCTTATTCTCAAATTAGATCTAAACTACTTTAATCGACAAAAATCTGGTTAAATATGGTATTGACGAAATTTGGTTTTGAAGTTAGTTTCTATTTCATCGTCACCGGCAGTTAACTTAATATATTTCCAAAAATTATATCATTTAAGCTTATTAACGTGCCACTTTTGAACTTGACCGTTTCTTACATGTCAATTACATTCATACCAACCACCCTGTAAATATTGCCGTGTCCAACAGTTAACTGTATAAATACCAAAGGAAGTACAAATGCCTTCTGTTACCTTGAGACTTCCTATCAAGTGTCCCAGTCTTGCTACCGTCCTTGGCTGCGGAGGCCTGTTCGAAGCAACTCCTCACCGAGGGCTCTATGTTAGATCCACCGAAGGCTGCCACTTCACCCAGCTGCCGTGGAACCTAAGAAAATTAATGTATCTTTAGTTCTGCTTCAAAAAAACTAGATAAACTTATTATTGATTCCATCAAAAAAAACTTTCAACTGAAACAAAAAACAGAACACAAAAGTTTGTGTGATTCATTACATACAATAGATATTAGAATATTAGCCTTTTAACTTATTACCACTTAAATTTCACATTTTAAATCAAATCATAATATAATGTACTAAGAAAATAATCGTAGCTCACTTGTATACAATCGTGCAAGAGAAGTCCAAGTTTTCTTTGATCAGCTCTACACGAGGGGTCGGCAATCAGTCTGAATAGATACCTGAAAAATTTGCACAAAAATTTATTAACCCTGTCAGTTCACCAATAGTCTCCTAAAATCTTGCAAGGAGACTGAACCATGCTGAGTATCTAGCCAATATCTTCCATTAGCAAATCGCTCTCCAAGATTTAAAGCGAGCCATAGATGCTTCAGCGGATATATCACAGTTTATATAGCATTAATTGAATTGAATTTAAAATATTGAAAGCCCTCCTTAAATTTAACGAAAAATTCGTTTCTTCATTTCCCGGGTGATTCTAAGCACTAAATTTAAGCAGACAGGCCATTTACCTATATTTCTCTTCTAAATGTCCTTTACAAAGCAATACAAGTCCGACTTTGAAGCTCAACACCCGGATCTGCCCCGTCCTCTGGCTGTCGTACACGTTGAGCAACCAGTTGATCGACAGATCTAGGCACAGCGGCACATTCACTAGGCTTGGGTTTTCTGCTGCTATCACCTGTAATTTTGGGATATATTTATTGCAAACCAAAAGTTATGTATTAATATTAGACACATTATCCGGACACATGGAAACATTCCGTTCGAAGCATAAAAAGCGTTTGATATCAAATACTACACAAACGGCCATCTATTCATGTACGTGAATGTTGATTCCATTTCTTTTTCTTTAGAAACAAATAAATTTAACTCATATTATCAATAGAATTGCATTGCAATCGGCACAGCATGCATTCTTCTGAAATAACATATTACGAAAGACATCTTAATAAAGTTCAAATGCAGCATCAAAGTCAACTTTTCACGTCTCACCAGGAATAAATTGATAAAAAGACCACAAGTATTTATTTGCAGACCGATCTCGTACACTCTTGCCAGTAACAATATCCTGGCATGAAGAGACTTACCTCATACAGTGACGTGAGCACAGTGATCATGTCCGGGATGTCGATGAGGCGGTCGTTCTGCGCGCGCAGCCCGTGCGAGTCGAATGACTCCAGGGCGGCCGGCAGCTGGAGCATATGCACTGTGGACACATTACCCGTCAAATTAAATAAATAAATAGAAAGAAGCAAAAATATACAGAAAGGACAAGGAAACGGAATCTTAGGGCCAAAGCGAAAAAGGACACATCGCGGCAGTATTTTATTTTTCAAAACTAGTGTACTTATTTATTTAAATGATCACCACCAAAATAAGCATTAACAATACAAAAAAAGACTTAACCATTGCAGTATGAAGCTTAATGTCATTATAATTATAGGCAAATACAGCATGCAATTAAAAAAATATAAACGAAAATAAAATTATAAACGAAAATTCCTAAAGTGACAGTTTAAAAACACAATACAACAATTCCATAAAAGAACAAATTGAGTTGCATCATTAAAACGCGAAATTAAAATGTCATATTTCCGATTGTTTATGTGTAAATATAGTGAAAAGTAGTAAAAAGTGTAGAAATTTTAGATAAAACTTCTTCGACAACGTATAAAAGTATAGGAAAGTCGCATTTTACAGGGAATTGTGATATTTCAGTGTTGACTCCACAACTACATTGACGCCTCTACTGCCTTGCTGGGGCATGAATTAGATTTGACTCAACTATGATGAAGATGATGAAACAAATGAGTCCACATTAAAGAAACATTGACTCAATAACAAGCAACCAACACAACAAATACATATAAAACAGACCAACAAAAACAGATGCGCTGAATGATATGTCTTAAGTTTTGAATTTATTACAATCATTGCAGTGACAAATGCACTGGACTTTATTCCACACAAGTTGATATATTTTAAATGACAAAAGTTATCATTGCTTTTCGGTTTCTATATACCACGAGGTGGCATTCAAGCTCGTGCATAATTACCGCAGATTATAGATGCTTGCAGTATGAGCGGCGATAGCCCAGTGGCGAGGCCCCTTGCCTTTAAATTCAGAGGGTCTCGGGTTCAAACCCTGGCGACCTATGACATTTCGAAATTATGTGCGTAATTATCGCTTGCTCCGTGCCTCGGAAAGAACGTTAAGCCGTTGGTCCCGGCTGTCATGAACCTCTATGGCAGTCGTTATTAGAAAGTCAGGGCTTTCTAACAGACTGACAGCTGGTATAGAATGATGTTTTCTCTGGGTTGCGGAGGTCAGACGGCAGTCGCTCCACGTAACTGAAGTTCAGTCAAATCTGGTTGAACCAGTGAGCAGACCCTGGGTTCCAAGCTTAAATCTAGGGCAACCGGGATAATGCTTGCAGTATCTGAGGCATCACTAGCGCGATGCGTCAATGGCATAAAAGTTTATTTTCATAACTTTCTAACTCTAGCTTTAACTCTGGTAGTAGAATTTGTGATAATTGAGGATTTTGTGTCTTTTATTACATCTGTTGCTACATTAACATACTTCCTACTTAAGATCTCATAATGAACCGCAGTAATACTCACTGCACAGCGCCTTTTGCACCGTCCTAAGTTTGAGAGCGGTCCTGTAGGCGGAGAATCGGACTTCGTTCAGGTCTGCCAGCGAATTCATCAGCTCGATCATCTTCGGGTGGTCCCAGTGGGTCGTCTCTAGTTCATGGCTGTAAGTTTTAAACACTCATACTTTAAGCCAAGTTTTGGTCCTATGTACAAGTATTAGGTACAGGTTCAAGATTTTCATCTTTAAATAACAAAACTGAACATGTACGAGAAGGTTCTAATGCTGCAAATTAATTGTAAAAACAGATTTTTTATTAAAGAAAAAATATCACCCATATTTCTGTCTAAAACCTACACATCGCATCAAGATCTTTGAAATGAAAGAGAACATATTTGAACTAAGGAACGTAGACAGGGGCGAGTGCAGTAAACAGATCCCGGATCCTAAGCGCAAGTCTAGAGTATGTAGGAACTAAGGGAAGGGAAGCAGGAGTGGCCTCTCCCAGGGGGTCCCGACGCTGTCCGCAAGCAGAGGGCAGCCGCAAGACTAAGGCACAACCGGAATAATGCTAGGTTGATGATAACTGTGTGGTATGAAGTGTGAACTTACTTGATATAGTAAGGAACGTTAGCAGGAGTGACAGCCCTCTCCCAGGGGGGCTCCACGCTGCCCGCGAGGAAGCCCTGCGCGGCGCCCGCTCCGCCGTCCCGGGCCACGCCCGCCAGCTGCCGAGCGCGCTCCTCGCCTCCTGCGCATAGTGCGCCCACCCTGGAAACAATACCGGTTTCATAATAACTATGTAGTATGTTTGACGGCCTATATGGTGTGGTGGCGAGTATACCCGCACTCCACTCCTGAGGTCGTGGGTTCGATTCCCACACAGGACAAATATTTGTGTGTATAAATATGAATATACGTTCTGGTCTGGGTGTTTTCCTATGTATATTAAGTATGTATTTACAAAAAAAAAAAAAAGTATTTATGTATGTTTATCCGTTATTTAGTATCCATAACACAAGTTCTTAATGATACTTATCTTGGAACAAAATAATTGGTGTAAGTGTCAGAAATATTTATTATTTATTTATTTATTATTATTTATGTAGCGCTCGTGACCCATCCAAGGACTGTCCTTGGATTGGTCACCGTTTGTGTGGCATTTAATATACAGATTTTAAAGCTACGTCAAGCGGTATGCAAGTATAGTGGTAGTCGTTAAGCAATGTGCCAAAAGGTGATCTCGATTTTCCATTAAGTACGTTCTAAATTAGCACGGCAAAATGATCTTGGATCCTCGCTTGAGATGATAAAAGATAAGAAATAGCATCTTGACATGTGTATGTAAAGCATATACAATTTTTTTTTATTAGTAACACTTTTCTTGGACAACATTTCGACGACCAAAATGGCGTGGCCTTACCTACCTGCACTTCACTCCAGAGGTCGTGGGTTCGATTCCCACACAGGACAAATCTTTGTGTGCATGAACATGAATATTTGTTCTGGTCTGGGTGTTTTCTTATGCATATTAAGTATGTATTTACAAAAAAAAGTATTTAAGTATGATTATCCGTTGTTTAGTATCAATAACACAAGTTCGTAATGATACTTATCTTGGAATTAAATAATTGGTGTAATTGTCTGAAAATATTTATTTATTTATCCCGTACAACTATTTGGTTTACAACCGCTAGGGTTGGCTGGTAGAGATCTCTTCTAAAGATAAGTCCACCTTTGTACATGTTATTTTAAATACCTCATGTAATACTTAAAATATTTTTTGTGCAATAAAGGATTATTATTATTAAATGTAGTATTTAGAGTAAAAGTATCGTGCACCTGCATTATTGTGACACTTAAAGCAGTATCGATTAAAGTATCGCAACATCGAGTTGCTTTATTCGGGGAAGAAACAATTTCATGGTGATAAAACTACTTTTACAGTACTTGACCTGCCCTTTCTCTAAAATTTTCTGAATTTGGTCATGGAAGGTCTTATGTGGTCTTCCCCTCCCAACACTTCCAATCACTTGTCCATCATAAATCACTTTCGTTAGTCTACTTTTATTCATCTTCTCAACATGACCAAACCATCTAAACATACCTTTCTCAATTCTTGTCAATATATCTTCTTTTACACCAGCTTCGACCCTTATCACTTCATTCCTAATCCTATCACTCAATTTTACACCTAGAATACTTCTCTACTGCATTAATCTCTTTTCTGGTGTTGGATATTTATTTATCAGGCTGATAGTTGCAGCCTCTAAATGTATTTTCAACGGTAATAAACGATTTTTCAAATTGAGCTAATATACAAACCTTGTATTTAAGTCATCCAATCTCGCAAGCAGATGTTCAGGAAGCTGAATCTTATCCCTGGACAACGCCTGTGCTTGCGTGTGCAGTTCATCAGCCAGCCTCCTTAGCGGCGGCAGCTGAGCTCTGGCCCTGGTGACCGCGTCGAGTTGCGCTCGTGCATCGCGCGCGTCGCCAGGTCCGCGCCACGATGCGCGTGCTGCTTCCGCTGTCTGCACTCGGGACGTCAACTCATCGAGAGACGCTGTGAAGTTCCTGACGCGCTGTGGGAGAGAGATTTATTGTTAATGATTCATTTAGTACTTATTAATTCGTGGAGATGTCAGTTCTCAGTTGGAGATGTCAGATATTTCCACAAAGTCACTATCATCATTTCAGCCATATTAGCCAAGTCCACTGCTCAACATAGGACCTACAGTAGTTTTCCAAGTAGACCGATCTTGTGCCTGGATCCACCGGCGACGGTACTAAAGTACTTTGAATTAATTGTTATATTTTAAGGTTGCTCCAAAAAGTTAATTTCCCCGAAGGGATAGGCAGTGGCATATCATACGCCCACACTTCTCCAACTATAGTTGGTCCCACGTAATAGATGGCGAGGCTATTGCCGCTTACCGGGCACTGTTATGTTCGGCAAAGCCTCGTCCGTTGTTCGGCAGGTGCATCACTTGCAGGTGAGTTTGGCCTGGGCTCCTTTGGTCTTGGTAGGAACCCTATACATCCAGGTGAGGTTGCTTTCTAATCCAAATATTTTCGTCATAACCTTGATGACGTGCATGCCAATACAGATATGTCGGAACAGGCAACAGAGTAATTGCTAAAAAGGTTTTTAAAGCATTTTCAGCGCTTCGAGTCTTGTTAAATGAAGAAAAATAGCATAACAGTGCTTTATAAAAGTAGCAATCAATATTAAGCGTTTGGTCCTACGGAAGGCAAGTTTTGCTACTGTCATACATTTGACATCTTTAAAAGATGAGTTCTTCTCACCTTAGGTAGTGAAATAAATATTAAAACGGAGGTGTATGTAGCTTATAACGAGAATCCATTAACGGATGATTATGACACAATAAAGTTAACGTCAGGTGATATTTATAAACCCTAATATACAGATAGGTACATATTTTTTGGTGTTAGCGAATTAAAATGCATTACATTAAATTAATGAAGTATAGGCCTGCAAATGGTGGAACAGACTATCAATAAACAAACGTGACGTAATAATACTGGTGTATCTTCACAACACAAGGGAAACAGTATACAAACTGGTTTGAAACAATACGTGATATTGTCACCAGCAGACGTCAGACTCTTTGATGGCGTTAGATCAGTTTGTATATATGTTTTGTCTTAGACAACAAACTGTTGCATGTTTTTTTATGTTATTATCGTTGGTACACTTAGCAACTAGATGGTAGTTCGTTTTGATCCAGACACTGAATTGACGGATATTTGTATAATAGCAGCGCTTGCCAGCATAATGAGTTTTCGTTTGAAGGTTTGTAGATAGGTACCGAAATTGTTCGACCTAACTCATTCGATAGCACAGCATTGTCTGATATATGTAATAGTTTATGAAATAAAGAACTTTTTACTTTACTTTACTTTACTTACTTTGATATTCCTATGGCTAATAGAAGCGATTTAGGTTTTGGTTTGAAAGTTGATATAATCTACCGAAATTATTCGGCTTCTCTAACTTGAACATCTTATGGGAACAATCTACGGATGACTATTGCAGTAACGTGTATAATTTTAATACTAGAAACAGAAAAACAGATCTCAATGCAAATATATTGGATTCCGTACAAATAATAATTGGTTCAGTAGTCAAGAAGAAATTTACTTAAAAAGGGTATCACGCTTTAGGAAGTGCAGGAACACTAGTACTGCTGTATTAGTAGATGCAACAGCATTACGCTGATGTATCGCCCTTCTGATAGGTAATATTACTTATATTGTAAAGTTACTTGTAGTTAATTTTTTGTTTTGAATTTGTGTACGTGATATTGTTTAATTTTTTTTTTTTGTGTAATGTTATTTTTATCAATAAAATATCCTTATTATGTTATTAATAATTTGTCAGGTAAACATGTTTGGACTTAACATTGTTCGCTATTCGTAACCAAAGCCTGAATAAATTTATCTGCAGGCGTAGAGGCGTATTATTTACTCTTGTCTCCTTTGTCTCGTCTTTAAGAATATTTATTATATTATATTTAAGAAATAAAAACAATCTTCCACAGGTTCCCACAATTTATTTATCCACCGACAATGCAAGTAATTGCCGCTGAACATGATACCGGCGGCCGTAACCTTGTGCGCATCCTTGTGAGAGCGTCTTCGTTTACATCCTGCTGCATCCCGCACCACGCTTGGGGTAACGCGAGCCTTTCCACAAATACCTTTCTTGCATTTGCAAGTTTACAGGGTTTTGAAGTGTTAAAGCTTATGAGGTTATAGGCTTAAATATAGTATTTCAAATTCAAATTCAAAATCATTTATTGAAGTTTGGCTCATAAGAGTTTATATGAAGGTCAAAACTTAAAAACTATCGCGCCCATTCACTGCGGGCGGGTGTTTGATCGTAAAAGAACGGCAAGAAAATCGTTGCAATTTTACAGGGTTTTGAAGTGTTAAAGCTTATGAGGTTATTGGCTTAAATATAGTATTCAAGGTAAGACCAATTCTGGCGGGGTGGAGTTTGCTGCCTAATTTTTCTAGTGTGGTATGTGCGGTGGTGTCTTGTTATTAAAACCGATTGGGTGCGGTAGTTTTTGAGTTCATAACGTTATTAAGCTCAAACTTGATTGAAAAATGTATCTGGATGTCCAAGATAAGCTCCAGCCCATAGTAATTGGGCGATCGTTTTCAAACGACGTTCATAAGTTCTTTATTTTTTTCTGTATATAAATTTAGCATAAAGACGTTTGCACTTAATAATAAGGATACTACGAGTATTACCTAAAACATTAACTCTGTTTAATTAATAAAAGGTTTAAGAATCTCTATCTACTAACATCTAAGGAGCCCAAGCCAACCTCAGGTGCAAGTGGTGCACCTGCTGATTAAAAGACGAGGTTCTGGCAAACTTGACAGATCTCGGCAAGCGGCAATAAGTTCACCACCTATTACGTGGGGTCAACAATGTAATTGGCGAGGTGTGGGCGTATAATATGCCTCTGCCTACCCCTTATGGGAAACATGCGTGAACTAAATGGCGCGCTGTGAGATGTAGAAGGATAAAATTTATTCAGTTCCTTGCATTTCTAGACGAACAGATTTTCCCTGAAGAACTGCTCTATAAGTTACGGTTAATAATATATAGGTATGTGGTAGTTGTTAACCCATATCAGAACTCTTAGGAGCAGTAAGAAATCATATTTGCTGACCTACTAGTCTCTTTCATTCCTCACTGGACACTGGTCTAGGTCCCACTTCAGGAACTCAAAACCTTTTACCATAATCTGTGTGAGGATAGGAATGATGATAAGAACGTTAATGGACTGTAATGATGACATCTCGTGCTTTCCTAGAAACACTTTCCATAATACAATTCTCCAGATTTCCATATAAAGCCAATATGGGAAATTGAATCATTCAATCGCCCCAATGAAAGGGTGCCTTCACATAGCACCCAACCCTTCAAAGCAAGCATTAAAATGAGTATGATGACATATTATAATTTTTGTTATCAGTATGATTTTTGAAACTTTTCCTACCATGATAGCTATTGTAAGATAATTTCATAACTTCCTCATGGATAAAAATGTTGTACAATATTTTATAAACACCACTTCTTACCTTGTTCTTTATTTAAAAAAAGCCATAAATTTGCAATATCGAAGAAAATAGAAGAAGATTGGCTTTTTATTTAAAATGGAAGGAAAAGTTAAGCAATTGTTCCATTTTGCTACAAATTGTTTGAATGCAAATCTTACAAGGTTTTAAATAACTTAGTAACCAATTGTTACGTTTATCGTTTTACTCATTAAATTTAACGTTATATTAAATTGGTACATAATTTTAGTCTATTATGCCCCATTACTTCCCCCTTTCACAATCCAAGAGGAGAGGTATATACCACGCGGATCCAGTACCATTACTTTCCCCCTTTTACAATCCAAGAGGAGAGGTATATACCACGCGGATCCAGTGCAGAATGGCCTGGACAGGTGTGTGGCGATCGAATATTTCAAGCCACTCATTAGGGCTTTTAACATTGCTTAGCCACTATCGGGAGTAACAACTTAATAACAAAGCACAGACCATCACCCTTCCAAGAACTGACAAGTGGATTCACTGATTAACTTTTATGATCCTAGATCCTATAAGATCTCATCCATTTGCTTTTATTTCTTGATTATGGTACCGCTCGTATCATATCGGCTCATACCGGTTTTTAAAAAAAATATCGAATTTCCATTTTGTTTGTAAAAAAATTGACGAATCTAAAATGATCCTTTTGATCTTATTATTTTTAAAATATGGCTCACACGGCTTTTGCATTTAGCCATCTGTTGATCTTAAAGACAATAACGTATTCTTTTTTTTTAATCGCTAATCTACGAAATCCTTATTCAGTTGTCTTTCAATTCTTTGTCTCCAATGGGGAAGCACCTTAAGATATCATCGAAAATGTATCGAATCAGCATATTTTGTTTCGCCGTTGGATTTCCCACAATTGGCACATTTTTTCAGTTGTACGTGATTTTGGGGAGCGCCATTTTCCCATTTGGTGACTACGTAATACTCGTAAATGCAATCTGTTACGCTTGTGGAGGCGATATTCGTCGCTGATGTCAATTATTCGGGCTGGATGTGGCTGTACTGTCCTCTCATTTTGCTGGTCTGAATCGACTGCTTTCAATCTAAGTTATGGATTCAGGCGCTACTATGCGGAAATCCATTGTAAGCAAGTGATGGATTAAAAATATGACGATTCCCGCGCAACTATAAGTTGAGAAACCATCTAGTTTCAGCGTTGGTCGTGAAGACAACGTTGTTCTGAGGCTCCTATCTTACCTGAAGATGCCCCGTGTAAGTGTTGAATTGTTTCTAGATTTTTCGGGAAGTTACAGTTAGGCGGGAATTGTTACAAAGATATTTTTAATACATCTTTTGCTTTCAATCGCCTACTCGTTATTACGACGCAAAGAGTTTTAATGTATTATATAGTTCATAAGGTACTTTATACCCAGTTTTGCATTTTATATCGGCAATGAAATCACAAGCGGACCAAAAAGAAGTTAAATCTTGAAGTTCCTTGGAGCGCGCTGAGTGCAAGTCTACACACACATGATTCATCTTGCAGTAATTTTAAGAGCTTTGGAAAGATGCCAAGTTTTGTTAAGGTCTTTTTGCTTGAAAATGAGTTGTAAACAAGACCATCAAACATCACCGAGGCTGAATGAATCAAGAAATAAGTGCGGCTATTATCATTTAGGTAAACTGAACTCACTATAGATAACTTACAGAACAATGTATTTGTAAGTGTCCCAGCTATCGCTATTTTATCTAATGTCATGAAAATCAACCCAATGGTGAACAGTTTATTTTTTCCTAACTATTTTATAATTTAACCTATATTTTTTTTTCGAGTATGTATATTAAAAAAGGCTAATGCACGAGTCACACGCAGACAAACAGATTTGTAAATTACATTATATTGCTTTTTAAGCCAAAAGCAAATAACACATATCTTTTAATGCTTTTTCATAATTTCGCACTGCTGGAAGAGATTACTTTTAGAATAAGCAGCTCCATTGCACATTGTTGTTAAATTCATTTTTTCTATGTTTTGCGGCAATAGGCTCGTTACCTATTAAGTGAGACCAATAATAACATTGGCGAAGTGTGGGCGTATAATGTGCCTCTGCCTACCCCTTCGGGGAAACAGGCGTGATTATATGTATTTATGTTTTGTGTGTACATAAATTGTTAAATTAATAATTCTAAATTAATATTCTTTGTCACTTCCAGTTTCCTTTTATATCCGTGTTATTCATATTGTGCTAGAGGCGTGAATAATTAAAGTATACGTTGGTTTTTAAATGTTCATAGTGCGGCTATGAGACATTGAGCGTGTTGTTATGTTGTGGGCATGTGAGCTGAAATATAGCCTACAGGAAATATCGTCGTTGTTCTGGGAAAACCCAGTAAATAACTTTTTTTCATAAAATGAGTTAACACAAATAATCGACTCAGTTTTTAATGCTCTTCGTCTGCGAAATACAATAGCATGATATTGAAACACAACAACTTAAGTTAATATGTTTTTTAATAAAAATATTTTTATCCGAACTATCATTTGCCTATAACTCAAATTAGGTTAGTATCTATTTACAGGGTTTTCCCAGAACAACCACGATATATCATTTATACTTGGGGTAGTAGGGTAGTATTTTGTTGGTATATAAGGATGGTGTATAGGGATCGTACCAAGTTCAGAATTGTCCAAGCTAACCTCACCTGCTAGTGGTGCACCTGCCGAAAAACGGACGAGGCTCTGGCCATTATTAAAGTACCCTGTACGCGGTAATAGGCTTGCCACCTATTACGTCTACTACTACTATCTTGTATCGAGTTCCATGTGTTCGGCGGTACGACAGAATCAATTCGAAAAATTTCAAACACTTTACAAATTCTGTGTGGGAATCGTGGGTTCGATTCCCACACAGGACAAATATTTGTGTGCATGAATATGAATAGTTTTTCTGGTCTGCGCGTTTCCCTATGTACATTAAGTATTTATTTACTAAAAAAATAGTATTTATGTATGTTTATCCGTTATTTAGTATCCATAACCCAAGTTCTTAATGATACTTATCTTGGAACTAAATGATTGGTGTAATTGTTAGAAAATATTTATAACCTTCTTGAACCTGCTATGTCCTGGGGCCGCGGAAACCCTATAGAACAGTCCCGCAACGAGGTCGGTATAACCTCATCATATCCTGGCATTATCCAGGTTGCCCTAGACTTAAGCTTAGGGCCCAGGGACTGCTCACTGGTTTTCAGTTATTACGAAGTCAGTATCTCTAAGTTTGTCAAATGTTCTGTCTGTATGTATAATTGAATTAAATTCACATTACAATTAATATCTGTTCCACAAGAGAATGTTGTTCAATAAATTATCCAATATTGTTCATTGTGTTTAAAGTGTTGTTCCCATTCTGTGATCAATTGTCCCACTGTGCAGCCCATCTGAGGGGTTTAATTAAGCAATTAAACTAATTAAACAGCCCCAAACAACCGCCTTTGCCGCAAACTGTAAGTCGGCGTTAAGTAAGTGTGCCTTTAATGTAATACTTTATTTAATGATTATACGTTTGGTTTATAGATGTACATACAATCATGACTGTTTCCCCGAAGGAGTAGGCAAAAGCATATAATATGCCCATATTTCGCTTATGATATTGATTCATGAAAATAATAAATAAGCGCACCTTTAGTTATTTTTTAATATAACATTTTTACCGTTCGAAATATAAATTGAATTGAAATTAATCATTATAATCATTAAGTTAATGTTAAATTTCTAAACAAAGCTACAGCTAGAGCTATTATTTCTCCTACTACACTTCATCGTGCCCGGTAAGCGGCAATAGGCCCGCCACTTATTACGTGGGGTGGGAGTATATAATTGGCCAAGTGTTGGCGTAAAATATGTGAATGTACGTACACTTCATTAAAATTTCTAATTGTTTTTTAAATATTTTTTCTTTTTTCAATTTTTTAATGGATTACCCATTAATATATAAAAATACATAAGATAAAAATTAAGTTATGTCCCTTACTACGCTTATAGTATTGCAGAAACGTGTCAATCGACAAGAAAAGTCGCGTAAAAAACCTACATGCATGTATATATATCAAAAACAATGCAATATTTTCGTTTAGTAACTACGTATATGTTAGAACGTACGTTATATATACTTACGTTTTTTTACTACGTGGACAGTATCTAAAAGTGACAATCAACAAGTAAATACACTTATTATAAATAAATAATTTACATAAAATAAAACCAATTATTTGGTCCCAAGATAAATATCATTAAGAACTTGTGTTATGGATACTAAAAAAAGTATTAACATATATAAACACTTTTATTTGTATATACATTCCTAAAATTCTTAGAAAACACCCAGACCAGAGCAATTATGTTCATGCACACATGATTAATTCTGTGTGGTAACCGAACCCACGACCTCAGGAGCGGAGCGTAGATATCGTCCACGCCATTTTGGTCGTCAAAACCTAAAGACTAGTAAAAACGGGGTTATATTTTCGTCAAGTCGATTTAGTATATTATATAGTAAAAGATACTTGCACACTAACATTGTCCACAAACTTCCTTTATCTCCAGTACTTACATAAGGGACACTATTTTACGAGCCCAAGCTCCCACAAAGGGACAGTCAGCCTAGTTAATAACATGCCGCTAGGAGTAGCCGCCGATCGGCCGCGCGATAACCGGGCGACTATCGGACGATCTCGCTACTACATTACGGTTTGAGGAGAGTTTGGTGGGTATTTTTGAAGAATATTTTACTAAATATCGCCGGGTAAGAGTGTTAGTTAATTTATAAAATTATACAAAAGTTTTTTTTGCATTTACGCGATATTTATACTGTCTTTTTACCATTTATTCCTAACGACAAATCATTATAAAAGTCCGATAAATCGCGATGTGAGCCCGTTATATTTTTTTATTTTAAGTAAATGTTTAAACTATATTGACTATTCTAATATGAGTGACTTAAAACGGGAATATTGTTAATGTTATATTCTATTGCATTGTATAGCGTCACAGACAAATGAAGATTGTAATTTAAGTACCAAACCAATTGATAATTTAAAAGAGCATAGCCTGTGAGTTTCTTAACAGTTCTTCTTACAGGTGGCTCGAAACTGGCACTAAGTTTCACTTACACTTAAATATTTGTTTTTTTTTTGTAATTGTTTCGTAGAATGTAAGTGAATCTTAGCTTTGTGATTTTAGTGTATTTATATTTCGATTGTTTTTAATATTTTGAAGTTATTGAATTTAAAAAGATATATTTGACTGTCACTTGCGATGACAATGTTTACTTTAATTTATACCAGATGGTGGTGTTGGCCACAGATTTTGCCAATCTTTGGTAAATAGTGCCTTGAAAATATACTTATGTACAGAAATATCTCCTGACTTTTGACCAATTATATAGTTCCAAGATAAGTATCATTAAGAACTTGTGTTATGAATACTTAATAACGTATTAACATACTTAATATACATATAGCATAGGTGTTTAACCAGACCAGAACGAATGTTAATGCCTAAGCAAACAAAAATTTGTCCTGTGCGCCATATCGATTGTTGTATTTAGATTTTTAATAATGTTTATTACGCAATTAAGCATGTCTATATACAAGTATGCCTCTGCCTACCCTTCCGGGGAAACAGGCGTGAATGTATGTATGTATATTTGGGAATTATAAGCGCCACTGAAAGACAGTGTTTTGTGAGGTTCATAAGAACTCATAACATATTCCTCTTTATTATAGGTATTATAAAAACAAATATTCGTACATAATAAAATTAAGCAAGTGATGGAATTAAAATACCTTTGTAACAATTCCCGCGCTACTATAGTTTGAGGGAAATTGTTACTAAAATATTTTCAATCCATCACTAGCTTACAATGGATTTCCGCAAAGTTACGTCTCTATCAATAAATTATTTTATATAAAAAATCTCTAAAACGGACAGTTCCAAACCTAATTGACATGGGGCTACAGAGACCCCGTAAAGATATAAATATGCAGTGAATGGGTATTATCATAATTAATCTATGATATCATTATGATTGGAGCTGTAGATAATTGCTGCATATTTTCACGGTGACGATTGCGTCTCGAATTGTAACCTTTTCTAGGGTTGCCACTTATTATTTATTAAAAATTATATTAAATAATAAAATTATTTACCGTTTTTTTAATTCATTCCACACACTATTCACACCATACTATTATTCATCCTATTCATTCATCATCTTTCAAGGCTGACTAAATTGAGACTCTGTTGTTGGCTTAAAGAATAATAATTTCCATAATCATTAGTTTATTTTCAATAAAAAGATACAAACTTCTTGAATTACAATACTTCAGCCAAACTTATTCTATGATATTATTTTAATTCATAATAGTAAGAACTCTACCATTATTATTATGCTAAAAAACAACTGGTATTAAACATTGATAGCCTTACAATTAAATAGTGCTTTACAATAGTTTTTTAGAATTTATAAATTTTCAGTTTTTTTACAATTAATTTTAAATTATTTGCAACTGAAACAAGACGAATATTAGACTATTACGATGGATTTCTACATGACTCTAGGATATTTTAATTATTTATATGTAATTTATTATAAATAATCATAGTCGCTGCAGGCAATTAATTTTTTTCACAATAATTCGATATACGAGTAGAACTATTTACTATATTTTTTTAAAATTGTAGGTATGTTCTGGCAATACAGTACAAAAGATGAATGAAACGGACAGAGGAATGAAATCCTGAATCGCGCAAACAGAATTCCTCAACCTAGTCGCTTGGTGGAAGATCTTCCCTATGGGGTGGAGAGTATCGTTCGCTCCCTTCACTGTTATATAATGTTATAAAATTATTATGAACCTGAACAAAATGAAATCGTTACAGTGCGAACCCTGAGTGTAATGCAGTGCACACGTGCGTACGCGCAGATAACAAGACAACGCAACTCACGAACCGGCTGGGCCAGAAAGCGCCGCCGCCTGCCTGGTCTAGGTTTAGTCTAGTACTAATTTCATAATTCAGTATCTAGAAAAATCCTCTAACTATTAAGTAAGTTTAATTAAATTTTAAACACATGAATTATATTTTTAAATTGTTTTACAAAATTATTATCCCGAATTATTTCTTTTACAATAAAAATATTTTAAAATAAAGGATTGTACGGATATTATTTAAAACTCATTAAAAACTATCATCCCAAACTCAGCAAAAGAAATGTCTTACCAGACTAAAGAAATAAAAAGAAATTTTATAAACAAAACTGATTCCAACTTCCGACTCAACGATATACAACGGAGTCTTAGTTGATCATTCATTGCTCGCATTCTTTAGGGACAGTGCATACGTGTTCCTATCAACTCTTCGATGGAAGCTGTGCAAACGTTAAAGTAAAGACGACGGTGAAATATTTACTGTTACATAATAAGGAGGACTGTCAGGATTCCCGCTTGACTGCATAATCTTTTACACAAATAGATGTAAAAGGCGCTAAGAGTGAAGACATGTATGAGTCATTTACAATAGTACTGAGTCACTAATACAGTACCCGGCTGTGAAAATTACACATCGATGTAAGGAGTTTCAGAACAACATATAGTTCACGCAATCATAAGTAATAAATATATAAGTTCCGAATTAAAAAACAGTTTGAGAGACATTCTGTCTCATCCCGGTTGCGCCCCATTTATAAGCTTAGGGCCGAGGGTCTGCTCATTGTCTATAATACATTAAAATTAAAATTAATCTACTTCATGAATATATACTACAATAATTCATCACCCTAACTATCGGGATAATTATGGGTTGCCTAGACTTACGCTTAGGCAAAGTGTCTGCTCATTTACTACGGTCTTAGCAGGTACATTATAATTACATTGAAACTACAACAAGGATTTATATACTACAGTAACGCAGTGTATGTAGTCGACTACTGTACATTTCTGCATGCATACTGCAGTACGATTGCAGTATTACGTTATAGTTTATAAATCGTCGATTGTGCGCCGGCGCACGCACGGGCCGCACTCATTATCAGATGGCGGGGTCACTGTACCCTCTGGGGAAATGGACCTTCATAGGTCTGGGGTATTGTTACAATATCTAAATATAACATGATAAACAGAGCAAGTCCAAGGGTGGGCTTATACAGCAGCGATAGCACAGTGGCAAGACCAATAGACTGCAATGTAGACGGCCCCACTTCAAATACTAGTCGCACATCTATGACAGAAGTTATGTGTATTTATCGCTTGCTCCGTGCCTTGGAGAGGACGTTAATCTGGTCGGCTGACATCAATAGCTATGACAGTCGTTATTAGGAAGTCAGCGCCTTCTAATATTCGGACTGCTTATTTATCCATCTGGGGAAAAATCATTCTTGTGGTTAAATAAGCTAAAAAATCAGAAATAAAATAACACAAAACTGCAGACATGACTCTTAACTTTCCCGCCAAGAAGTCGGAGCGATAGTTATCGCGCATTTAAGAAAATCATTATTCATCATTTGTTATACATTCCTCCAAACACAGAATCAGGTAAATTTTTGGTCATTATTTTTCCTTGAAAAATAACTTTTTAAAGTTATTTTGAAATGTAAGTTCTAAGAATAACTGGGCAGTAATTTTTTTTTATGCTTTTGATTATAATTATGTTGAGAATATCCGAGATTCGTTTCTTGGAGCATTCTTTTTAGTCACGATGCCTTTTGGAAGACTTATTAGAGTCAACGACAGACTGACTGACGGACCATCCCCTCTCCCCTGTAGAATCACGACATGCTGGCTGATAACTTCTCCCTTTAGAATCACCGAAAAACTTCTCATATTTTTTGTTCTTCATTCTTATTTTTTGTTCTTTAAAAAAAACAAAAAATAACAGATTAACTGACTTTGCTTTTATATCTCTCTCTTTCTTGATTACCGTGCTTAACTCTCGAATTGTTGTTAAAAAAATATTTTAGTTCCATTTTGTCTGTCTAAATTACCTATTTGACACTCAAAAACAATTTAAGTAATAACATTTGATATTAGAAACAGACAGTAAATTTTTTCACATTTGTAAAATTCATAAATAAATATGTTTGCATATACCGTATACTCTTAATAAGTTTAATTAAGTAGTTCTCGGCCAATGTAAAGGTACAGGATATTCAAGTAAACTTCGTATACGGCGTATACGGTAAAAACACTTGGCTGCGACTCATTATGCCAATGCCGTCCCGTAAACGGAACGTACGGAACCCGGAATATAGTTCTCGAAGTTGTCAGTCTATATGAAGGTTCTGTCCAACTTGTACGAGTGTTATGAAATTAAATTCGTGTGCATGCATGATTTTAATCTTAACGTGGGTAATAATTGGGATTAAAATTTAACATAATATTGCACTGATTTACATGTGTCCGTTTGTGCAAAATTTTATATCGAGCGGTTTCGTGCCCACCATAATAAGTCAAAATCATATATTCAAGTTCAGCACAAAAGAGCTCTTATGAAGGTCAAAATTTAAAAACAAGCGCGCCTAATAAACTTTAATCTCATACTTACACGTAACGCCCGGGTAACGTAACGCCTAAAAGTAACGCCTGAATCAATAAAATGAAACAATTAGTTTTTTATTATTGAGTGCAGCGTATATGGTAAATTCTGCGAATGCCTACATCATGAACAAGTAACCTCAGGCGACCAGGATCCTGGAAAATCATTCCTCAATCCATTCAAATCAACATTTCATTCCTACCTTACTTGGGTAAAAAAACGGAACTTTACTCATGTGCTTGTACTGAACAAGGTTTGATTCCCAATTAAGAGTAGTTGAGTACTGACATAGTGGAAACAAATAAGTAGGTAAACTCAGGCCGAGAGAGCAATACTAGCCTTAACACATAGGGCTGTCGCTTATAATTTATTCAATCGTAAAAATGCGTATTCCTAACGGCCTGAGCGTATGGTCGCGGGTGATCTTCATATCCTAGCATTATCCCGGTTGCCCTAGACGTAAGGTCACTGGTCTTACCTTATTTGGCTAAATTTCAGTGCGACTTGGATGGAGCGACTGCTGTTTGACCTCCGCAATCCAGAGAGAAACATCATTGCATGGTTAAATCAACCAAATACGACTGCCATAGATAGTTTATGACAGCCGGGCCAACGGTAAAATGCTTTCCAATGCAAGCGATAATTACGTGCCTAACTTCGAAAAGTCATATGTGCGCGACTAGGGCTTATGTTACCTACTTTAAATTTGAAGTCTATGGGTCTCGCCACTGAGCTATCGGCGCTCTTAAATGGTGAATGGCGTGTGCTGTTGCGTAGCACGACTGGCGCACCTTTAACAGCGATAAATTTTGTCAGTGTGTGCGTACAACGACACATACGTTTGGGCGAGCTCACATATAAGCCGTTTGTTGCGTACTTATGAACATATTGTACTCATCTGTTTCTACTATGGTATTGGCCTTCAAGAACTTATTAGCATATTTCTAAAGCAATCTCTGGTTTCGAAGCTATATATGATGGTCCGAAGGATGCGGTTTTATTAATTAATGCTATATGTTGGTACAGTCAGCGTCAGATACATCGTATCAAAATCAAATGACGTAGATCGAAGTATGTGAAGTAACAAATATGAAGGTGATCAATTTATTGGTAAATAATAATAAAAAACATTGTTTGTAGCATCCAAGGTCAATAGTACCTACGACCTTCACTGCGCTGGTTAATGGATGTAACTTATTTTTCACTTTCTTATAAGCTGTAATATATTGAGCACTGTAATATACTGCTTAGATACGATTGAAAGACAGGACGGGGGCCAGGGAGCCGCTTAACTCAGAAGAGACTTGTCTCAACAATTTAATTTATTTTTGCTGGTCACAGTTCCAACCTAAACTAACCAAATATGTTTAAAATTATAGTTTTTTTGGCATTATGGCGAATAAAAAAAAATATCCATTTTAATTTAACTTCTGATTAGGTAAATATAATTTAAGTATTGGGACGATTTGCCCCCTGTAATTTATATATTATACACACTTCGCACGGGCTTAAAATAATATGAAATTCAAATTCATGCTTTGCATCTTTGCGGAGTGAACTTCGAAGCACTTGTGAATGTCAGTTAACCACTGATACCATTGTCTTCCACCAAGACATTTAGATAAATAGGTAAGAAAGTTTTCATATAAAAATAACCAATGAAGTAACTAAAATAGTAACTTTAGTTGCATAAATCAAAATTCAATTTCTTAACTTGAGATCTTCTGGTCACGCTCTGGGTGCTTATTATTTATAACGCTGACTGTACCTAGATTTACTGTAGAAGGAAATGAGTAAAAACATAAAATACACACACTAGGGGGTTGGATAACTAGTTACGACAGCGTTCAATTTTATCCGGCTAATATTAATAATCAATATATCATACGGAGCTTATGGATATTGGAACTATGGAAAAACATTTACTGTGTTTATTTTACATAATTATATAGAAAATATACAGAGATGAAGATCATCATGGATATCAATAGAGTGTCGTGTCCTGTCCTGTATGGGAATGAATTCTACCTATAATGTATAATTATAGTTTAACGCCTGTTTACCCGAAGGGGTAGGCAAAGGCATATTATACGACCACACTTTGCCAAATGTATAGTCGGTCCCACGTAATAGGTGGCGAGCATATTGTCGTTTATCGGGCACTGTTATGTTCGCCAGAGCCTCGTCCGTTGATCGGCAGGTGAACCACTTGCAGGTGAGGTTGGCTTGGGCTCCTCAGGTCTTGGTAGGATCCCTAAAGCCCAGCACATTATAGTTCAAATACGACAAATATGGCGTGGAGGTGCTAGTGCACTTATAACCTCAGGCAGTAGGTCCAATTGCCACACAGTACAAATCTTTGTGTGCTTGAACATAAATATTTTATTTGGTCTGGGTGTTTTCTATGTATATTAAGTATGAATTTACAAAAAAAGTATTTATGTAGGTATACTTACTTTGGAGTTAACTAATTGGTATAATTGTAAGAAATATTACAAGTATTATTATTACTACATACTTTAATTGTGCTTAAAATAAGCACTACAAATAAAACTATGGTAGCAATTAACAATGTCGTAAGTGAAAAGTCGTTTCTTTTAACCATATCATAAATAATATGTCGTTACTTTTACTTACGACATTGTTAATTGCTACCGTCGAAAAGTAATATAACATAGTAATAATAAGTATTTAATGATACATAGAAAATATTTAGATATAAAGATTACTATATTATCATGGAAGGATAGACAGATTTTTATGCGAATTTCGTTAGTAATAGACCATGTATAAATATATCTCACCCTCTTTGTATTAATTTTATATTGAAAATACAATATACATAATGTCCGGTGTGGGAATAGAATCTACCTTTACATTGGAATTCATGTCCACAAGTCTTGTATGGTCATATATCTCTTATTTATTCATCAAGACTGGTTTAGCACTTTAGGCCTTAAAACGTGACAAACAGATTGTCGACGGATGTTCATAGCGTTTTAAAAGTCAATTCCTATCCCGACGACTCCTACTTTACACTGTTTTGTGGTCCATAAATTTGAAACTACTGTCCACAAAACATTAATTATTACTGTCGTTATTATTTTCACTATGTTCTACAATGAACACAATGTTCTTGCTCTTAAGCCTGAAGCAATACTATTAAGCCTGGCTTTGTTTGCGAATGAACTAGAAACGCCTGGTTTCCTTTATATAAATCTGTTATTTAAGTAGCCGCTTTGGTCTGCGCGTGCGCATTGCCAAGTGCAGGCGGTTGGCTTCTTAGATGTTATTTATGTTGATAATCTTGTTTGTTGTGGATGGTAAATATCTTGTAATGAGGTAGTAGATGGTATTCTTAGTAATTTGTGCCTAAACTTCATTTCTGTACAAGATAAAGTTGTTAATTAAGTATAGTAAGAAAATCGCAGAAACATAACATATATACAAACTCTGCGTTTGAGATCTATTTTCATTTCAAAGAAAGAATATCTTTGAAGACAATTGGTTGACACTTGACTTTACTTTGAGACTTGAGTTTAGGCGCGAGTTTCACTAAACACTCCAACCTCTGGAGTTTTATTGACCCAGTTTCTATTTGAAAATATAAAAAAATAGTATTACATTTAAATATATAAAACTATGAAGTCTTCTCTTTATTTTATTTCGTGAAGGCTCTCTCTTTAGACTAAAGTCTTTACCACAGTACGTACCGCATTTTTTTTGACCATCAGGTAGGCAACGTGTCATTGCCTACCTGATGGTCAAAAAAAATGCGGTATAATTCATTGAGAATAAGTCAATATGAGGTGCTTTTAATGTGCTGCCATACTCAGTCAAACCCTACATGCTATGGCCTCAACTGAAAGTATATCGTATAGTTTTTTACTGCTGAAACAAAGAAAGCTATTGTGGCGATTAATTTAGGCATGAGGAGACAGAAAAGGTCCTACCACCAACAGGGCATAAGGAGGGATTCGAACCCGCGGTCTGCTGAATACAAAGCATGCGCTCGAAGAACCCAATGAGGACTAATACTGTATTAGTATTACTAGACTAGACTAAATAAAATAAACTACCCTTTAAGGATTTACGATCATCCGTTAGGTTTTATTTTATCACATGTGACAGTTTAAGCAAAATCCTTTAAACCCAAATATCTTCCATGAAATTCGCAAGATGTCGCCACCGAGGCGTCCTTTCTGTATCTTGTTTCATTTCACGAGAAAATCCGGTAACGTCCGGTCATATCCGGTTTAACAGCTAAAACGTACACACGATTCCGCCACATATATCTTTGCCAGTAAGGGTCGAAATCGCGTGAGACCAACGAGCTTATTAGTACAGCCGTTCACGTAAATCCTTACACATTTCTAGAATATGTTTCTTGTAGTCAAAGGAATATAGAATTGGATATTTTTGTGTTCTATAGTATATGTAATTTGTGGGTGATTTTAGATATTATAGAAAATACTAGGTTAGGATTTGTTTCGAACCCGTAAGTAATCTGTAATGGAAGTGACTGGAAACCATTAAAATTCTACTGTCCGAATTTAATATGTAGGGAACCAAGATCTGAGGAGCCCAAGCCAACCTCATCTGCAAGTGGTGCACCTGCCGAATAACGGACAAAGCTCTGTCTAACATAAAAGTTCCCGGTAAGCGGCAATAGGCTCGCCACCTATTACGTGGGACCAACAATATAACTGGCGAAATGTGGGCGTATAATATGTCTCTGTCTGAATTTAATAATAAACGCGCTTTCGAGACACAAAAGGCTATATTATATAGTGTCAAAATTATGAAGCGCTCTTGGTTTCGCGTTGATCGGAAAAGATCAAAATCTAAATAATTTATTCATTCAAGTTGAAGTTGAAACAAATACTTATATTCAAGAACATAAATATTTGTCCTGGGTGGGAATCCCTCCCACGACATACGGAACAGGTATTATAACCTCGACGCCTTGTTAGTCAATGTAAATTCGTCCTTACAACTCAGGCAATAATATACTCTACAGTTGACAATAGTATTACGGTTGTAAATGTAGAATTCAGTAAAATTATGCTCCAACTCAAGACTTTAGCAGCCCAAGCTCAAATCCGTGACGTCACCGAGTAACAAAACACAGGCGATAAAGAAAAAAAAGCTTAACCTCATAAAATATCATCAAACAAAAACTGAGTCATTTCGCGCATATGGCGTTCCTATACGCAAAAGAAAACATACCTTATCGCTGAAACAATACAGTTTACACTCAGATAAAACGGAACGTGTCAATCCTTATAAGTCACCAATAACAATCCTTCGAGACAGCCCTAACTCACTTTTACTTCTCAACCGAGACTCAACTGTAACACTTAAAATATAAGGGTAAATTTTCCTTGGCAGATTTCTAGGTTGAATGTCAGGGTTGCCACTCCGTTAGGGCTCCGTTAAGAAAGCTTTTTTTTACGAGGCGTTTTTTATTGTCCTCCCAAGCCGTCATTGTTCCATGGCAGAAAGGATTGCGAATCACTGATTGCCTTATGGTTTCGGCGGGAAATACTCTTCTTTCGAATCCTGTGCTGCGGAGCTTTTATATGTATGCACATCGCTTTAATTCGGGCATAAATAGATTTATAATAATTTGACAAATTATAATTTAATTATCATCAATCCTTATATCTAAGGATCAATATTTTATTTGCATTGTTTTCCCGGGTCAGTTGTACCATATAGTAACTTATTAATAATATTTTTTATTTTTTTTAAATAAATCCATGATGAATAGTTTACCTAATACTCTAATATTTGTGTGCCTTGTAAATGGTGGAAGTATAGTGAATCTCTATTTTTATCTGTTAACCACAACCAATTATGTAACCTATATTTCACAAATAAATGCATTGAAATTAACCTCGTCAAACCTAAAAAAAACTGTATTTCAAATTTTATCACAAATTACAATTGATTATATTATTGCATTGCACTATGAGATCGAACCAGAAAAGCAGCACAGAGCCCTTAAATTACTGTGTTACTATGAATCTTACTGAAAACGTTGTGACTTACATATGGCTCGATAAGAAAGCCTAGCCTGCTGCAGCTGCTGCACTTACTGTTGCAGTTTTAACTTAAGCGCTGCTTGTTTCTTACCTGTAACAATAAACAAGTTGTTAATAACAGGTACAAATAAAAACATGTTTTTAAAAACAAAATTTTCACACAAATAGTAGATAATCTTAAATAACTCGAAAAGCATTGTACAACATTGTTCAAAAGTTTTTGGTCAACCATTATAATTATTTCAATGAAATATGCGCGAGCGGCCGCTAAAATACTCATCACCATTTATCATTACGACTCATGTCTAATTTGGTCGCATTTACACGCCTCTCAACCTCGTTACTAAACAATTTTGACACTTTTAGTTTTCTTTTGAACAAAAAACAAAGGTAGTCAGTGTCACAATGAGTTTCTATATGTGGATGTTATAAAGGATGACAATAGCATGACATATACCCCGACTTATTGGTCGACTAAACAATTCGTCAACTTCAGTCGGTGCGTGCGCGCACAGGAAATGTCAAATTTGAATTTCGAATAGCCGTGAGTAGGGTGATTGCGGTTTTTATTTTAAGAGATTTATTTGTGATATTAATTATATTAGACATACATTATATTGGGGTATGTATTCAAATATTGGTCAGATTAATTGGTTGATTTCAAAAGCTTTCTTTTTTAACCATTTTAGCAAATATCCTAATTTTGAGGTATTAAAATTAGAATGTGTTTTAATGATTCTAATTTTGAACCTTCAAATTTTTCCATTCTAATTTTGGAGTATCAAAATTAGATTGTGTGTTAAAAATGTTGGTCCTGCGCACTATTGGCAACAACATACAAGCCCATCAATTATATGCATCATCATACCAGCCTCATAAAATACAACCTACTGGGTAGGCGGGTTGGTGATCGCAGTTCATGCCAGTACTCAGGATGACGCTGCTGCCTAACATCCAGTAGGATTTCTCTTCGTTGACTCTTACGACTCCCCGTGAGATGAGAGGAGGTGGCACTACTCTAGGCCGGTACCACACGACAAAGTTCGCGGTATCACGATAGATGCAAGCCGCCTACAATAAGTCATGCTGGAAATTTATGTTCAGAAGAGGACTACCTTGAGCTGTTGGTGTGATAACTTCGAAATAGCTTCGTATATTTTATTTTCTCTTTAAATTTAAATTGTTATTTACTTATTCGAGAAAGATTAATGTAACTAATATTTTAACTAACTATCTTATACTGAACAAGTATTTGTTTTTGTGTATCTGATATTATTACGATGACAAACAAATAATAACATGCTCTGAGAAACAAAACAGTGCCCGGTAAGCGGCTATAGGCTCGCCACCTATTACGTGGGACCAACTATATTATTGGCGAAGTGTGGGCGTATAATATGCCTCTGCCTACCCCTTCGGGGAAACAGGCGTGAATGTATGTATGTAAAAATCATATTGTTTTGTAAATCTATGAGTATATAGTGTCACCCTACTACCCTGAACAATACAGAGCAATGCGTGGCATCTCCTGTCACAGTCATATAGTGAGATGACTCAGTGTTAAGGTACAGTTTGACACATCATAATCTGTCGTCACAAGTATTATTTAGGATGCCGACTGTACTTCTAATTACTAAGACTTGTAACTTATTTTCTGTTTTTTTATCGATGACTAAGATTTTCTTAGGCAAATGGAATTCGTCATTGCATTTGTTTAAAGTAGAGATGGACAAAACGATGTTCTATGTATATTAAGCTCTAATCAGGATTTTGTGCAAAACACTAAGACACCAGTGGTGGCCCCGTGGACTAGTCAAGTTAAACACACTGAGTAAGACTCTGGGCACGAGAAAGTGTACCTAAGTGAAAACTGCGACGTAATTGTGGCACGCGTCTGCGCATACGCAACTGAGGTTATGCTCTATATTAATACAAGGAGACTCAAGGGAATATAGCGTATGTATCATATGTAATGGTATACTAAAGACAACCTTCATTAGTGGTTTTAATTCAATGAAATACAATTTATTTCAGCTTTAAAGATGTAGTCACGAATTTGATATACTCATGCAAATACACAAATTAATCTGGATTTGATATTTGTTTTGGTCGGGTTGTTTGTTCTGTACATAAAAGTATTGTAAATACGTACGTATTCAAGTATGTTTATCCTTGTTTACTGTCGATATTAGGCACACCGGAATGCTGCTCTTCGTATATGGTTAGGTAGTTCTGTGTTGAAAATTTGATTATTGCTATATGAACTCACTAATAATTTATATGTTGTAACCATTCAGTCTGCACATAAATTGACCAGAAATCACATGTTACATAGATATCCGTTATCATTTTTTGAGAGAGACTATTGTTAGTTATGTTGTTAAGCTAAAATATTTGTCAACAGCAGAATTGCCGGCGAATTTATAAACCAAGGGGTGAAACTCGATATCACTACATAGTATAAAACAAAGTCGCTTCCCGGTGAATATATGCTTAAATCTTTAAAACTATTTAACGGATTTTGATTCGGTTTTCTTAAATAAATAGATAGATATACTAAAGAGGAGATATACTCATAAGTGATCAGTCGTTACTTTTCACTTACGACATTGTTTAAGGTAACGGCTTTTCACTTACGACATTGTTAATTGCTACCGTCGATATGTTTAATACATGCACGATATAGTAGTGGAACACTGTCAATTCTTTGAAATTTCTATTGTGATGTCGTAAATCAACTCACTTTTTGCGCTTAAATTGCAAACGCTGGCCAAACCCAACGAGATTAGTCAAAATGATATACTACAGTATTGTACAACTTACAAATATCCAGAATAACATGTCCGTTTCAACCGCGCGGCCACCTCATAGTATTTGATGAAACTTTGCCAGGAATTAGTGTTAATTTGTTACTTTACACAACTTCTTTTCGTGAATTTGTTACAAAAAAAAACTAAGACGCTATGACAAAAAATAGTTGGCCGCTAGAACCGCCACTTGCCGTAATCATCGCCCGTGATTACACAGAAACTATATAATGCAGATAGACGAATGATGGATCAAAAGAAAGGCCATAATTTGTTCAATTTGTTACAAAAATAAAAAACGTCAAAACGTAAATAAACAAAAAGTTATGCAATATTTAGTTTTCAGGTTATGAGTAGGTAGTTATGTCACCATAAATATCAAATTAATAGAGGCTAATGTGTATGGACAATTAGTTACTAATTTGTTACAGCGAATAAACAGAAAAAATATATTAGAAAGTAGGTTCAATAATTTGTTAGAGTAGATTTTAGTTGGCCGCTCGGACGGCAATATGCCTAAAATACAATGGCGTTTATCTCGTTATTAAAAGTAGGTTTAAGCTTAGTTAAAGTACTAAGCGACGGGTAACGTAACCTAGTTTGGATAAATACGGCGAATATAACTGCAGCATTCATATTTTAAAAGATATTTACAAAAAACAGTAGTATGAAACCTTAAGAGAGTAGGGTGACCATGCATTTTCACAATGAAGTGAGACTGAATAGTGACTGTTGTAATGTTCGATATTTATATCTTATTTTTTTAAATGTCGTGATGACGCACGGTTAAGGCGCACGCCTCTCATGCGAGAGGTTGTGGGTTCGAATCCGGGCAAGTACCAATGTGACTTTTTCAATTCATATGTACTTTCTAAAGTTTATCTTGGACATCACAGACATCGGTGAAGGAAAACATCGTGAGGAAACCTGGACTTATAATTAATATGAGTCCGAAATCGCCAATCCGCCTTGAGCAAGCGTGGTGATCAATGCTCGTTCCTTCTCTGTATGAGAAGAGGCCTTTGCCCTGCAGTGGGACAGTAATAGGCTAGTTATTATTATTATTTTATTTTTTTTAGGGCGAATGCTTATATAAATACATTTTAAGTTAAGGCATCCTGTAGCATACTTCATAAAAGTAAAAGTCAGTTATCGATTAAAATTTCTTTATTCAAAATCAACACAAAGGCAAAACAATCAAGTAATTAAAGTCAACAAGATAAATATAAAAACTTTATAAACTAACATAATATTTATAAATTAACTGACTCGAATATATGACACAGAATGTAGACAAATTTTCTTAGAGGTACTTATGTCGATTTTAAAAGAATTGTCGTCGTAACAAAAATATGTATTGTTATTTAAAAAATGACATTTATAGTGGCCTATTTTTGTGCCTGGTATAAATTCTATAGTACCAACTAAGAAATAGTAATTATCCTTAATGTTAATAGTAATCGGCAGCTCAGTGAGTAAGACTGAGTCTGCAGCTCCGTTTAAATCAAATGTTATGATCTCGCCTAACTTAAGTTCTCCTTTTAACTGTGTGTCACATTTCTGACACATTGTGTTAATTTTTTCATCGAAACAAATTGCTTCTTCTAAACTTGATATTCCAAATAACTTTAAAATATCAAGGTTAATTAAAATAAATACATGGTCTCTTTTCAATTGTATGTAATTACAATTTGTACAGGTTTTCAAGTATTGAGCACTTGTAAAATATTTTATAAATATTTTTTCAAATATGTAAGCCACATTGCAACTGCAGTCTTTATTTTGGAAAAAAGTTTTTGTTATTTCTGATCTACAATTGTAAATTTGCTCTATATCATGTGCTCCGTTCAAAAGCATAAAAATGTAATTAATAACACAATCTCCTTTTAATTCACTCAAAAAGCTTTTGAAAGCAGAACTTCTAATACAGGCTTGACCTATTAAATAAAATGCCGAATCGAAGGCACATGTATTGAAATAACCCGAGCTTTCCTTCAAAGCTAAATTCCCGTTTCTTATAATTACTATTTCATCATCTTTTTTCAGGCGATTATGTGTATTCGATTCTCCTCGCCAGTTCTCCAAATAGGATGGTCTATCACTAAATATAGAATCACTGGAAAAATATAATTCTTTTTGTTTTTGTTGGATTTGTTTTTTAGGATTTACCTTTTCTTTTTTATAAATATTTTTAGTCATGGCACGCCTAGTTCGGCGTGATTTAGATTTTAGTAAAGTAGTGGAACCTAAGTTTTTTAATTGATTTAATGCTAAATGCAATTCTCCTTTGATATAATCGTAATGATGCTGCAAATATTCGTCAATTCGTTGTCTCGCTATTTTTGTTTTAAAAACTAACTGTTTTAAAGTGCGAAAATAGCTTTCTACACATGAAGACGATGCGTTTAAGGTTTCCGATTTGAAATAAGAGCACATTACGTTGCTCCACAAAGGAAGTTTTATAAATAATCTTTTTAAAGTAGGGATGAAAAGTGGTAAATAATATGAACTACTTTTACCAACATAGGAATTTGCAGGGTTACTTTTTTTTTCATTATCTACCAACAGATCGAACCATGCGACAATGTCTCGAACGCCGGCATCATCAATGACAATTTGATCATATTCAAATTCTTCATTTTGATCCACATTTTTAAAATCAGCATAAGTACTTATGACTGTTTAACAAATTGTCAAGGTTTTGCTTGATCTCCTTCAAACCTGAATCATCGTTTTCAAAATCATTTTGATGTAGGCAAAGTTTTATCATTTTTGTAATGATTTCCTTTACAAGTGCAAAGTCTTGACATTCTTTAATGTAGCGGATACAATGAATATAATACATTTTAATTTTTGTGTCAACATTTTCGAAGCAATTCAAATTATACAGAGTCTTTATAAAATGACTGGTATCTAATCTAATAAATGTTTTTGGTAGTTCTTCTTTATTTCCATTCAAAATACTAAAACAACGAAGTAAATAGTCTTTCACACATGTAAAATCACTGAATGTTCTAACATTTGCTGCTACTAACGCAGAAGAATCGTCTGTTATAACTTCGTCAGGATGACAACGAACATTTTTCAACCACTGTAATAACCATGCAGAAACAGACGCAGTGTCATGTGAATCGGTTATCATCTGACATAAAGGTACACACACATCGAATTGATTTATTAATATTATTACGTATAAGAAAAGTCTCTTACTCAATTCATAACCATTTGGTAATTTAAGAGGTTGAAAGATTGAACCTGTAGCATCCAATGTGATAGTTAATCTTTGAAAACAAGATTGATATTCACGGCAGTATTGTTGTTGTTCATCAGTCCAGTAATAAATGTGAATTCGAGGAAAAAAGTGTATATCACGTAAAAAAATTGGTTTGGTCACAGCCATCGTAAGAATGCTCAGAATAACGTTATTGTGTAACCACATTCTTTTTCGTTCTTCGTACTTAATTTTTCGCAATGCATTGAGTGTTGGGATTACTGGTGCTGTATCTGTAATTCCTTGTTTAGACATTTTTGCTGCCAGTTGTTTATGAACCAAAGAAGCTGAATCGTGTTTGAGCTTTTTAGCTAATTTTCGTCTGACCAATGCATTCATTCTATATTTTTTTCTCGGATCATGTTTTTTATTTTTTTCTCCGACTGTGATTTGGCATTGTCCTTCAATAATATTATCTGTTATTTTTTGACACGCTATTTTTGTAAAAGCGCTACATTGACTGCATTGACCTTTTACTAAAATATGATGCTCAGACTCCACTTTGTAACTTTTGAAATTCCATGTGCATGGTAATCTAAAAATAAGCCAAATCTTTTCTCTTAAAATATCCACCCATTTGTACTTAGGCAGTATTTTATATTTTTTAAATGGAGTACATGTTCTCAAGTCATTTCTTTTATACAAGACATTTAATGGTTGCAGTTTTTTCCAGTCATAGATATCTAATTCAAACTTGAAGTTCTTTGTGTCGTTTTCAATATGATGCTGGTTGGACTCGACATGAGAATGTGATATTTTGGATGAGGTTCTCGGGCTATTGCTTGAGGATGATGATAAAGATGACGAGGACAGACATACAGTTTGCTGCTTACATTCAGTGTTTAGAAACTCCCTGAAATTCCTTTTCAGTGACATGTAAAGGGCTGCCGGTGTCATAAGATTATCCAAATCACTTGCAATTGTATCAAATATAGGGTCTCTCAATTTAACATCCAGTAGTTTGTCGGCATATTTCATAAAAACTTCTCTCTGTTTTGATTTCTCAACAATAGGTTTTCGTCCAGCTTTACCCATTTTTGCTGCAATAAAACAATTGATAATATGAATACAAAGGTCAAACATCCGTTGACTGCATCGCACACAAAATATACATAGGTACTACCTATTACTGCTATGTAAGTACATACTAAGGGCAAGAACTTTCTATAATTAAGAAAAGTCGACGTTACTGATGCAGCGAGTTATTTTAAAAAGATTTCTTTGATGTTTGTAAATATTAACGATATTATTTTTTTTTATTCCCCATAGTCATTTAACAGCGACAATACATTAATAAAATTTTTAAAAGGAGATTTTTTTCATTTGGGAGCAGCCACCGTATTGTAGAGACCAAATAGCGCTTAAGAATCTGTCCCTAAGACAGAAATCCTTACATTGGATATTACGCTCGTCACTAGGGGTTGCCTGGATCTAGGTCTCAAGATTCAAGATGCACGTTGATGCACTTTCACACAGAATGTTCACAGTTAAGTGAATTATCAGTTAATTCTTCCCTAGGGAATCACTATAGCAGTTAATAAGTTTGTTAATTTAAATTTTACGTATTCACTGTTTGAAAACACGAAACGTGGGTGGGCTGAATTGTCACTCTTTTACTATACCTAGACAATTGGCGGGAAACGCATATATAAAAGCAGGCTTGCGATTGGACAGAACTTAAGAGCCCTTTAAATAGAGCTCTGCCATTGGTTTAAAAAAAAGAATACTTAAAAGCCGTGATTTATCCTGTTCTATATTATCCGATTTGAAATTGGCGCCGAATATTACTTTTTAAATAACGAAAGGAGTGTGGTTACCACAATTATATTATACAGGTAAATTAATGTAAGTTATTAAGCTAAGAATATTTTTAAGACTTCTTCGTGATCTCATCATAAAATTGTAAAAATTAAACTTACCGCAGTCGATTTCGATCCCTCTGAGTCTGCAATACACTTTTTGGTGGTGAGTTCTACATTAACAAATCCAATATATAAGTGGGCACAACTCATAGCTAAGCAGTTTTAGACACTTCTGAATTTAGTTTTAATTGTCTCAGTAACTTAGTAGTATGAAAATCACGGGAATTAAATACACGAGCACACACTTCAAAATTCAGCACAGTAATGACAATATTCACAACAAAAAATTATGGCTTTTTAAACCCCGTGCGACAAATATTTTTAACAATAGTTTGGGAACAAAAGAGATCCTTTTTCTGGAATCGTTCCCATCATAAAACACCTGCGGAAAGTCAATGAAACGAAAATCTTATCAGTAAATACTTCAAAGAATTAAGAACAATAGACATCAATATGGCCGCAAAACGTACCGCATATTCGTTCAAACAGAGTACAACATTAAAAACATGCCCTTGTACTAATGTGATCATGGTCACCCTACTCTCATACGGTTTCATACTACTGTTTTTTGTAAATATCTTTTAAAATTTGAATGCTGCAGTTATATTCGCCGTATTTATCCAAACTAGGTTACGTTACCCGTCGCTTAGTACTTTAACTAAGCTTAAACCTACTTTTAATAACGAGATAAACGCTATTGTATTTTAGGCATATTGCCGTCCGAGCGGCCAACTAAAATCTACTCTAACAAATTATTGAACCTACTTTCTAATATATTTTTTCTGTTTATTCGCTGTAACAAATTAGTAACTAATTGTCCATACACATTAGCCTCTATTAATTTGATATTTATGGTGACATAACTACCTACTCATAACCTGAAAACTAAATATTGCATAACTTTTTGTTTATTTACGTTTTGACGTTTTTTATTTTTGTAACAAATTGAACAAATTATGGCCTTTCTTTTGATCCATCATTCGTCTATCTGCATTATATAGTTTCTGTGTAATCACGGGCGATGATTACGGCAAGTGGCGGTTCTAGCGGCCAACTATTTTTTGTCATAGCGTCTTAGTTTTTTTTGTAACAAATTCACGAAAAGAAGTGTGTAAAGTAACAAATTAACACTAATTCCTGGCAAAGTTTCATCAAATACTATGAGGTGGCCGCGCGGTTGAAACGGACATAGAATAACAACCACGATGGTATATGTATATCTCTCAAGAATAGTCCACAATAACCAGTTTTTATCTTTTACTTTTTACTGGAAATAATGGCTTATTTACGAAGCCATTTTAAGTATGTATAATATTAATTCTTATCCAAATAAACATATTAGTAAGCTTGGGCATTAAACATAGATGAAATTTGTCTCTTACATTATGTAATTTCCATCAGTACTTTAGAAGATATAAAACGTATAAACTTACGTTAAATCGAAAAATTATGGTTGCGGCGGTGGTAGGTACGTGCGGCCTATATATTGACATTCTGTAATTATTTAATATAGGTAACAATATGAATAATATTAGCATGCCACCCGTGCGAAGCTGGGGCGAGTCGCTAGTTACATTTAAGTTCGTTGAGAGGATGGGTTTGTGTGATATTTTGTTGTGAGTGCACACTGTCGCCATCTATTGTTAGAGTTGTCATGTGATAATATTTCGATGACACAAACGCGTTTTGTCATTTATGTGAATCGTGATGTAATTAATGTTTACTCAATTAGGCACATTTACGTTTTGTATCATTTAAGGGATGGAATAAATTGCAAAGGAAACTAAAACTAATTTAAACGCGATAATTCTTACAAAATATCGCTTAATAAAATACTGACTTAACTCGAAGAGATGATTTTTGGGACATCTTAAAAGAAGTTCTTAGACAAAAGTTAAAAAAAAGAAAAGCATGGGCAATGAAAGAGAGGAGCCGTGAGACAGGCGAAGGTAACCCAATGCCGGCGGATGTTTATAAGAAATTAAAACAAAACAGGCTACAGGCTAGCTTTTGAACCAAATAGGGGCAGGGAGGGGGCGGAGGTTCGATCCTGCCGTTAGCACAGATGAGATTAGAGTCATGTCATCATGACGACCGATATGGCGTGGAGGTCAGTATACCTGCACTTCACTCCAGAGGTCGTGGGTTCGATTCTCATACAGAACAAATCATTGTGTTTTATAAATATAAATATTTGTTCTGGTCTGGGTGTTTTTCTATGTATATTAAGTATGTATTTACAAAAAAAAATAAGTATTTATGTATGTTTATCCGTTATTTAGTATCCATAACACAAGTTCTTAATGATACTTATCTTGGAACTAAATAATTGGTGTAAGTGTCAGAAATATTTATTTATTTATTATGTGACCTACCAGTTCAAGTGTGGTTTAGGACATTGGGACTGAATTTTTAATTTCTATCTTATTATTTAAATCTAAAGCTTTTTAGGACGGTACTAAAACATTAACTGGGGCTGAAGCTTGTTACGATAAAAATATGGTAAGAACTCGGCAAGGATTTGTCAATACAAACCTTATATCACAGTCACATGGAAGTCAGCTAAATTCTTACTTAGTATTACTCATATTTTTATAAACACGCAAGCATATATTAATGTTCGTTACTATTGCACGTTTCAGGTGTATAGTGATCCTACCAAGACCTAAGAAGCCCAAGCCAACCTTACCTGCAAGTGGTGCACCTGCCGATCAACGGACGAGGGACGAGGCTCTGGCGAACATAACAGTGCCCGATAAACGGCGATAGGCTCGCCACCTATTACGTGGGACCAACTATATAATGGGTAAGTGTGGGCGTATAATATACCTCTGCCTCCCTTTCGGGGAAACAGGAGAGATTGATTTATGTACGTATGTGTTACTAAAGAAAGAAAGATATTTTAATCAACTGCACAAGTACAACGTATATGACCAGTGTAAAAGTTTCACAACACTGAATTGTGCAGTCAAAAGACGAAATGCAGCTATAACAATGGTTTTAAAAAGAATAAAAATAAAAATTACACACAAGGTACTATTTTCAACATTAATCACAAAGTTATAACAATAATACTACTATAATAAGCCACCTTTAACCTAATTTAAAAGACAAACCATAAATAAAAAAACATTATTAAATAAAAATACATATAGAAAGAACCAGCAACAAAAAATATATAGAAATTGAACAGGTTCAGGGTTTATTAAAAACATACATACTTTTACGCCTTTTCCCCGAAGGGGAAATCAGAGGCATATTATACGCCCACACTTCGCCAATTGTATTGTTGGTCCCACGTAAGAGGTGGCGAGCCTATTGCCGCTTACCGGGCACTGTTATATTCGCCAGAGCCTCGTCGGTTGATCGGCAGGTGCACCTCTTGCAGGTGAGGTTGGCTTGGGATCCTTAGGTCTTGATAGGATCCCTATACACCCCCCCAGATTATACTCGTACACCATAATAAAACTTAGCCAATATATAATTAAGACGCGCAGGCAAAACCGCGGGCATTAACTACCAAGTTATTTCATAAACAGATGGTCACAAAAATAAACTGATACTATTTTCTTTTCAAAACGATGTTGGCCCAAAAAAGTAAAGAATAATGTAACCTTCCATCATTAAGCAAGTAAGTACCTTTTAAAACTGATTATAAGAAAACTCAGACTCTCCTAGCAATGGCGAGATGATTCTAATTTAAATTTGAAATAATTGACCCGTATTGTAATACGATTTTGGCCCAAAATTGGAGTGGCAGGAAGTGCGAAGCGCCGCCACCGGCCCATTTGCCAGCCGGCTGATTTGATTTTATTAGTCAGCCCATGGGCAAATGCCCGTGTCCTGCCTGACTCATTAATTTGTCTCGACTTGTACCTATTGGTTAGTTGGATTGGTTGGTGCCTTTTAATAAAAAAAATAACTATTATTTTAACTAATTGAGGTGCGTACAACGTCAAAGTGTTACCCTTGATCAGTGAGTGATTGTACACGTTATTCATCAGAGTAAAACTATGCAAAAGAAAAACAGTATAAAAGGAAATAATTGATTAATTATACGTTTAAATGTATTTTTTATCTATAAATACATTACATAGTAAATAAATACATAAATATTAACTTACAATTACACCAATTATGTAGTTCCAAGATAAGTATCATTAAGAACTTGTGTTATGTATACTTAAGAACGGACACACATACTGAAATACCTTTTTTTAAATACATACTTAATACACGCAGCCCAGAACAAATATTCATGTTCATGCACACAAAGATTTGTCGTGTGATCCCTCACGAATGAATGAATATTTTGAACCCACGGCCTCTGGAGTGTAATGCAGGTATACTAACCTTTGCGGGATTGTTCGAAAGGGTTACCGCGGCCTTGGTGTTACAGGCTCAAGATGGTTTTTAGTCAGCCTATGTATATTAAGTATGTATTAACAAAAAAAAAGAATTTTCGTATGTTTATCCGTTCTTTAGTATCCATAACTTAAGTTCTTATCTTGGAACTAAAAACAATGGTGTGATTTGTAAGAGAATATATCGGTCGCCCTATTGCATTTTACCTGAAGATAAGCATATCGATGCAGTTCACAGCAGTTAGAACCTTTCATACCATTGAATAAGCACAATTACAACCGACTCATCCTCGCACCCACAAAAATGCCGTTTCACGCCCGGCTTGAAAGATCCGGGACTTAGATACAGAAATCGGAATGATCCAATAGTACAACTAATCTACTATCCATATCAAACAATAACAAGAATTAATAACAATGAACACCCTAGTATAACATTAAAGGAAAACTTTTAGAAGGTCTTCTATACAAATAAACATTCGAAACGTACGAACAAACAGACCGTATAATTTAATGATAAAATTATACACGCTAAGGTCAACGACCTTAGCTCGTTTTTGCGAATCGATTAAGTATTCATTTATGTCAGAAAGTAGTTTCATTGATAACGTAATTGGAATATATTATGTATGAATTCTTTCGGATACTTCAATCACTCGTAAAAAAAACAAATACAAATAAAATACATATTCTTCTACTTCCATTTAAATAATGGCTTCGTGCGTCTAGCACATTTAGCCAGTGTCAAGTAAGTGATATATTAATTATAAATAATTCATAGTAAATGAGAAAGAGTGGTGATCAAGATGATAAATCGAAGATGACATACCCTCCTCTAAACCCCTTGAGTCCTCAGTAAAGATGTGGGACTATACTGAGATCTCACATAGACTCCTTGAGAGAAAATTTGAAAAGTGATGTTGCACTGTTTTGTTTGATTTACCAATTCATGTATGTTCACAAACACTTAACGGTTAATAATCCACCGTTATTACACATTAATGTTAGAAAAATCACAAATTTTAGAAAATAAAACATAACTGCAGACATGACGCTTCACTTTCCCGCCAAGAAGTCCAAATACATATTTAAACTTTTTCATTTCCTTCTTTTTTTTTCAGGTTGATAAATAATATATTCGAACAACTTAAATAAAATATTTTTAGTACCTAAAAACCACTTAACTTATTTCCAACGTTGATATTTGCCACTTATCCCCGCCAGAACCATCAAAAGTAAATATAATCTTACCGCTTCCTCCTATTTCAAAGCGTTGATCTGCTCATCGTACAGCATCTAAGTCTTCTATGATATTAGCCACTTATCCATACGGTTTAGCTACAGAACCATCAACAGTAGCTAAAGAATTAACGTTTACTCTTCTTTCAAAGCGCTCATCAGCTCACAGTACAGCGGCTCAGCCTCCTGATCCATAACTCTCGGTTACAAAACCCACAAGAGTTTATAGACACTTACCGTTTCATACCATATCAGCCTCAAATCAAATCAAATAATTTATTTGCGATAACATAGGTACATTAGTATCTTTATAGGTAGATAACATTATGTTTAGTAGTTTCACTATGTTCTGCTTTCAATAACGTGCAAATGTTTAGTAGGAAAAATATAACATGAAATTAATATTATTACTACATTATTCAAACAAAAAAAGAAAAAATACTTTAATTAAAATTATTATGTTCTAAATCAATTTAAAATTACAATTTTCATTTATGTCAAGTTGATAATATACATGGTGGTCTGGTACACATTAAATTAAACTATTAAATTACTAAAATTATTTTTATTACTTATCACTAAAAAAATCAGCGACCGAATATTAGGATTTTTTATTAGAAGCAAAAGAAAAAGTTTTCTAAATTTATAAATATTAACTTCTTTTAACTTTTTTGGTAGTTTATTATAAATTTTAGGAGCCATACCGTAAAAACTATTTCTTTTTAAAGTCTTTTTTGAGACCGGGGCACTGAGTAGATGGCCATGGCGACGGCTTATTTTTGTCTGCCGTTTGTGGCCCCTCTTTTGATATCTGCTTCTGATCCTTAAGTCTCGGTTACTGAACCCTCAAATTACATAGACACTTACCGTTTCCTCCTCTTCCAAAGCGCTCATCAGCTCATAATACAGCATCTCAGCCTCCTTTGATATCTGCCCCTTATCCATATCGCTTCTGTGCGATATATCGCACGTCAAATCCGACTGTAGATGCATCTTAACACTAATTATCACTTACACATGTTATATTTACACTTTCACTATTAATACACTTGTAGTTTACACTTCAGTGATAACTCATCTCTCTATCTTTGGTATTTATCTGTTTGGCGTCACCGTAATTTCTTTGCCAGTAATGTCTTTATTTACTGTTAATGTCATGTCTATAATTTAAGGGGTGTAGTTAGTTAAATATATGGTTGTTAAGGCGATTGTAACAGTCGATTTTTCTAAAATGAAGTAAAAATATTTTAATAAATTATGGTTAAGGAGCTTACAACTGCCGATGTCATTCCCAGAGTTGTAGAAAATAAATAATAATTTTAATTGCATTGTAATTGTTCGAGAAAAATGTATAACTAATAAAGCGCCTAGAACAGGGAAATTAGCTTTTTTATTTAAAGTAAAGTAAAGTAAAAAAAATATTTATTTCATAAACTATTATACATAGTACTTGAATACGTCATGATTACAATTACAAATGAAAAAAAAAACAATCGAAATAATATTACACTAAAACACGAATTTCTTTTATAAATACATAGTGGCATCGCGCGGTAAGCACACGTAGCCGGTGTCAAGTAAAATATATAGTAATAATATATATCTCATAGCAAATGAGAAAGAGTGGTGATATAGGTGATAATAAAACTACTAAGACCTGTAATAGGATATAAGCATTTCCTGTAATTTACACATGTTTAGAACAAATAAATATATCTTTAACTTTAGCGTTATCTTTAAATGGTAAATGAGATGCCCTGTCTTAAGTCCCTTGAGTCCTCAGTAAATATGTGGGCAGTGGGACTATACTGAGATCTCTTATGGATTTCTTGAGAGAATTTGAAAAGTTATGTTGCACTGTTTTGTTTCATTTACCAACAGGCATGCTCTAATCCACCGTTATTAACAATTACATAGCCCTTCACTTTCCCGCCAAAAAGTCAGCTTTTTTTTAATAGCAATCTACCAAAGTGTTCAGGATAACATTAAGGCCTTATTTGGCGTGGAGGTCAGTATACCTGCACTTCACTCCAGAGGTCGTGGGTTCGATTCCCACACAGGACAAATCTTTGTGTGCATGAACATGAATATTTGTTCTGGTCTGGGTGTTTTCCTATGTATATTAAGTATGTATTTACAAAAAAAAAAAGTATTTAAGTATGTTTATCCGTTCTTTAGTATCCATAACACAAGTTCTTAGTGATACTTATCGTGGAACTAAAGAATTGGTGTGATTGTAAGAGAATATTTATTTATTTATTATTCTATTGAGATATTCGGCTTAGATGAGTACTTAGATCTTTTTATGATCACAAGACGTTTTAATGAGGGTGTATAAGGATCCTACCAAGACTTAAGGAGCCCAAGCCAACCTCACCTGCAAGTGGTGCACCTGCCGCTCAACGGACGAGGCTCTGGCGAACATAACAGTGCCCGGTCAGCGGCAATAGGCTCTCCATCTGTTACGTGAGCCTAACAATTGGCGAAGTGTGGGCGTATAATATGCATCTGCCTACTCCTTTGGGGAAACAGGCGTGAATGTATGTATGTAAGAAGTTTTAATCGTCTCATCGACGTTTGCAAGGATTAGCATAGCCAATAAATAACTGGACGCTAACAAGTAACATTCCATCTCTTGCTTTATACATGCAGTGGATTAGCCGTTCTGTTGTTTCCAAATAGATCTAAAAATACAGCTAAGTCGACGACATGAATAATTTTATCTCAAGCTTAGAATTAACACGTCTGTTCCATTAGAAATGAATTATTGCATCAACTGTTCTTGCGTATTTACGGCTGACGACCGATACGGCGTGGTGGCACTCCTGAGGTGGGTTCGATTCCCACACAGGACAAATCTTTGTGGGTATAATCATGAATGTTTGTTCTGGTTTGGGTGTTTTTTTATGTATATTTAGTATGAATTTAAAAAATCTATTTCAGTATGTTTATCCATTATTTAGTATCCATAATACAACTTCTTAATGATACTTATGTTGGTACTAAATAATTGGTGTAGTTGTCAGAAATATTTATTTATTTAACAAAATTAGAAATTGTGTAGTTTATGAGAATTAAGCATGAATCAGCCATCCCTTCGTTCAACCATGTTATTAAACTTCCCATAACATAAGTTGTCCCATGTAGGGTGACCCAGAGGGGTGGCCTTATATTTTTACATACTTAAATAGAAGAAACAATATATATACATATACAGTTTATCTAATAGGTGAAGCGCTCGTAGCTCTGTGATCTTCGAAGTACAGCAGAGTTTACAGAGGTCAGTCCTTGGATGGGTGACCGTTTGTGTGGCATTTGATATCGAGCGCTTCCGTGCTTTGGAAGGCACGCTAAGCCGTTGGTCCCGGTTATCAACAAATGTGATAGTCGTTAAGTCATGTTAGAGGCCTAATGGGCGGCTTAAAATATTAAAACAGCAAGACGCCATACACCTGCCTCCGCCAATCCGCACTGGGTCCGCGTGGTGGAGTATGACCCAATACCCTCGCACCTTAGTATGTGAGAGGAGGCTCGTGCTCAGTAGTGGGACGATAATGGGCTGAGATGATGATGATGATGATGATAAATAGGTAAAATAATACTTTAGATCGCAAGATGGACAGACGAGCTGATGAAGGTGCAGGATCAGACTGGATGTAGGCCGCTTGCGATCGGTCCCATTGGAATGGAAGTTGATGAAGAAGGTCTCTGTTCAGCAGTGGCCTTCTTGGGCTGATAATGACACATTTTTGTACATACATACATATATACATAGAATAACACCCAGACCGGAACAAATATTTATGTTGACGCTCACATAGATTTGACCTGTGTGGAAATAGAACCCACGACCTCAGGAGCGGAGTGCAGGTATACTGACACCCACGCCATATCGGTCACCTTACTTGTTATATTGACATAATTATTAGCATTCATCTTTATCCCTTTTAATTGACAGATTTTTAATTTTATTATTTTTGGCTTCTTGCAAGTCTATTGGAGTATGTAGTCTATGGGAACAGGACATTAAATACAATAGCAACATTGAAGTACCTAAGTAATTGATTTTGCAGCGGTCTTCATGCAGAAAATTGGATGAGTTTAACTTAACTAGCTATCATTACACAGACCAGTTAATGGAGTTTTATTATAAGACTTTTTGTTTCTTACAGTAAGCCTTTTACCACATACAGACAATATAAAATTTCATGAAGCCATATCTAAACCTCCTATCCTACCAAGACTTAAGGAGCCCTAGCCAACCTGACCTGCAAGTGGTGCACCTGCCGATTAACGGACGAGGCTCTGGCGAATTTCGTGAGACCAACTATATAATTGGCGAAGTGTGGGCGTATAAGCCTCTGCCTACCCCTTCGGGGAAACAGGCGTAAATGCATGTATGTATATACAAACCTAAATGAAGCAGAGCATATACCACCAGAGGGTCTACTCTAATTTAACGAAAACGAAGCTTCTTTATACCTATCTCTTTCACTCTCTAGGTACATCATTATCGAGAGAAAGGGATGGATATAACAAAGTTTAGATTTCGTTGAATTAGGCCGTAAGATCAAAAATTTAAAGTAGTTAATTAATTTGAGTTTTTCCACTCAGGAGAGTCAGTGTGGACCGCTCGCAGCTGGAAATTACGCATGGAATGAAGTGCAGGTTGATATACCTCTGCACTCTTTCAATACTTTAATTTTTAATCCATCACTTGCTTACGGTAACGGCTTTATCGCTTACGACATTGTTAACTACTACCGTCGATATATACTAGTTATTTTCTATTGTCAAAAGTTAAATAAGCGTGGTTAGATAAACGCCTTAGTAAATCCACACAAATTTCCCGTCGAAATAAAGTTCGTTTCTAAGCCGTCAACTTCACCATATCTTGCCCTAAGCACACATGATGTAGACGTATGGATCCTGTGGTGTGGAAGTGGCTGATTGGCCCTCGTATTTGTTTTGCATACCGGGAGGAGACAAGCCTGATTTAGATCGTCTGGAATGTCGGCGAAGTGTCGCGACACTCGGCCAGAAACAGGTATTTCTAGACACCGTACATCAATCCGCAGCGTCGTCCACGGAGATCCATTCAGATCTAATTGGCATGCAATTTCAAAACATTTCTATAAAGATATGGGTAAAGAATTTTTTTTTGCTGTCTGGTACCGGCCTAGTTCCATCCCCCTCTCATCTCACGGGGAGGCGTTAGAGAAAATCTACCGGATGATGGGCAGCAGCGTCATCCTGCGTACTGGCTTAAACTGCCACCAACCCGCCAGCCCAGGGGGCCTACCGCCGAGTTCGATGACAATCGATTATAAGGCAAAATAGATTTCGAATTGATTCTGTCGTACCGCCGAACTTATGAAAATCGAAACAAAATGGCGTTTTCCATTTACCTATTGGTCTGTCACGGACTGAAGGTCATGAATGAGAGGTGGCTGTCGGCAGGTTCCCCGGTACGGATTAATGAACGTAAACAAAGTTTGATCTAGATGGATTACCGGTAAACCATCGAATTCGGCGGTAGGCCCCCAGTGGTGATTGTGGGTAGAATAGAATGTAATCTATTGGGGACGCTAATGTTCAGCAGTGGAATATATAAGGCCTATATGATGAAATAAACTTTATAGGAACATTTCAAACGGAACATGCGAATTCTTTGCCTAATAATAATAGCACTTTTATAAAAATAAATCTATTTCTTTAGGACACGTAACCTTATTATGTTTTTATGAGTTATTAGAAATTATCACCGATTTCGTGATTTTCTTTTCTCTATAATCCCTTAATGTTTAAATGTAATCGTAGTGTAGTAAGTTTAGAGTGTTAGGTTTATTATCATTTTTTGCTATTTTCTTTTTGATTGTAATATTACGTATGCAAGATGTTTAATGTATATTGTTGTAATTTTTATTGTAGTTAATGCTGTGTCTTATGTTAATAATCCAATAAATAAATAAATAAATGAGTAATATTGATCTTTTAAGCGGGGCGTGAAACGTTATTTTAGCTGACTGTCATGAGTGGTTGCGCTTTGTATCGTACTTATTTCACGGTTTGAAGCGCCTTAATTTTTATTTGGACTGCATCGTCTGCTTACCATTAGGCAAGATGTAACCGTTATGAAGTGCCATTTAAAAAAAAAAACTAATCCTAGTCTAATCGAACCCACGACCTCATGGTCTTCAGATATTTGCGAGGGGTACGAGGAGCTTTAAGTTTCATTATTTATATATTTCATGATAGCTATCTTAATTAAGAAAACAGAAGTATCTGAAAGGGTGTATAGGGTTCCTACCAAGACCAAAGGAGCCCAAGCCAACCTCACGCAAGTGAGGTGGTGGTGCACGTGCCGATCAACGGACGAGGCTTTGGCTAACATAACAGAGCCCGGCTCGCTACCTATTACGTGGGACCAACTATATAAATGGCGAAGTGTGGGCGTAGAATATGCCTCTGCCTACCCCGGTGAAACAGGCGTGAATTAATGTATGTATTATGTAAGTATCTGAAAGTAGTGCGTAACTGACATTTAGCCAAATCTGTTTTGGCCAGTAAGCAGACCTTAAGCTAGGCTTAAAAGGCTAGCATCATTCTAGCATATCCCTAGACTTAAATCAGTTCAGAAGCAAAAGTGTACTTTGTAAAAAAACGAAGATAAATCTTGAAAACCAAGCATATGCGTTTCTGGAAATAAATCAATTAGAATGAAGAATTTCATTGTTTACAGTACAAGACTGATTCAAGAATACATGTAGGTACTCTGAAAATAGCAGGTCAGTACCTGGAAACGGGCGAGCGGCGACATTTTACCGATGTTTACTAACCATTGCTTTGTAAACTGGGCGCGCATTAATCTCGGTGCTAAATTAAGCGCCGTTCGTTATGGTGCTTCCTGAGGAGAGTTTCCGCAGTCACATTGTTAGTATAGTGCACTCAATTTATTAATATCGTTTTTCATCATATTTAATTGATTACTTAGTTCCAAGATGAGTATCATTAAGAACTTGTGTTATGGATACTAAAGAACGGCTAAACATACTTAAATACCTTTTTTTTGTTAATACATACTTAATATACATAGGGAAACACCCAGACCAGAACAAATATTCATGTGCACACAAAGATTTGACCTGTATAGATTGAACCCACGACCTCTGGAGTGAAGTGCAGGTATACTGACCTCCACGCCAAATCGGTCGTCCTTACATAATTGGTAGCGATGATATATCCACTATACTGCCTATAATCACCACTGGGCTGGCGGGTTGGTGATCGCAGTTCAAGCCAGTACGCAGGATGACGCTGCTGCCCATCATCCGGTTAGATTTGTCTTCGTCGACTCTTACGACTCCACGTGAGATAAGAGGGGGAACCACACGGCGCAATTTAAGAGCGGCCTTTGCCCTGAAATTCAGAGGGTCTCGGGTTCAAACCCTGGTGGCGCACCTATGACTTTTAGAAGTTATGTGCGTAATTATCGCTGGATCCGTGCCTCGGAAAGCACCTCAAACCGTTGGTCCCGGTTATCATGAATATCTATGGCATTCGTTATTAGGAAGTCTGTGCCTTCTAACAGACTGACAGCTGGTTTAACCATAGAATGATGTTTCCCTCTGGGTTGCGGAGGTCAGACGGCAGTCGCTCCACGTAATAACTGAAATTCAGTCAAACCTGGTTGAACCAGTGAGCAGACCCTGGGCCCTAAGCTTAAGCCTAGGGCAACCGGGATAATGCTAGGATATGATGATGGAACCACACGGCGCAATGATCGATATATGATTGGTAATTATGCTAATCTTAACATAAAAATTAAACTTACATTAAATTTTACTGTTGGTACTGGGATTCGAATCGACGACCCTTCGTGTGAAATGTGTTTTTAAATAAATGACATTTAATAAACTTTCAGTTTTTTCTAAACTTTTAATTCAGAGTAAGTAACCGTTATATCTTTAAATAAACTGTACATACACAAACATACATTCGAATTCTAACTAACAGTATTACTGTTGGGGAACATTAACTGAGTAACGATAACCACGATCCGTAACCTAATTCTTAATGTTTACTTAAGTTACTAAGCAGTAAACACTTGAACCAATAAAGTTTAAACATTTTACGATATTTGGAAAGAGATTTTTAAACATTTACTTACCATTTAGTAAACTTCAAAAGCTAATAAAATGTATTGTTGACATTTTTTTTATAGACAGAAATCTTTTTACGTTGTATAGTAAATCGTAAAAAGTAAATATATATGAGACAAAATAATAGCTATAACGCTCGAACATAGAAAAATTTATAACAAAAAAATTAATGAAAACGAGAACAAATATTACTATCAACACTAAAAGACAATATTTGCCCTATATGGGAATCGAACTTATGACCTTAGCATTATAGTTATATCAAACGACGCGTGATATTGTTTGTTGAAAGCATATGATGTAATCGTTACAGATACGTTTAAGACTACATAGTTTATAGTTTTTTAATATTATACAGAACAATATATATGTCACCGTAAGATTGTAAATAACGTTAAATTATAATCTATCCCGCGATATTGTAATCTGTCGAAAAATTGTGATCCGAAACAAACTGCTCACAATTTAACGCATTATTTTTCGACAGATTATAATCTATCGAAGACAAACCGTTAAATCACAATCTGTCGCGCGTTAAATTGTCAACTGTTTAAAGCCTGTCCATGATTGGCTGGTCTTGCCATCAAGAGTTATTATTTAACTGCACTTCTTTAGGTTATCACAGGTCCGTTAACACTCCCTACAACTTATTATTATAATACAATGCGTTATTATTATTAACACGAAATCTGTTTGAAATCACCAAAACACTGTTTGTTTACATTTCACAACGAATGAATTTTGACTAATAACAAGCGAAGATGGCGACGACGGGCGACTGAGCGGGGAATATGAGGTTCAACCAATCAGAGCGCGAGGTGCGTTCTGTCACATGCCATTTTACAATCTGACGGTTTGTCTTCGATAGATTATAATCTATCGAAAAATAATGCGTTAAATTGTGAGCAGTTTGTTACGGATCACAATTTTTCGACAGATTACAATATCGCGGGATAGATTATAATTTAACGTTATTTACAATTTTACGGTGACATATACATACATATAACACATATATAAAAACATAACAACGTATGTACATCTTGGGTTATGTTATAGGAGTTTTCGTAAAGATCTCATTGTTTTCTAATATACAAGAGAAGGGTGTAATTAATAAAGTACATACATACATTCACGCCTATTTCCCCGAAGGAGTAGGCAGAGGCATACTAATACGCCCACACTTCGTCAATTATATAGTTGGTCCAACGTAATAGGTAGCGAGCCTATTGCCGCTTACCGGGCACTGTTATGATCGCCAGAGCCTCGTTCGTTGAATTGCAGGTGAGGTTGGCTTGGGCTCCTTAGGTCTTGTTAGGATCTCTATGTACCCATAATATATGCAATTAGTAAAGTGAGCTTTAAAATACCCTTACGTAAGAATACTAAGGCTGATAGAATAGAAGACGTTATTCAGCAGTGGTCTTCTAAAGGCTGAATCGACAAAGTGTACGAGTTCTGCATAATAATAGGTTGGGGAAAAAGTCTTTTCGTATTTTTGTATGAAAAGTCAAGACATTTTTTTCAAAGTTTATTTACATTTATTTACAATATATATGTACCGTTTTATTGAATAACTTTCTGCCATTTTGTGGGCAGAGACATTATCCCGTTACTGTAGAAACTTTGGGACTTCTGATCAAAAAAACGGGACAAATAGTTTTGGCAGTCCTCTCTTGAGGTCAACCTTACAGAACCTAAAGAATTCTGCAGAGACCGAAACAGGTGAAAATCTGAAGGCGCAAGGTCAGGGCTATATGGTGGATGCACTAGGACCTCCCAGTCGAACTCTCTTAATTTTTGCTGAGTGGCTAAAGATGTGTGTGGTCTAGCGTTATCGTGATGAAAGACCACACCCTTCCTGTTGATCAATTCCGGCCGTTTTCTCTCGACTGCTTCCTTTAATCTCATCAGTTGCTGGCAGTAAAGATCAGAATCGATGGTTTTGCCGGGCGGTAAAAGCTCATAATAAACAATGCCCTTCCAATCCCACCATACACACAGCATCACCTTATTTCGTGTTAGGCCAGGTTTGGCCACAGTCTGTGAAGCCTGGCCAACTTTCGACCACGACCTTTTTCGCACGTTCTTGTCGTACGTGATCCACTTTTCATCGCCAGTTATCAATCTCTTCAAAAACGGCTCGGTTTCATTACGTCTCAATAATGAATCGCAAATGAGTACACGGTTCATTAAGTTTCTTTGAGTGAGCTCGTGTGGCACCCAAATATCGAGCTTTTTTGTATAACCAGCTTTCTTCAAATGGGTCAAAGCTGTTTTGTGGTCAATTCCCAGTTCTTCAGCTACATCGTAACTACTAATATGCCGATTTTGCTCCACTCTTTCAAAAATGGCGTCCATTTTATTCGTAACAGGGCGACCAGAGCGAGGTGCATCTTTAACATCAAAATTTCCGGACTGAAAACGTTTGAACCAAATTTGTGCTACTCTTACTGACACTGCATCAGGTCCATAAACATCACAAATTTTTTTCACTGCTTGAGTTGCATTTTTGCCTTTTCTATAATAAAATTTTAAAATGTATCGAATTTCTTCATTAGATTCACTCATTTTAACGGAGAGAAAAACAAATGAAAAATAGCGGGAAACAACTTTTTTTTCTTTTTTTCTTTTCTTTATAATGGAACCTTTTTAATGTTACCAAAACCAGCCAGACACAAATAGTACAGTCAAAAAAATTTTATAATAAGTTTATACCTACGTTATGCGAAAAGACTTTTTCCCCGACCTAATATGTTGTTGCTAGATGATGCTGTGTGAGATGTCTGGCAAATTGATTTAGAGAGAGACCAGAAACTAAATGAAATATTCCTGTGAATACTAAACGACAATATTTGCTCTGTGTAAGAATCGAATTCGCGAACTTAAAAAGACAGCGTCGTAACAACCGTGGAAAGGTTAAAGTAAAGTCCTTTTTTAGTTAACTGTATGTTACAATGTACCGCAGTCCTTCAAAGAGGGTTTAGCGACCTCGACGTAAATTGTTCACGCAATTAACGCTTGAGACGTCTCAATTTAGTGTTTATTTATTTTGTACAGGCAAACGACCTGCCTCTCAGTGAGCAGAAGCGATCGTAGAGTTCAGCCCTTGGATGGGTGACCTCTGTGGTGTTTGTTTGGTATAATATCGAGAGTTCCCAAGCTTTGGAAGATACATTATGATTCTGATCACCACGCTGGGCAGGCGGGTTGGTGACCGCAGTTTAAGCCAGGAAAGTAACAGCTGCCCATCATCCGACTGACTCTTACGAAAAACAAAAAATTCTAAATTCAAAATCATTTATTTAAGTTTAGCTCAATAGAGCTCTTATGAAGGTCAAAATTAAAACGTAACGCGCCCATTCACTGCGGCGGAGCTTGATCGTAAAAGAACGGGCAAGGAAATTGTCCGAAAAAAAAAAAAGGTTTTTTCTCCCGCCAGATACAAATGTACTTAAACTAAAAACATAGCTTACAAAAAAAAAAACTTGTGTTTCGAAGTTACAAAATTTTATTTTAAAAAATTTCAATTTATATTGGTCTCTCACTCCTTAGCAAGATGAACATAATTAAGGATAAAAAAAAAAAGCAAAAAAAAATACCGGCCGAATTAAAAAACTTATTTTTTGGAAAGTCGGTTAAGAAATTGTAGAATGAGCAGACCAGTCCCCGTGGTTGTGGTACTATTCCAGGCAGGTACCACACATCACAATCTTAGTATTATATTATTAGTAAGTACGGATAGTATATAAAACTTACGAGCCACTGAACCACACAAAGTGCAATGTAACTGTTCCTCTCTAGATATAACGGACCATGAATTTATCGTGTTGGTTTATGATAATTAAAACTCAATTTATGTATGTATCTCGCACATTCAAAACTTTAACGAGCAGATTCTGTTATGGCAACGATGCTATATACCGTTTTATTTACACTCTATATCATATAAAGGGTATGCTATTTTGGAAATAGAAAATATCACCTAGACCAGGGGGCCTACCGCCGAGTTCGATGGCAATCGATTATAAGGCAAAATGGATTTCGAATTGATTCTGTCGTACCGCCGAACTCATGGAAATCGAAACAAAATGGCGTTCTCCATTTACCTATTTGGTCTGTCACGGACTGAAGGTCATGAAAGAGAGGTGATTGTCGGCAGATTCCCCGGTACGGATTAATGAACGCAAAACAAAGTTTGATCTAGATGGATTACCGGTAATCCATCGAATTCGGCAGTAGGCCCCCAGATCAAATATTATTGACCATATCCATGATATGAAGCGCTGGAGAACTGCATTAACTGCTCACCATCAGGAAAAATGCGGTCATTATGACGTTTCATATACATATAAATATGTATATACTTTGTAATTTATTTGGTACAAAAATACAAGTTAACAAATGTTTTTTTTGTGCAACATAAAGTTAAATAGTTTTTCCGTACACACTTAAAGTTACCGTAATTATATAAAAATTAGTTAAATTCAAAAAGTAATCATTATAAGGAATAGAAAAAACTCATTCAACAATACAGAGAGACAAAATAAACAAAATGATATGTCTTTTTAAGATCAACAGGATCCGGATCCGAACGAGTCAAATTAGTACAAATTAAATGGAAATTCGATATATTTTTTTAACAACAATAAAAGAGATATGAGCTGTACCATAATCAAGAAATAAAAGCAAATATTTTTTTTTTAGAATTCGCAAGGTTTGTCAGTTTATCTGACCTGTTGTAGTTTTTTCTTAAGTCTTGTCAGTCTGCCAGTCAAAGCACATGGAAACCAAACCAGTACAAAGAGCTCTAAAAGATAGTTTTAAAAGTAAAAATATCAAGCTCAAAGTAGAAATAACATAATGCCTTTTTAAATCCTGATTAATGGTATCAACGAAAACCGGGTATATCAAAACGCAGTGATAATTTGTTAAAATAAAATCCAGCTTACGGTTGTAATTACGGTATTTTAATAACGGTAATAATTTATTTTACCTGTCTGGGTATCTGACAGACAGGTTGTGTTTATATTTTGGGCGGACGAAAAGATTTTTTTAGGATAAAAATGGGTGGCTGTATGAGACGTATTTTTGAAATTTTTGTTTTTAAGAAGTTAAATTCGAAAGTAACTTTTTTTAAAATTAGTTTTAATTTAATTTATTATTCAATGAAGTATAAGATTCACTTCGACTACTTAAATATGGCTCATATTTAATGTGTCATCAAAATTAATAAATTACCAACCTAACCTAACCTTTTTGTACATCAAAAAATTCTGATGGAGCACGTAATCCCCTATTAGATGCTAGATCAGTATTTTTGATGATCAAAAAAGTATTTTTTAGAGGTTCAGTTTATTATATTCCCTTAAATATAGAGTAATAATGCATAATTCTGATAAGAAGCAATAATTTTATTAAATGCATAAAAAATATATGTACTTTATTGTACGAGTTGTCTTTAAGATCAACAAGATCATTTACTCTGAAGTACTCTGGTTTAAAGTCAGATAACTAATATTAAAAAACAATTACAGATTATATTGTACTCCATAAATATAATTGACGTTACTCCTTAACAAATGAATATAATGATTATGCCTATTTATATACACTTCACTAAAATTCCCCATTTAACAAAACAATGCGATAAGTAGGTCAGCCGGCTTATCAATTAAAAAAACCTTATTTCAAATATGTGTCAAAGTATTTTTCGATCCGGGTTTTTTTTCGGGAATTCCCCTAATATTGTTTAACAAATATAGTCAAATTGGTCACCAAATGATGCGTTTACCGCGTTTTATTCTTTTAACCCTGGTCAATGTATGGCTACCATAAATTTAACCTTATGCAGTTCAGTTACGGTAGAAAACCAGTAAAAAAATTCAATTGTCTCTGCCTGTTAAAGGCTTTCAAGGGTTCATTATTCGAAATTCCTTTGTGGCTATCTAAACTCTAATTTTTAACCATAAACTGTAGCCAGATTAGTTTAGCTCAGTGTTGATAGATCACTTTAGATCAGTCAGTAAGTCAGTGAGTCACGTCTCGTTTTGTAGATTTCGTTTAGATGTAGATAGCGCACGAGCTGATTGTAGAGCCGGCATTTAAACAATTATCGTTTAATTTATTTACTTTATAAGCAATTCACTTTAAGTTAATTATTTTATTGCATTCCACATCAGTGGGGATACTCCTAAGGACGAGGGTTCGATTCCCTAAAAATAAAATTATAAGTGTTTTTTAAATGTGACTTGTCTAAATGAAGGTGCATTAAATAAAGTGAGCTGTAAAAATACTCTTAAGTTAGCATAGTAAGGCTCATTTACCATTCATCATCTTTATCATCACTTGTTTTATTTTCTAAAATTTGTGATATTTCTAACATGAATGTGTAATAACGGTGGATTATTAACCGTTAAGTGTTTGTGAACATACCTGAGTGTTGGTAAATCAAACAAAACAGTGCAACATCACTTTTCAAATTTTCTTTCAAGGAGTCCATGTGGGATCTTAGTATAGTCCCACATCTTTACTGAGGACTCAAGGGGCTTAGGGGAGGGTATCTCATTTACCATTTATCTTCTTTATCACCACTCATTCTTATTTACAATGATTTATATATTATTAATATATCTCTTACTTGACACAGGCAAAATATGCATCAGTCCGTTTTCGGTCGGTCGAAATCTATCCTCTAAATAAAAAAAACAAAAAATAAAATATACTTTATTGTGTTCAAGATCAACATGACCATTTAGATTCGACAAACATTTACACAAAATGGAAATTCGATATATATTTTTAACAACAATGAAAGAAATACGAGCGGCACCATAATAAAGAAATAAAAGCAAATTGGTTCTGTGCCAGAATTTGTCAAGATTTGTCAGTCTGTCGGTGACTCTTATCGGGGGGATCTGTCAGTCAGCCTGTCGTGATTGTAAAGGAGGGTGGGGATTGTCCGTCAGTCAGTCAGTCTGTAGGTGACTCCAACGAGGCTTCCAAAAGGCAACGAGATTGAGAGGTATGCCTCAAGAAACTCATCTCGGCTTTTTTCAAATTATGTCTTAAGATCTAATACAATTAAAGAAATAAAATATTATGATTACCGCTGTTCTTGAAAGTAACAAAATCTTATATCTAAAGATCATATCTCATCAGATAAGGTTCTTATTTTAAGAAAGAAAGGAGCAATTCATGTCGCTTCCAGTTAACGTAACTTTCGGTAGACGGATCCTATAAAAACGGTCATTCTATGTCTAGATTTCATACAAATGATTTTATAGAAAGTGAGAAATCACTAAAAACAGAAAGCGTACTTCTCAAAAACAGTGGAAATCTGTCGACAGTTCAAACGTGTCCTGAATAAAGATCAGTGTTTCCGTATTCGCTAGATGGCAGCACCGAGTAAGGCGGAAATAACCTACATTTTCATTTATTTATAGTTACGGTCAAAAACATTATACCTTAAAACTTGTAGGTCCATAGAATTACATGGTTTTAATTTACACAATACATTTATAACATTTTGCTGTGCTCGGTGGTCGGAAACGATCACCGAAGTACAGCAGAGTTTACAGAGGTCAGTCCTTGGATGGGTGACCATTTGTGTGACATTTGATATCGAGCGCTTCCGTGCTTCGGAAGGCACGTTAAGCCGTTGGTCCCGGTTATCACTAAATGTGGTAGTCGTTAAGCCATGTTAGAGGCCTAATGGGCGGCTTGATAAATTCTAACAGCAGGACGCCATACACCTGCCTCCGCCAATACGCACTGGGTCAGCGTGGTGGAATATGACCCAATACCCTCCCACCTTGATATGTGAGAGGAGGCTCGTGCTCAGTAGTGGGACGTAAATGGGCTGAGATGATGAGATGATGATGATAACATTATACTGCTACAATACACTGCGATTGAAATCCTCGAAATGTGTTTTAAATGGTATGTATTTTTAATTTTGTTAAAATTAAACAGTTTTTGTCTTCACTCACTGAAACTTCACTGGGGTTATACGTTTGTGGAGTTCACTAATAGATTATATTGTTTAACAAATATAACCAGTGAAAAACCCGCGCCAATTCACTAATTTACTTATTTTAGATAATACCAGGATACTCCTTTGCGAAATCTACAAAATGTCCAATGAGCCATTAAATAAATATAATATAAATATATCTGACACTTACACCAATTATTTAGTTCCAAGATAAGTATTATTAAGAACTTGTGTTATAGATACTAAATAACGGATAAACATACATAAATACTTTTTTTTTAAATACATACTTAATATACATAGAAAAACACCCAGACCAGAACAAATATACATATTTATACACACAAATATTTGTCTTGTGTGGGAATCGAACCCACGACCTCAGGAGTGGAATGCGGGTATACTCGCCACCACGCCATATCGGTCGTCAAATAGATTACTCCTCGGGCTTAGGAAAAATTTTGATACCTTTAGTGTGAATTATACAACAGAAAATTTTACTTTTGCGGTGGCGGCTTATTCAAAGAATACTACCAACGCATCTCTTCCCTTGGGTTTCGTAAATGGCGACTTAGGGACTAAAGACTGCACATATATCCATCAGCTTAGAGCGACGACGAGCTCACCACCATCACGCTGAGCACATGTGCAGTTGTTATTTGGTAAAAAGTGGACTGTGACAGTAGACTGCTTTTGCGGTCCTTATTGCCTAGTCTCTGACTACCCCTTCGGGGATAATAGTCGTGAGTGTATTCATGTACCTATGTCTATAAAATTTTACGTCAGTAGAAACTTTACAGTGAACAATAAAACAGACGCGTTAGTTTTCTTAAAATTATTTTGACATTCGTAATGTAAGTGCTTCAATTGGAGCCCAGGTTTAATAAAGTATTTTTTATTCAAGAAAAAAATGTTCCTTATAAAACTTTAATTATCAATCAATTAAAGCAAAATTCATAGTTAAATACTTACGCAAAGTGAAACGCAAATCATTTAATTATAAAAATAGTCGGTTCTGTTCATTAGCTATATTAAATGGCCATTGAGCGAGCATTGTAATACAAAGACCGGAAGTTACGCTACACCCTGTATACTTATACTATAGTTCATATATCAAAGCTGCAGGCAGATAGTGAAATCCGCCGTTTTATAAAATGTCTGGAAAATTTGTCAAAGTATGGCAAATGGTATTGTAAAATGTCGTTACAAAAATACTAGACTAAAAGTCGGTCAAAGTATGCCGAACGATTTTAAGCGACATTTTGCTAAAAAAAACTACATTAGACTTCAATTTATAACATACATACATACATCATACACAACGCAATTCAACCCCAAATAAAGCATTAAGTACTACATACTATTACATACTAGGTTTGGGTTCTGGAGAACGGCGTTGAAATACATTTTAATATGTGCTTACACGTTAAAAATAAGTAGGAAATTCCTATATTTGTCCAAATTCGTAGGTGGGACCTACAAATTTGGACAAATATAGAAATATAGGAAGAAAATATACCGATTTCATATCAAACATGTTTCTCCCTAAGCCATTGGAGTGTTCTAAGTTTACCGTACGCATTTACTCTAAAGCCTCTGCATATTATATTTCTCATACTTTAATTATTTGTCCAGACATTTTGTAAAATGACTTACCGAACAATGTATCTACGACATTTATTGCATACTCTATAGTGACCATAGTTCACTCAGTAAAATATACTTCAAAAAGCTTAAGAGTTTTTTTTGAATTGACAAGACAAAAGATTTCATAATGAAATAGCTTTAGAACAAACGGTCACCCATTCAACTTTTTCGCTGCTTAACTTCATTAATAGTTTTTTATCAAACATTCAAATATTCTGAATAATTTCTTTTACATCAGATAATATATTACAATAGAGGTATTTGAGTGTTTATGTCATGGCAGGCACGTATGGGGCATGATGTTATTTCAAGCAGTGTGCACGCCTGAGACACGATCGCCCCGGCTAAGCGTGAGTCGTGCTCGCTTTCAGAATTCGTTTATCATTATTATCACATATTAGACTTCACAATGTCCTAGACTGTTACTTAGGTACCAACATACATATTCTAGACCTACAGTTAATTGCCTCAAATAAACATTTACAAATGTAAAAATAATCAACTGATTTTGGCGTGGTAGCGAGTGTATGAACATGAATATTTGTTCTGGTTTCAGTGTTTCCCTATATATATTAAGTATGTATGTACAAAAACAAAGTGTTTATGTATGTTTCTTCGTAATTTAGTATTCATAACACTTGTCCTTAGTAATACTTATCATGGAACTAAATAATTGATGTAATTGTCAAAACATATTTATTTATTTACAACAGATTTTTTTAAATTAAAAAAATATAACTTACTTTTTTCTTGACATAAAATAAGTCTCACACAATTCATTTAAAGCCCTGAGACCTGAGTTAGTGAAAACCTAACACAATACTCTTAGTTTAAGTCTAGGGCAACCGGGATAATGCTAAGATATGATGATGATGGAAAAGTATGATATTAGATTAAATTGTTTTTGCCACATACCAACTTCCATCTTTTTCATTTTATATATCTTAATCTTATTATTTCAATGTACCTTATTATACATACACATACATACATTCGCGCCTGTTTCCCCGAAGGGGTTGGCAGAGGCATATTATACGCCCACACTTCGCCAATTATATAGTTGGGCCCACGTGGAGAGCCTATTGCCGCTGACCGGGCACTGTTATGTTCGCCAGAGCCTCGTCCGTTGATCGGCAGGTGCACCGCTTGCAGGTGAGGTTGGCTTGGGCTCCTTAGGTCTTATAGGATCCCTATACATACCTAATTCTACACATAATAAAAACAAGTCTGGTTAGCAATTAAATCACCGTTTATTGCATAATTTTTGCTTTCAAATCAACTTTTGTGTGTCAATGTTTTGTTTACACTTAAACACATATTGTTGACCTAAAAACAAGTCGGCACAAGGCCTTGCTTATTTAAATAAGTACTTTCAGCAATATCTCGGCTAAGAATTACAATATCGTAAACAATTTAAAAAAAATATATATACACACGAATTGAGAAACCTTTTTTTTAAAGTCGGTTAAAAGCTACCTATATATATATATATATATTTTGACACAAATTTGACATTAATCATTGCTCGTTGCCATTGTAAGCAATTAATTGACATGACATTTCAATTTTCCTTTTAAAAACGACTTTCGCTTGTAATTTCATAAACTTGGAGTGCAAGAGAAATGTATGAGAAATTAAAATTAAACCGGAATCACAAAAGCGTATTTTTATCATGTAAGAGACAAATTTTATCAATCAAAATGTTTACTATAACGAAAATAAAGTGTTGTTATAAGGTTTAATTACGAACAGATGATAAGACAAGACATTTATCAATGAACGCAAAGTCAGATCGCCGATTCTTATTCATATGCCACAAAGACTCATTTCTGTCAAATTGTATGATATTGATGCGCTTACATGTTCAAGTGCGTGTCATATTAACGCATAACAGATAAGGTTTACATACAGTAACTCGATAAGCCTATTAGAACTGAGATCTACATATGCGACCGAACGTAATCCCGGTATTACGAAATGCGACCTGATTTCAATCAATCAATGAATACGTGAAACGGAACGGATTCAAAAGCTCTGGAAGGAGGCTAGCCCACAATTTAAAGTAAAAAGTTTTTATACCGTAGATAGATAAACCAAAAAAAGTTTTGTTAGCACAGGGAGTATTCATTAACACTAATCACAATCACATGTACACAAAAACAGGTTTTATTAAGAAACACCGCCAACACAAGGGTAATTTAAAAAGACCGCGCGCGCCTTCTTTTTGTTTTTTTTTCTAAAACGTTTGGCGCGCAGTGCGTGCGCTTCGCAAGCGGCCGCCATGACACTGCCCGCGTTAAATGCTAAGTCTGTGCTCCAGCGCACGAGTATTTACATAATTATCGTTATGTTAGCTCGGCGGAGCCTGTTCCCGGCAGGATAATATCAGCATCGGGCCTACAGCTTGATCGAGATCAAGAAATTTATGGTGCAAAATGGTATGACCATAAAACTTGCTTTTCTGCATAACTTCAATACTTTCAACGGGGCTGACAAGATTGTTTACTTTGATATATTGAGCATATATTAAAACGACTATTGAGCCAAAACGGTTTATAATAATTTTGCACTTAATGAAAGAACCTTCCATTAATAAAATCAATTTCTAACCAACATTGCGAATGCGTAAAAATATCGAATAAGTATGGGGATAACTTCTTTAACTAAAATGATTAAAACTACTTTTTAAAGTTAAATACCTACTGACTAAATTCACGCCAGATTTTATTAATAATTAATTTAATAACTTGTATTAGCAACTTAAATTTTTTAACTACATCTTTCAAGTAGCTCTATCTAAAGTCTAGATTCTAGACTATGTACGATGGGTGCTTGCTTAGCTTAAAAATAAACATTTTTTTTGCATGTACATACAAACAGCAATACACATAACGATACATTTATTTTATACATTTATGTATGACATATTAACAATTTAATAATTAAAAATTTACAGGTACAATTAGCTGTAACTTTTTTTTTAGTAAAATTGTTGTGCGTTCTAATACTTGTAACTCATACCTATTAATAAGTCGGGACCATTTATAATCGATTTGATGGTAATAAATAAATAATACTACAAGACGCATCACGCCCGTTCTACAATAACGAACTGTAAAATGTATAACTGCAGTCTCATTTCTGCATCACAATAGGTATACCTCCCTGATAACCCCGGGGTCATCGCTCGAAGGGTCCAGGATCGCACAATGCGTCCCTAAGGACCCCACTTCCTCCAGCGAAACCATCTGCATTATAAGTGGGTTTTCTATACTATTTATTACATATTGAATATTCGTTTTATTTCAATAGGAGAGCTATTTGTTTGTAGTTTTCTTTCAGTTATGAGTACACAACTGTAGGTAAGTGGCTTATTATCGTGATTTGTGATTTTCCGTAATGGTTCCTAAACTACGTCGAAGCCTCTAGTAAAGTCTTCACTTCTTTCCTAAGGTAGGACTTTACGTAAAATAAATAATAATTCATTTATTCTTCCCTTTACATAATTTAGATTATACGGTTAAAAAAGTTTCTAAATAATAAAATTTTAACTAGAATTTAATTTTATTTAATTACGAAGGTGCAGAGAGCAAAAGGTAATGGCTTAGCTTGTGCTGTCCAGCGTATACACACTAGACGGCGCTGGTTTTCAGCCACCCCTGTTCCCTGAGACGTATTTATGGGAAATACGTACTTTCACGTGACTTTGAGTGTAACTAAACGATGCATTATGGTAAGTTCAACCACGCAAATTATTTGTTTTATAAGGTGGGGCGCCGGTCTAGAAAAGCGTGATCTTACAGCGAGCTCTCATCTCATGGGGAGTCGTAAGAGTCGACGAAGAGAAATCTGCAATCACCAACAAATCTACCCAGCGTGGTGATTACGGGCAGATGCCCCCAGTATAATTAATCATTGAGGTGGCCTACGTTCTGTAGTAGACTTTATATGGCTGAAATACTGATGAAGCAAATTAAAGCCTCTATTTCTTCTCAATATCACCAGACGGACTGCTCTCTGTTGAAATTAAATAAAATCCAGCTCCGTAACGAGCCAGTCGCTAGTTCGCTATTTAATTATGAATTTATGAGGGACGGGAAAATGCAAACCTAGGCGTAACGCCGGTTGCACGGTGACGAGCGTTAGCGTTGAATTTTGTAAAAAATTACATTGCAAATTAGTTATTATGTGCATATATTAGGGAAACCAGCTTGCGTAGGAAGGCTTACAAGAAATGATAGCAATAAATTTACAAATTATGAAACATATTTAAAAAAAAGATCTCTCCACGTTGTCATTTCCAGAGTCATTTAGCCTTAAAACGACAAGGTTAAAGCTAAATACTCTTACGTTAAGATTACATTCAATATATACTAAATATTATATACTTAAATCTGGTAAAAACATACTAAGAACACTCAATCCACAAAAATAGCATAAATATGTCATTTGTACGAAAAACATATTCACAACAGTTCGAATGATGGAATACTTAATAATATGCACGAGGCTTCAATCGTGGTTTCCCAAAGTCAATGTAAATTATTTTCAAAATTTAACTATTTCACTGGAAAGCCACCCAAAATTGTATACAAATACAGATTATAGTATTATCATTATAGACATGTTTGCTGTGTTAATCGAGTTATCGATTAGGGACCACCAGTTGTGGTTAAGTACTGATCTATCAATAATGAGTTCACCGTACCTGCTATTGTCGTTAAGGTTCTTTGATACAAAATTCTCTATATTAAAAGCGGTTTGATTCAGGTTAAAAATAATGTATTTATAATATATGTCTTAAAATTTGTGCAAGCTGACAAATAGCCAGTCAGATCAGAAAATATTACCGAGTTAAGCAAAGTCCAGTTTTTAGATAAATAACCATTTGTGCGACATTTAAGATCGACTGTTTTCATGCTTTGGATAATTAGTTGATTCCAGGTACTACTATAGACTAGTTGAGTTAAAGGTATCTTGGCTTTTATAAATTAATTTTCATATAATTTTTTTAATAAATTTAATAGCACGATGCCACAGACCTATATAAATAATATGAAAGGGGGTCTCATAGCTTAAATTTCAATCAAGCCTCGGAAAAGGTAGAGTTTTAAAGAACTAAATGTCATATTTACTATAAAACCTTACATTTTAATGTAAGAAGCTTATTTCAATATAATAAGTCGGTTTCCACACAGGACAAATATTTGAATTTATATATCTTTTATTTGTTGTCTTATACCTTTAGTACGAGGTAGGAGGTTTAAGGTCTAGAAGCGTTATACAAGAATATTTTATTGGAGAACATTTCAAAATCGCTATCGCCTCTAAATGCGCTCTCACCCTAAACGCTGCAGCTCCTCTCAGTTTCTGGTTAATTAAGACACTGTTTTGAGTGGCACTTACGGCGGACTAAATAAATAATGGCGTCTACATTTTGGCCCCAGGTTCCGTACGCTATACTTTTTTAAAATGGAATAATAATATCTTACGAGAAAAAGGTGCCCACTGTTGAAAGATTTCATAAAAGTTCTAAGGAATTTTTCAAGATTTTTGTTCTTGGTAATCTTTGCTGTAGATTTTATTGTTTTGATGTTTGTAAGTTATTTTTCGTAAACTAATTTATGAAAACTGTTGTTGAAACTGATATACGAGCGATATAGCTCTGGGATAGATACTTACCCATTTTAAGAGCTACCATATCATATAAGCCTTATAAAGCACAATGCTGAACATTTGCCTCCCCAATAGATTATATTCTATTGGTGGTAATCGCCTATAATTACAACTAGTATGTAGGGGGGTTCCTGATCGCAGTTCAAGCAAGTACGCTGGATGACGCTGCTGCCTTTCATCCAGTAGGATTTCTCTTTGACGACTCTTAGGACTCCCATGAGATGAGAGGGGGGGCTGGGGTACTTAACCGTTCATAACTCTATAAGAGTTTTATTCTTTACAGAAGAACCCTTTGTTTGTAAGCAACTAAGTACATTTTCTTCTAACTGGCGGGAGAAAAACTAACCTTGACGATTTTCTTGCCCGTTTTTTTACGATCAAGCTCCCGCCCGCAGTGAGTGGGCGCGCTAGTTTTTAAGTTTTGACCTTCATAAGAGCTCTTTTGAGCCAAACTTGAATAAATTATTTTGTATTTTTTTAACACTGACTTCCTAATAACGACTGCCATATATGTTCATGACAGCCGGAACCAACTTAAGCTGCTGTCCTAAGCACAGAGCAAGCGATAATTACGCACGTAACTTTGAAAAGTCATAGGTGCGCCACCAGGGTTTGAACCCTCATCATATTCCAGCATTATCCCGGTTGCCCTAGACTTAAACTTAGGGTCCAGGGTCTGCTCACTGGTTCAACCAGATTTAACTAAATGTCAATTATTACATGGAGCGACTGCCGTCTGACCTCCGCAACCCAGAGGGAAACATCATTCTATGGTTAAACCAGCTATCAGTCTGTTAGAAGGCACTGACTTCCTAATGACGACTGCCATAGATGTTCATGACAGCCGGGACCAACGGCTTAACGTGCTTTCCGAGGCACTGAGCAAGCGATAATTAGAGTTTAGAGGGTGTAGGGTTTGAACCCTAGACCCCCTAAATTAGAAGTCTATGTTTCTTGCCACTGGGCTATTGTCTCTCGATCACTTGGCTATCTTAAACAATAACTGTATGTACCTAAAGAAGACGTTAGATAATTTTTTGTACGTTCCTAAGGCTGCTCGAGTAATATTGATATCGGAAAAACTTTTATAATATCGTATTACGGAAATATCATGTTTTGCGAAAGAAGTCTTTTGACTGATAACTTTCTTTATTCAGATAAAGAAGCCTCATATTGGAATCCACTTTTCCTTGACTGAAGGAACATATCTATCGAATATACCTAATTTACGGGGTGTCAAAAGTGAAGTCACAATCATTTATTCATGTGGGCTCTTATGAAGGTCAAACTTAAAATTTATCGCGTCCATTAACTGCGGGCGGGAGATTGGTCTTAAAAGAACGGGCAAAAAAATAGTTAAGTTTTGTTTTTTCTCCCGCCAATTACAAAGTACTTAAATTAAAAACATAGTTTACAAAAGAAAAAAAAATTGTTTATTGGGCTCCTTCCAACATCTTAAGAGTCAAGCCAATCTCACCTACAAGTGGTGCACCTGCTGATCAACAGACAAGGCTCTGGCGAACATAAGCATTCCCGGTAAGCGGCAATAGGCTCGCCACCTATTTCGTGGGACCAACAACTTAATTGGCGAAGTGTGGGCTTATTATATGTCTCTGCCTACCCCTTCGGGGAAAAAGGCGTGATTATATGTATACCTAATTAACGTATGTATACCTATTGTGTCAATGGCAGGGAGAACTAACCGCCTGCATTCAACATAATGACACATACAATTACAATAATCTAGGGAAGCAGTCAGATATCTTTTTGAAATGGAGACCCTTTGACTGGAAACGTAATGTGAGTAGTCAACCGCAAGATGGACAGACATCCTGATAACGGGCGTGGGACGATAAATTAAATGATAAATGCAGGCCGCTTGCATCGGCGATCGGTAAAGTTGGAAATTCTATAAAAGTAAAAAGTTCTTTATTTCATAAACTATTACATAGCACTTGAAAACGTCAAAACAAAATATAAATTAAAAAAAACTAAACACTATTACAATGAAATCACGAAGCTTAGATTCACTTACATGCAAAAAAAAATATAAATTAAGTGTGAGTGAATCTAAGTGCCAGTTCTGAGCCCCCGCTCTGTGAGAATAACTGACAAGAAACTCACAGGCTATGCTCTTTTAAATTATCAATCAAATATAATTTAATTTAAAAATATAAGGTGAGCGATTGGGGCAGAAAGTATTAAGTAAATGGATGCCCTTTGATAGAACATATAGCGTGGAACATCAAACTGTAAGATGACCTAATAATGGAAGCCCTAGAAGCAGCCAGCCTGCAATCCTATCACATTGGAGGTTAATAAGGAAGGTGCAGCAGTAAGCTGATGATGATGAAGGTGATGATGCTTTCTCTCAGCACCATTCTGCTAACCCAAAGGTTGACAAGTACAGAACGCTATGTAGCATAAACTTCGGCTCTTTGTACAATTATTACCTTTTTTACATTAAATAATGGCTTCGTGCGTTCAACACATTAAGCCTGAGTCAAGTAAGTGATATATTAATAACATATGAATCATAGTAAAAGAGAATGAGTGGTGATAAAAATGATAAATGGTAAATGAGACGCCCTCCCCTAAACCCCTTGAGTCCTCAGTAATGATGTGGGACCATTCTGAGATCTCACATGGACTTCTTGAGAGAATTTGAAAAGTGATGTTGCACTGTTTTTTTCCATTTACCAACACTCATGTATGTTCACAAACACTTAACGGTTAATAATTCACCGTTTACACATTAATGTTAGAAATATCACAAAGCTTAGAAAATAAAACAAAACTGCAGACATGACGCTTCACTTTCCCGCCAAGCCAATTATTACTTGGGCTTTAATAAAAAATTATGCTTTTTTGTAGCAGGGGTTTAAAGGATAATGAACTATACATATTGCCATTTTCATACTAAGCCATATAAAAGTCTAATAAACTAATCCTAGTCATAACTAAAGCTCGCATACCGCTAAACCCTTCATAAACCATGGTGCATCAAAAATGGCCAGCTCAGGGTTTGGCCACCTTCCAGCCGCCCAGCTCACGAAACCGTCGGCATATTAATCAGAGGTAATTGTGTGTATTATAATGAATTATCGATGTGTGACATACTCAAGCAACGCATACGCATGCAACAGAGATGAGAATATATTTCTTAGACATCTCTCATAGCATAGCATTTAGTCCCAAACTAAGCATATGTTGTATAATTTGTAGGTAACTTTGCTGTACCCAGGGGTCCCTCAAAAGTCTGATCCAACCTTGGACCTGGACCGATAGGACCTCGAGTAAGCTCACATTAAAATGTTGTGCTAATTTGTTTTTTTTATTGTTGTATGTTTATTAACCACCGCATCGCCTTTACAGTTTTCTGCTAACCCTAAGGTTATTTGGCAGAGAATGCCTTATGGCATTAAATTCGCCTTTTTAATACTTTTAAGTGTGCAATAAAGATTAAATAAATAAGTAATATTTAAGAGAACGCTTTCATTTTATGCGACGACGATTAATTCTATGCTTACCTTATTTATACTAATAAGTATAACTTAATTACGTTTACAAGACGGCGCTTACCTGAAACAAATAAAAAAACATAAAATAAGTACCTACATAATTTCTAGTTAAAAACAGTATTAAATAAATATTCTCTCTAGCTCAAAGATTAAGTATCATTAAGAACTTGTGTTAAGAATACTACACAACGGATAAACATACTTTTATGCAACTTTTTTGTTATAAATACATACTAAATAAACATAGGAAACACTCAGGCCAGAACAAATATTCATATTCATGCACATGATTTGTCCTGTGAGGGGAATCGAACCCACGACCTCAGGAGCGGAGTGCAGGTATACTGACCTTCACTCCACATCGGTCCACGCAATAAAGTTGATAAGCACGTAAGGACTGAACAAAACATTAAACTAAAAGATATTAAATGAAATCAGTAACGGCCAGTACGGTCGCATTATGATTTAAAGTTTTTAAGCATATGATGATATGACACATTACATTGCAATACATAGTAAACTGTGAAAAGCAGAATGTCAGGTTGGTTGTTTTGGATTACAATTACAAACCATACAAATCATTTATTAAAAGAAAGAAAAAAAAAATTATTCAATACAAGTTGCAAGAAAAAAATTAACATAAAATAAATACAAAATAATAAAAACACAAATCAATAACAATAAGAACTCAAGTGAAAGAAGTTATTGCATGTCACATGGAAGTAGGTTGTCACAAATATGGATAGATACAATGTGACGCCCTGTAAGGGCATAGCAACAAAACAAAGGGCCTACTAAGTGCCTGCGTCCTAGGTGAATTAAGACATTAAAGATTAACAATATATTTATTTATTTATATAATTTATATTAATTGATATTATCATGGAAAAATTCCTGCATATTATAATAGCATTTTTTAATTAAGAATGTCTTTAAAGTTTAAGTAAAAAGCGGAAGATTATTTATATCTTTTATGTAATTTGGTATATGATTGAATATTTGAATTAACATGCTATGAGGGCTTGTCGAGATTAATTTTAGTGTTGAAAAAGGGATTTTTAGTTTATTCTGATATCTATTGTTTCTTCTCATTCTTTTCTTTTCTCATTAATTTATATATTGTAATAAATACCAGGGCCGTAAAATTTTATTGGATTTAAACGTTAAAATGTGCATCTACGACGATACATAAATGTATATATGAACAGTTTTCTTATATTTATTTATATTATATTTACTACATAAACACATTTAAATTGAGTTTTAATAATTAATGAGCTGTATTACGAATGTGCGCGGCTACCAGTTAGAAAACTTTATTTATAACATAATAAATAGTCAAGAAACATAAAAACCTAACCAAAATAGTAAATAAAAAAGAAAGTCGCTGAAGTTTCTAAATTAATAATTAAAATAAATTAATAAAATTCTGACCTCAATAAAAAAAATCTTTAGCAGTAGACTTCAAATGTTAAAAAGTTACCCAATTCTATAGCCAGACAGATAACATTTCTCATGTAATTATTTTTATCCCACTAATTACAGTGTTCCCTTGAATTGTATGCGTGCCCACCTTGCGCTTATATATATATATATATATATATATATATCCCTTATTGCAAATTCAACAAAACAAAAGTAAAAAAAGTAAAAGTAAAAAAAATATTTATTTCATAAACTATTATACATAGTACTTGAAAACGTCATGATCACAAATGAAAAAAAAAACAATCGAAATAATATTACACTAAATCACGAAGCTTAGATTCACTTACATGCAACAAAACAATTTAAAAATAAAAAATAATTAAGTGTAAGTGAATCTAAGTGCCAGTTCCGAGCCACCGCTCTGTAAGAAGAACTGGCAAGAAACTCACAGGCTATGCTCTTTTAAATATGTCCATTAGTTTGGTACTAGAATTACAATCTTCATTTGTCTGTGAAGCTATACAATGCAATATAACATAACCTTAGATTAAAAATTAATATACAAAACAAACAAACAAACATAAAGAAACACATATACAAAACAAACAAGTACGAAGGTGGGCTTATCTCTAAGAGAGATCTCTTCCAGCCCACCCTAACAGGAGTGAGAATTTTGTATGTGGGATAAGAATTATTACAATAGGACAAAAACATAGCAGTAACATTAAATACAAACAAATAAAAAAATAATCTCTCTTATTGTTTTATCATTATTTTACTCCTCTCATTTCGCTGTGAGGGCGCTCCGGAATGCAAGGCGCCGCCTGCGCATGTATATCTGTCACTTGCACTGAGTCGCGCGCGCATTAATATTGCACTCATTGAACGCAGACGCCACTGATAAAAATACATTTCGGTACCCAGATTTTTCTTTTCAAAGTCTTTTCGAACTTCTGTCAAGCGGAACGTGAAATAGCATTGTCGCTTAGTAGGTGCGCTTGTTTTCATGCTTGTCCTACGGTATGAAACGCTTCTATATTTTGGAAAACATATACTTGAGAGCATAAATATCGCACATTAGAGATATTTAAAAAAAAATTGTCTTTTTTCGATTACCAGTTTATAAATGTTATGTTTTAGAAACATTGTTTTGTAGTAAACATAAAGTAACCAAACAACAGAAAAACACTATAGACTTTTTAGTATATTTTCTAATAATTTTCCAATAAAAGTAACTGCGATAATAATTATGCTCTCAAGTGTTATATCTTATTTTACAGTCAGGGTGTGGCCATTTTGACGAATAAAATAAAATACCTTTTCTAAAGGTTTGCTTACAGCCGAGACTATCTGTGATTGTAACTTCAAGGCGTACTCTATTATAACGAAACTTCGTTATATCCACCCCTTTTACTCGATAATGCTATACCCAGGGAGTGACAGAGATAGGTATAACGAAGTTTAGTTATCATTGAATTAGAGAAGGCCCTCTGTGCCATACCAGTAATGACCTATGGATGTCAAAAAGTGGTATTTCGCTACAGGTGTTATGAGATTTCTCTCAATTCTCTTTCACCTTATCTTACCATACCACAAATCTACATAAATGTATATTTTCACAAAATATTTACACATAATTAAAATTATAAACGAGAAACATAAAATAATAATAATCAAATAAATAAATATTTTCTGTCAATTACACCAATTATTTAGTTCCTAGATAAGTATCATTAAGAACTTGTGTTATGGATACTAAACAATAAACATACTTAAATACCTTTTTTTTTTTGTAAATACATACTTAATATTATTATAATATAGGAAAACACCCAGACCAGAACAAATATTCATATTCATTCACACAATGATTTGTCCTGTGTGGGAATCGAACCCACGACCTCTAGAGTGAAGTGAAGTATACCTAACTGACCTCCACGCCATATCGGTCAACATGTTTGTCGGTTTGGAAAAATCACCTTAACAAAAATGGAATAAAAAAATATTTTCCTTAAGCTATAGACTAGACACCGATGACATATAGATAGACCGATGATCTGGTCAAGGCGGCGGGAAGCCGATGTATGCAAGAGACCCTGGATCGCTCAATGTGTAAATCTATTGGTGAGGCCTATGTTCAGCAGTGGACTACATATGGCTAAGATGATGATGATGATAAAGTATAGACTGTATTTTAATAAGGTGACACAAGAGAGGCAGTTGGCTACAGCTAATGTGTACTAAAAATATAAATTGTATTTGAAATCTTTTAGAAAAATGTAAAAGGCGATACGGAAGGCCGCGCACGATTACAGTTTTCTGGTATAAATTCATAACACGGCTTGCAACCCGCAAACGAAATAAATATAACACTAAATATAAGCGGCCATTTTGTTCTCGAAATTGTTTCTGCCATTTCGTGTTTGTTGTGCTATGGAGTTAGGTAGTTGTAAAATATATGAATAATTTCAGATAAAGAATAAATTTAATAAGGACTTAATATTTTGTCATTAACTAACCTCAAAATGTATTTTGGGATAATATACCATATTTTATATTTATTTTATTTATATTACCAATATTCTACAAATTTGACAAAATAATTGATTCGCTTTTCAATATAATCCTTGTTGTTTGTTTTAAGTTGCTTAAGTTTTAATATCAAAACTTCTTTACACAACTTAAAACACCAATAAGTACTAATTCAAGCACTAATATTATTTTCGTCTTGATGAAATAACATAAAGTTTTGTAACTAACTATGATTTTTAATCAATATTTTTTTCATATTAATGACAATGTTATAATTTTTTTAATATGTACTTTCTCCGAAGGGGCAGGCAGGGGCATATTATACGCTCACACTTCGCCAATTATATAGTTGGTCCCACGTAATAGGTGGCGAGCCTATTGCCGCTTACCGGGCACTGTTATGTTCGCCAGTGCCTCGTCGTTGATCGGCAGGTGCACCACTTGCCGGTGAGGTTGGCTTGGGCTCCTTAGGTCTTGGTAGGATCCCTATACACCTCACATTATAATTAATTTGTTATTTTTATTGCAATACCCTGAAAGGGTTCATCACGTCTGTGACCACTGTTTTACTCATGAGTATTTTGACTTTGAACTCATCCCTTCAGAGGTTCGAAGTTTTGGTAGAAACAAATCATTTCTCGAGTAAAGGGTATAAGACTCTAGTAGTAAGTCTCTCAAGCGACAGACACATTACATTTAAAAACACACCGACACACAATAACAATAAATTAATTAACACGATGCATTTGATACGTGAATAATCCATTGCAACTCGCAGACGAGACCGGCCATCGCCTGGTGCGACCGCAAAACAATTCATTTTAATATCACACTCATACACTGCTTGCAAAAAAGTAGCCTGAACAGCAGACCAAACCAAACCTACAGCCAAAGTATTAAAGTTCAATTTTCCAAAGGTTTGAAATGACAAAATTTCGGTATGAGCTTTGTTTACACATTCGCATTGCGGTTGGCCATTATTAATTTGTTAATCTGATGAGAATATTAATTAATTAATGCAGAATAAAAATCATTTCGAATATTGCAATGCAATGTTTTTGAGATAGAACGATCTTTAATAAATAATAGAAAATTACCATCAAAAGTTAAAGGAAATGGTTGTACATTTCACACAGCGCCATGCTGTAATACTTTCGCCGGTACGAAAAGTATTAGTACTTATTTAATGTAAGTACTTATTTATTCACCGAGAATACCCTGCCCACAAACCTGTGGAGCTTTATGGTACTCCCTGAGACGCTATTTTCTAGCTACACATACGACCTAACCCTTGTCCCTGGAGAATACCAGTATTTTATCATCATCCTGGTATGTCCCCTCATATTCTAGCATTATCCCTAGTCTTTAGTTTCTGGACCAGGTTCTGCTCACTGGTCTAACCAGAATTACATGAAGCGACTGCCATCTGGCCTTCGCAACCCAGCTGTGAGGATATAAGACGTCATTGACTTCCTAATGAGAAGAATTCGTGTATGAGAAGGTTAATGAGTGTGAATGAAGCTAAGAGTGTGTGCCAAGATCGTAGCAAGTGGAAGGATGTGATCTCTGCCTGCCCCTACGGGAAAGAGGCGTGACATTATGTATGACTTCCTAATAACGACTGCCATAGATGTTCGTGACAGCCGGGACCAATGGCTTAACGTGCTTTCCGAGATACGAAGCAAAGATAATTACGAACATATAAATTGGAAGCAGGCATTAATGTCTTTTCCCGCTATTCGCCTCGGTTTTGTAATCGAATCATCACCACTCATGTTATTCTTCGCATTAAATTTATCTCATTTTAGACCGTCCATTTTCCATACACTGACAAACGTTTTTCTTTTAGTTAGACTAGAGTAAACCAGTATTTTGTTAGTTGGTACTAAACATTGACAAATCTAAACAATATGATATGGTATTGCAGTGGACGGGTCATCCATAGGGCGTGAGTTTTATTTCCACCTGGATCACCGCGCACGGATGAATTTTTCCCATTGAAAAAATCACCTTATAACTATGATATAAATAGTTTGGTGTATTGGGCTCCTTCCAATATTCTAGGAGTCAAGCTAACCTCACCTGCAAGTGGTGCACCTGCCGATCAACGGACGAGGTTCTGGCTTACATAAACGTGCCCGGAAAGCGGCAATAGACTCGCCACCTATTACGTAGGACCAAAAACATTATTAGCGAAGTGTGGGCATATAATATGCCTCTGCCTACCCCTTCGTGGAAACAGGCGTGAATATATGTATAAATAGTTTCATAAACTAAGATTTAAAGAACTTATTTTATTTAGTGAATAGAAGAAAACAACTACATATAAAACTATAGCAAACGACCTAAACAAAGCATTTGATCAGGCAAAATCCCGCAAACATAGAATGCAGAAGCCAGCCATAACGGGCTTGCCGCAGCCTGGTTAATGACGCGAGGCGGAATGGCGGTCAGTGGACGTCCAGCCCTGATCCCCCAGGATGGACTGCGGACACCGTTATTAGATCAACTAAACTGTTTGGGAATGGGGATTTTAGCTTTTGTTTATGTCGTCATTTGGAATATGCCAGAAACAGTCAAATCCATGAGAATGAAATGGAGAAAAATCCTTCCTATAAATTCAACTTTCTACTAACTCCTATCTTAGCCCTGATGAAGACAAGGACCTCAGACCTGAGCAAATACTTTATAAGGTTGAAAAAAGTAAGAAAGCAGCCATCGCAAAATATTAAAAGTGGTCGCAAATTTTATGGTCTGTACCTACCACCTATTTGATCTCATCAATACAACAAACCTACGGAATTCGGCTTAAAGTATACCAGCTAATCAGGCAAAATGGTGCCCTGTAGTTAGAGGATGTACAGCCTTAATCCCCTAGTGTAAACTGCGGACACCGGCATTAGATCCACCAAACAATTTGGGAACGGGAAATTTTTCTTTTAGTTTTAGTGTCATTTGAAATTTATCGGAAATAGTCACAGACAACGTGTTTTTAACTGCTTGTATCTTGGAAAACACTATTCTAATGAAGTCTATGAAGCCATGGAGCTCACACCCAAGTAAATACCTTATTAGCTTGGAAAGGGCGAGCAAGCGACTACCACAATAGATCAAAACTGGTTGTAATGATACTGGTTACAATAATAGGACCTGAGAAGTCTATATCAATACACCCAAATATAGAAAACTAACCCACCCCTTATGTTGTGGGTTCGATTCCGGTGTGGAACCGGCCAAGAATAGTACCACCTCCTCTCATCTCACGGGAAGTCGTAAGAATCGACGAAGAGAAATACTACCAGAAGATACCACCGCACCGCCTTTAAATTTTTCTGCTAACCCTAAGGTCAACTGGCAGAGATTGCCTTATGGCATTAAGTTCGCCTTTTGTAATTCTTTTAGGTGTGTAATAAAGATTAAATAAATCAAAGATGGGCAGCATCGTCATTCTGCGTACTGGCTGGAGCTGCGATCACCAATCCGCTTGTCAAGCGTGGTGATGATTATAAGCAAATATCCCCAATAGAAAATCATCTCTTTGGGAGGCCAATGTCCAACAGTAGACTTATAAATCTAATTAAGTACTAAAATAATTTTGAAATCAGTCCAGTATTTCGGAGCATATTCAATGCAAACAAACAGTCACTGTCCCATCTATAAAACTATGGATATCGATAGAGCATTCCAACGTACCAATAACATTACTGTAATATTAAATACCAGCCTTCAGCAAAATCACTGCTGGGGAACGTTTATATCTAAAGCTCGGAGTATTTATGAACACAAAAACTGTGCAGGAAAAAAGATTCACTGTACTCCAGGGAAATTAGGAAGGATGACAGATATGAGAGATTTACAAGTTATTACTGCCCAGTAATGCGACTATATAAATATTTTGATAGATGGCATATTTTAGCAATATTTTTGCGTAAATATAGATTTTGCTATACACTGTTATTTATTTAAGTAAATTTCATGTGATTAGTACTTCGCTACAGCCCTTTTGAAACCATAACAAAACAGCTGTTAAACTATACCGCGTGGCTACAAAATACTCAAACTTCAGTTATTTGGTAAGTATGATATACCCGTGTTTTCTATCCCAAAACCAATACGACATTGATGAGCAATACATAAGGCCATGTCAGCTTACGGCGACTAAGTTGGAAGTGCATTGATTTAAAATAACATCTAAAAACGAAACTTGTATATTTAAATCATCTTAGTTGTAGAACGCTTGACTGGTATGTTCAGAGCGTGTGCCTTGTGTGCTTTGTGTCTTTCTCGAAATGTTTAAGTTCGTTAAAGTAGTTTTTATTGGTTGACACCATTTAACCTTTAAAGACACGGTCATGCATACACAAAAATTAAATAATGTGTAAAAAAAACTGTGATACAGTCACCAGATTACCATTTTAACAAAATGAAAGCAATATCAGACAAACAACAAAACCATCTAAAATCTAAACCAAAAATAAACGACATAAAAACATTATTTTCAAATTTAAATGCAACATCCATTTCAGTTCGTGCTATTTCCCCAGTATTTAAAATATCCGACACAAACCAAAATAGTCGCACAATTCTATCTAAGCCCGAATGAAAGCTGGGGCAGTTGCGAAAACCGCACCCGCACCCCCCCCCCTCGCCAGCGAGTTAATGACGCGGGGACAGTCTGCGGGCAGCGGTCACTCTCCGCCCGGCCGCCGCCGGGTGTGGACGTTACTGTTAATTACACTTTGATGTGATTTAAAATTGCCTAACTTTATTATAACCAATTTTCAAGTTGTTACAATGAATACAGTTGTGGCTTATGACATGTGGTCCCTGTCATTTTATATTTGAGAGAAGGTACGTGCAATAGTGGCACGTTACTGGGCTGAGATGATGACGTTGATACAGTTGATGTAACAATGGAGCTCGTGTGAGACGCTTCAGGCCTTAGGTTAAGAAAGTTTATGAAACTTAGTAACGACAATTAATCTATTTATATTAATCTATATTTTACACTCTTATTAAATTTAATATTTTTTTAACTAAATATTAATAATTGTTATAAATTAAAAAAATAAAAATCTTATATACCCCTTGTGCCGTGTGGTACCGGCCTAGAATTGTGCTACCCCCTCTCATCTCACGGGGAGTCGTAACAGTCAACAAAGAGAAATCCTACCGGATGATGGGCTACAGCGTCAACCTGTGAACCGGCTTGAACTGAGATCACCAACCCGACAGCCCAGCGTGCTGATTATGGGCAAAAACCCTTATTAGAATATAATCTATTCGGGAGGCTAATGTTCAGCAGTGGACTTCATTTGGCTGATATGATGATGAGAAGCCCTTACGACTTTCACTTAACACCGTATCAAAAAAACACTTTTATACATACATACATAATCGTACATAATGTCACGCCTCTTTCCGGTAGTGGTAGGCAGAGATCACATCCTTCAACCTGCTACGATCTTGGCACACACATTTAGCTTCATTCACACTCATTAACCTCCCCATACACGCCCGTCGGTTCAGGGTACATTTGATCTGCCCTTTCTCCAAAATTTTCTGAATTGAACATGGAAGGTCTTACGTGGTCTTCCCCTCCCAACTCTTCTAATCACTTGTCCATCATAATTCACTTACGCTAGTCTACTTTCATTCGTCCTCTCAACATGACCAAACTATCTAAGCATACCTTTCTCAATTTCTTTCTCTTGTCACTATATCTTCTTTTATACCAGCTTTGGCCCTTATCACTTCATTTCTAATCCTATCACTCAATTTCACACCTAGAAAACATTTTTGAGTGCTCTCATCTCTACTGCATTAATCTTACTTTCATGTTTCTTCTGCCATAACCAATATTCGCTTCCATACATTAGTGTAGGTATGTACACACTTTTATAACTTCCAATCGCCCGTGCTTCATCTCGGCTAATCTAATAAACCTAAAACTAGTACGTAGTACAGCTAGGGAAACCTGTCACGGGTTAGGCCTGTGCATGGCTCATCCATGATACATTACGTCCAGCCAAGCAAAATTCTAGACAGATTCAGAATCTGCATATTATACAGCAAACAAGCGTACGGAGGAACGTACCGGCAGGAGGGCGTGAGCATGCATACATTACGGCGACACTCCGTGATGCCGGGACCATTTGCGAGATCCTGACATGTGACGATCAGACAGACAGGATGTTATTAAAAAGGGAGAAATGTCGCATTGAATTTTTTTATTGCATTTATTTGTATAAATACACATATATGCAGGGAAAAGTACACGCAAAGCCGTTGGTTGTATTATTTAATTAATATTATGTGTATGCAATATGTTGCATGACATATAAATGAAAAGAAAATACATACAATTCTGTTTCCCCGAAAGGTGTAGGCAGAGGCATATTATAAGCCCTCATTTAAAATTTAAATTAAAACAAAATCCCACAAAACTGTTTATTTTTTTTACTATAGCACTAAAACATTATTAATATCATCATATATTAACTATGGCTTAACGACTACCACAAATAGTGATAACCGTGATCTAAACATCTATACATACAAGTTTTTCCGAAGGGATAGGCAGAAATTATGACATTATAGTACGCCCACATGACGACATGACGCTCCTACCAAGATCTAAGGAGTCAAAGCCAACCTCACCTGCATGTGGCGAACCTGCAGGCAAGATGCCTGCCGATCAACGGACGAGGCTCTGGCGAACATAACAGTGCCCGTTAAGCGGCAATAGGCTCGCCACCTATTACGTGGATATTTAATTAAAGTGTGAACGTGCAATACATTTTTGCCTACCCCTACGGGAAACAGGCGTGAATGTATGTATGTATAACAGCTTCTAATCAAATACCATATAAACACACATTTAGAATCAGACCCCAAATTGCTTCTCAAACTCCGAAAAAACTACCCAACTTAACTCGCGCAACAAACGTAGTTAAAATCAACATACTATCTCAACAAAAAATCAATCTACAGTCCTATTGCAATCAAAAGATCCGAATAATTCTCATACACAACATCATAGCGAAAGCCTAGCAAAAACTGAATGCGAAACACCAAAATCAACTAACCAACTGGGGGAAATTCAACCAAAACTACAGCTTATTGTTGCTCTGTGTTCGTTAACGCTGAACGACTTTACCGAGCACTTTAGAAAAAATGCAAAAACCAAATTTCCACTATCGAATATTAAAAAAAATGGGAATCAGATCAGAGGAGTTGGACGTGAACATGGACTGGAGTAATAATAAATGCTCTTTGGACCTTTCACACGCCGCTTTTAGCCACAAACTAAGCAGAGCTTGTAGGATAGATACTAGACAACGTATAAACATACACTTTATAATAATTTACAGAAATAAAGATGTATAAAACATTTATAATCCAAACTGTTTGTCTAACAATAATATAAAATTGTTGCTCAAACCAAAACTTAGATTATGTGTTATTGAAGAGCGGTGTCTCCTGACACAGGCTTATTCAAGCTAAAAATAAGGCACCAGCTACTAGATATTCTAATGTACCAGGTTGATTATGAAATAAAGAAATTATTATAATCCATAGAAAAAATTCAGACTAAGACAGATAGACATACAGATTCTTTGGCATGCATCAGCGTTTTTGCCTTGTGTGGGAATCGAAACCACGATCTAAGGAGCAGAGTGCACATATTATTATAAGCTTCGCGCCATATCAGTCATATGTTACGGCTAGAGTTTACATACTTTACCTACAAGAGTTTTCACAAACGTTACTAAATTTTTGCACGTCGATACCATCGATAGAATATGCTGAACATTTATATTTTAAGACCAAATGTAGTAATACCATATTCTAGCTTATGTGTGAATAAGCGCTCGTAGCTCTGCGGTGCTCGGTGGTCGAAATCGATCACCGAAGTACAGCATGGCTGATGACAATGATGAACCAGTAGAATGTAATATACACCAATAAAGCCTATACTGTGATACTGTAATATTAATCGTGAAAATAGAAGTGAAAGACAGAGCAAGAATAATCAAAGTCGCAGTATAGGAATGCCTTTAAATGCAAACTAGTGAAAAGTTCTAAGGGCAGATAAAGACTTGGCGTTATAATATTCGTGTTTTCTAAAGATTTTTTTTTGCTGGGAATAAGGATAACGCATGCAAACTTTTTGTTTATAATTTTTACACAAGTTGCAAAGGATACCCAGTTTATTAGTTTCTTTTAGATAATGGCTACGTGCGTCTAGCACATTTAGCCAGTGTCAAGTAAGTGATATATTAATAATATATAATTCATAGTAAATGAGAACGAGTGGTGATAAAGATGATAAATAAATAATAATAAATAAATAATGTTGCACCGTTTTGTTTGATTAACCAACACTCATGTATGTTCACAAACCGTTAAGTGTTTGTTAATAATCCACCGTTATTACACATTAATGTTAGAAATATCACAAATTTTAGAAAATGAAACAAAACTGCAGACACGACGTTTCACTTTCCCGCCAAGAAGTCAGTTTATTAGTTAAAGTAGATGTTTATTAGAGATGATGATGTATCAGATTTTTTTATCAAATGTCTTGCTGTGTACTATACAGCCTCAAACTAAGCAAAGCTTGTAGTTTGAGTAATAGAGAACGAATAAAGGTATTTTTTGTTTCAGGCTTATAAATATTTGTCATGTGTTGGAACTGACTTGAACCTAATACATTAGAGAGCGAAGTGCAGGGAATATAAACTTCCGAACTAAATCGGTAGTAAATTGACAGAGGTTACTAATTTTGTCAAGAATAAGCTTCTATTGTATCTAGATTTGAAATGCCTGTATATTATGGCAAATTAATATCAACTTCTTACACAATTTATATAAAATAAATATAAAAAAAACAACTATATATCAATTCTAATAAAATAAATAATCACTGCTGCACGCTAATTAAGACGACACAAATGAAAGACCCCTAAAAATTTTAGCACACATTTAACATAATGAATACAAAAAAATATATTTAGGCTCATGAACCCATTATGACTTTCAAGATAGCTTAATACTAACAATATATCATTTTTATAAAGCAGGTGAAGCTTAGGGTCCAGGGTCTGCTTACTGGTTCGACGATTTGACTGAATTACAGTTATTACAAGGAGCGACTGCCGTCTAACCTCCGCAACATAATTCTATGGTGAAATCAGCTGTCAGTTTGTTAGAAGACACTGATTTCGTAATAACGACTGCCATAGATGTTTATGACAGCCGGGACCAACGGCTTAACGTGCTTTCCGAGGCATAGAGCAAGTGATAATTACGCACATAACTTCGAAAACTCATAGGTGCGCCAGGGTTTGAAGCCGAGACCCTCTGAATTTAAATGCGCCACTGGGCTATCGCCGCTCCTCATTATAAAGCAGATCCTCAAATTTTATAAAGCAGGTATTTGGACTGAACTGTTGTACACAGAAGAGAGCGTTTAATAGGATTAAGTTTCTGTAAAAGTAATGTAATTAGGATTTAAATAAATAAATGTATTATTATTATATGTAGTGTAGGTACCGCACAAAAAGCGTCATTGCCCAGCCCGCCAGTCTGCGGGCGCTCTAAACGGATTGCGAGAGCGCTAACGAGCGTCGAACGGGGCCGAAATGGGAATCTTTTATTCAGCAACCTAATGGGTATCGATGTTTTCGCGGCGGCTGTGTAGTTATCGCGAAATCAGTTCCTCAATTGTGGCACTGCGCTAAAACAATCGAATTATGATTGTTTTTCTTTTGATACTAGATGGCACTTAAACATGCGTTCCGTCTGATGAAATTGATCACCGTTGCTTATAAATAAATAAATATTTTCTAGAAAATTGCACCAATAATTTATTTCTAATATAAGTATAATAATAATAACAAATCTTTATTATGCATTCCAGCATTTACAGTAATAAATTACAATGACAACCGCACTAGGCAAAGCCTGTGCCATCAACAATACGGTTATTAAGAATTAAGTATCATTAAGAACTTGTGTTATGGATACTAAAAAACGGATAAATATTCTTAAATTCGTTATTTTTTGTACTTGACATACAGGAACACCCAGACCAGAACAAATATTCACATTCATGCACACAAATATTGGTCCTGTGTGGGAATCGAACCCACAATCTCCGGAGCGGAGTGCAGGTATACTGACCTCCACGCTATCAGGGGTATTACTTGCGCGTTTCTGACACTTAAAAACCATTTTGAAGAGCTTCATGCTCTGTAGGGCCCTATTCAAAACCAAAATAACCAACGATTGCTCCTACCATCTGTTGAATGTTAATAGATTTTTGAAGTTTTGGATTATAATAACCAATTTAATATTATAAACAAGAAAGTAACTCTTTCTGTTTTTAATAAACTTTAACTGCTAAATCTGAAGTTAGATGAAATTTCATGCCTCTTGAAAGAATGTATGACAGTAATTATTCCAGAAATTGTCCCCTGACAGAGTAAGGCTATTTTATGTATTGTGTTTTAACCCAATACCCATTCGTTTCTTTATTGATACATTTATGACTTTTCTAAAGTTTTAGAATTGATTTAAGATTATTCTATTTTTTTATTAAACCATTTAGGAAGACTTATTTAGACGTTGTTTCGTATCCATAACACAAGTTCTTAATTATACTTATCTTGGAACTAAATAACTGGTATAATTGTCAGGAAATATTTATTTTATTTATTATTTATTTAATTAGGAAGACACTCACTGGAGATCAAAACTGTTCAAGTTCTAGTCAGACTACTCAAGCCTTTTTTTTGGATTGAAAATCATCTAATGACTTTCTCCCGTTTTAGGTGGTGCGGGAGGGTGTGTCAGACTTTTACTGACTAAATACCATCCATGTTCCTTCTTGAGCCTGCTACTCAAGGGTTACCTGTTGCGGTAACCCTTTCGGGCAGTCCCGCAGATCAGATTGGCGCTTCGTAGGCTGTACTTTACATAAGGCAAAGTTTTAAATTTATCTAAGAGTTTCAATAAGTCAAGCAAGGCAAAATTTGCATAAATTAATTAGACACAAATGTGATTAATACGCTTCTAAATAGCTAAATATTATAACAACACCATAATTGGTACATTTGTTTTAGAGCAACTTTGCGACAGACAGAAACGTCTAACTTATGAACCGTCTTTTCGGAGATTTATTAGTAGTATTTATGTAACGCAGACAATAATATTAAGCTAAAAAGTTTAACTTTGCCAACAACTACAACAAACACAACCGACCTATTTTTACCAGCCATCGATATTATCGACAAGACATCACTACCGTACTCATCGCAAGTGATCGCGTAACGACTTCGGTAACGAACCGCTGCATTGTTATCGACTGTCGATATATAGCTGAGTATCGACTATCGGCAAGTGAGAATCTTTCGAAGATACTTAGGCATTCTGGCTTCCCCTCAGTTTCGAGAATGAATACTCGTATATGTGGAAAGGAAATAAGGGCTGTGAGCTGGTTTAGACAGAATTTGTTTATACGTATCAGCGAATTGCGGGTAGGCGGAGAAAAGAGGGCTCTACGAAATGATACAACGCAAAAAAAATCTCTGTTTATTCTTATGTTTGGAAAGTTATTTGATTAAATAGAATTGATATGGTAGCGGAACGGGGATAATTGGTTTTGAACCTTCTGCGTAATATATAATTGGTTTTGATCGACGAGCTTGAGCAAAAAGGTTTTGTATGACATTTTCAGTAAAACTATATTACTCAATAGAGAAAACGGTTGGAAGGTACCACTAGCTTGGGATACCAATTAACCAACCAGTGCAAGAACTGAAGACGTTGTAAGTTTTAGCTGCTTGTGAGCATAATTATATAAGAAGTGTCGTCGATTTGTTGACATAATTAAGTACCTATACTTGCTCCGTGCCTTGGAAAGCCAATATAGCACTGCCTTAATTACGGGCTGCCACGCCATGCAAACGATTAGATACCAAACCTTTTTTAATGTGACACGTTATATTGACTATATCCTTTTTTCTATCTGATGGTAAGCAGTCGAGTCGCTCAAAAATATAGGCGCTTCATACAGTAGAGTAAGCACGGTACAAAGAAAAAGCGCACCAACTCATGACGGTCAAAAATCTGTTATAAGTATAATTACAATTAAACTAAAAAATTGTTATATTGAATAAATAAATGCTATTGATGTTGGCAGATATTGTGCAAAAAGGTATTCAAACTTCAAATATTTTTATTTCATAAACTATTAGGTTATTCTTGAATATGTCAAAATTTAATATAAACAACAATCTAAATATGGTAACACTGAAGACACGAAGCTAAGATTCAAGACGATTAAAAAACAAAAAGTATTTAAGTGTAAGTGAATCTAAGTGCCAGTTCCAAACCACCGCTATGTAAGAAGAACTGGCAAGAAACTCACAGGCTATGCTCTTTTATATATGCCTCTACACCAAATTTGGTCAAAAACGACCTACGAAGCGTAACATACTTCCAAACAAACTATCTACCGCATTTACATCATTAGTAAGGATTTACTGGACAATTAACACCAAAACTCTTGCATTAATAGAAACAATTAGAATTCCCAAACTCCGAAAGTACAAGGCATTCCAGACTCTCTAGACTTATCTACAAACTTTAGAGCTTCTCGCATAGAACAGATTTCATGTAGGTACTTGTACGTAGCATAGCTTGACCACGTCCAAAGTTAGGCTATATTCCGACTGGTGGTCCGGTAATTAAAATAGTTCAATATTTGTTAGACTGTGGCCTAGGCAATTAAATATTCAAAATTTCTATGCTAGATTGATCGGGTGTTGGTTAACGTAGATATTGAAATTCCTTGGGATTGTATGATTTATTTTACATAACATACATTTACGCCTGATTCCCCGAATGCGGGGTAGGCAGCGGCATATTATACGCCCACACTTCGCCAATTACAAGTCCGCCAGAGCCTCGTCTGTTGATCGGCAGGTGCACTACTCGCTGGTGAAGTTGGCTTGGGTTCCTTAGATGATAGTAGGGTCCCTATACAGGATTTATTTTATTGGGCTTAAAAAAAGTAAAGTTTACAGGAGTCATTAAAAATGGAAAGTATTTGTTATTTTGAAGTCGTTTACCGGTTTGTTTGTTCGGTTATCTTATCACTATGTCGTTTTCGATAATCTATTTTAAAACCCTATTATTTTTGATTTAAAGTTGAGTTAAGGTATATATTTTCAACATCAGTTCCGCCTTCCGAGGTATTATAGCGTCATAAGCATAAAAAGCTATACTAGAATTTTAACTTTGACTGAAATCAACGCAGGTACAGTAAAATAAATCTGCTCACGCCTCCTCTCGAGGTACCAGGGCATCATAAGCTAGAAGAAGCTGGCACAATGCGACTCGGGATCTTTTGTGCGGGGGCACGAGCAGTGACGCAGTGTCGGGACGATTACATACTAGTACAATTGTCAAATTAAAACTATGTATTTAAGCCTCAAATTGTCATCATCATCATCATCATCATTTCAGCCCATTAACGTCCCACTACTGAACACGAGCCTCCTCTCACATATCAAGGTGTGAGGGTATTGGGTCATACTCCACCACGCTGACCCACTGCGGATTGGCGGAGGCAGGTGTATGGCGTCCTGCTGTTAGAATTTATCAAGCCGCCCATTAGGCCTCTAACATGACTTAACGACTACCACATTTAGTGGTAACCGGGATCAACGGCTTAACGTGCCTTCCGAAGCACGGAAGCGCTCGATATCAAATGCCACACAAACGGTCACTCATCCAAGGACTGACCTCTGTAAACTTTGCTGTATTTTGGTGATCGTTTCCGACCACCGAGCACCGCAGAGCTACGAGCGCTTCAATTGTAAAACTTAGTAAATAAAGCTCTTTGAATGTAAAACTTTTTGTCTAAAAAAGCGCCCAATTGCAGAAGCACCTATGTGTCATGAAACTCGGGACTTTTTACTGCAAAGATTTCAGAGAAAGCGATGCTTAGTTAGCTACAGAACAGAATATTAGGACAGATATTAAGTGCAATATCTGCCGACTCTGCCTCCCGAGGTACCAGGGCATCATAAGCTAGAAGAAGCTGGCACAATGCGCCTCGGGGCCCTTTGTGCGGGGGCACGGGCCGTGACGCGCTGTCGGGATGATTGCGCACTAATACAATACCACCATGCTTGGCACTATTAGCTTCAACGGCTACGGATTCGTAGGCAGAAATCATCTGTCCATATATTTTTGACCTAGATATAAAAGTTGTTTTGAGTAACAAAACTTTTAACAGTTCATAGCTACAGCTAAAAAGTAAAGAAACAACTGGAATTTAACTGGGTCAGTTACCAGTGTCTTAAAACGTAATTTAAAAAAATACGAACCTTTTTAAAAGTTTTATAAATTATTATATAAATAATTTATTTCACAATTTAAATAATTTATTGATTCAGGCGTTACTTTGCGGAAATCCATTGTAAGCAAGTGATCGGTTAAAAATACCTTTGTAACAATTTCACTCTCGTTTCAGCGTTGGTCGTGAAGACGTCGTTGTTCTGAGGCTCCTATCTTACCTAAAGATGCCCTGTGTAAGGGCGAAACACGTGTCGTGTTGAATAGTTTCTCGATTTTTCGGGAAATTATAGTAGCGCGGGAATTGTTACAAAGATATTTTTAATCGATCACTTGCTTAATTTATTTCACATCCGATCTAGTATTTATTACAAGAAATATAGTCTTAATTACCTTCACAACTGACTCTAGTATTTATATCAAAATAACCTAGCTAAAATATCCCAAGTGTCCATCGAATAAGCGTTGAAAAGTTTTGGAGCAAAAGCGCTGCGTTAAATGTCCAAGAATATTAATTTACTTTAATCTTTATGATTCAATCTTTGACATATTAACTAATTAACTATCACCTCCCTATAACACAATCTCTCTGTAGACAAATGAAGTTAATGTCAAATTATTTCCAATACACTAACTGACATCCAGACGGTCGTGGAATAATTAATGCGCCCATTAATGTCAAGAGCTGCAACTCCCGACCTACGTAGACATTATAACGCATTATCGAACTTGGAAATAGATTATATACTGAGCTGTAACATAATTATACTAATGCCGGATGTCACAATTGTACTGGTGAGTTGTTATACTGGGATGGGTATGGAGGGTGTATACGATCTTATCAAGACTAGGAATCCAAGCCATTCTGGAGGCTCTGGCTAAAAAAGTTAAAAGTAAATAAGTTCCCGGTAAGCGGCAAATACTCGCCCGAAAATTATGATATGCGTACCTATAATAGTCCTCTGCCTACCCCTTCGCAGAAACAGGCGCGATTTTATGTATGTGTATTTACGCAATGATGATAATATAATTTACTAGGATTACGTTACTTGCGCCTAACCTGAGCTATTCAGCTGACCCTGATAATATACGTAATGCTTCATAAAAAAATTACATATTAGGTCGGGGAAAAAGTCTTTTCGCATAACGTAGGTATAAACTTATTATAAATTTTTTTTGACTGTACTATTTGTGTCTGGCTGGTTTTGGTAACATTAAAAAGGTTCCATTATAAAGAAAAGAAAAAAATTAAAAAAAGTTGTTTCCCGCTATTTTTCATTTGTTTTTCTCTCCGTAAAAATGAGTGAATCTAATGAAGAAATTCGATACATTTTAAAATTTTATTGTAAAAAAGGCAAAAATGCAACTCAAGCAGTGAAAAAAATTTGTGATGTTTATGGACCTGATGCAGTGTCAGTAAGAGTAGCACAAATTTGGTTCAAACGTTTTCAGTCCGGAAATTTTGATGTTAAAGATGCACCTCGCTCTGGTCGCCCTGTTACGAATAAAATGGACGCCATTTTTGAAAGAGTGGAGCAAGATCGGCATATTAGTAGTTACGATGTAGCTGAAGAACTGGGAATTGACCACAAAACAGTTTTGACCCATATGAAGAAAGCTGGTTATACAAAAAAGCTCGATATTTGGGTGCCACACGAGCTCACTCAAAGAAACTTAATGAACCGTGTACTCATTTGCGATTCATTATTGAGACGTAATGAAACCGAGCCGTTTTTGAAGAGATTGATAACTGGCGATGAAAAGTGGATCACGTACGACAAGAACGTGCGAAAAAGGTCGTGGTCGAAAGTTGGCCAGGCTTCACAGACTGTGGCCAAACCTGGCCTAACACGAAATAAGGTGATGCTGTGTGTATGGTGGGATTGGAAGGGCATTGTTTATTATGAGCTTTTACCGCCCGGCAAAACCATCGATTCTGATCTTTACTGCCAGCAACTGATGAGATTAAAGGAAGCAGTCGAGAGAAAACGGCCGGAATTGATCAACAGGAAGGGTGTGGTCTTTCATCACGATAACGCTAGACCACACACATCTTTAGCCACTCAGCAAAAATTAAGAGAGTTCGACTGGGAGGTCCTAGTGCATCCACCATATAGCCCTGACCTTGCGCCTTCAGATTTTCACCTGTTTCGGTCTCTGCAGAATTCTTTAGGTTCTGTAAGGTTGACCTCAAGAGAGGACTGCCAAAACTATTTGTCCCGTTTTTTTGATCAGAAGTCCCAAAGTTTCTACAGTAACGGGATAATGTCTCTGCCCACAAAATGGCAGAAAGTTATTCAACAAAACGGTACATATATATTGTAAATAAATGTAAATAAACTTTGAAAAAAATGTCTTGACTTTTCATACAAAAATACGAAAAGACTTTTTCCCCAACCTATTATATTAACAGTCGGAATAACTGCAGCAAGTGCCAAAAAAAAACTGCGATTGTTTCATAATATATTTAAGTTGAGCTCATTAAATGCGTTTTAAATGCGATAAATGTATCAAGCGATGCGCACGCCATCTAGTTTAACGCACCATAACTTGTGCCTCATATCGATTTAGATCCAACTCGCCCCGTTGTCGACGTAAAAACACAGATGGCGTCAGTTGTATATAATATGGGTCCTATTTAGCATTACAGCTATAACCACTTTTTAGATCTCTTAAATTGTTATAGCAAGACTTCTGTCCACCATACTAAGATTTTAAAACCTAACATATTGTATTAAAGTGGTACTGCACCTGCAAATAATTCTACCACTGTATGTCTTCGTTATGACTGTGACCGAGGGTTTCGTAGCAGGCGAAATGAATGTGATCTGGCATAGTGACAATAGGGGCGAAAAGCTAGTCGCTTCTCATCACATTCAATTCAATGTAGGTATTAACATTATGAACAATTAAATGATCTTTAAATATATTAAGACATTGATTTTTTTTTTTATTTTGATTTTTTTTTATCTTCGAACTTTGGATCGTATTTATTCCACAGCTAGCTTTTAAGATGTTGAGAAATAAATAAATACAGTTCACACGTTTTATCAAAATATCTCTGTGGTAGAATTAACTTTGTTACCATTACATTATATTTTAATCAAAATGTTTTGTAAATTTACTTAAATTTATTTCACCTGTATTGTTTTTTTTATGTATTTTTTGTATATTAATGTTATTTTTCTTTTTTAATGCACAGTTAAAATAATTATTCTGTAAATAAAGCTATTGGTTACATTATATAAGTAACTGTAAATGTGTGATTTTTATGTAAGCTTTATATTGTAATTGTTGGTTGTTTCAAATAAATAAATAAAAATAAAAACAAAATTGGACATAATTATACATGTTTAAAGAACGTGAACGTAATCATAAGTAGGAGTTAAACACAAACCTGAACAGCATCATCAAGGCAGCGTCCCCAGGCGTCGCTGCGGTCTACCAAGTTGTTCCACTTGTCAGCCAGCTTGGCCACCTCACGCCGGATGGAGCGGGCCAGCTCCCGAGCCTGCTCCTCAGCAGACCGGTAGCCTCGGGAGTCGCCTTCGTTGTCACGACCTGTGAACAAATAAATAAATATTTCAGACACTTACACCAATTATTTAGTTCCAATATAAGTATCATTAAGAACTTGTGTTATGGATACTAAATAACGGATAAACATACATAAATACTTTTTTTTTGGTAAATATATACTTAATATACATAGAAAAACACCCAGACCATAACAAATATTCATATTTATTCACCCAAATATTTGTCCTGTGTGGGAATCGAACCCACGACCTCAGGAGTGAAATGCGGGTATCTCGCCAACACGCCATATCGGTCGTCAAAATCGACATTATGAAGCTTTATTTTATTATAATTATCCTAACCTAATTTGCACATAAAAAAAATAGTTCAGCCCTAAATTCGTTATTAAATTGCACATAAAAAATAAACTAACGAAGCCCCCAGTTCAAGTTAAAATCAGACTATTCTTTACTACATAGTTCTTCACGAAGCTTAAATTCAAGAGATTTTTTCGACACTTTCACCCAATAAAAAAATTAAGTGTAAGTGAATCGAAGGGCCAGTTTCGAGCGCTGTCGCTCTGTGAGATGAGTTGAAAAGAAACAATACTGCTGTTTTAAATTGTCATTTGGTTTGAATTACAATCTTCACAAGTATGTCTGTGGCGCTGTACAACTTAGGTTTATTTTTATTGTCTTTAAGATTAACATGATCATTTAGATTCGCCAAATATTCAGACACAACATTGAAAATCGAAATATTTTTTTAACAACAATGAAAGAGATATGAGCCGTCCAATAATAAAGAAATAAAAGCAAATGGGTTCTTTGTCAGAATTTGTCAAGGTTTGTCAGTTTATTCGTCTGTTGTGGTTTTTCTCAAGATTTTAAGTAATATATTTTGTAATTGCTTGATTTATTTATTTATAAATAACGTAAAATTCTATTAAAGGCTATACAATCAGTAGTGGATTTAACGTGGCTTTACATGCGATAATCGTACGTTATTCCATTTGAAATTTTTGTAAGCATTATTTTTTAGCAGAAAAGACACTATCCAGCTTCAAAATAAACATCTCTTGTCGTCTCTTCTCATCATATCCTAAAATTTCTATCTCTGATGCATGAAGTCTTCTTCAATTCGCTTTCTACGACCCAGCATTCTGATCCAACAATACTGATTAAAATAATAAAATTAGACATCTTCAATTCAGAAATCTGAATAGGACTCTTCTCCAACGGCGTCGTGCGCAATTAATTTCAGCCATCTGAAGTTAGTTACTGAACCATTATAAGCAAAAAATGCTACAGAGAGAAAATAAAAGAATCGCGCGGACGGACGCCCAGCGGCTATAAGGCTTATTCTAAACCGAGCTCACTTCGAAATTCGTTTCGACGCAATAGAAAAAAACAAAAATAATTTTTTGTCTTTAAGATCAACATGATCATTTAGATTCTTCAAACATTCACACACAAAATTCGATATGTTTTTTTAACAACAATGAAAGAGATATGAGCGGTACCATAATAAAGAAATAAAAACAAATGGGTTCTTTGTTAGAATTTATCAAGGTTTGTCAGTTTATCTGTCTGTTGTGGTTTTTCTCAAGATTTGTCAGTCTGTCGGTGACTCTTATCGGGGGGATCTTCTCGGGGAGGGAATTGTCTGTCTGTCAGTCAGTCAGTCGGTCGGTGACTCTAACGAGGCTTCTAAAAAGGCAACGAGATTGAGAAGAATGCCTCAAAAAAACTTATCTCGGCTTTTTTTTAAATATTATATTATAGTATAGAATAGATATAGTAAGGCATATACATATTTCTGTATGTCCGCGAGAATTGGTAGTCGAAAAAGATCACAGATGTTGAGCAGAGTTTACCAAATCACCCCCTGAACTGTGCTATTTCGACCTCATTTTGAAATTCGCTTCGACAACCCGAAAAAAGTCTATGGTAAAGTTTATAGAAGCAATCATGGCTCAGTTCATACTAGTTTGTGGGCAACCATCATATATGTTGAGCAGAGTTCACACGTAGTCAGTTAATGGAATTGGACACGTTAAGTAGTTTGTCCCGGTCATAAATATGCAGTAGTAATTAAGATAAGTTACAGACTTTATTGGGCGAATTGATATTTCTAACACATATGCCTCCGCCAGTTCGCACTGTGTTTGCGTGTAGATGACCTGAGGGCATATTCTAGTTTAACCAAGACGTAACTTCGGTAAACCCATCCCTTTCACTCGATAATGTTATACCTAGAAAGTGAAAGAGATAGGTGTAATGAAGTTTCGTTTTCGTTGAATTAGAGTAGGCCCTCTGAATTCCTCTTACTTTGGTTCGTAAGCGGAGGGCTGAGCCCAGTAGTGAGACGCTAATATTCTAAGACGGTGATAACGAAAAGGTTTATTGGAATATTCTTTTCAGCAGAAGAATCCACTGTCTCAGCTTCAAGTGCATATTTGAGATAGGTGTCACTTTAAGCGTCCAGCTACACTTTTAAAGTAGGTATCACTAATAAAAAGCCACTTGAAAGTGCCATTTTCGAGTAGCGATTTGAGAGCGGAAATTCTCGCATGTTCCCGGGCGGAAGTAACGATGTAATTATTAAATTCCCGCGTTTTTCCCGACGCCATTGCAAAGCCGCGGCCATTGACGGAAATGTTGAAAATTCCGAACTGCGCTTTGTGATTGCAATTTCAGTTTTATGTGGCGTTAAATGTTTTTAGATCAGCGATGGGGTGTTGCGTTGGTCCTTGTAACATATTAGAACTATTGGTTTTAAGTTTGCCTGCAATACCGATCAAAACTACTGTTACATTGTAGTGACAAACGTATACTGCCGTAGGTATTCAAAATATCTGGATTTTTATGTACAGTAAAACATTTTAACCAGTTAACAGAACACTTAAGCAATCAAGTAAGTTTTGGATTTCAAGAACGTGATACTCCGACAATATCAGGCGTCGAACTGCTAACGTAAATAAAAAATATTTTGAGGCTACAGGTTGTAGCTTGAATCCAGTGATTTTATTTCTGATATCCAAGTGATGGATTAAAAAATATCTTTGTAACAATTCCCGCGCTACTATAATTTCCCGAAACGCTGAAACGACAGAACGAGAGAACTCTCTCGTTTTCTCGTTTCATCGTTGTTCTGAGGCTCCTATCTTACCTGAAGATGCCCTGTGTAAGGGCGAAACACGTGTCGTGTTGAATAGTTTCTCGATTTTTCGGGAAATTATAGTAGCGCGGGAATTGTTACAAAGATATTTTTAATCCATCACTTGCTTACAATGGATTTCCGCAAAGTAACGCCTGAATCAATAAATTATTTCTGATATTGTTAGATTAACGCATTGTTATAGTATCGAATTGTTGAATTAACGTATTGTCAGTGACGTAGAGTCGAAATGAAAAAGCTTTGAAATTACAAACAAACATAACTATAAATAATTGCTAGTTTATACTTCGCCAGCATTAATTTTAGATGAATCCCTAAACAGACCCTCATGCATATCGATCAATTACGAGCGGCCACAAAAGACCATTCAATCAGGATCCATTTGAAATGGAGTGCAATTAGCCATAAGCACATGCTGATCATGTCGACGGCCGAACTCGTGTGGATTCCATCATTCCCTATTCTGTTTGATAATTAATGCGTAGCTTCGGAAATTTTGAATTTTGGGATAGATTAGGGGAATCGATTTCATATTTTGTATATTCAAGACAGGCTTCTTTCCGAAGTACTTATTTATTTTATTTTATTTATTTTTTATTTATTCCAAATCCACAGCTCTTAAAGATAAAACTGAGAATGCTTACAACTTTGTATACTATATTGTTTGATCCTAGATCCCCTCCGTATTTAAGGTCGAATTTCAAGTTTCTCAGTTGTACTCACACACGCGATCTTCGTTCGGCTAACAATTTGCTTCTCGCTACTCCACTGCACCATACAGGGTTTCTTGCAAATTCTTTTCATATTAAGGCTGCACAGTTATGGAACGCTCTGCCTATTGATTTAAGACTTGCACAGAGTAAATATATCTTTAAAACTATGTTGCATGATTGCTATTTAAGTGAGTCCTCGTCGGTTTAAGTCTCCCTACTATCATCTTGTCTGTATTATGTATATTTATGTTTATGTAGTGTATTTTATTAGTGTGTTGATTTATGTAAGTTTATTAATATTCCTTTTTTTTTATTTGTAGCACCGCCTTTAACCCTCTCTGCTAACCCTATGGTTAACTGGTAGAGAATGCCTTCGGCAATAAGTTCGCCTTTTGTATCACTTTTTTTTTGTGTGCAATAAAGATTAAATAAATAAATAAAAAAATAATGACGGATTTTATTTACACAGGTATTATTACCGTTAATAAAATTTTGGAGCGATAGTTTAAAAGGTCCGGAGCTTTCTATGAGATGAAGTTATAAAACAATTTAGCAAGGTTCTGTCTCTCACCGAAACAACAAATAATGTTTGGAGTCGTAAAAGTCGACGAAGAGAATTGGCCTACTGGATGATTGGCAGCAGCGTCATCCTGGCTGAACTGGCTTGAACTGCGATCACCAACCCGCCAGCCCATGCCCGAGGTAATATTATGTATGTATGTATCAAAATCCTTACAAAAAAATCTGTCAAAATTCAACCCATTAAAAGATTTTCCAAAATGTAGAAAAAAATCATCGATATCTATAAAACAAGCAACAAAGATACTATATTTCTATCTCTTCAGTGACAAGCAACTTTTCCAAACGCAGATGTCCACAAAAATGCAAATCAACACTGACTGACATCTTCCTATTAAAACAACCTTTGTCGACAAGGCATGTCGATCCCAGCCACCTTTAGCCCAAACCAATCACAGGGCAACCTACACGCCTCGATCCCAAACAGATTGTTTCCACTAATTCTGACATTACAGAGCTGGATTGATTGCACACAGGCCGGCGGCGAATGGGTGCACATAGCAGAAAAGATCTCCCCGCCTCGGCCCTACTAATTGCGAATCTCAAATGCTGATCACCGATCACTCTGGCCTTGTGTAATGGAATTGCGACTGTTATCCATCTGTGAACATTTCCAGCTTTGATCGAGCGAAGATTACTTAACCTTGTTAAGGATTTTTGTCGATAGCATGGCAGTAGAGGAAAATAATGTTGAAAATACCCGCAAAATTTGATATAAATTAATTTTATCAAACGCAAAAAAAAAAAAAGTTGACCAAATTAAACCAGCTCAGTCGTAACTGAGTTGATTACTGCAGTACAGTGGAGTTCTCAGGGGTCAGTCCTTCGATGGGTGACCGTTTATGTGACATTTAATTTCGAGCGCTTCCGTGCTTCTGAAGACACTTTAAGTCGTAAGAGGAGGCTCGTGCTCGGTAGTAGGACGTTACTAGGCTGAAATGATGATGATGAAACTAAACCAGGTTAACATATGCCGCTTTTTACTGACTATAGCTTGACCGCAAGCGCTGTATTTGGACTGTTGTAAAAAAAATATATCTGCGTATACAGTATGGATTTGTATAGGGCCTCAATTGGCTGAGATTATGGCATGTGTAAGGAAAAATCTGCCATTTCGTCATGACTGGAGCCTGTGACTATGTCATTCAAAGCCTTCCCTAATGACTCGGTCAGCGGTCAGGCGCTAAAGGTCATACTATAGTCAATTGACTTCGCAGGTCTTTTCTTGATTGATAGATCCAAAAAAAGTTAAGCACAGTAATGTGTAGTAATCTGTACTCATGACTGCTCACTTAAGCTGAAAACCACATGCGCCTGAAGAGAAATTGCAACTGATAGGACTACTACATTTATATATATATATTATTATATATAATATTATTTATATTTATAGAATATATATATATATATATATATATATATATATATATATATATATATATATATTCTTATAAACTACTTATATACAGAAATAAATACAAGGAAAAAAAATCATAATGACTAGCTCGATTTACTAGACTAGACTAGCATTTCATAGTCATTGTACCTATAGGTATATGTCACCAATTAATTAATGAATAAATAATGGTATAAACAGCGTATGCTCCTAAAAGCTCTCACGGGAATATCATTAATATTAAATTTACTTTTGTTCTAAGGTGTATAATACAAATTAATTAATTATTCTTTGTCTGTTATTGTGTAGCAATATGTTATATTATGTAGATATTAGCTTTTGATCATATCGTTGCTTACATACATTAATTAGACTTCTATTTATTTCTTGTAGAAAACGAACTTTAATATAATGATGAATTGTATATCTCGTCTTTCAGAAAATATTGATCCCCTAATCTTCCCCCCTCCTTTAACTCCGGCTTTCGCGTGATGATTAACGGGAATAAAAGTATTCTATGTCCTTTCCATAGGATTAAACTATGTCCTCATCAATGTGGGTAGAAAAGAACTTAAAAATAATGATGAGTTGTATATCCCGTCTTTCAGAAAATATCCCCTCATCTTCTTCTGCTTTAACTCCGGCTTTCACGTGATGATTAACGGGATAAAAAGTATTCTATGTCCTTTCCAAAGGATTAAACTATGTCCTCATCAATGTGGGTTTGCGATTTTACTGAAGTCCACTATTGAATATGTGTTGAGAAAAAGGCAATAATATGATTGAAAAAAAAAATTACTTCCTTAATTTTAATAACTATGGAAGTACGGGTTTGCATTCGTCCCCAGTTCCTTGAAATGTAAACATCCTTATCAACGTCAATAAACCTAGCCTTCTATGGATATAGAGTCCAACGTTCTCTTACTATAATGTGCAGTGATTGTAGGGAGGAATGTGCAAATTAATCGGGAGGCATGAGAGGGGACCGACGCTGCATTGTCCAGGCTAATATCCACACAAGATTGCTTTTAATTAATGATGATGATGATGATTTCTCAACTCTTATAGTGTCGGGTCTTATTTGCAGGTCATCAAGAGTTGGTTTAACGCGTGCTTGTTGCACTGTAGGAAGCCTTCTAACTCACTCGGGCAGGAGGTCTGATTATAACAATAAAAGAACTTAAAGGCTATCGCCTATTCACTACCGGCAGGAGCTTGATTAGAGAAGAATCAGGCAAGAAACTCGTCAAGTTTTATTCTCGCAGGGTAATTTGTGTCATTGTCAGCATTAAAAGCTTTTGATAATTTATGGTCATCATCATATTCTAGCATTATCCCGATTGCTCTAGTCTTAGGGCCCAGAGTCTGCTTAATGGCGTATAGATTTGACTGGAATTCCGTTATCACATAAAGCAACTGTGGATGGTTAAAGAAGTCAGTGACTTCTTAAAAACAACTGCCATAGATGTTCATGACAGCCGGGACAAAAGGTTGAACGTGCTTTCCGAGACATTGAGCAAGCGATACTGACGCGCATAACTTCAAAAGTCATAGGTGCTCTCCCTCTGTTTCTGTTGTTTGTGTGGTTTAGTATTGCTGTTTGTTAACTTATTTTAAGTTTCCGCAGAATATCAGCATCGTGGGTCATAATACTGCGACACATGCTGAGCGGTGCTCTTTTTGGTACAGACCAATTAGTATATAAGTTTAGTTGGTAATAGATGTCGCCTTCACAGTAGAAATACTAAAGACAGGGAGAGGTTTAGTCCGACATAACCACACACACCGGGTGTGTGGTATGCGGGGGAATTATCTCCCTCTTCCCACCGTGGGGGGTAGTTCCTAGTAGGGTTGTTGTTGTTTTTCTGGAACGCTAAAAAATGTGAATTGTTTGTGTACCAAATAAACATATTTTCTTTCTCTCTCTGAATTTCTTTTAAAAAAAGAAGAAGGATCAGAGGCATAGCGTAAATCCAGGGTTATAGACCCAAAATCCTCTGAATTTGAAGGCACATGTCTCGCCACTTTCTCCATAGTTAATTGTAAGCTTTGGTGAAACTAAGAGAATATAAGGTCTGAAAAGGATAGATGACATAATTATAGCAAAGTTATAAAGCCATGATATGGGCATGTATTACAAAGATTCGGAGAGCATGCCTCAAATGTGTGTTTGTCTGTATCGACTGCTTTCATCAGGCAGGATGTTGTCACTATGACGGGTCACATAAAAAAAAATCTTGACATTACCTTCAGTGTCACTGGTGTCGGATAGATGTTGTCACTATGACGGGTCACATAAAAAAAATTCTTGACATTACCTTCAGTGTCACTGGTGTCGGATAGCGAGGCCTCGTTGGCGATGTGCTGCCGCCCGCTGAGCAGGTTGCTCTCTACTACAGGCCTCTTGTCTTCCAGCTGTCTTCTGAAGGCACGGTGGTCGTCCTGTAACGAATAACTTAGCATTAGGTATACAGTTCTTCAAATTTAAATTTTTATACTTAATATTTATATATATTTTTTTATTATATTCATATTATGTCAAAATGAGAGTAACATTAATTTACAGAAATGGAAGAGGAAACGCATCAACATGAAAGTGCATTCATCTTCTCAAAAGAGGGGTATCCTCACTGCTCGACCAGTCGCCAGTGTGAAGTAATTAAATAAATCAAGTTACTCGTATTTGCATAAATGCTGCATTTTCGTAGTTTAGTTACATTTAAAGTCAAGTAAAGTCTGTTATATTTGGGTCAAGTTAAAATCGTGCCCCAGTAAGTGAAGACTTTACTTGAGAAGTCTGTGGAGTTTTAAAGTCGGAAAATAAAATATAGCCGCGATAGGTCTTTGCTTTGGCGCCAAACCCCCAAAGTATGGATGCGTGGTTTGTAATGAAGCCTTCGCTAAATTACCACGTCATCCAGCAACGGCTTCTGTCAAGTCACAAAATTTCATATTGAATTGTCTTGGTCTTCGTCTCTCAAATTTAACTTCGTTTAAACCCCTAGACACAAACCGCATTATAACCTAACTTTCAAACAATTCTTTATTCATACATCACCTCGATGATATTTACATATAACTCGAATACAACAACGCAGAGCAAACACAAATACAACTGTCATATTAATTAACTTCAGAGCAAATTGTTTCAAACACACCGCAATCCATGTGTACGATCCTCGAAATTCGCGCGCACCCGCCATTTTGCGGCGCGGCAATCAACAAAATGGCCGCGCAGTATGGCGGTTCATTCGCGCCCAATTACTTTCTGGGGATGCGATACAGTTAATTTACCTTTTCGAGCGCAGACGTGTGAGCGATACACACTTAATTGTTGGAAACGATAATGGTGAACCAAGGGAATTATGGTCCCTACGTAAATTAATTTCACTTCGAATAAATGAGGACTTTTGGATTTGAGATATAAGCTGTTCTGTTTTATTCTTTGCTATTATATTAATGTCACTTAAATAGTCTCGTTTCAGCGTTGGTCTTGAAGACATCGTTGTTCTGAGGCTCATATCTTACCTGGAGATTCTCTTGGTAAGGGCGAAACATGTGTCGTGTTGAATTGTTCCTCGATTTTTCGGGAAATCATAGTTTATTATACTGTCAAAAATATATTTTTAATCCATCACTTGCTTACTTAAAAGCTAAATACTGCGGCTGGTAGAATTTCACATATTTTATTAATTATACACTATAGTTAATTTGAGGTTGGTAGTAGTAATTTTTTGGTTCGAGTGCTAATCTCTTCATAGTATGTGGATGGTTTCTAAGACCAGCACGTGTTGTTCGGGAGAGAAAAGGAGATAGAGCGAAGGAGGACGCGATGAGATCGAAAACCTCTTTAGAACTGCTAGACAGCACTCTAAGACGGATGTTAATTTCTGGCTAAGTCAAAAACGCCACACTCCTGTCTCCACCTATTTGCAATAGGTCAGCGTAGTCAAATATGACCCAATATCCTATAACCTTGATGTGTGAGAGAAGAACCGTGCTCAGTGGGACGTTAATGTGCAAACATGATGGATTAATGACTCATTGTGACCGACCTTCAACATCTTCATCAGCACAACCAAGCCCAATCGAAAGTTCAAGGCAAAAGGCCAACGATGTTCATTGCTGAACTTAGACCTCCTTCATAGACTTCTTAAAGAATATAATCGATTGCCGTTGGCCTGCATCCATCACCTATCCTTTTTTTTACGCACTGTCTTTCGGCCAATGGGGGGACCGGGAGGTCAGTGTGAAACTCACTGCGGTCCCACGGAACGGACTCGGCGCGCACGCATGCCACCTTCTAAAAGATGGTGTGATACCCCCTAAAGACACGAGTCGCTATGACCCTCCGCGACTGCTGCAGGACCTGTCGATGGCAACCCAAAGTGCTGCAAAGCGAGCTTTAGCCCAAAGTGGGCATTTGCACGTACATACAAAGCTTTGCACCGCACCACTCCCATATTTTCATCACCTAACCTAAACCATTTCCTGGTAATTCAGAAACATTGCTAATTTTCAGCAGCAGCCCTTATGATTATTAAAACTGATTCGAATGCAAATTAGGCAGTCACTAATTGGATATTATTCATTGTTATAACATTTTAGTTTTGCAGAATTTCGAGCTAGCTTCTGATATGATTCATATAAATTCGTAACACAAATCATGGTGTGATGACTAATTTAAATTGGCGTTATAGTTCGATTACAAAATGGCACAGCAGAAATAACTGATCTCATATATCTGAAAAAACTTCATCCGTGTAATCTTCTACCTTTTGGTGCACCCTTGAAATAGAATAAATTAGAATAGATCTTTTTTGCTAAGACTGTGTACATTTTTGCTGGTGTTCATGCATTACATTAGTAACAACGGTGTACCCGTTGCGGGCGTGCAATTGATATAACTAACATTTATTTAAGTTGTAAATTGGTTTATATATTAGCCAGGCTTTCAATTTGTGTTTAAACTTTATTGGTTAACATATTAATTATAATTGTAAGGTATTTGTTTGAAAGCTTCGGAAACTTCAGAAGCGAATCAGGTCATAGTTGAACGCAATGCGGATCGGAAGAGGCAGGACCGTCGTGACTCCTAAGCTTTTCAATCAGCACTACTAATACACATTGACATAGCCTATGTGACACCCTTGCATCTACTGACAACGCATGCAATCAAACCTCACCTACCCATAATATTCACTACCTTTTCTCAAGATCGTAATATAATATAATATCGTAATAAATGTCTGTTTTGTTATGAATGCTGTAGATACCTATAATTGGGGTATATACCATAACCTGTTCCAATGTATTGTAATTTCTTAATTGTAATCTTTAGTAAGTCCACTGTTGGTATCTCTTTTAAATAAATAAGATCAAAACCTTTAAAGTAATGTTTGATGAAATGGACAAAGGATCAGTTTACTCAGATTAGAAATTACCACATACATTACATACATTCACGCCTGTGTCCCCGAAGAGGTAGGCAGAGGCATATTATAAGCCCAGCCTTCGCCAATCATAAAGTTGGTCCCACGTAATAGGGGACAAGCCGCTTACCGAGCACTTTTTTATTCGCCAGAGCCTCGTCCATTGATTGGCAGGTGCTCCACTTGCAGGTGAGGTTGGCTTCGACTCTTCAGGTCTTGGTAGGACCCCCTTATACCCCGTAGCAATAATCGACACAAACGTCTTAATATAGATTCCAAAGCAATCCGGGTCTCTTAAGCGTGTTGTTCATTTTTTGACCGCTTACCACTGCATCGACTGCTTACCATCAGGCAGGATGTAGTCATTATGACGAGTGTGACGTGTAACATTAATAAATAATTAATAAAATTTGTGATATTTCGAACATTAATGTATAATAACGGTGGATTATTAACCGTTAAGTGGTTGTGAAAGTACATGAGTGTTGGTAAATGAAACAAAACAGTTCAACATCACTTTTCAAATTCTCTCAAGCAGTCCATGTGAGATCTCAGTATAGTCCCAAATCTTTACTGAGGACTCAACGGGCTTAGGGGGAGGGCAATCTCATTTTACATTTATCATCTTAATCACCACTCATTCTCATTTACTATAATTTATATGATATTAATATATCTCTAACTTGACACTGGCTAAATGTGCAAACCGCACGAGGCCATTATTTAACTTAGAAGACTTATTACCAGTTGCTTCAAAAGCGCAGTAATAGAGACTTACGGCTTCATAGACCGTAGCTATCCAAAGACTATCTTTTGTGAAATCTGCTTAACTCCCAGATAAGTCAAGCTAATTACCTGTTGTTTCAGGAGTGCAGTAATGTCGCCTCGAGGCGGGGCCAGGGCGTTTAGTTCAGTCTCCTTTCTGATCACCCACTCCGTCAGTTCCCGGAGAGACAGAAGCAGTGCTGACCAGTGCTCTGCGTTGCTCTCTAGACGATTTCTGGAAAGAATACAATGTTCTTATTTAGTAGGTGTCACTGTTTACACTGCCTGTTTACAATGATTCGACTTCAGTGATCGCTGTGTCGGAGGTTAAAATTTGTATCAATAAACTTGAAACAAACTCGGCGATTTACTGTGGACAGAACTTTGAGTAAAATATATTGAAAAAAAAGGGCAAAAATCTCGTAAAGTTTTGCCCTCCCGCCAGATCAAGTAATATCTTATTCAAACTGGCTAAGGATACCAAGGAATTTAAGAATGTGTACTACGAGAAGAAGTTGGCCAAGGTTCTGTCTCGCTTCTGTTATTCATATGAATGGGTTGAAATATTCAGTTCGAGTCTGTACTAACCAATAAAGTGCTACATTAGTGGAACTTTCAATTGAAATCAATAAAGTAATAAATAGTAACCACGTAACCAGGAGTGTTTCACAAAAAATGTAATAAAACTCAACTGTCAAGGTATAATAATATTCCGAGATAATTTTCTCAATTTGATAACCTACATTAATAACGAACAAACTTCATAATCAGTATTGATAATACTTGATCATCGAAATCTCAATTCTGAACTCACTTGAAATAAAACCTTATTATAACAATTTGCGGAGCCCTAGCAGAAGTTGGCATGTACTCGTGTCTTCTATAAAATAAGCGGCCATAAAGAGGGGCTTCTACGCGACGATAACTTAAAAAGTTGGCTTCTCCGCCGGATGAACGCAATTGTTGAAATTTTGGCTGCGGCTCTACTCTCTAATATGTTTAAGCCGTGACTTGGCTTCAAGTTGCTAGTGTTGGGTATTTGGTAAAAGATTTTAATGTTTCAATTTAAAAAGGCTTTAATAAAATGTTGAATAAAATTATTACTTATAAAGAGTACAAATAACTAACCCTCTAAAAAGGTTTGTTTTCAAAGCATTAAAAACCTATCAGAGTAGTTTTTATATCAGCCAATGAACAAATTGTTATCAGAAATTGTAGGAGTATAGTGTCTCTAAATACAATTTTCAGATGTATTGCTTTTAAAAATATTAAAATTTTGCGGCGATGAAAAATGTTCATAACATTATAAAACAATTTTTTTAACAGTGGGTGTTTCAGAGTTAAAACAATTGATGATGCAGTAGATACAGACCAAAGAAAAAACAAATTCAGAAGTGAATATTATTTTAAAAACATCCTCAAATAAAAGAAACCTTTTTAAAATTTCTTCACAATTTCCTATCGTTGTGAACGCGAGCATCACTTTAAGATAATTGTATAAATCTCGGCCCCTTTCGAGAGCCAATTGCTGCAACTTCTACAGTTTCTTGTTTTACTTAATATTGTTTGAATTTACTGCCGGCTTTTATACTAAGTGGTTCTTTTCTTATGCTTAACTGTACTCATGGCAGTTTTTCCTACCAGAATCTCATTCACGTTGAGCATCTTTCGTAACAATGCTTTATTTTACCTGTTACGTAACATATTACGTTGTTTAGAACACTCATTTTCTAACGCGTATTGGAAGAGGCTAAGAAAACGTTTACTTGATGATTAGGAGCACAAACTATGCCTTTTTGATGCCAAGTATGATATACCTAAGGTTAACAATTATTATTTTGAAATTCTGTTAATTAATCATCAAAAAATGTGATTAAGTAACAAGGCTGAGTAAGTATGTTTGATGTGCAATAAGGTAAGATTATGTTGGCAACTAATTTATTTAAGAAGACACGTTACATTCAACTCATTTTCAAGTAGACCAAACACATGGAAAGTCAGTACGTGAATCTTCGAAATATTATAAATGCGCCTCTATACTTTGATTACTAATCTTAGTTCAATATTTTTTTAACCTAAACCTAATTGTGTGCCGTGTATGGTTACTTGATTTTACAAAACAACTATGAATGCAACACTCTCCTGAAGCTGCTTGAGCCCACGTTACGACGTTAATATTAGAATTAAGATTTAACCTCTTTTCTTTTTATGTTATAAATAAAACAATGTTTAATTTTATATTAGACGAGCTGACCCGGCGAACTTTGTTCCGCCTTAATGGCAATAAATAAGCAGATTGTGTTTTTATTTTATTGGAAAATTACAAAAAAATTAAATACCTACATTAATCATTCATTATTATTTCTATATTTTATTACAAAGTTGCTCTTCACTTAAGTACTTTGTGATACACGACACTTTTTTTATTATTATTTATTGAGAAGCACGAAGTCGAACCATACTATTGCGGCGATGTTCACGTGCAATTTCTTGTTCTTCTTCAGTCCTTTCATTTCCAGTATTTCGTATTCTTCTTGCATTACGGCTTTGTCGGTAAAGATTCGATAGTCTTGTTCGCCGCATTATTAATTAAACTTCACTTCAATTCACCTAAAAAATTATTTCAAAACTCATATTCACATTCCCGCCAAGAAGTCAGAAATAGTTTGAATATTGATTTCTTACAAATATCAAATTGTCATCCATACGTCGTCGTGACATAGCTGTCATTTGCGCTTTGTTATTCCAAGTCTGATTATTTTTTGTTATATCCCGTTTTATAGTGACTGACGTTTCATGTCAAGTCACACGGGAACGCTGTCGAACGGGATAAAAAGTATCCTATGTCCGTCTCCTGGCTCTAAGCTACCTCCCTACCAATTTTCGCCCAAATCTGTTCTGCCGTTCTTAAGTTATAAGTGCTGTAACTAACACGACTTTCTTTTATTTTATATTAGATTAGTTTAAATTTAGGAGAATGCTGTGTACGCTTCTAAAGGCCATCAGATATGTAATTTTGTGGTTGTGTTATTGCATGTTTAGCTGTTAGTGTACCTCTATATATAAATAAATAAATGAAACGAAGTCGAATAAATAAGCCTTCAAACGAAAATATAACGTCAACTTCATCCAAACTTTTCCACTGACCGATAAAGGTGTCCCAGGATCTGTTTTATGAATAAAGGGCTCCGGACATAGGAATTACGAGGATACCACTTTACATCAAAGGATTTACGGACAAAGGTACGACCGCAAGGCGCTTCATCCGAGATGGGACCGCAGTTGCTTCGACACTTGTGTCCTGAGCCGACGAGAATCCATATGCTATATTATACAAAATTTCGTTTACAAGCAAATTATTTTACATGCAAAAAAAAAATAATAAGTCTTATTTTTTTAATGAAAATTTAGGTTTGAAATTAGTGAAAGTCACAACTTAGTATATTAATGTGCAAAAGCTGTTAAAATCTAATACTAACGAGGTGTTAATTATATACACACAAGAGTCGGGGGAGATATTTATCATTCTGTATCAAAGCAGAAAAAGTATTAGCACAAGAAAAAGCAGTAAAGTGACAAGTATACTTCTAGACGTGTGATTAACATTTAATGGTCTAGTGTTTTTCAGGACATTTAAATATCTATACTATCTATTGTATTATATGATATTGTCTATGAAATGTATCAAAAACTTTCCCTAACGTCAAAGGACGGCTTGAAGATCCACCGCAATCCATGTGATGCAGATTATCGCAATATAAACAGTAAGAATTTTTAGTGAAACCTTTTTACTAATCCATTTGTATTTCGAGAGAGATTTATGAATTGCATATTTGTTGCTCGAATTACTGTTTGTGTTCTGCAGAGTTCGTACATAATTTATTGATTTAAGAGCTACTCCGCGGTAAACCATTGTGAGTAAGGAAGGGTTAAAGTTGACTTTCTGATAATTCACGCACTACTTTAATGTCCCCAAAAAATCCTTCAACATGAAAATTGGTACACAGGGCATTTTTAGCAACTACATCTACAATAACAACTAGTATAATATGACGATATTAAAGAGATACTAAAAATTAAGAATATTTCATTTTTGAAAAGTATTGAAAAGAATCTTCAAATTGTGCAGCAACAAAATGTGTAATAAAAACTGCGACAGCCATAATATTCCTAGAAGATAAGAGTGATGGTCCAGTATCCTGACGATATACATCAGAGAGACATGGTGACGCTATAGATTCTCCCATAAAAAAAACTAGGATTGTAAAAACTAACATAACAGTGGGATGATTCTATAAGATAACTACGGTCGACAGCGTAAAATTCATTTTACTACCTTTACTGAACGATATGGGGACGATAAAACGACTATGGATAGACGTTTGTATTGTTCGCTTGCCACCTCAAAATGTTTTATTATTTCCGAGGATAAGTTTCATAATAAACGTTAGATAAAACTGAGAAGTAGAGTTAAAGTAGAATAGTTTCAATGGATACTAGGGTCGTTAAGAATGAATTGCAAAATGGTTTTGTGCTTTTAGAAGAAAAGCAACATTTGCTAAGGCAAATATATACATATTGCTTAATGCTTGTCAATTTATGATTGTATAGCAAATAGTTGTGCATCTACTTTATGTGGCTTTCTTTTTACATTTACAAAATGTGCACCTATTGACGTAGCTAATAAATAACTTATTAGGCAGGTTAATATAATCAATGTTGAGCTGTTTTATGTAATGCAATCACATGATTCTTTATTTTGAAATTTGTATTTTATATAACGCTTACGTTTATTAGATAATGATACGCTTAGAGTCGCTACTAACTCTATTTAAAATAATATAGCAATAGTCTATTAAGTCCCAAATCAACACAATTGTGAACTTTGATCTAGATCTCGTATTACAGTATAGAAAATCATCTATGATAATATTATGCTATAGGAAATTATGTTTAGTATCTGCATGCAAACTTCCTAAATCCTCTTTTAACCCAAATTCTGCTATAGGATGGTAATTTCAAAGCACTGGAGTATCCTCAAAACCGCAAAGTTTCGGGGCCACGCAATAATGCCCCAAAAATTGTTGGCCTTTCCGGGAATAGTTTGGATGCCGGACCGAAAACATGCCTTTATCTTCCTCAGTGACATGCATTGGTTCATAACGTAGTATGATGATCAAAATGTTTAAGGGAATGAAGCAACAATAATGTGAGGAGCATTTAATTTTTTTTTAGTTTACTAAATCAATAAATCATAAATATTTTTACAAAAGTAAACTTTTCGTCATGTAACTGTTAATACTAAGATCATCCAGTTCTAGAAAAGTATAGATAAGTGTGAAAATAAAAATAATTATTTCTTTTTTAATAGTTACGTCTAGTAAAACTTACCTGCAATACTAAACAACAACAAAAAGAGTATCATGGCCTTGATATTAGCAAAACACATGTCATACAAGTAAAAACTTCACTCCTATGAAGTGAACTTAACATTATGCAAAAAGAGTTTTAGCTATAATTTCCATCTCCATTTTGTGATTAAGTGTGCTCATCTTTAATTCCCATTTGGTTAATTCTGAAGAAGTGCTAGGAATTATCAGAAATTTTGAAGTGGCTATTGTAATTGTATTGTTCCATAATTTGACAATGATTGTAGTAACTTGAGATTTAAGAGTCACAGTATCATAGACGCCGTAGAAACCTACGAGCGTACGTAATAATGCTCTGAAAATTGTTGCCCTTTCAGAGAATAGTTCCGACGCTGGAATGGGCATACAGCTTCTCCACAGTAATATGCGTTAGGTATGTGCCGGCTTATACTTGTATATGCTACAGACAATTCTCAGCAGCTACAAAGTATGACTTGTCAGTGAATTTATGTTAGATTTTATTATCTGTTACTTAGAAATGACTAGGGACGGAAGATTAATAAGGACGATTGTAATTTCTATCGGTGCCCTCTCTTCATATTGTAAATTTTTTCTTTAGTTTTTTTCTTTATTTTTTTTTGTTTAGTTTACTTATATTTTAGTTCAGGTATCTACGGAAGACCAGCGTCAAGGCATCACTTAGATGCTACGGCAAATGCTGAGTAGATACTTTTTCAAAATAGTGCATAGATATAAGTATCTCCAGTTTCATATTATTTTTTCTTTTAATTTTGTACATGGTTACGAATAAACGTTTTTCTTCCTTTCTTTCATTCTTTCTCATTTTAATAAAACTCATAAGGTGCATTCGATATAAATTATTTTATTAGTAATCGTAAAACAATTAAAGAAATGCTGTTTAAAGATTTAAATGTATATTACATTTAAATATTACATATTTTGTTTGCGGATGGATGGCCTGAGATTTTGTCAGTGTGTCTGAGGTATTGTGAGAGAATGGGATAAAAGAAGTTTTTAAGTGTGAGATTTTAATATTATATTTAACTTTTACTGTTTTTGATAATTAGTGTAATTGGTGTATTCCGTTCTGATTAAATAAATAAATAATAAATAATTACGGATATGGCGTCCCTTTATTTGTAAACGTGGTTATACTCATAAGTAATTGAGTTCGACCATTATTAGACGTTACAAAGTTACGAGAGACTTTTTGAATTCTGTAACTTTATAATATTTGATGTTTAGTATTGTTGCTTTGATTTTTTATACAAGTGTTATGTGAATTACTGTGTTTATTTGGAAAAAAAACTGTTTTGATTATGTAGAAAGACACAACGTTGACTGCTTTTCGTCAGCCAGGATATGGTTTTTATGAGTCAAATAATGAAAAAGGTCAAATAGATATCTCAAATCATTAGTACATAGGGTGCACAGGGATCCTAACAAGACTTAAGGAGCCCAAGCCAACCTCACTAAGTGGTGCACCTGCCGATCAACGGATGAGGCTCTGGCAAATAAAACAGTGCTTGATAAGCGGCAATAGGCTCGCCACCTATTACGTGGGACTAAATATATAATTGGCGAAGTGTGGGCGTATTAATATGCCTTTACCTACCCAACAGGCGTGAAGGTATGTGTGTATGTAGACAATTAGTACTACAGAATAAATTGCAACATACAAGAATAACATAAATTGAAACCAGAAACTGCCAAAGAAAACTCAGTCATACTGCTATCATAATATACTCATCGATTTCAAAGGGAGAAAAGGAAATAAAAAGAAGAGAGATTTATAGCACATCATTAAGTTAAGATGATTAATTTCCCTTTGCCCCGGAGACACAAAATGAGCGATTACAAATGAGTTAATATAAAAAGGAGTGCTCAAGAAATTTTGAATTAAAAAAATGTACGTTTCATAAGTTTGGCTTATAATTTGAAACGAGATTTTTTTATGCAAAGCTTTTGATTAAACTAAGCAATTGAATTTTTCTGGTAATGTTGGTTGACGTTAAATCTTTTTAACTTTGTCTTAAACATTGGTATGCTTTAAAACAAGCTTTTGATAAGAATTAACACATTTGTACTCATCATCATCATCATTTCAGCCATCTGAAGTCCACTGCTGAACATAGGCCTCCCCAATTGCTTTCCACGAAGATCGATTCTTTGCCGCCTGCATCGCCGCCCTGACCAGATCATCGGTCCATCGCGTTGGGGGCCGCCCTCTACTACGTTTGCTGATTTGTGGTCGCCATTCAAGAACTTTAACGCCCCATCGGTCGTCGGTTCTTCGAGCTATGTGCCCCGCCCACTGCCACTTCAGCTTGCAAACGCGCTTCGCTATGTCGGTCACTCTGGTCACATTTGTACTACTCTAAAATAATATTTCATTAACTTGACTGAACTGTCTTGCGTTTTTGTTATTAGATTAGAACTTTGAAAAATTACTAAGATATGTCCATTTCATTAAAGAAGTTCTTCCCACAGTCTAGCTTAAATTCTCATCGAAAAAATACGTTTTTGTTCTTATATACAATATCTTTTGATCATAATTTGTTCAAATTTTCAACAAGTACCAACAATAAACAATGCATATTGCAAATTTCAGCATTGGCACTTGTCGTATCAATTAAAGTAAGTACGTTTTTATTAAAACAAATTGCAGCGTCTCAAGAAACCGTAGACCCAACAATAAAGCATAATTCCCACTATTACAAAAGCCACAGCTTATATTATCACTTAGCCTTAGTAATTATTGTCAATTTGTCTCGGCCGAGCTCAGAAAAGATTCGATCAACGTACAGTTCACAAATCAATCAACGCGTCGGTCACACAGCGCCTTCGGGCACTATCCGAAGTCCGGTGGCTGTGAACAGTCGGATAAGCAATTTGAATGCAATCAGGTTGCCAATTATCAACTAGCACCTTCACAGATACCAGCATACCCATCTATATGATACGGCAGTAGAGATCTGTGTCAGGTTTGACTGACACAGTTTGAACTGAACATTTCTATGAATCGCTATAACTCAGACAATATTGCATGGTTTTAGATATACTTTTGAAAAAAAAATTTACTAAGATGATATCATTACCTTTTTCTCTTAAGAAAAAGGGCTTAACTGTAAAATCATAGCTATGTAGGAGCTAATTGAAAATTACTTTTCTAATTAATCTCAATTTATTTTTACGAAAGTTGATAACACTCTTATTAGCATTATAAATAACAGTTCACTGTTTTATAACCAGATATAGTAACATAACATTACTTGTTCTTCTATCAATAATCCATAAATTTGAGGATTTCAGGGCTAAATCAGGCTAATTTTGATAGTATAATTCAATAAAATAGCCATTAAAACATAGTTCGATCATTCTTTAAAGACTATAGCTTCTACTTTCAATAGGATCCGAAATATATTGGCCATATTTCTCATAAAGCTACAATCTCATTTAGAATTAACTGATGTGTTTAAAGAATTTCTCATAAAAAACTTTATCTTAAGATCTAACATAAAAAATATAGAAAACTTCACTTTAATACGGTAAAAGCATACTCCTTTTCGTTTAAAATTTCACAGCATTATATTAACGAATACCGCAGCAAGGAATATTATTATAGTGGAAATTTTCGCAGAAATCTCATTACAATATCAAAGACGAGACAAAAGAACAATTTCATAACACCATTATCTTTGACGATGAAATTCTAAGGGATCGAATTATAGTTCATCGAGTCCAAGTGTTTCGAACAATTAACTGTGAAATTTTCTACAAAATTTTGCGGTAAAGAGGACATTCTACAGTTTGTATTAAGGGATCTTGGTGGTACCGTAATTTAGTTGGATGATTGGGGCCCTCTGGCATTTTTCCTTTAGATCAGGCCAGGTGCGAGTTGGCTGGTAACGGAGCGTAATTTGTAATGAAGATTGAGAAGATGTAGGAATCTGTAAGTTTGGGCCTTTCCTTTATACAAAATACCAATTGCTGGTATACGACCTAGTCAGATTTGCAATCTAAATAGCCAACTTGATAGTTGCAGTATTAATGCAGATCTTATCAAGTTCATGTAGCAACAATTTTCAATTACAAGTTACAACCCGTTCTATATCCTTGATATTATATTATAGTAAATCTATGATCTAAAAAAACCCTTGTAATTTTTGAATATTACTCAATATTATTAAGGCTTATAATTGTATTTTTAGAGTTATTATCACAATTTGAAACAGTTGCAATGTAATTATCAAAGTTCCGAAGTCCCAACGTTGGTGAGGCAAATGGTGACAATACATCGTTATCTAAATTTATGTTTGCTTTGTCTGGGTATTTATGCATGCTACCTAAAAGCATCGCGATTGGGTTCTCGTCCATATAAATAACGGAACAATGGCCTTCTATTTGCTAAATGGGAAATAAATTACTGCAAGTCTTTTTACTTCTTTCACACCTACAGACTGAAGAAATGAGCATTAGGAATTATGCAATATCTAAATTGTGTAACAACTTATTTAGATAACTGAAGATTAATAGGCAGACATTTCTTTTTCATTTCCCACATGAACTCACGGACCTTCGTGTTTTGTGCAAAAAACAACATTGTATTCTTACAATATAACGTTCTGACATCTAAGCGGTCCCAAACTAAAGCCCTGTCGAATGATTCTGCTGAATCGAAAGTTGATGTGAAAGGAAGATTGATCATTTTGATACAGAATTTATTCATTGTGCGTGAGAAGTGTATCAAAGGATAAAATTGTTTGTTAATAAGGTGATTTTTGGAAAACATACCATTAGGAGAGCAACTGTTTTAGAGGGCCGAAATACATCCAGATTTTATTCAAACTTTTTAAATCATCATCATCATCATCAGCACAGCCCATTAACGTCCCACTACTGAGCACGAGCCTCCTCACACATATCAAGGTGTGAGGGTATTGGGTCATACTCTACCACGCTTACCCAGTGCGGATTGGCGGAGGCAGGTGTATGGCGTCCTGCTGTTAGAATTTTTCAAGCCGCCCATTAGGCCTCTAACATGGCTTAACGACTACCACATTTAGTGATAACCGGGACCAACGGCTTAACGTGTCTTCCGAAGCACGGAAGCGCTCGATATCAAATGCCACACAAACGGTCACCCATCCAAGGACTGACCTCTGTAAACTCTGCTGTACTTTGGTGATGGTTTCCGACCACCGAACAACGCAGAGCTACGAGCGCTTCACTTTTTAAATGTTAACATGAAATTACGATGGACATTATTATGAATAGGTACATTCATTATTCGGGCACATTTATCAATTTTTTCGTTTATTCCATTGTATAAAGAATAATTAAATAGGTATTTGCAGATGTTTATAACATATTATTTCATATATAGATTTTTTTTTGAAACTTTAAAGTCAAATAATTTAATTCGATTTAAAAAATCGATCACAAAGAGATCGCCCTGAGCTGTCAGCTTTCCGAGTGTACCTTTTGTTGTTGTAAATATTGTTGTTGTAAAATCCAAGTTCAGACAAATCGCGTTACAAATACATTGAGGTGAAAAAAAAAGATCAACTAGTTTGAGGTAATTTAAAGATATTTTAACTGAGACACTGCCATTGTAATTCAAGCCGCGTATACGAGTATGTATAAAATTATTAATCCTCAACGACACTGTGGCGTATCGCATCCGTAGTCCGTACAAAGTATCCGTTCGGTAGAATTTTACCGAAGTGAGCTGAAGGATATCCGATCCACCAAAAAACCGATCCGTCATACTGACAGCCCAAAAGCATTCAGATGCACGTAAGGGCAACGACACACAATATTTTTAGAAACGACTGCCTTACAACCAAAATCATTTAATCTGCCCTATGGTAATAAGTCGAGAAGTTCAGAAAAGTAAAAGCGCCTTAAACCGAGGACTCATGGCCGCCTGTAAGTCTGCGTTTTCACGCCCCGCCTAAAGACCCAACGCGATAGGAGCCTTATATGTTAGTAACAATTTTATTAACTTATGTTTAGTTTGAAATTAATACTATTGCACTATGAAAAATATACCATAACAAAGAGAAAAAGATGCAAAAAAATTAGTTCAAAGAACTGATCAAATAAAGCAGCCTCCGTTCTCTTTCGTTATCATTTATTTTATTATTTTATATTTTCTCATATTATTGTCACTTTGAAACGTCTAAACATCAATATCATTCAGATATGACTGATTTCCAAAAATCGAAGTCTTTGCAAACATAAAACCTTGTTTACGTTAAGGTGCAATGTGTTTGGTAATAGTAGTAAAGTTCTACAAAAGCAATTTTATCAAATCATTTTTGCCACGGTATTAGCCTATTATTTTCCCAAAACGGGGCACAGGCGTGACTAAGATAAGAGTTCAAGTGATACTCAGCCCGCACGTACTCGATACGAATTGGCAGAGGCAGGTGTAAATTTTCCAAGATGACCAATAAGGCTTTTTTGGGTTAATTATTGCCATATACATTTGGAAAGCAGATTGAAGTATGCAGCATTTTGCAAAACGTACCATTTTGTAACATACCATCTTGGTCAGTGGCGTTTAACTTAGGTGATTGTTTTTGATCACCTTGTCTCGAGCTACGAACGCTTTAAATCGTAGATTATGATTAAATTTGTTTTACAGCAATATGTACATGGAAGTACATGGTACAATTAAGCCAGATATTGTGCGTGTACTAGATATCGTAATTTTCCTATCAATGTGCAATCTTAGATACGACAAATCAGGGAGACTTTATGCCCTATATGTTTCACTATTTGTTTCAGAAGCAGCTCAAAAGTCCAAATGTGCCACTGGCCTTAAATTCACAATGCGTTTGCCTGCCATTTGTACAGATTTTTTGTTGCGTGTAAAAAAAACTTTTAATTTTATTTTGACAATAAAGAAAATGCGTCGACGATATTTTGTATTCCCCTGGCCATTTATTTTAAAGCTGTCACGCAAGGGGTGCTAGTTTGATTTTCGAATATTGTGTACACTTGTAAATTGTGTTTTTACTATTTTGTGATGTGTATTCAAAAGCATTCGTATCTTTGTGGAAAAAAATAATAATTAATAAATGACTGGCTATATATAATAAATGTTCTGTGTGTTTTTATAAATAGAAGCAATTTGATAGAGATAATTATTTCTTAATTTCCAACATTAACCAATAATAAGTATCTCAAAAATGCAATCTGTTTAATTGTTATTGTAAATGAAATTTTATGCTCAAGGAAATAAAGATCTTGTTTGTCTGGTTCAAACAAATTGTATTATTTTAAATATTGATATTCTGAGAGCATCTCTAAAACTGACTAACTAGTTTATACTTGTATTTATCCTGGTTTTGTAAATTCTTCATGTTGTCATTTTATTTATCTACATATGTGGGTATGCCATAATTAATTGCGAAGATACATTTAACTAATTAGAAAGAAAAGTTCTATCTATCTTGTTCTTTGCTGCAGTAACGCTAACCCAGACAAAACACACAACAGAGCACGGAAAATAAATCCACAAAAACACAGCGCACACCTAACGAACAGAGTGTAATTCGAAAAATAAAACCTCTCATGTATAAATCAAACGAACGACACTGGGTTTAATAATCCGAGAGAATAAATCTTCGGTCGGATTCGTTCGGCTAGTCGTCGGTGCTGTGTCGGAAATCGGAACGGATCTCGTAAAGCACAAATTAATTTGTACGTCACTAGTCGCTTTGTCCGCGCTCAAACTTTCTGACTCGTTTTCGGATAAGTTTTTTCGCGATAAGATTAAAAATGTCGAATACTTTTTGATTTGAGTATTTAATGCCTTTACAGGATTATTCTATCAGGGGACTTTAATTTTAATCGTTTGAGACCAGTGATATTGAGACTTAAATAAGACAATAGATTATTTTTGATTGGCACAATAAAGATTAAAAGTACTTATTCCTTTTTTTAAGTTAAATTTGAGTTAACAATAAGTAGCTTTTTATTTCATTTCAGAAGATGCTTTAAGCATCTATATCTTAGGAGTTAGTATTGAAAGAACAGAAAACAAACATAACAATATCTACTTGACCTATTTAAAAAAAAACACACACAAATAGTAATCTACATTCTTCTCGAGCAACATAGGCTATATTGTTTATATATTTTAATTAGAATTCTAATTTTGGTAACGCAGGTGTTTAGCAGCGAGTAATTTCGTAAAAATAGAAGAGACAAAAGTGATATAGAAGCCAACTTTACACTAAAGCTCACCAGGGGGCTTACCGCCGAACTTGCTCGTAATCGATTATTAGGAGAAATCGATTTCGAATTGATTCTGTCGTACCGCCGAGCACATGGAACTCGATACAAGATGGCGTTCTCTATTTAGACACAAATTTTGAAGGATTGACGTAATATTTGGTTGAGTCTGTGTTTTTTATAAAACTGTATTACAAATTATTAATATTTAGGTAAAAATGTGTCATCGAACGCAAATAACAATCATTTCATTAATTAGTCGCTTCAGTAGTCTGCTAAGGTCATGAAAAATCTATGGCTTTTCCCCGGTACGGATTGATGAACCTCAGAAAATTCAGATCTGGATGAAATAGCTGATGTTCATCGTATTCGGCGGTAGGGCTCCTGATGACAATTCTCTAGGCCTTGAGATATCTTTTTTATACGTCAAGGTGCACTCAAGTATGCAGCCCACCTTATGAAAAGTGGTCAACGCAGTCTATGGACGTATTTACACACAATCATCACTGACACCGACAGACTTGCCAATCTATTAAAAAAAAATTAATGCATTTTTGAAAAGACCTTGCTGTAAACTATCTGAATCAGGTAGCCTATCACTAAACTAGCAACTATCAGTGCCTAAAGCTGCTCGGCAAAAAAGGTCAACGTGCGCCTCCAAGGTCACCGACAAACTAAGGCAACTCCTCAAGATCGAGACCGTCCTGGTTAGCTGATATGAAACCTACAAGCTACCTACTATCCCAGAAGTAGGTTAGCGCCAACTACCGGAACTTTGTTCAATTATGAATAGACGAACGAACTTACCTGATGGCCATACTCTTAGCCTTGAGATGGTGCCATCGCTGGTTCATCTCGTCGAGCCTCCTCTGCAGCATGACAGCGTCTTCCTGTGAGGACAGGGAGCCCAGCAGACGCCGGCCCGTGCCCGTGAGCGACGCGTACACATCGCGGTGGGTCTCGATCTCCGATTGTAGGTCCTGAAACAAGAAAATTTGGGTTGTAAAGGCTGTGTACAAGTCTACATCTTGTACATTGGACTTGGCGTCAGCGTGGTCAGCGGCGAGTCGCCCAGTTGCAACATCCACGTGCAGCGTCGACACTTTACACAGTCGTTGGACTTCTTTACATCTTTATATGTGTACACGACATGTAATTCATATAAAAACCATACATTGTTGTATTTATCGTTTTAAAGACGTAATCTTGGGACCCATAGAACTTAAGATTTCGTGTTTCAAAATGTATTTTTCGCATTAAAAGTCGTATTACGTTGGTTTTCAATATTGTTAAGGTTCTCACTATAACTTTAAGATCTTTTGTTACACTGTTAATGCAAAAATATAAAGATTTCGTTTACCTTAGTCACATGCAGAAATAAAAAAAAATGTGTAAGTAAGTGAATCTAAGTGCCAGTTCCGAACCTGTACGTAGAACTGGCAAGAAACTCACAGATAGCACTTTTAAATTATCAATTAATTAGGTATTAAGAGATTACGCATAAAATTGTAAATTTGGCCTTCATAAGAGCTCTATTCAGCCAAATTTGAATAAATGATTTTGACTTTAACATTACTATGGAGCTACAAGCGTTTCCAAACTAAATTTTACATTAAAATACTATTTTATTTCTGATACTACAATGACAACTATAATCTATAATAAATCAGTACCAACTACTTCAACTTCAAGACCATATTGACAAACCTAGTCTCGCAAGAATAAACTCAACAACATTGATGTAGGGCCAATCAGTATGACAAATAGCGTAACATTTCAAATGATCTCGTCGTGACTGAGTTAGAGAAGATCGTTGTGAGCCTGGATGCCGGGACAAATCACTCCGTCATTCGTTCACTGATGCGGCGTTCACTCATTCAAATAAACTAAAAAGAAAATATAAAGAGAACGTTTTATTACACTTCTTTTTGGGTTTTAAATATTACGTACCTACATACATAATATCACTCCTATTTCTCCGAAGGGGTAGGCAGAGGCATATTATACGCCCACAATTCACCAGTTATTTCTTCACCTTTTGCCGCTTTTCGGGTACTTTTATAATAATAATAAAAATATTTATTTTTGCTTTTTTGTTTGCCAGAGGCTCGTCATTAATTACGACGGTTAATTCATGTTAAAACCATGACAGTTAAGATTGAACGGTGCTTAACTGTAAGACTTAGGATGCGATTTCTCTTAAATTTCCTAGTATATTTATAATTGTTATTCTGGTAACACTTGTGTATAAGTTAATGCAGTTTATTCGGTTACCTATTGAAACGCATAACGTTTTTGGCCATAAACTGAAAATACATAATGTTGATTACCATAATCGTCACTTGCCATTCTGCTATAAAGCAAAACGATATAGCGTTATGCGTATAACATCATATCGCCGAATTTTGAAACGATTTAAAACGCATTAAATGGCATAATTTTGACACACATGTAATGAAAGGCATATTTTTTGTTGGAAATAATTATACTGAATGATACTTATTATCATTTATAAAAATTAACAATAGTAATAGTCATGTGGGCAAATTGTATATGACCATTATAAGAAAATACTTTTTAATGGTAAGGATAAACAAAATAACCTCAACCTAACCCAAAAACAGAAGTAAGCCTTCATAGCGTTTCAAAGAATGCTTTATAAAAATATAGCAAATGAAAATATAGATTTAAGTGATTGTGGCTTTTATGATTATGCCTTTCAACAATTCTGCATTATTATAGTTAAGCGTAGTAATATGCTATTCCAAAGGATTATATGCTTTTAGATTTTTATGCCATAATATGATGTATGCCTTTTGAAATTAAATAATAAATAAATAAATATTTCTGACACTTACACCAATTATTTAGTTCCAAGATAAGTATCATTAAGAACTTGTGTTATGGATACTAAATAACGGATAAACATACAAAAATACTTTTTTTTTGTAAATACATACTTAATATACATAGGAAAACACCCAGACCAGAACAAATATTCTTATTTATAACACACAAAGATTTGTTCTGTGTGAGAATCGAACCCACGGCCTCTGGAGTGAAGTGCATACTGACCTCCTTGCCATATCGGTCGTCAAAGAATTATGGCAATAAATCGTATGCGTTTCGAGGTGACACCGGTTTATTTGTATAATTTTACACACATACCCACAAAACGAAAAGAAAACAATGTACCTATCTAAAAAACGTGGACATATTACGAGCGGCATTATCTAACAGTGGAACAGTAAGTAAATAAATTAAATGTCAACCCGTTTTTGCTTATTAGTCGGTGATACATCTAAGCGTCGTTATGAGGGTTTTTGTCTGTGTGCTGGTGATAACCGGCGCAAACACCATCAATATTGCTGCCTTGTTGACGTTTCTAGGGACGTTCCCATGTTATATCGATATTGACGCTGAGGAAATTTGAACGGAGCTGCTATCGATGTTTTTGCAAAAAAAATTGATTGATTTCGAAGAAGGTAAAAGTAAAAAGTTCTTTATTTCATAAACTATTATATAGCACTTTAAAACATCAAACAAAATAAAAAAGACTAAATATTACTACAGTGAAATCACGAAGCTTAAAGTAAAGTAAAGTAAAAAATTATTTATTTCATAAACTATTATACATAGTACTTGAAAACGTCATGATTACAAATGAAAAAAAAAACAATCGAAATAATATTACACTAAATCACGAAGCTTAGATTCACTTACATGCAACAAAACAATTTAAAAACAAAAAATAATTAAGTGTAAGTGAATCTAAGTGCCAGTTCCGAGCCACCGCTCTGTAAGAAGAACTGGCAAGAAACTCACAGGCTTTGCTCTTTTAAATATTATGTCCATTAGTTTGGTACTAGAAATACAATCTTCATTTGTCTGTGAAGCTATACAATGCAATAAGTTAAGGTTATGTACATTACGTTATGTTAACCATATTTATGTTTTCAAGTCATTCATATTAGAATAGCCTGTATGAAACGGCAGCTTAATCCCAAGCATTTTTATCTGCCATATAGTCTTTAATAGAATAGTATCCATTTGAAGACAGCTTGTGTTTTATTGTTAATTTAAATTTATTTAGGCTCAATTGCTGTATGTTGCTTGGGATTTTATTGTAGAATCGCACACATTGACCTTTAAAAGATTTGTTTATCTTTTGGAGCCTAGTGGCAGGTACAACTAATTTATGCTTATTCCTTGTGTTTAGGTTATGTACACAGCTTTTCTTACTAAATTGATCAGTATTCTTATGTACATAAACCAGGTTATCATAAATGAATTGACCGTTAGATTCATTGACATGCAAAAAAATAAAAATTAAGTGTAAGTGAATTTAAGTGTTACTTTTATTTACTGAATTAGTTATTGTAATAGGCCAAACCCTTGTACCTAATATATAATAATAATTTTCATTAATTTCTCCATGTAGGTGTATGAAGCTCATAATTGCTGTTCCATGTATTATTATCATACACTGTTTCCAAACACTAATTTCAAGTTTAGCTCAATAAAGTCTTTTTCCTGCAGGCTGGAGCTTGATCGTAGAAGAATCTGGCTTTCTCGCGCCAGTTTCAAAAAATAACTGAATTTTAGCACAGTTAGTAGTTTATATGTAATCTATTCTAATTCTATTCTATTTTCTATATTTTCTATATTAATTCTATTCTATTCTATTTAATATGTTTAAGTTCCTTCTTAATTTGCAGCTACAGGGTATCAGTATTCATTGTATTACTTAGGTACCTACCTATTTACTTGATGCAGTAGAAATTGATAAGAACTACATAAATGGTATTCTATCGACTGAGCCCCTCACTAGTGAAGCCCGGATAAGGCCGCGCAAGGTACGCGGGTGCTGTGTACTTAACCCTCCACACGCCGCATTTCTGCTTGTGTGTTTACCGCGCGGCGCGGGCTTTTCGTGTTTTAGCAACAAGCGTATACTGCATAGTAGAAAGGGTTTATTAAGCTACTTACTTACTAGGTAACATTGTCCTTTCTTTCCTCCACTTTTCTCTTTAGAACTACGTCTGCTTGTCTTAGAACATCAGCTCACTCAACTTCATTCTATGCAGACTATCTGAACACATTTAATTTTTTTTTGATGAAGAGCATGATCAATGCGCTACCATTAACGCACTCCACAATGTATATTTTATTTATAGTTTTTTTTAATAAGATTAAGAACTAAATAATTCTGATCAGTTCTTAGCCGTAAATAAAACTTAGTAAATAACATAATGTTTAATCCTTGTTTATAGCTGTTGATTCTACAGTGAAACTTTTTGAACAGTATTGTGGATTTTTTAATTTATTTCGTTCCCAATACCTCGGTGCCTAAGAACGAAAGTCTTTAACTTATGTGGTTTACCAGTGATAACTTATGGATCCGAAACGTGGTCTCGTACCATGGGCCTTATGAGGAAGCTCCGAGTCGCACAGCGAGCAATGGAGAGAGCTATCTTGAGGACCTCACTGCGAGATCGAATCAAAAATGCGAGATCCGTAGAAGAACGAGTGTCACCGATATAGCTCAAAGAATCAGCAAGCTGAAGTGGCAGTGGGCAGGGCACATAGCACGAAGAACTGACAGACGTTGGGGCAGAACAGTTCTGGAATGGAGACCTTTTGATAGGAAACGAAGCAGTAATTATCACAAGTCACGAAATAAAAAAAAACTGTGTTTGCCATCAGGCAGAATCTAGTAATTATCACAAGTCACGAATTAAAAAAAAAACTGTCATAATTAAAAGGTGTTGCTTTGGACTTCTTGGCGGGAAAGTGAAGCGTCACGTCTGCAGTTTTGTTTAATTTTCTAAAATTTGTGATATTTCTTACATTAATGTGTAATAACGGTGGATTATTAACCGTCAAGTGTTTGTGAATATACATGAGTGTTGGTAAATCAAACAAAACGGTGCAATATCACTTTTCAAATTTTCTCTCAAGGAGTCCATGTGAGATCTCAGTATAGTCCCACATCTTTACTGAGGACTCAAGGGGCTTAGGGGAGGGTATTTCATTTACCATTTATCATTTTTATCACCACTCATTCTAATTTACTATGAATTATATATCTATATATATAAAAGAAAGTCGTGTTAGTTACAGCACTTATAACTCAAGAACGGCAGAACAGATTTGGATGAAAATTGGTAGGGAGGTAGCTTAGAGCCAGGAGACGGACATAGGATACTTTTTATCCCGTTCGACAGCGTTCCCGTGTGACTTGACATGAAACGTCAGTCACTATAAAACGTGATATTACAAAAAAGAATCAGACTTGGAATAACAAAAAGCAAATGACAGCTATGTAATGACGTATGGATGACAATTTGATATTTGTAAGAAATCAATATTCAAACTATTTCTGACTTCTTGGCGGGAATGTGAATATGAGTTTTAAAATAATTTTTTAGGTGAATTGAAGTGAAGTGAAGTTTAATTAATAATGCCGCGAACAAGACTATCGAATCTTTACCGACAAAGCCGTAATGCAAGAAGAATACGAAATACTGGAAATGAAAGGACTGAAGAAGAACAAGAAATTGCACGTGAACATCGCCGCAATAGTATGGCTCGACTTCGTGCTTCTCAATAAATAATAATAAAACAAAAAATGTCGTGTATCACAAAGTACTTAAGTGAAGAGCAACTTTGTACTAAAATACAGAAATAATAATGAATAATTAATGTAGGTATTTAATTTTTTTGTAATTTTTCCAATAAAATAAAAACACAATCTGCTTATTTATTGCCATTAAGGCGGAACAAAGTTCGCCGGGTCAGCTCGTTATTAATATATCACTTACTTGACACTGGCTAAATGTGCTAGACGCACGAAGCCATTATTTAAATGGAAGAAGAAGAAGAAAGGTGTTGCTTTAGAAAGTAGGCTACATTTGACAGCTAAATATTCTACCAAATAATAGGCGTACCTTTCTACCATATTGACTTAAACAGCAAAAAGTTAACCCTTCTGACACTAGGGCGCCCAACCCTATTACATCTTACATGTCCGACTCGCAAATCTTCAAAAGCCGGGTCTTGATAGATATCCGCCGTTTGTCTTCGTTAGAACGGACCCGGGTCTTTCATACCCGCTCTTTTAACCCGGGGAAAAATAGACAGAGCCGCTTGTAGCGTTACAAGGGTTAAGCGTATTACACATTTTGTTATTAATTAACTAATAAGACAAAAGTGATTTGTTTTTTAATTTATATTAAGAGAAAATTACAGTTCTCCCACTTACAAAAATCGTGGTGGTTTAAGTGAATGACTTATAACAAGAAATATAGTGTTAATATATTTTGTACAATACATAAAACGTATATTTAAATACTTTTAGTAGGTATGTCAGTGTAAATACGATAATTTAGTAGGTATGTCAGTGTAAACACAATAAAAATTAAAACAGGAAACGTTTAATTTGGTTCAAGCGATTTTTTGAGAAGTTTGGTTAAATTGCCCGAGTAAAGGAGAAGACTATCTCAAAAAACCAGTATTCACTGACACAGTGAAAGAAAAAAGTTCCGAGGACGCAGCATGAAGCTCTGGTCTGCCGAACAATTCCACCATTGATTTCCACCATACCATCTATTGCCATCTACTCTTTAACTAGCAGGATATAGAACATGATGACATAGCATTGTGTCGTCAACCTCTGGGTGTTACCTTTTTCCGGCCTCCAGAAGGTACTCAACCCCCTTACCAAGCTTAGGTGGAGACCTGTCCATCACCCGGATCAACGAACGGACTCTGGCTAGCATAAAAGTTCCCGGTATGCGGCAATAGCCTTGCCACCTATAACATCGGACCAACAATCTATTTTGGCGAAATATGGCCATATGCCTTTACCTTCGGGAAACAGGCGCCTGTATGTTTATATGTACGATCCTCAGATAGATTTTTAAATATGCCTACAGAAAGCATATGATTTTTTTTTATATATGTCATATTTCTTATCCGTATTTCGTGATCAACATAACGTGTAATATGCAAATTTTTGAGGTTTAATTTTATGGATTGCGTTGCGGAGTATATGAGAATACATAAAATCTAGACCTAATTACTAACCATTCTTTATCTACAGTTAAAAATAATAAGCTCCTAAACTCGTCCATTCAAACATCAAAAGTTCAAAAAAGTTACGATACCCACAATCCATCGACCGTTTCCCACTCCGACTGTACTCAGCCCCTCAGAACTGTGCGAATTATCAGATCCTTAATTACCAGGGATCACGCGGCATTAAATCGTGTCTACGTTAGGCGTTAGTGCCCGGGGCCGCGGGGACCGCCAATTCGCAACACGGAAACATTCAAACTTTTTAATTAGATGTATCCACAGCCCAAACAGATAAGCTAGCTCACCCAGAAGAGATCTGAATTTTGGTGAATATAAATTTATAAAAAAAACGTGATTAACACAGTGCAATCTAGCCCCAAGTAAAGCAGAAACTAGTTGATTGATTCTGTAACTTAAAGACTCTATCTATTATGTTTATGGCTAAAATGAATGTTTCACTAAACGAATACAGAAATGAAGACATCAATAGCTCGGAGAATTGGCAAGCTGAAATGGTAGTATAGGACGTAGAACGCAAATAGTTCTGGAATTGAGATCCTTGAAAAAAAACGTAGCGTGGAGAGAAACCGCAAGATGGATGGATAGCTTTAAAAAGCACTTGTGCCTGCAATTGGTCACAATGGAAGTTCAAAAGGCATATTCTCGATTAAAAACTATCTTAAACTGATGTATTTAGTAACTCTCATCGTTTTATGTAAGTACATCTAGGAATTGTTAATTTATATTAAACGTTAACTATAACATTGGTTTTTACACTTTTTATCTATTTATTACTTAATCTGTTATGGTATTGTTAAGGCTTTTATACTTGTTAAGCCTAAACTTGTGTCTCAACATAAGGATAAACAAAATGTGTTATTTAGTATTTAGTTTGCTATACCTTGTAATTTTTTAGTATATATATGTCGTGGCAACGTGTAATGGAAATTGCACTATTGTTTAAGCGATTAACTTCTGTGTTTGATCCGTGTGTGTTTTGTAAGTTGTCCTAATTATAAAAAAATAAATATTTTCAATAATGGACGTCCTTGGACTGGTGTTGGATGAATATGATAAACTACATTTATCTCGATACTTTGTAACAATTTTATTAGCCTTTTGTATGCAGGCATTTCGAATTTTATTGTTTCATGTTGTAGTAGTCTGCCACCTCATAATTCATATTACGTACTAACTCGAGGTACTGTGTAGTGTGTAATACTGTAATAACTTTGTCTTTGGTTTATATGAAGTATTTATATTATACGGATTCTGTTGAAATATGATTTCTCTAAGGCCCTTTTTACAATGTCTGATTAGAAGAAACCTGGCAGTTTTCTACAGACTATCTATTTAGTAAACTTTAATGGGAGCTTAACTGAACATTGTGAATAAGACTTTAAAGCTACTGTAAATCAGTTCTAATCAATTTTGCCAACTATACGCACGTGATGGATTAAAAATATCTTTGTAACAATTCCCGCGCTACTATAATTTCCCGAAAAATCGAGAAACTATTAAACACGACACGTGTTTCGCCCTTACACAGGGCATCTTCAGGTAAGATAGGAGCCTCAGAACAACGATGTCTTCACGACCAACGCTGAAACGAGAGCAAAGTCCTCTCTAAACTATACGCACATTGAACTGGCTGATTCCTACCAGCCATGTTGTTGTTAAAGACCCGACGCGGCGGGTAGTATTGCCGTGTCGGCCGGTTGTGTTTCCACTGTAGCACTTTGCTCAACTCGCCGCTGTTTACTGCGAGCCTTGTTTGCTTGTCCCATAAGAGGCACGTTTACGAAACTAATGGATATTACGTACTAATTAGTGTTGGGGCTAATGCTGAGTAGTGATAACTTTGTCTGTGGTTGGAGGTAATAGGTACGATGCTAGTCTATGAAGTAGTCTAACTTATAAAAGAATTAAGAGAGTTATCGGTAGATAGATAAAAAAAAATGATTGATTGTTTTTTATACTAGACACCTGTTTCAAGTTGAAATTTTCCAATAATTTTTCAATTCTTTCTTCAATAACAGTAATATATATTAAGTATTATCCCGGTTGCCCTAGACTTAAGCTAGGACTTAACTTAGACTTAACACAACATCAAACAGTAATGGCTATCAGAACTCTAAGTATATTAGTTAACTTTAGGTTTACTAGCCAAATTTTCGGTTTATAGGTCTCGTATGAACTGAATCTCTCTCGCATTCGTTTTAGAGAGGAGAGGCGTTAATAGATCATGACTATAAATATATACATAGTAATAATAAACAAACTCTTACAATCACACCAATTATTTCGTTCCAAGATAAGTATCATTAAGAACTTGTGTTATGGATACTAAAGAACGGATAAACATATTTAAATACCTTTTTTATTGTAAATACATACTTAACATATATAAGAAAAAACCCAGACCAGAACAAATATTTATGTTCATGCACACAAAGATTTGTCCTGTGTGGGAATCGAACCCACGACATTTGGATTAAAGTGAAGGTATACTGACCTCGTAGCGCTCGTAGCTCTGCGGTGCTCGGTGGTCGGAAACGATCGCCGAAGTACAGCAGAGTTTACAGAGGTCAGTCATTGGATGGGTGACCGTTTGTGTGGCATTTGATATCGAGCGCTTCCGTGCTTCGGAAGGCACGTTAAGCCGTTGGTCCCGGTTATCACTAAATGTGGTAGTCGTTAAGCCATGTTAGAGGCCTAATGGGCGGCTTGAAAAATTCTAACAGCAGGACGCCACACACCTGCCTCCGCCAATCCGCACTGGGTCAGCGTGGTGGAGTATGACCCAATACCCTCGCACCTTGGTATGTGAGAGGAGGCTCGTGCTCAGTAGTGGGACGTTAATGGGCTGTGATGATGATGATGATGATACTGACCTCCACACCATATCGATAGTCAAAATTACAAGAAAGATGTTGAGAATTGATATTGTTCGAGTTAATGTTTTGTCAGTGAATATAAAGTTGATAGATTTCCCCTTTTTATTTACGTATTTCATTTTAGTTTGGACCTATTTAATATAAATTGACCAAGGTTAGTTTGCATATTGTTGTCTATGTTATGCGTCTATAGATTTTATTACCTTATGCAATAAAGTGCAAAAGAAAAAACTTGAAAGCATGAAAATTTAGTTACAGTTTTAAAACTAAAACCATCAATTTATATTCCAGTTCTCGCTTCAAACATTTTTGATAACATTTCCGCTTGTATTTTCATAGGTGATCATGCTTTAGTGACGCACACTAAAGTGTTCTGCACTTTCATTGGTCACCGTGCTAAAGCGAGGTGACGCACACTATATTTTAATGTATTTCCATTGGTGACACGGTGGACGCACACAAACAAAGTAACAATACGGGGTGGATTAAATTCACGAAAAAACCGCTTTCATTTTGAGCGACGAATTGAATTCCGGGCTCACGAGGGTGACGCTCGAATTTGATTTCAACGGAACATACATTCCATATTCGAAATTACTTGGTCTCGTTGTTTCGATCTTGTGTTGTTTTAACTGAGTTATTAATTTCATTTTCAGGTCCTCCAATATTGACAAACTCTGATGCTATGATCTTTTATGCAATGTTTCAATTGAAAAGTATAAAACTTTTTGTAAGTAAAATATTTATTTTTTCGGTTTACACGATTATATGTAGTAAAGAAGCCACATTTTATGGATTTTTTATTTAATTTATTATACAGAATATTTAATTTTCAATAATTCGTTGTCTGTGACTGAGGTGCCAGGTCTTAATAAAGTCCTAAATTTAAAACTACGTACTTTGTTCTGCCTAATAAGGGCCTAGTAGGTGCAGAGTCTGAAGTCTAAAGATTATTTATCTAATCTTCATTGCACATACATAAAAATATAATTTATAAAAGGCGAATGCGATTAGGCAATCTCTAACTGTCAACCTCGGGGTTAGCTGAGACATTAAAGGCGGTGCGAGTAAGAGATAATATTTCTAGTTATGATACTTACATAAAATAGTACGCTTCGTCAAGATGATCTACATAAAAATACAAACACATACATAAATACAAACACATAAATATTTAAACATAAATAAATTTATGTCATAGGTGAAAAATTTCATCGAGGATCATCTTTAAAAAAGTAATTTAAAAATTTAAGTTTTTAAATCTGATAATTATTTGGAAGAAGAGATTTGGATGGCCTTAATGGCAAAGGAGTTTGGCATGAACCCTATACTGTGTTGAAAGAAGGTTTTCAGAGGAAGAATGCGATTATTCCTATAGCTTTAAATAACAGACAAGACAGACAAAGTACAATCAGTCATCAATTACAAGACAGTGGAAAAATACCATACACACAAAATTTTCTTCTCATGTCGAAGATGATGAACTACTCAGCGAAATATTAACAGGCAGTAAAAATAAGTTAGGGAAATAAGAAAAGTACAATGTTAAAGAGATTATTAATACCCTCAAGCGATACGCAAGTACAATTTCGCAACAAAAATGAATTATTTTTTTAATAAATATTATATCAAAGCTTATGCCTAAAACACTGTTATCTTTGTTACATCAACATTGATCAAGGATTTTGTGTACTTTACGAAGCGCGGTCTGGGCAGCGCAGACTACGAAAACTTCTCAACTATCCCGGGACTAAGTTGGGAATATTGTGGTTAAGTTTGTCTCTGCGGTTACTTCACTGCGACCCGTCTGTCGGTCCGTCAACCCGTTGTATTGTTCAGAATTTCAAAAGACACTTTTTTTTAAGTGTACGTTTGAGGACTAAGTTTAATTTCTTCAAGTTTCTTCTAACAGTGAAAAGGCAGAGTTTTATTTAAATTCCGTTGGATTGGTGATATTAAACTTAAGCAATGAGGATAAGATATCAGTTTATATTTACCAAAGAGTATTTTTATATTTTATAATTGTTTTGTTTTACAAAATATATTTTTTGCGTGGCACCATTTCACGTATTAACGGAACCACAAGGTTTTTGGGTAGTTTTCCTCATTGTTCTTAGATTTCTATCGACTATGATGACCGATCGTTATCAGTTTCAGACTTGATGCTCTGCTCTGAGCTGGCGCGCATGGAGATGACCTGCGAAGCTAATTTGAGTTGAAGTCAGTTTACCGTTTAATAAATTGTTATAACAGCTGCGCACCTAGCACATCCCATATATTCTATTTGACATGTAAGACTATAACTATCAGATAACTAATCAAGCGTTTGGTTGGCAAAGTTAAAAAAACATACACTTTATCTGATTAGCAACGAGGAAATGAAATACTTATATCAAACAAGTGGTTACCCTAACGTCAGCAGCGATAAAGCACGATTCAAAAACTACACAGCTAATGAGCGATCCACCAATACGTCCAGATTTTCGCGTTTAAGCGATTTCCAATTAATTTATGGCGAATTCCAGAGCGATACGTTGCGATGCGTTCCGGCGATAATTTCAACGGCCGTTTGGGGATATTTCGAACTGCAATCGGATCGGCCATTCGATATTACTTATTTGAATATGTTTTCATTTGTTAAATAAACGTGAGCCTTTTGGCTGTAGGTCTGGTCTTTATTATCACATCAATAATTAAAGGCCTGCTTAATATCTGCAATTGCAATTTACGTCGACCAAACTCGAGCGTCGGCTCAGGCTTTCTTGACCAGACCGTCTACTACGTTTGCTGGTTTTTCGCGGTTACCATTGGTAAACCTTATCGACTTCTATTGCAGAACGACATGGCTCTGAGTTCTATAGGTTTTTGTGCACAGGAGCGTAAAGTTATGGGTTTGATTCCTCTCATCATCTCAGTCTTATAAAGTCCACTGCTGAACATTGGCTTCCCCAAGATAAACGGAGATTCAGGCATGGGACAACTTTCTGCTGATAATTCAGATATCAGCGAATACTAGCTGTGACTCTTTGAAATAAAATCAAGGGGGTACAAAAACAAAAATTAATTAAAATAACATTTCGTAAACTGAGCAAACTTTCTGCAAAACCATAATGCACTTTGATATTCAACTCAGAAATACATGCATGCAATTACGAAGAGACCCTTTTAAGAGACAACAATTCCTCTATGCACCTCGCTACACACTGGAAATTAAACTTAAATCTAAAAACGTACATCACAGCACTATGGCCCTTGTGGAATTGGCAATAAGGTTGGTTGTGCCGAGTTGCTAATTAGCGTGTCCTGTAAAACAAACGTGCGCATTATGATCGACGCTAACGAATGTGCGAAAAGCAAACAGCACTTTGTTGCTCGCTTATGCCTTCGAATATATCTAGGAATATACCTACGAGTATACCTAAGAGTATAGCTGGAAGTAAGCATAACGTATCGCTATACATTGGTTGTACATTTTGCAGCGGTCAACAAAATGTGTCTTCTTATGGTGAACGCTTAAAAGCCATCGGTCCCGATGTCGCATTATTAATTAATAATTATACTTGAAGTCGAAAAAGAAATGCGGCAAATTATTTACTGTTAGTATATTTAACTCTGATAAAAGCTAATAAAAACATATAAGTTTTAGGTAGAACTACCTTCGCCTAGGTCATAATTTTAAAATAATTCTTCTCCCGAACATCACGTGCTGATCTTAGAAACCATCCTCATACTGTGCAGACTATCAGCACTCGAATCAAGAAATTTGGGAGGTCGTTTCTGAGCAAGACCACTGAGCTCTGGAATTCGCTGCCGGTTCATGTGTTTCCTATTTCCTATGATCCCGGGTCTTTTAAGCGGGGCGTGAAACGGCATTTTAGCAGGCCGTCATGAGTGGATGCGCTTTGTACCGTGCTTATTTCACGGTATGAAGCGCTTTAATTTTTTTATTGGACTGCATCGAATGCGATAAGGCAGGATGTAGTCATGACGTGTCACATTAAAAAAAAACACATAGGTCACAAGAGAAAAACTTTTGTTTGACGGTCATTTTTGTGTTCAAAAATTTAAAGAATGCCCAATTCTTAAAGAATATGTTTTCTAACTTGTCCTAAAAGTCCTACTGCGCATTAACAACTAAATAAATATAAGTATAGGTATTTTTATCTTATTTTAAATTCCGACTAGGGACTAAATCACGTTTTTATGTAGGAAAACCTCCTTATAACAGAAGAGCTTTAATCTGATAGCGTTTCCATTGAAGTTTACGATAAAAATATATATCCGCTCAAAACATCAAAAATTATTCAACCAATGCCTTATTAATCAAATTATTTAAATTCAAAAAAATTAAGATACTTTTTGTAGATTGTTCGTGTAATAGCAAATTAAAAATATACACCTATGAAGTATTCAAAAATAAGTTTCCACTTATACAATATAAAGATAATAAAATGAAACAGCCTATATAATAAGACATAATTGTAAGTTATTTATATATAAAATTAGTTGTAATGTATAAAGTAGTATAAAAGAGACTGTGACCAACAGACAAACCAGTCAAACGGTTTTGTGGGATATGTTTTTATATAACTTGTATTATTTAAACGAAATAAACGTATTATCTATCTATCTATAATTTGAAAAAAGCCGAGATGAGTTTCTTGAGGCATTCTTCTCAATCTCGTTGCCTTTTTGGAAGCCTCGTTAGAGTCACCGACAGACTGACGGACAATCTTTTCCCTCCTTTAGAATCACGACAGGCTGACTGATAGATCCCCCCGATAAGAGTCACCGACAGACTGACAAATCTTGAGAAAAACCACAACAGACAGATAAACTGACAAAACTTGACAAATTCTGACAAAGAACCCATTTGCTTTTATTTCTTTATTATGGTACCGCTCATATCTCGTTCATAGTTGTTAAAAAATATATCGAATTCCATTTTGTGTGTGAATGTTTGACGAATCTAAATGATCATGTTGATCATAAAGACAATAAGGTTTATTTTATTTTAATATTTAGGAACGGTAATGTGCGGCTGACCGGCCCGTACTGATGAATAATTTATCTTAAATAAAATCAGTCGCACTCAGTGCAGTTATAACAAATTGACACATTTTAATCTGCTAAAGTTGCTGCACAACAAATTTGAGTCGCAATTTAAAATTGTTAAATATGATACACTCATTTATATTATGGTTGAAAAATATTTCATATAAAAATAGAATATAATAAACTGGTCCTGAAATAGACTTGGTTGTGCAATATTAATTTGAGCATCTAATGGGGAATTTGGCGGTGAATTAGTATATTTGATGTTCATTAGATTAGGTTATTATGATAATTTAATAATTTTGAAAACACATTGAGAAATAGGATGTTGCTTAAATTATACTTTTGTTTTAAGTTAAGCGATGACACATATTGAGTATTATGTTCAATATGTTTAAAGAAAGAAAGTTTTAGAACTTGGTCAGGACATTATTCAAAGTATTAACTTATATCAATAAATATAATAGAACATAATAATTAATTAAATCAAATCGCCAATTATTCAACACCCCGCCGAACTGCTATAAATAATTAACTGTATAAATAACAAAGAGTATCTATTCTTGATTACAAGTAATATTAGGTGATCCATCTTGTCCCGTCCGCAAACCTTCGAGATTTATAACAAACCGTAATATTTACCTGAACACTTTCAGCGAGGTCCAATATTGGCACAGAAAATTGCTTGATATTTTATTATTATAAAAGATTTTATTTTTATGATCGTGGTCCGTAACGTTACACGTAAACGGCGACCTTTTGTGTTCGTCATGCTAGCGTGCACACTTTCAATTTTGACGAGAAGCTTAATAAAAAGTTGTAATTTTTTATACAGTTTGTGCAAACATTGTGATATTTTCACTATTTTAAATAATACCTTCGGCGAAGCTTATTTTGTCATAAAAAAATGCTTTTCTTAAAATAAGGTAGGAATAACGGAGACTTATGACAAAAAATGGCAATGAAAATATTTTATTTATAAAATATTTAAAAAAAATAATTTACCTCGAAGATTGAATTTTTTACAAAATTTATATGTACTACTTTAAGCATTAATTTCATATACAAGGATGTTCAAATAACAAGAGCCAAAAATCTATAAGCCATTTACCAGACTTTTCAATTATTTTTTTACAAAATTTAACCAGAAAATACAGCATCGAATATTATATCTATATTAATTGATATTATTATTAGTTTATCAGTTAAGGCGTGAAAATGTTATTAACAGAATAAATTATGCATTTATTATATTGGAATAGATTTTATATATAAGATAACTTGTTTTAAGGCATCATTCCGTTGTTTCCAGAAGATGTTACTAATCTCAAGACTTTGCCCAACTCTGACTAAATTACGTAAATGTTATCGTAACAAGCCAGCCACAGAGTAGGTGAGTCCAGAAGATAAAAATATTTTGTAAAAAGTGTGTGGTCTGAACTTTGAATTCACTACGTAAATAGAACTCATTACGGCTTTTTGAAATCTATTTTGATCTCAAACTAGCTAGGAACTCGTAAAAAAATGAGAAAAAAAATTCAAGTAACTATCGTACGAAAAACCATTACGGGCATAAAAGTATTCTAATGCTAACACGTCTGTGTTAAAACTTTAAAATGTAACATATAGTAACTATTTGATATTTCTCATAAGAAATTATTTACAAGTCAAAAATGAAAAGAGTCACAAAACAAAATTATTTATTTCATGAACTACATAGTACTTGAAAACGTCATAATTAAATATCAAAAAAAACAATCGAAATATTATTACACTGAAATCACGAAGCTTAGATTCACTTATATGCAACAAAACATTTTTAAAACAAAAAATAATTAATTGTAAGTAATTCTAAGCTTTTACAGAGAGATTTATAAAATTTTTGATGTTGGGATTTTATGAAAGCGTACACTTTTTCGAATAAAACATTGGAACGAAAATCGCCTGCCAATACCGACTCTATTTAAGTGCTATTATTAAAACATTAACATTATTTCTAAACTGATAAACATAATAGATGTCGTGCATTGCATGATTTGTACAACGCATTTATGAAAAATCCTTATCGACACTACACTGTATTGTGTCCTTTGCCACAATGGGTATAAGTACTCAACTAGTATACCGCGAAGTTCCCTGCTCTGTGGCAGGCATCAGGTGCGCTGGCAGAGGCTTGTCGTTAAATTGATATGAACTCCTTAATGTGAGGCTTAATAGTCAACTGTCTGGGAAGACAGCGCTTTGACGGGAACAAATAGACCTGCATTATACTTTATGGTTTTTACAAGAGGCAGGCTGTAAAAATGAGCGGGGAGGAGTAGTCAATTATGAAACACTTATATTTACCCTCAAGCTTTAAGAGTCTGGGAATCAGTGTTGTCTTAACACAGAACGACGACATGCACATTGAAAGAGAGCGTAGAGCACTAGCAATCGGCAGAAAGATAATTTTAGATCTGTTGTTCGCAAACGATGCCTTTCAGATGCGTCGCATTCGTGACAGCGCAAACGACATCACTTTTCATAAGGTGGGCTGCATACTTGAGTGCCTCTCTGAGAAGATCCTCCCGGTTCTGCAGCGGGCATCGTCGAATGATATTTAGTGGGAATTACTGCTGGCGGTCGTGTCTGCCAGAGGTGAGTCCCACCCCTCTCTCAGCCCCCCTTTGGCCAGGAGGCAGAGCTTAAATGCTTTTTTATACCTACGTAAAAAATAGGGGTTCCTAAGTAAATTGTAGGATCCCTAAATTCTTTATTATTTTTCACCAACAAACCTGTTCAAGTGTGGCTTTTCCTTAACATAGTATTTGCATACAGTTCATATTTAAATTCATTTTCAGTTACCGTACTGATGCTGGATTTAAATAACATGAAAAAATATACAACCGGTGTACGGTTGTAACCGTAAAACTCTCCCCTACCAATTTTATGATTGTAGTATAATTTTTTTACGACTATAAGTCTTATTCCCATTCCATATAGACCGAAGAACATACGGACATCAAACTATCCACATAAATAATAAATAAATAATAATAAATAAATATTCTCTTACAATCACACCAATTATTTAGTTCCAAGATAGTATCATTAAGAACTTGTGTTTTGGATACTAAAGAACGGATAAACATACTTAAATACTTTTTTTTTTGTAAATACATACTAAATATACATAGAAAACACCCAGACCAGAACAAATATTCATATTCATGCACACAAAGATTTATCCTGTATGGGAATCGAACCCACGACCTCTGGAGTGAAGTGCAGGTATACTGACCTCCACGTCATATCGGTCGTCATACGTACATACAATCACAGCATATTATACGTACCTATATAATAATTTAATTAAGTTTTCTAATTCATCATCATGTGCCCCTTCAAAGTTATTACACATACATTCACGCCTGTTTCCCCGAAGGGGTAAGCAGAGGCATATTATACGCCCACACTCCGCCAATTGTATTGTTGGTCCCACGTAATAGGTGGCGAGCCTATTGCCGCTTACCGGGAGCTTCTATATATTCCAGAGCCTCGTCCTTTACATAGACATTTACTATTTTAAATGTTTATAGATTTGTCGTATAAAAGGGTTTCATTTTCGCCATTCGTCTAACGAACCCTAAAAATAACGTTTACTCTACAGCAACAAGACGGGCCGGGAATACGCGGCGTCCTTAAAGGATATTGGATCGAACCCCGCGGGACATTACTCCCGTTCATGGTCTTCTATTAGGTAAATACGAAGGTAACAAGTTTGCCGGGATGGCGACGTGATTAGTATACCCGCGCTACGTCGTAAAGGTCTTGAGATCTATTCTCAAGTATGACAATTGTTGTACAATACCACGATTGCTTGGTCTTAAACATAAAAATCTCATCTGATTATTGAGACTTATAATTTAATAATAATAATAATAAATGTGTTACAATTACAATAAAAACTTAAGTTCCAAGATAAGTATCATTAAGAACTTGTGTTATGGATACTACATAACGGATATGTATAGGGGCCGAGCAAAAAAAAAGTATTTAATATGTTTAATCCGTTCCTTAATAGTATCCATAACACAAGTTATTAGCAGAGGTCGGAATTAGGTAGAGTTATTTATGTACTTGCATCGAAATGTTGATATTAATGTGGACCTTCCCGGGATTTCAAATGGAAATTTTCTGGAAATTCAAATCCAATATCATTGATGTAAGTTTGGCAACGTCGCGCGTGCAGTAGTCTAAATTAAAAAAGTAAAAGTAAATAACTTTTTATTAAAAAGTAACGGGATTTTTTCTATTCTTTAAAATTAATCCCGGGATTTGAGGCATATCCACTATATTCTTTCGCTGTGTGAAATCAGTGTAAGTACATGAATAACTCTACCTAATTCCGACCTCTGGTTATTAGTGATACTTATCTTGGAAAAAAATAATTGGTGTGATTGTAAGAGAATATTTATTTATTTATACATCCTTACAAACTTTTTATCTACAATATTATATTAACATTAACCCGCAGATCTCTGAGCTACACTGATCGTTGTCATAAATTATAATCATACTTATAAAGTAGGGTGTGTAAGGATTATCTACCAATATTTTCAGAGCCCAAGCCAACTCACCTGCAAGTGGTGCACCTGTCGATCAACGGACGAGACTCTAGCGAACATAACAGTTCCCGGTAAGCGGCAATAGGCTATCCACTTATTACGTGGGACAAACAATATTTTTGGCGAAGTGTGGGCCTTGTCCACCTATTCCTTTAAAGAAAAAGGAGTAATTGTATGTTTGTATAAATAATAATGTAGCCTTCTGTCCCTAAAATTACTATTCAGTAGCCGTTGCACGAATATGACGAATAGACTTAAACTCATTTCAAGCGTCACACCGCTATATGTCACGTAAATTATGCAAATACAGCCCTCCCTAAACTTCCAAAAGAGCGCTTAGAAAATGTCGAAAATTATCTACAAAATTTGCGCGCTGATGAGGCGAGGCCGCGCCGTGACCGCACTGGCTAATGCCGCCGGATCAAACCGGATTAAACCGGTTACAAGTGGACATTAGTACAAAATGGCCGGCCAGTTCTTGCGGGCCGGTAATCGTATTTGTCATTTTGATTGCGTTTTCATTGCGGCTTTAGTGAAATGTGATTTGATGAGGGGTGATCTTGATACGGATCACAAAGGTTCACTTTAAGAAAACGTGAGCGGAATAAAGCAGTGGGCTAGTTTTATCCTTTAATTTATGGCAAATATATTTTATTAATGGCCGTTCCCGGTTGCCTAAGAGTGGGTAGTCATATTTTAGACCCTTTTTATTACGCTGTTTCAAATCGAGCAAGTGTAAGTTATAACTTTGCATCGTCATAAGATTTGGTCAGATTGTTTTAATCTGTAAGATGATGGATGACTTTTGGAAAACAGGAAACAGAATTTCAATTGTTAGAATGTATGTGATTTGAAAGGTTATTATTTAAAATGTTCCCAGTTGCAACTGCAAGATGTGATCCCAAACTTAAGGAGGTTATCGGTTTATCGTTCGGTTTGTTGATGTCGGACAATAGTTAGTTTATACCTATCTCACGAAGAGTTTTTCGTTATAAAGAAAGCTATCCACCATTGTAATCATCATTAAACCATTAGAAGTATACTGCTGAACAAAGGCCACCCCATTTGATATTCACATCGATAGATCCCGAGCCATCTGCATCCGATGGCTTTCACCGTTTGACCAGATCATCTGTCCATCTTCTACCAACGCCTCATCAGTAGTCAGTTCTATGTGCTATGTTCCCCACTATCTGCCAGTTCAGTCTGCAAATTCGCCTTGCTACATCAGTTACTTCTTTTTTGATTCTATCAGTTAGGCACTTATTTATTGGCTTAGCTATATCAGACCCATGCACGCCCCGTTTGAGTTTTATGTATCACTCTCTATTGCGATCACTATTGAAGCAACTCTCCGCCTTGTTATGTCGGTGATACTGTCTGTCAAGTTAATTTAGGGTGAAAGAATGACACTGTCTATTGCATCACCATTGAAGTAATAGTCGTCTATAAATAAATAAATAATTATTCTCGTACAATCACACCAATTATTTAGTTCCAAGATAAGTATCATTAAGAACTTGTGTTATGGATACTAAGTAACGGCTAAACATACATAAATACATTTTTTGACGTGACAACGTCTTATAAATTGGTTTTTCCGGGTGACACTTCAAGAAACTGCGTTACGTTACTATTACAAAAACAAGACTTACACTAGAAAAAAGAAATACCAAACTTACTCAAAATTATTAAAAAAATGTATATTGCATGCAAAAAAAATATCAAATGACAAATATATATTTAAAAATAAAAATAAATGCAAAGCCACTTGGAATATAATACATACAGAAACAAACACCAAATCGGAGAACAGTTATATTGAAAGTATTGAATATAATAATGAAATAATAAATAGCCCTGATAAAATTGCTGACATATTCAATGACCATTTTATTAATCTGACAAATAAATATAATAATAATTTAATTTATGAACCACCTAAAGACATTTTAAGCAATTCTATTTATTTGACTCCCATAGATGAATATTATATTAAAAAAATTATAAAATCCCTGAAGAACACAAATTCTGAGGGTTATGACCATATATGCACTAAGGTCCTCAAGGCTTGTAATGAGGAAATTGCACCTGTTCTAGCTTTTTTGATTAACACATCGATGTCTACTGGCATTTTTCCTGACAGACTAAAGGACTCTCTGGTAAAACCATTATATAAAAAAGATAAAAAAACTAGTGTGGAAAATTATAGACCAATAGCCTTAATTTCAGTTTTTTCAAAAATATATGAAAAAGTCATGCTTAATAAACTCATGCAGTTCTTTGACAAATATGACATTTTAAAACAAGACCAATTTGGATTTCAAAAAAAGAAATCAACAACTCTTGCGATATTCAATTTAGTAAATGAAATCCTGAATAGTCTAAATATGAATAAGTTTACGACAGCCCTTTTTATAGACATGTCGCGTGCCTTCGATTTTTGCTCCCACGCTCTATTACTTAAAAAACTGGAACATTATGGAATCAGAGGTCCGGCGTTAAGTTGGATCAAAACTTACTTGTGCAATAGGAGACAAGCTGTTGAAATTGTAAAACTTGACTCAAAAAATGTTGCACAGAAATACCAATCAGCGTTTAAGGACAATAAATTTGGAGTTCCTCAAGGGAGTGTATTAGGTCTTCTTCTCTTCCTAGCTTGTATAAATAATATTCCTGACCTGACAAAGCATCGCTGCATCTTGTTCGCTGATGACATTTCCATTATAGTGACAACTGACAAAAACCTGACATTGAATGAGCATATAAATGACATTAATAATACATTGAAAATAATTATAAATTGGTTAGAAAATAATAATTTATTTATTAATATTGGAAAAACAAATTTTATGAATTTTAATAATAATAATATATTCGATCAAACAATAAATATAAATTATCAGGGATTAAGACTCAATGGTACCAATGTAACTAATTTTTTAGGTTTAAATCTTGATAAAAATTTAGATTGGAAACAACAAATTGAAAAAGTTTGCAATAAGATAAACAGATTTGCCTATGCCTTATATAAATTGACTAAAGTAGCGTCAAAAAAGGCTGCCCTAACAGCATATTTTGCTTATATAGAGTCTATTCTACGGTATGGTCTTATCATTTGGGGAAATAGCACTGATATGAATAGAACATTTATTGCACAAAAAAAATGTATCAGGGCAATATGTGGTACTGAACCAGATGAACCATGTGCACCACTGTTTCGGTTCTTAAACATTTTACCTTTGCCTTGCTTGTACATTTTCGAAATTTCAAAGTTTGTCAAGTTGAACAGTCATTACTTTATAATGGCCAAAGATGTTTATCCAAGAAACACTAGGAACGGAAATAGGTTGGTGACTTCCACTATCCCCAGAAGTGCTCGCTTCCAAAAAAATTGCTTCTATATGTGCATTATTATATACAATCAAGTACCTGAAAGTATAAAAGAACTTAACTTTAAGAGATTCTTAAGTATATTATATAAATGGCTTATCTCACACACTTTTTACACAGTTAAACAATTTTTAGAGCACAAACTTTGTGATACTTGTAGTGTTTTTAACCTAAGAGGTTAAAGTTACTATCTATGTTTGGTTTGACTAATATTTTGCGCTTTTGTGACATGATTTCGATTTTATTATTATTATTTTTGTGATTGTACTTATGAATGACTTGTGGGTATCCGTATTTTGACATCAATAATGTTTAGTTGCTAATTCGCAATTTTCACATTTAAAAATTTAATTATGTCTAGTTGATAATTCCCATTTTTGACATTTTAATGATTTATTAGTATAGTTTTCTTTTAAAAAATTGATGTGTTAATTTAATTATAATTTGCATGCTACCGTTGTTGGCTGAATGAGAGGAGCTTTATTTTATTGTACAAGAACTGTAATGTACCTCAATCAAGTGCAAATAAAAATATTCTATTCTATTCTATTCTATTCTACGCTCCGCTCACGTTATGCGATCACAATGAGAGCGAGTGAGAGGCACGCGTCCCTTCCACTCGGGCATGGTTAGCCCGCCTAAGAGCGAGAGAGACAGACATAAAAACGCTGTTTCATTGTACGCAAATGTATTGCAAGTTATTGTATGTATATTTGTATATAAATACGTATGTATGTGTAAAGGTAAAAATACAATTTTGTTAATATGAAATTCAGTGCGAGATTCTTTGTATAAATTAATGTTTTAAATATAATTCTTTGTATAAATAAATGTTTTAAATTGTTACTATTATTTCATCCTTCTTCCTACTATACGAATGAATATTCACATTAAAATTATTTTACCACTCAAAGTCGTTGTCACGTAAAACTTTCGCCCGTATACCGACTTTACAGGCATTTTTGTAAATACATACTTAAGATAGATAGGAGAACACCCAGACCAGAACAAATATTCATGTTCATGCACACAAGGATTTGACCTGTGTGGGAATCGAACCCACGACCTCTCGAGTGAAGTGCAGGTATACGACCTCCACGCTATATCGGTCGTAGGGATTGCAATTGCTGGATCCAGCATACAGCAATCCAGCTGGATCCAGCGCCTTTTTAAACCTGCTGGATCCAGCATACCGTGCTGGATCCTGCGATGCGGATCCGCAAACGTATTAATTTCTAAAGTTTAGTTTTGAGTTGCCGCCATTTTCAAAACCGCGCTGCGTGCGGCGTTGACGTTATGTCACGACAGCAGTACTCGTATCGCATGTCGAATGAAACTACGGTAATCCCACGATACAGCGCACTGCTCGTGAAAGTACGAAAAATTGAAAAAAAAAATCAAGAAATCACCCACCAAAGATGATTTGTTTTTGCAAAAAGATGTTAAGGAAGAGAAAGGTAAAGAACTAAGTCTGTTTCTTGATTACCACACTAGATGGAACAGTTTGCTCAGTATGCTGGAACGTTTCTACAACCTAAAAGTTTGCATTGATAAAGCATTGATAGACGTCGGTTCCGAAATAAAAATTTTTGGGCGATGAATGGTCAATTATCAATGAGTTGATCGTCAGTCTACAACCGTTGAAACTGGCTGTAGAAGCTCTTTGCAGAAGAGAGTCCACATTGATAACTGCCGACTCAACCTTGAAATTTGTCTTAGACAAGCTATATAGCCACGGCACTTCCTTAAGCGCCGAGCTAGCTGAAGCACTACACAACAGAATCGCAGAACGGCGCCTCTCCGAAGTTACTGGTACGTTAGTATACTTGAAAAATCCAAAAAAGTATGAAGAAGCAGTAAAAAAACCTGGCTATTTTCCTTTGCCAAAAAAGAATGCGATGCGGCAGGAGACGAAAACTTTGCTGAAACGAGTAAATAAACAACATATGGTAGAGCCGGTGCAAGGAGATATTATGGAGTTAGAAGAGGATGGTCTAGATGATGACGCAGAACCCATGAAAATGACCTTAGAGCATGAGCTTGAGATGGAACTTAAAAGAGAGAAAGAGAACTTTAATAAACAAAAGCCAAGTGAGCAAGTGATGGATTAAAAATATCTTTGTAACAATTCCCGCGCTACTATAATTTCCCGAAAAATCGAGAAACTATTCAACACGACACGTGTTTCGCCCTTACACAGGGCATCTTCAGGTAAGATAGGTAGGAGCCTCAGAACAACGATGTCTTCTCGACCAACGCTGAAACGAGAGTCTCTCGAGAGACCCTAAAAACGACTAGTGTAGAGGCCGAAAGGGCATTTTCAGCAGCCGGCTACATATGTAGTTCTGTGCGAAGCAGGTTGGGAGATAAGACTAAAGATAAAATTTGCTTTCTAAGGTCTTACTTTCAGAGAATTCAAAAAGAGAAATATTCAGTCTATTATCGTCAGATTTTAAACTGCCTAATTAATTAACGACTGGAGAGAAGATTGTATCGGAGTTTCTTTTGATACAAAAAATTGATTGCAGATTAAAATAGTATTATTATTATGGTCTTTTTTGTAGTTAATTTTAAAAGAATTTGTAAGACTGATTGCTACTGATTAGCCGTCTTATTATTAAACGTAAATGTAATAAGATATTGCTTACTTGGAAACATTATCTAAAATGTTATATGAGCTTATAATTTGTTTGTTATTTCATTTTAAGTTGATTCTTTTGATCTCAAATGATATAATAACTGAAGTAAATTGATATAAGATATCACCAAATGAGTGAAATATTTCATAGATTATCGTAAGAAGTAGAAATTAATAAAAAAAGTCTTAAAAATGTCGTCTTTTTATTTTCGTTCCATATTTTGCTGGATCCGCGCTGGATACAGCTGGATTCAGGTCAATCCAGCAAGAATCCAGCTGGATTGAAAACGCTGCTGGATTGCAATCCCTAATCGGTCGTCAAAATATCTAAAAGCTACACTACATTAACAAAACGCCTTTTCCAAGCTAAAATAACGTCTCTTTAAACAGAGAGTTGTAAATATTGAAGCATATATCGCCGCGCACTATTTCAGATAGCAATAAAAATGCCAAACGCTATGATGTATACGTTCGTGGAGAACGGAGCAAAATCAAATTCTTGAAAGTGTTTCCGAAGTATTCGCTGGCTGAGTGCCCGTTGCACTGGCGTTTCACTTGGTACCTGTCTTAGAAATGCCTTACTATGTTCCCTAGACTTCTGTAAGTGTTTATCTGTGATTTGTGACAAGTTAGTATAGTATAGAAAAGCAATAGGCTCGCCACCTATTATGTGCGACCTAGAATATAAATGGACCAATGTGGGTGTGTAATATGCCTGTGCCTATCCCTTCGTGGAAACAGGCGTGATAATATTTGGCGTTCTGTGCGGGATTCGAACTCACGATCTTTGAAGCTGGGACTAATCTGCTACAGGCTATATAGGTCGTCTAGATAAGACTGATAGATGACCCTGCATTTATGTACAAGCAGTGTTGTGTTGCTTTCTATAGATAAAACAATTTCCACCGCAAAATAAAACTTTCAAAACCCTAACATCCTTGAATCGATTAAAAAAAGTTTGTTAACCGTTGTCATACAGAAAAAAAACTGGCGCAGATCCCCACAGTAAATAAATCAAGTTGCGAACGACTGCAAAACCGGATCGAGCGGTAATCCCGGGCCTGGTAACCGGTTGTAACTGGATTTAACTGGCTTTAACCGGCTTTAACCGGATACACCAGGCACCTGCGATAACTACCTGAGTCTGTAGTTGGCTAGGGTTGGCAGGTGGCCTGACATATCGCCTTGATAATTTATTCAGTTCGAACGGTCTTGAGACGTTTGAATTGAGGATTTCGTATGTAAAGCTTTAGTAAGTGCCTACCTACATACATTAAGTGGTTATTTATGTAAATTGACTACCGATATGGCGCGGAGGTAGGTTTATTTGCAGTCTCTTATGGTCGTCGCTTCGATTCCTTAGAAAAAATATTGTGTGCAGCAAACGCAAATATTTTGCGAATATATTTTCTTGTGTGAATGTATTCTGTATTTATTTAAAACCGATAAGGCGCGTAGGTACACTTGTACTCCATTTTTAAGGTCGTAAGTTCGACATTTAGTTTTAAAATATTTTTTCGTCAGTAAGTAGTAAATCAAATTTGTTTATTAGATTTCATGTTCTGAAATCGAATCATGGCACAATTTTATTCAAAATATATTACTTTTTGTAATTCCATCTACTTTTAAAATAAAAATAGATATTTTATTATCTGACATAATTGTCCTAAAATACTGATTGTCCTTAATTTGTACACAGAGACTAATATCCAGAGTTGTTTAACATATTAAAGCTAAGGGGCCCGTCTTTTAATGAGCAGTGCTTAATTCCTCCCACTTAGTGCACAGCTATAAAGGATAAATATGACGCGGTTATTTTGGGTTAAAGATCCATAATTATAACATAATTATTTCAAATTAAACATGCCGTTTGTTCCTAAAACCAGAAAGAAAAAATATACTTTATTGACTGCGCATATAGATCACATTGCGACCGATCGATATGGCGTGGAGGTCAGTATACCTACTCTTCACTCCAGAGGTCGTGGGTTCGATTCCCACACAGGACAAATCTTTGTGTGCATGAACATAAATATTTGTTCTGGTCTGGGTATTTTCCTATGTATATTAAGTATGTATTTACGAAAAAAAAAAAGTATTTAAGTATGTTTATCCGTTGTTTAGTATCCATAACACAAGTTCTTAAAGATATTTATCTTGGAACTAAATAATTGGTGTAATTGTCAGAAAATATTTATTATTATTTATTATTATTATTATGTTACTAGTGATTTTACTCTTCATTGTCTTTCGTGAGTTGTGTGTTTTAACATACTAAAAAGAAGTTGGTACTTTCTTCAGACAGACTCATCATGCTTACTGACTACTGTGTTTAATTTACTGTAATTTATATACTGAAAGAAGATCTAGTTATTCTTCTTTATCAAGCTTCTGCCGACCAATATAGCGTGGAAGTCAGTATACCTGCACTTCACTCGAGAGGTCGTGGGTTCGATTCCCACACAGGACAAATCTTTGTGTGCATGAACATGAATATTTGTTCTGGTCTGGGTGTTCTCCTGTGTATCTTTGTATTTGCAAAAAAAAAGTATTTATGTATGTTTATCCGTTATTTAGTATCCATAACACAACATCTTAATGATACTTATCTTGGAACTAAATAATTGGAGTGATTGTAAGGGAATATTTATTTTTATTTTATTTTATTCTGCCCGAAAGTACCGCGTAATTTTTTTTGTTAACGTTCACAAGAGCTCTATTGAGCCAAACATGAACAAAAAACAATTAACTTAACTTTGAGCAGTCAAAACCCAGAGTTCTGTAACATATTAAAGTTCAGTTTCTTCAGGAAGCTAACCCTATCGAAAACAACTATAACTATAACTTGTTTTACTTTGCTCGCTCTTCCGAGCACTTTTGTTGAGTAAGCAAGCGCCATTAGCGCTCCGTATGAACTTAAATTTTACTTCTACTGAGTTACTTTTGTTCATATGTAGATTCAGTTTGTTTGTTATTATAGAAAATAATTTTTTTCAGTTAAGTTTAGCCACATCATTAGACGGAGGACATCCTCTGCTGGAAATAGGTTTCATTCAACAATCAAAATGATAGTATAAAAATTATAAAATATATTTTGGTGTATAAGGATCCTACCAAAATCTAAGAAGCCCAAGCCAACCTCACCTGCAAGTGGTACACCTGCCGATTAACGAACGAAGTTCTGGCGAACATAACAGTGCCCGGTAAGCGGCAATAGGCTCGCCATCTAGTACGTGGGACCAACTATATAATTGGCGAAGTGTGGGCGTATAATATGCCTCTGCCTACCCCTTCGGGGAAACAGGCGTGATATTATGTATGTATGTAGTTCTAGCTATGTCCAAAAAAATAATAAATGCAATAAACAATTAGACTTGACTTTGACCAGTTGCAGGTTGCCTGCATTCGGCGTGATCTTCCTATCTTGGTAGTAAAGATCCATCTCGCGGTTGGCAACTAATAGTATTGCACTGTATTTCAACCGGTGTTACATTTGAGTCAAAATTACAGCGTTAGGGTGCTTACAAACGTTAAAGTATGAAGCAATTGACCTTTGTATTCATATTAATTTCTTTCAGAACAGTTTAGTTAGGCTAAAGAACAGAGGAGACTGGAATATTTTACTGAGAAATTGCTTAGAATACCAAAGTTAAAAATTTGTTTCTTTAAAAGGGGTAGTTAGTATTATGCTGTAAATATATTATTATCAGATAAACAAGCTTGGGTTCAATATTTTCAATTAGAATGAATAACCAACCAGTTCATTGTCGTGACTATCCCTTATTGTACAGGCTCAGCTCAGTTTCACATTACATACTTAGTTGACTGTGATGGAAGGTTCCCTTAGGGCTACTTTATTGGTTACGGCATCTGGGGACCCTTTCTATATCTTCAAATATTCAATTTTCCGTTAAGTCCTGCTAATTACCAATCACATAATGTATTGTTTTATTTGATGGTAATTTAAAAAAGCAAAGCCTGTGAGTTTCTTGTCAGTTCTTCTCACAGAGCGGTGGCTTGAAACTGGAACTTAGATTCACTTACACTATTTTTTTTATTTTTTTTGCTTGTAAGTGAATCTAAGCTTTGTGATTTTTTGTAGGAATATTTTTATATATAATTATTTTATTTTGAAGTTTTCAAGTGCTATGTAAAATAGTTTATGAAATAAAGAACATTTTACTTATATTATATTAATCATTTGATTGACTGAATATCCTATCTATTCGAAAAAACTATCATAAAATCCTTTCTCTCATACCAACTATCACATAGTCAAACAGGGGATCATCAAACCACAACACTACTTAGTGTAACGTGGCCGCATGGAGGGCGTGTCCGGGGCTTATAGGGTCGGTTGTAATTGACTCTCACCGGATTAATCCGGTGTAAACCGCACGTCAACGAGCCAGCGTTACCGGCACACGGAATTTATTATTTTCATACTTTTTTGGAAGCATATTTTGTCATTAGATATAAGCGTAGACATACATACAATCACGCCATTTTTCTCGAAGTTGGCAGAGGCATATTAAAAACATTTCATCTTTGTCAGTGGGCAGTAGTCTCACGAACAGTCTATGCTATGTGATATAGGTTGCGATAATATTTTAAACCCGCTTTATCAACACATTCTCTTAGAAACTCTACAAAACTAAGTTCAAATAACAATTGTAATTTATTTACGTTTCACATAAAATATTTAGTTCCTAACCGACTTTAATACGACAGAAAGAGATGCTCATTTAGCCCTAGATCTAATTTTTAGAATAAAAATATATTTACATGAAAACTACTTTATGTTATTGCATTAAATACTTATTGATATTCTCGTACAGAAATTGTACGTATATTTTACAGTTAGTTACACCAGGTGAAGCGACTTACGCTCAATTTGTTGCCGTGTTTATGCATTATTCAAGCAATCCGGTATTCCGGTATTCCCCGATTGTGATTCAAGATGGCCGCTGCCGTGGAGTGGCGCTAAGCGCGCGCGGACGTGATGCGGTTATAACCGGGCTGTGCCGGTTTCAACCGGTTACCGACTTAGAGGCGGCACTCTAGGCACAGGCTTAGGGTGAGAAAAAGTATAACATATAAATTATTTTAGAGATTTGTAGCGCTATTACATGTGAATGTGAATGTTATGACAGATAAATGTATTTATATAACCGTTTTATGAATTCTGGGGTATTCGAATAACAGTTGACACATACAATAAATTTTATGACTAAAAAGTGATTCATAAGAAATTATATTACCACGTTGTATCCCTTTTGTATAAGATCCTTTTCCATCCTAATACTCCTTTTTACCTCAAAAATAAATTCAATTTCCTTGGTGATTCCCACTGTAGAAGTCTCAGATCTCACGAGAGCCTGATTCTGGCTATTCCTCCCCACACCACCAAATTTTTCGGCTCGTCTTTTACTGTGCATGCAGCTCGGCTCTGGAACGCGTTACCAGGCAACATAAGAAAAGCAAAATCCTTGGATTCGTTCAAGACGTTAGTCAAGGCTCACTACCTTTCCTTATAATAATAACCATCTGTTTCCTTAAAAAATAAATTTTCTAAATGTGTTTTTTTTTAAATAATTAATTTCTGTTAGTTTTTCATTTTATGTTGTGTTTATATTTTATTTGTAAATTTATAGCTGGCTTTTTGTTTGTATTATTTTAGTAGTTAGTAGTTTTTTTTTTATCCTTGTTAGTCTAATTTATTATTTGTTTTGTGTTTATTTATTTTGTTTTCAATTATTATTGTACATCACGATATACCTTTCTGTGTCCTTAACTTTTCTGTCCATTTAAGGTTGCCTGGAAGAAATTGCTTTAAGCGATAAGGCCGCCCATTGTATATGCCTACCTGTTTAATTTTTATTTGTTTTTATGTGTAATCCTTGTTATGGTGTTCAATAAAGAGTAAATTATTATTATTTGTATTATTATATTATGATTTTAGAAACAATCGTGTTTGTTGTTAACCTAGTTCTTAATTTGTATTTTTCTATTTAATATTTTGCTCGGCAGTCGTGGTCCTTCACATGTTTTAATTTAATTTTATGTACTTCTTTTGTAATGAATGTTTGTGCCATAAAAGAAACTTATTTAATTTCGTCAAAGAACACTGTGTTATTCTTGATACATGATGATTACATAAACAAAGCAGATTATTTTAATGATGCCCAAAACTGTATGCAACTTAGTATTATAAAAAGATTAGTTTGTAATGTGCCTGTATGCGTTTTTACACCGCGCAAGTATTTTTGATTCATTGCCTTATTATATACTTCTGCGTAACCAGTGGGCACGATAAGGTTTTTTATATCACAAAGTGGCACCCAAGCATGTGGCTCACCTGATGGCAAGTGGTAATTATAGGCTTTACGCTTACCTAAAGGTGAGTAAACTATGTTTCATACAGTGCCATTTGTTGAAATAAGTTCTACTCAATTGCTGATTAGCCGCAATGTGCATTATGCACTTAGCTCGCTGCAAGCACCAGTAAGTCTTATATATCCGATATCGCTAGCTACCTACTGAAACAAACATGACGTATATTGATGAGGTTACCGGTTTCAAGTGCATGTTATTGACATCGAGCCGTTACGGACGTTACGGTACTGGAAATTATAAAAGAAAAACTTGGTAGCCATTTGGATAATTTTGAACTACACAACTTCAAAAGCAAAAATAGGTAAAGTTGAAAAAAATTAATTGGTAGCTATTTAGGAAAATCTAAAAACTACGTAAGTAGTAATTACTTTTTATTTAACTTCCAAACAAATAGAAGTTTAGTGTTCTGTAAGTTTGACGTGTCTGTGTGTTTGTTTGGGGATCGTAGATCTTAAACGAACGAACCGATTATGACACGGATTTAATCAAAAGCTGAAGTGATCGAGATGGTCCTTAACTACAATTTATAAAGACGATAATGGGACGCTTATCTTTAAAATATATTTAGTGGTTAAAACTAGTTCAAGTATCATATAGTTAAAAGACAACAAAGAAATTATACTTCATAATTTATTTTTGTTTGTTCCGGAAGTCGCTTTTTAAGTTATTTTAGTTGTTCTCATTACGAATTAATTACCTTTGGTTATATTATCTATACTAACGGTCACCCATCCCAAATCTGACATAAACCAAAGTCCCTTAGCTTACATAACAGTCTACAGTAATACCCGCCAAGAAATAAGACTAATTGGTTCCTGGCATCGCCAGCCGATTGAGTTAGGTACCTCAATCAAATAACCCTCCGCACTCAGTTCCTGATAGGCTGTTCCCCTCGCAGCCTGGGGGCAGTCGTTCCAGAATGACGACTTGGTTATTGAATTATGTGCCGACTACGTTTTTTGCTCTTCGCACCTTCACAGATACGTAAAGTGCCTATCAATGTACTTTTAGTCTTTTTGTTTGAGGCAAGTGCGTCTTGAAGTTAGAAATGTAGATATAGTTTTTTTTTAATTATGGCTCCGTCCGTTATAACAATTAGCCAGTGTAAAATAAAAGATAAATAAAGAATAATTATTTTATAGTAAATTAGAATAAGTGGTGATAAAGATGATAAGTGGTAAATGAGATGCTCTCCCCCCTAATCCCCTTAAGTCCTCAGTAAAGATGTGGGACTATACTGAGATCTCGCATGGACTTCTTGAGATTATGCCTCGCCCTACCGCTTCGGGGAAACAGGCATGAATTTATGAATGTATGTGAATTTAAAACAAGCTTTGTAGAATAATAAAAGTCATATTTGACGACCGATATGGCGTGGTGGCGAGTATACCCGCATTCCACTCCTGAGGTGGTGGGTTCGATTCCCACACAGGACAAATATTTGTGTGTGTATAAATATGAATATTTGTTCTGGTCTGGGTGTTTTTCTATATATATTAAGTATGTATTTACAAAAAAAATGTATTATGTATTTTTTTGTCCGTTATTTAGTATCCATAACACAAGTTCTTAATGATACTTATCTCGGATCTCTTGGAGTAAGTGACAGAAATATTTATTATTATTTTTTATTTTTTATATTTTATTATCAACTCATATTTATAAAATCATGAAGTGTTCTACTAGGTCTCGAGATTAAAAGGGAGCAGGGCAGTGGGGTGATCTTTGGTTTCGACACTATTGGATATAATGACTCTACTAAAGTGAGAAACTTAACGAAAAACCAGTACACAAACAAATCCATTAAATAATTTTTCAAGAAGATGTCCCATCTGTTAACAGCTGAAATCTTGTGTTTGGGGGTAGTATTAATATTCCAGCGACAATGCGCAAGTCGGCCATGTTGGCTGATTAAATTAATTCCTTCGCTTCACAACTGTGTCGATGTCTATATTGTCTATGGCATTTGAAGGGTGCTGGCTGGCAATAATCTGCAACGATGACATAATATCTGCAACGAGGTTTTAATTGAAAATGCTGTGGTTAATATATTCCAAGCAATTTGCTCCCGTTTGGAACTCTTGAGCAAACTAACTGGTTTTAATTTAAAGTTTCAACCTTTTAAAGCTGGTATGAAAAGGTTGCAACTTTTTCTTGTGTCCTAGCAGTAGTCTGTCACTAAAAGAATTTATACTTATTTAATTGCTGGTTTCATACGATATCGATAGCTACTGAAACAACCATGACGTTTTCAAGTGCATGTTATCGACATCGAGCCGTTACGGCAGATGAAACACTCAAAAGAAAAACTTTGTAGCCAAAGCTTTGTAGAATTAAGGTCCAAAGTAGGCAACCCTTATGGCATTAACAAGTCCTGTCATTCATTGATTCTGAGGTATGCCGACATAAATCTTTATCTCACAGGTAACAGCCTCACTCGAGGAATTACAGCTGCGTAGAGACATTGCATCTCTCAGTGTCTTTTACCGGAACTACTACGGCGAGTGTTCTGAGGAGCTTTTCGATCTCATCCCGCCCTCTCCTTTCCTCTCCTGAACAACACGTGCTGGTCTTCGAAACCATCCTCATACTGTGCAGAATATCAGCACTCGAACCAAGAAATTTGGGAGGTCGTTTCTGAGCAAGACCACTAAGCTCTGGAATTAGCTGCCGGCTCATGTGTTTCCTATTTCCTATGATCCCAGGTCTTTTAAGCGGGGCGTGAAACGGCATTTTAGCAGGCCGTCATGAGTGGATGCGCTTTATAGCGTGCTTATTTCACGTTATAAAGCGCTTTCATTTTCTTATTGGACTGCATCGACTGCTTATCATCAGGCAGGATGTAGTAATTATGACGTGTGCCATTAAAAAAAAAATTTACAAATAGAAAGAGCGACAAATTATTTATTTATTTATTTAATCTTGACTGCACACGAATACTATAAAGGCGAACTTAATCCCGAAAGCATTCTCTACTAGATAACCTTAGGGTTATAAGCGGTCCTACAAACTAAAAAAAAATTAATAAAGTAAAGTACATATACATAAATATACGTAATACAGGCAAGATAATAGTAGGGATACTTGAACCGACAAGGACTCATTCAAAAAGCAATCATGCAACGTAGTTTTAAAGATACTTTTACTCTGTGCAAGTCAATAAGCAGAGCGTTTAATGATTGAGAAGAATTTGCAATAAACCCTACGTACGTACATTTACGCCGGCAGAGGCATATTGTATGCCCTTTCGCCAATAGCTTTATTGGTCCCACGTAATAGGTGGCGAGCCTATTGCCGCTTATCGGGAACTTTTATATTCGCCAGAGCCTCGTCCGTTGATCGGCACGTGCACCATTTGCAGGTGAAGTTGGCTTGGGCTCCTGAGTTCTTGGTGGGACCCCTATACACCCTGTATGTAGATTTTAAAATATACACTTATTTATTTTGTAACTATAAGTAAAATAAAAAATATGTTTTCATACTTTTGATTTGGAGAACTCACGTAAATTATAATAATGTGTATTTATATTTATATATTCAATCTGTATACCAAAAAAACAAACGAAAACGTAAATAAATAAAGGTGTTAATTTAATTAAAAGCAACCGAAAATATACCATCCGACCCTAATTAAACATTTCCGAACCAAACATTGATGAAGGCTGACCTATATTACCGGTTTTTACGGATACGAGCGGTTATTTCACGAAGCGTAAATCCGACCTACTTGTCGGATACGGCCGAGCGAGACCAGGCGGAGAGGCTAGCAAAATCGCATGCAATTAACCCCACCACAGGCACAACTAAACTTGAACTTAAAATTCATGAGGTTAAGTTCTAAGTTTCCATATGGCAGGTTCAAGTTGACGGATATGCCACGGTTAATATTAAAATTGGGTCGCAATATTTGAGTCAATAATTTTTGAGGAAAATTAATTAGTTTAGTAGGTACCCTATATTTTAATAATGAGAGCAGGTTTATAATTTAAAATGAACAGCGGAGACAGATTCGTGCCAAATATACTGCTTTATTGGCAGCATAAATCAACATTATTTATTTTGTCTTAAAAAGTCCACTGCTAAGAATAAGTCTCCCCAATAGTTTTCCACATTGATCGATTTTACGCCGCCTGCATCCACCGTCTTCCCGCAGCCTTGACCAGATGTGTCCATCAAGGGGGAGGCCGCCCTCTATTTGTTTCCTCGAGTCTACTTAACTTACTTTGACGACCGATATGGCGTGGTGGCGAGTATACCCGCTTTCCACTCCTGAAGTCGTGGGTTCGATTCCCACACAGGACCAATCTTTGTGTGCATAAACATGAATATTTGTTCTGTTCTGGGTGTTTTCCTATGTATATTTAGTATGTATTTACAAAAAAAAAGTATGTTTATCCGTTATTTAGTATCCATAACACAAGTTCTTAATGATACTTATCTTGGAATTAAATAAGTGTCAGAAATATTTATTTATATTTATTATTTATTTAATTAATCAATCAGCAAAATAAAAGCAAATAAAAAACTAAAATAAATACTCACATTCTCAAAATGCTTTACTTCAGCCAGCAACACAAAATTGATGTGGACAAAGCGGGCGTCTTCACAAGACCTCGCCTTTATCCTGTACCCTGGCTTCTTGTGGTAATACTTGTAACCCGTATACTCCGAACTTTCCACATTCACCTTCAAAGCACCTTTAAAGTCCCAATCTCCTCCACAGCCGAAGCATAGTCCTTTGGATAGGAACCTCTCCCAATGGTCTACTGGTGAAGGAAGTAAAGCCAGGCCTGCCCCCGCCACCACGCTGCGAGGGCGGCCTGGCCATGTCCCCGAGCCTTCTACCAATCCAGGACTATGGGAGGCCTGTACCAGCTTCCACTCTTCACCGACTCGTTTATCAGCTGTTGGTCTCCAACGCCATTTCAATATTACTCGTGGTTTAGGTCCTCGTTACACTCAGATAGTCCTAGATTTCATTTGTTTTCTTCTCGTATGGTTCAATGTTTGTTTAGAACTGGTTTGATGCATTTAGAACTGTTGACGTTAAAGTATTACTTAATATTCATTTGTATTTGAGAGTCAATTCTTAAAGTGTCAATGGATTTGAAGTAATTTACAATTAAACTACGGCTTCATATGACGTTATAATTTAACTAGAAAATGAAATACTTCACCGTGGTTCATCGATTAAGCATCAAGTTTAAAAAAGAAAGTGTTAAAAGCAAGTGGGTTTGAATTTCAAATAATCGAACAGCTCTAATTTTAATAATCGCTTTAATAATTTTAATAATTAAGGGGTTGGTTACATCAATAAATATAACGGACATTATTCTTGTTGCATATTATTTTTTAAACATAATTGTTAAGGGATCGCACAAAGACCTAAGAAGCCCAAGCCAACCTCACCTGTAAGTGGTGCACCTGCCGATCAACGGACGAGGCTCTGGCGAACATAACAGTGCCCGGTAAGCGGCAATAGGCTCGCCACCTATTACATGGCACCAACTAAATAATAGGCGAAGTGTGGACGTATAAAATGCATTTTTATGTTGTATAATGTAGCTTAATGCGTATTTATGTTTTTATAAACAAAACGTCCATCAAGTCAAAGTAACTGTTATGTATTTAAAAAGCTTTTATTAACGTCAACTGACAAACGCGAACTAACTAACCATTCAAACGACGATTTTCGTTTACCACCACGATGGCGTGGTGGCAAGTGGGTATACTCGCCACTGCACTCCGCATTCCGCTGAGGTCGTGGGTTCGATTCCTACTCAGGACAAATCTTTGAATATTTGTTATAGTCTGGGTGTTTTCCTATGTATGTTAAGTATGTATTTACAACAAAAAGTATTTATGTATGTTTATCCGTTGTTTAGTATCCATAACACAGATCCTTAATGGTGCTTATCTTGGAACTAAATAATTGGTGTAGTTAGTCAGAAAATATTTATTTTATTTATTTATAAATAAATTTGAATCGGACCAGACACTCGTCAAAGTTGTTTTTTATTTTACAAAAAAATTACTTAGTAATAACCAATAAAACCGAAAATAACACGTAGTGGTTACTACACCCAAACACGTTTACAAATTAGGTGTAACGCTGTCTGGCGGGTTAAGAGACGGTTAATTAAGTAAATATATTCAATAAGGCTTCATAAGTTATCAACGGCAAAATAATTGGATATAACCTAAATCACCTGAAGACTCCACAACTTGACACTTCTATAATATTAATTAGAAGCCGAAAATACAAGGATCGAGGGATTGGGTTTACACAGAGTAGAGAAGGGCTCAGAGAGCTTATTTTTTTTTTAAACTATATTGTGTTGCTTCATAAATAATTACAAATCACTTTTTAAGGTCTCCAAATGCTGAACGCAAGTGCTCTTTTTAATCTTTAAAAGGTGTGCTGAAGGGGCTCCAACCAATACCTTGGAAACCCAAATCAACCTCATATTCAAGTGGTGCATCTGCGGATCTACGGACGAGGCTCTGGCAAACATAAATGTTCCCGGCAATCGCCAATGGGCTCTGCCTACCTCTTTGGGGACCAAAGCGTGATTGTATGTATGTATGTATGTATGTAGGGGTACCTTTTATTCATTCAAAATTTATTTAATTAATTTATTTACATACTTAACCTAAATTCGGTAAAACGAGGATTTGTGTATGTACAACTTTCACCATTTTAATAATACTTGTAGGTCCAATTAACCTGTTTACAATATACCGACAGTTCAATCGACTGCAGACCCTATAGCAGAATGTTATGTATAACCTTCGTTGTACGTTCAGCTTTAGAAGTAGCTAAGTACTTTAGTACTATGTAGCGTCAACTATTGCGTTAAAATCTTAAAACTCTCTATCTTACTGAACCAGCGATTTATTTAAAATGGCACAGTTCTAACGACCCAATTTTGCGACCAATGACGATTTGTAATACCTGAGTACTATGTTATGCTAACTAGGTGCCCCCATAGGCTTTCATAAGGCAACTTACAGAACCAACGCTTGAGTTTAATTAACACAGAACTAATCAGTTACTTCTGAGATCGACTGCATCTCTGTTGTATCCACTATTCTTAAAACCTGAGTACTACTTCGCGCCAAAATTTTGCTTCTAAGTAAAATAAGACCCTAAACCGACGACCGATATGGCGTGGAGGTCAGTATACCTGCACTTCACTCCAGAGGTCGTGGGTTCGATTCCCACACAGGACAAATCTTTGTGTGCATGAGTATGAATATTTGTTCTGGTCTGGGTGTTTTCCTTTATATATTATATTAAGTATGTATTTACAAAAAAAAAGTATTTAAGTATGTTTATCTGTCCTTTAGTATACATAACACAAGTTCTTAGTGATACTTATCTTGGAACTAAATAATTGGTGTGATTCTAAGAGAATATTTTTTTTTTTTAAGGCAACTTAGTAAAATAGGGTATCGTAATGCAACTCACTCGACCAGCATTTCAGTTAAAGTGACACAGTACTATTCAGCTATTTTTAAGATTCTGTGCCCCTCTGTTTTTCTTCTATTCTCTACTCTGTGGAATATAGAGGCAAAATCTCTAAATCATCGCTCGTTTTATATCGCCCCTTCTCCTTCGGGCTCAAGGCATCGGATACCTATTAATCAAATAACTCCCCTGTGATTAATTAGAAAATCAGCAATTAGGCCGAAATTAAGGTTGTTAAGATTTTCAAACAGAGACTTTTTCATTATACAGCAGAAACTTAAGTCGGGAAATGTTTCATGTTGAAATTGTGTTTTTCTCAAACTCTCGCTTGTCTAAGTTTTCGGTTACTACATCAAAATGAAATATAACCTGTTACTAATTAGAGATAACAACGGCTTCTCAAGGTAAAATATATTCAATACGATTCAAATTCATCATATCCTAACATTATCTGATCGCATTTCAAAAGGAATTTTCGTAACACTAAAACTAAAAAAAATGTATTTACATAATATATGTTTATCCGTTATTTAGTATCCATAACACAAGTTCTTTATGATACTTATCTTGGAACTAAATGATTTGTGTAATTGTTAGAAAATATTTATTTAATTATATCATATATTTGTATCATATATCATATATTTGTTGACAAAAATATCTACATGAGAAAAACGAATATAAATTATAAGACGAAACCTAAACACTTTTTATTGTCATTCCTATAACACATAACTCGGAAATTAATTTTAAATTATATCGCACAAATTAAATATTTACAAACGGCGACCTTAAACAAGACAAACATTGCCTGCATACAAACTTTTTAACAAATCAAATAATGTATTTTCTACTATGTAGAAATAACAAAGAAAGGTATTTAATATTATTCAGTCACCTATAATTTGAATTCTAATCAAAGAAATATTGTTGAGCGTTTTGCAATTTATTAATACAATAAATCTTATTAATCCAAATACCTTGTCAGTGGCCCGTGCAATATTCATGATCCATAATATCCCTCTTTGCAAGAAAACGAATTGGGTACACTAATCCCTGGCACATCAGATTTATATTGTATTGTATTATAATTTTAAGAGAAGCAAATGATTTGGAGGGATTATGCAAATCTTTACTCAAATGATGTTAACCCTTAAGTAAAATTTTAATATTTTTCCCAAAGTACTAAGGCAAATTTGAATGAATTTTAGTGTGAAGATAGAAAAGTTCTTGAAAAGGGACTCAGAATTAGAATACTTTCTTTCCCAAAAATGCGTAGTTTCTACGCGAAGAAATTTAGGTTAAACCAGTAATAAAGTCAACGTTATTCATAGTAGATTTTAAATGTGTTTGTTAGTTAGTAACTTAGATCTGAAGCTAAAGATTTACTATAACTCGATTAATATGACATTTATTGCTTTAATGAAATTCAGAAAAGAGTTTTATTTAAGTTAGTCAGTTAGTTAATCAGTCAGTTAAACCTACATACAATTTACAGTTTGTTTTGACAAAAAAAGCTTCTCTGTCATACCAACACAAATAGTTATTTAATTCTAAAACACGGCAAAATAAAGATCATTCGAAAATAGGTCAGCTAAGCGTGCTTGAGCTAGCATTTTTCCACGATATAAATGTTGCTTGTAACGTATAAAACCTCAAAGTCGGAAATAAACCAAGCGTCGGAGGAGCGAACTCACGTAAACATGCAAAAAACTAGTTTCCTCCAGATGAAACCGCCGCGAACCGGACGAATCTGGTTTAGAGGGGATTTTTCTTGTTGAAAAGTATTGCATTCGGATGCTACTAACTTCTTTTTGCTCTCCACAAACTTTTGACTTCAATGCGGAATCTTTGTGAAACCATTCGCGCGATTTTAAAATTCATTCAAATATTTTCTATGTGGCTTTTAGGTAAGTTTTATTGTATTTTGACTTGCGAAAACAATTTAGAATGTAGTGTTAAAAAAATGTGATTGCTACATATCCTTGTGAATATTACTTGTAATGATAGTAATAGTATAAATGTACTATTATGTAATATAAATGTAATATATAAAACTTTGACTGGGTGTACAATAAATCCTTATTTTTAAAGTTTGATTTTTGTAGTTATTTATCATTATTACGGTAAACATAAAATATTGTATATTGTGTTATTCTTTAGAAAACCTAGCATTATGGAAGAAGAAATGTAAAAAATTTCTTATTAAGATTACTCGTGTTATTTGCAAAGTCATGCCGCAATACCGATGCTGGCGCGATAGAAATTGAGAATAAAACTCTTTACAACTTTTCCAAGACAGAAATCAGATTCTAAACATTACCGCAAAACAATTTGATCACCCAGAAATTTTCCTCTACAACATTTGAAGATTCCGTACAAGAGATTTGAAGAAGCTCATATAAATTCTTGCGAGCCTCTCCGCCGCTCTTTGGAACAACTCCAGAATCAGCATAATTGAAACTCAGGACAATTGTCCCATTCTTTATTCCTGTTTGCTCGTAGCAATTCGCTTGGCTTGATTTTTAATTAGCTGCACCACGGTTTCGATGTTCTTGGACTGAGTTAAGTGCATTCCCTGGTCTCGTGGCTGTGGTTTGTGTCTCGGAGAAAACATTTCAAATTTATGTTTTAATTATTCGTTTGAAATGTTTCGGAGCTGGAATTTCTGAGAAAGCCTTTAAATGTCTTTAAGAGTACTGTTTCTTTTTATTTCACAGTTTCTTATACTTTTTTAACTAACTTCATTGTCCTATCTAACTTCCTTTTTTCTTTATTTGGCTTGTTAGTAAAATAAATATTAAGTAGTAGAAGACAAAAAGCATGCGAGTTTAAACTTAAAATTTAACAATGGTAAGTAAATCTAGACGAAAAGCAGGCGAAGTTTAACTTAAAATTGAACAGTGGTAAGTAATTCTATTGGCCTTCTCAATTTAGATGGAATTTTAAGACGCATTGCTTATTAGGATAATAATACCATTAATGATGAATGTGAACAAATCTATCTTTATAGGCTAAATTTGTAAAATGATCCGAGGCGAATAGATAAGAAAATCAACAAAAATACTGTAAAAGTAAAAGCTGATACAAATTAAGATTAAGATAATAACAAAAGAGTGAAAGATCATTAAGATTATAACCACCAACAGCAACCATTACAAGCTCAAACATCTGTCCAAACAAATAAAAAATCTTTTGACTTATCCAAAAATGTATCAGGAAAATTTATGCGTAACAGAAATACGGCGCTGAAATTATATTCGAAGGCATTTTTCATCCGAGCTACAAAATCCTATTAATATAATGTTCTGATCCTTCGGACCGGATTTCTTTATTTCCGAGAGGGAGGGCCGCTCCAAGCTGCGTAAAGATTTCATAGTGACTTCTTACTTCGAATTATTGTGATAGCAATATCGCAAATGTATTCTAATAATCGGATTTGTGAATAAAAATGAAGACTTTAAACCTTTGCCTTGAAACATATTGTTGCTGTATAACGTTTATGTTTACGTTAACTTTTAACATAAATGATGATGATACGTGTTTAAATTTTAGACGGTGGATGCTGGTGGCTTTAGTTCGATCTTCGATTTTTTACCTTATTCTAACTTCTATGTTCTACATAAAAACTATTCAAGTTTGGAACTCCCTCCCTATTGATATAAGATTGGCAGAAAGCAAAATTACTTTTAAAGCGTTGCTTAAAAAATACTTTCTTGAGAAGTCATCGTTTGATTGAGTCTACATAATTATCATAATTACTATTATTTGAATGGTAAATGTAGTTTATTAATAACACATATTTAATTCTATGTAAGTTTATATGTTTTCTTGTTTATACTGCCTCATACTTTTCTGCAAACCCAAAAGTTAACTGGTAGAGAATGCCTTGCAGCATAAAATTCGCCTTTTGTGCATTTTTTTTAATTTGTGCGATAAAATTTATTTAAATAAATAGAGTGTATTTGAGCTGAAACCATGAAAACTATGAATGTAAAAGTATCTTATATTTGTTTATTAGAATAAATAAATATCTTTAAAGCTAAACTAAAACTATCTTAAACGTAAATTATTGAACACCAGTGCCGCGAGAATTCTTAAGAAGTGCTTGAGTGAGAAACTATTTTGTTATTTCTGGATTTCAATTCGATCGCCAATCGTAGCTCTTTAATGAGATAGGATAGGTTCAATATCTATGTCGTCTTACTTACTCAGTTAACTTACTTAAGTTTGTCCTTATGGTCTCATAATAATGCATTTTAGATTTATTTTATTATACATTGTAAATTATAAAGTGTGGTGTTAATATTTAAATATCTTACTATTTTTGTCTCGTCCCTAAGTTATATAAATAAAAAAAGAGTATCATTTGGTAAGTCGGGTTGGAATGTCAAAATTAAAGATTTTTTAACTACTTACATATCGCATGCTTAATGGAATAGTGACTTAACTGAAAATAAACTATTTTTGGGACATCACAAAAGAAGATCTTCTAAAGAGTACTTGTTCTACTTGTAAGCGCATTAAATTGATACTGATTTATTAATTAGTAATTCTGCTTGTGTTTATGAGTACGTAACTCAAACCTGACCGATCGATTAATATTCCTTTAAGCATGCGATATATAAAAAAGTTACTTGTATATCTTAAATTATTTTTTAAAAAATGTGGCTGTCCTGTGGTAATTATGATTTTAGTGGCTAATTTTCGAAACAGCTAGACTAAATTTTGGCAAGACATATTTGAATTGTACATAGTAGTATAATAGAGTGATTCAGTTATTATATTTATATTCACTTAAATATTCCTTATATATATTCCTGAAGCGCTCGTAGCTCTGCGGTGTTAGGTGGTCGGAAACGATCACCAAAGTAAAGCAGAGTTTACAGAGGTCAGTCCTTGGATAGATGACCGTTTGTGTGGCATTTGATATCGAGCGCTTCCGTGCTTCGGAAGGCACGTTAAGCCGTTGGTCCCGGTTATCACTAAATGTGATAGTCGTTAAGCCATGTTAGAGGCCTAATGGGCGGCTTGATAAATTCTAACAGCTGGACGCCATACACCTGCCTCCGCCAATCCGCACTGGGTCAGCGTGGTGGAGTATGACCCAATACCCTCACACCTTGATATGTGAGAGGAGGCTCGTGCTCAGTAGTGGGACGTTAATGGGCTGAGATGATGAATTATTCCTTTAAACATTCGTACAAGTTCAATAAAGAAAAAGTTATAAATATCTCTTTATTAAACCATCGTATCAAGGTCCTAGCTAGCTTGGTAGTATAAGTAGATGTACTTGTATAAGTATGATATCCCATTTAAATACTACATCAAAGTTATCCCGAGCCAGGCAGCTCCAACTCATGCCACTATTGTACCCATAAAACCGCTCCCACTGAACTTATCTAAATTAAAATCGTCTGCCGAACTGAGTTTAGCATTTTTTGAATATCAGAACGATTTTTCCTTTAATAATGCTTGAGGTTGTTATAAAATTGATACTTATATTTGAGTTTATTTTTTGCTGTGTGCAAGTCTGTTTATGTAAATAGTGTGAGTTTTATCATCATCAAAAATCTATAAAACAATGAGAAAAAGATTTTTATAAACTAAACGAAAGAACATATAATAACATATATTACATGAAACAAATAAATAAATTAAAGTGTTTGTTTTTGATGTCAAAATTCACCCTCTTCTCGATTACATCATTCTTCATCACGTCATAAAATAAAATTTTAAATATTTATACTTCTTTGTCTTTGAGATCAACTATTGGTTAAATACACAAGAAATATTTTTAAAAGAAGAAGATTTAGATGGGACTTCTTGGCGGGTAAGTGAAGCGTCATGTCTGCAGTTTTGTTTTATTTTCCTAAATTTTTGATATTTTGAACGTTCATCTGTAGTAACGGTGGATTATTAACCGTTAAGTGTTTGGTAACGTGCAACATAACTTTTGAAATTCTCCCAAGAAGTCTATGCGAGATTTCAGTACAGTCCCAAATCTTTGCTGAGGACTCAAAGGGCTTAGGGGGAGGGCATCTTATTTACCATGTATCTCTACTCATTTCTCACTAACTATGATTTATGTATAATTAAAATATCTCTTACTTGATACTGGCTAAATGTGCTAAACGCACGAAGCCATTACTTAAAAAAAATACATGAAAATGGAAATACAAAAGAAAATATCATCACAACAATGCAAGAGATATAGGCGGTATTATAATCAAAAATAAGAAAAAGAGAATTAAACGCAAAGTGGATTGTTGCTGAAAATTTGTTAGCTAATCTGACTGTAGGGGTTTTTCTTAAGATTTGTCAGTCAGTTAGTTAAAATGTTGCCGCCAGCTGGTAACATTCTTATTGAATACTCTTTTCACCTCATTTTCTGGACAGTTTTCTTTGATTGTTTCAGTCGCAGGTGGTATATTCATATACCTCTAACACTTAGAATCGGTATCTGACGTCGCGTCATACCAAAACAGAAGAACATTATACTAAAACATTTAACATTCAACCCATAATACGATCGACGCATTATCCAGCAGATCAAAACATGCTCATCTTCATTGCTTGGAATATTCTGTTAAAAGAACGAGTCACATAAATAAAACTGGTGTTTCCCTGCTCCTAGTCCTAGGTCATAAAATAAGGGCTTAAAACGAAATGGCTGCAATCGGTCGTAGTTGCGCTTTTTTCCCCGTAAATGTATATTTTTTTTGGTCTGCTGTCATTATGACATCTCAGATAATTCTATCAAATGTATACCAAAAGCATTCTTCATAGCAGCTGCACGGATTCCCACACAAAAGTCTGCTCCAAGTGTACTCTCATAAGATCTATTCTCTCCCAGAAGTTTTGGATTTATTAACAGACTCAGCTTAATTAAAGAACTCGAATAATTATAACTGGAAGTGAATGTAGAAAATCTATTAATCTCAAATTAGTTTTAAGACACATCCTAATCAATCACAAAGATAAGTCCTTGATCATGATTATCGATATTTTAAGTTTGAGTCTTTAAAAGTCCTTGTTTTATATGGGTCTGATCGCTAGCAGGCTGGACTGTGTATATGTAGTTCACTGCTGCGCGGTTTCAAGTGGGATTGAGCAGCATTGACTTGCATATAAATACTAATTACATTATATAAATTCCCTATTAACATTGATACATAAGATAACTATTGTTACTAACAAAAATTGGGCCCATGGCCTTGAATAAAGAATTATTATTATTGTTATTATTATATAAGATAGAGAAAATTTTTATTTTATATCGAATGAACGTAAATTCTTGATGAAATTCCTGTTCTTCTAATGTCCTCTGTGATTCTGTGTCTTAACTTTCGGCTAATCGATTCGATTTAAAGAGCGATGAATTAATGTACTAACCGCCATCTTTTGTCTATTATTGTACATACTGTAAATACTCAATGGTGCACTGGGATCCTACTATCATCTTTGGAGCCCAAGCCAACCTCACCTGCAAGTGGTGCACCTGCCGATCAACAGACGAGGCTCTGGCGAACATAGCAGTGCCCGATATGCGGCAATCGCCACCTGTTACAGGGCACTAACTATATATTTGACGAAGTGTAGGCGTATAATATGCCTCTGCCTACCCCTTCGGGGAAACAGGCGTGAATGTATGTATGTAATTTTTGACGACCGATATGGCGTGGTGGCGAGTATACCCGCATTCCACTCCTGAGGTCGTGGGTTCGATTCCCACACAGGACAAATATTTGTGAGTATAAATATGAATATATGTTCTGGTCTGGGTGTTTTCCTATGTATATTAAGTATGTATTTACAAAAAAAAATAAAAGTATTTATGTATGTTTATCCGTTATTTAGTATCCATAACACAAGTTCTTAATGATACTTATCTTGGAACTGAATAATTGGTGTAAGTGTCAGAAATATTTATTATTATTTATTAATTTGTAATTCTGTGTCTTAACTTTCGGGTAATCGATTTGATATTAAGAGCAACGATTTAATATACCAACCGCCATCGTTAGTACATACTGTAAATACTCAATTCTCAATCATTAAAGACAAAGACATATCCAGGTAATTGGAAGGCTGCGATCAGGATTAAGTTTCGGCAAAGTGCGACTGATGGTTGGTAAATGGTTCTAAGACAATCTTCAAATGCATTTAAACTCGGTTCAGGCAAGTTAACTACAAACTTTAACTCGTTCGTCTAGTTTGGATCGGTGACGTATACGTTCTTATAGAATCAGGAAAGCTCTTGGACATTTTAGATTGGTTCGTCTGTGTGAACCAATTAAGTGTTTTATTTCTTGTTGCTTAAATTAAATATGCAAATTATGGAGCACTTACGATTAGTTACCGAAGCCTATAGGCTTTAAAGTTTTATTTTCAAGGCTAGCTTATGAATCGAGGGACCAGAGTAGAATAAAGATGAAGATGATGATGAAAGAGATGATCATAGCCTTCTTGTAAGCTAGGCGCATTTTTAAAAGGCTTCAAATGCTACAAGCCTTTAAAGGTTTTAAGTCCTTTATTTATTGTTCGAGTATATTAATCATTAAATTAATTATACGATTTAAATAATAAATGACAAAGAGCTATAGCTGTGAAACGCGGTTGAAACGTCGGGGAAGCAAGAAAAAGCAATATTACATAATGATTGCCGCGATCCCGATTAAACCAAGTATAATTATAATGCAACGCAAAAGTTTAAAATAATAAATGGCTTAAAATAAGCCTACTTGAAAAATACTAGCATATTTAGGGCTAAAAGGTTTTTTCAACCTGAAGGGTTTCTAAAGTAAGTAGGCCTTTAAAGGTTGCTATACCACCAAAGCCATAAAAAGGACCAATAGGCTTAAATTTAAGCCTGAAAGCCTATGGGCTTCGGGAACACTACTTACGATTGTCAAGGTAACTTAATGCCAATTCACTGCAGAGAGAAGCTGATTTGTAAAAAAATAAAATTCATCATTTATTTTAAGTTTTTATGGAGCATTTATTACTTGTCAGGACAACTTAATACAAACACGCCCGACTACTCAAGAAAAGTCTAATTCTAAAGCGCCCAAAGACATCGGACATTAGCTACAGCACTGCTTGCTATTAGACAGGATCTAATCGTTATGCTAAGCCACGATCCCCCTGCGAAGCTCCGTAAGGACATTCCATTATTTGAGAACATAAATAAATAAATATTTTGTGACAATTACTTAGTTCCAAGATAAGCATAATTAAGAACTTGTGTTATGGATACTAAATAACGGATAAACATACTTACATACCTTTTGTTTTTCTATATACATACTTAATATGCATAGGAAAACACCCAGCCCAGAACAAATATTCATACTCATGCATACAAAGATTTGTCCTGCGTGGGAATCGATACCACGACCTTAGGAACGGAGAGCGAGTATTCTCGCCACCACGCCGTATCGGTCGACAAACAAAACAGAACAATTAGGTACAACCGATTATTTTTTTCATTTTATCTATATAAACATGATTAATATATTTTATGGGTGCATGGGGATCCTACCAAGATCTAAGGAGCCCAAGCCAACCTCACCTGCAAGTGGTGCACCTGCTGATCAACGGACGAGGCTGTGGCGAACACAACAGCGCCCGGTAAGCGGCAATAAGCTTGCCTATATAATTGGCGAAGTGTGGGCGTATAATATTCCTCTGCCTACCTTTTCGGGAAAACAGGCGTGAATATATATATGTGAGTAATGTATTTTATAACTACTAATTTAACTACAAGTGTTTATTTTATAGTTAAAATTTTTCAAAAAAGGTTTTTGCTGACACGAATATTCTGAATAAAAAGTTTTAGGGTGACGAGGAGCAAAGCAGTACCAATGGAGACTTTCCTCAAATTGCACTTTAATAATAACATTTATCTCAGGAAACCGTACTAGGACGACAGAAAACTTCAAGCCCGAGACGGCTTATCAGTTCAGTCTCCTTCGACATTCATCTGATAAACCTCCGCTCTTATTGATCACTAGTCCCCAACAAGAGAAGGGAAGGGAAACTTGAACATCATGCCAAAGTAACAGATAATAGAGATACAAAGCGGATAATTACTTGTAACTGGTAGTCAGTTGAGCAGCGTGAATCTAATTCATCAGAACTATGTATAAAGATATTTAAAAAAAATTGACGTCGCTTGCTTCGGAGATTGGTACACTCGTTTGTAGCTTCATGAGTCGATTCGATCGAGGGTTCAATTCAATTCAAAATTCATTTTTTCAAGTTTGGCTCAATAGAGCTCTTATGAATGTCATACTTATAAACTAACGCGCCCATTCACTGCGGGCGGGAGCTTGATCGTAAGAGAACGGGCAAGAAAATCGTCAAGGTTGGTTTTTTCTCCCGCTTGTTACAATAAAAATATATAATATTAAAACAATTGTGTTCTGCAGTCACAAGATTGAAAAAAAAAGAAGACAAAACTCTTGTTAGCAATATTCAATACCCATACAGGACTATTATATTAGACAATATTGTCATTTACGAGGTTTTAGAACGAAGATGGGATTGAATCCTCGGGAAAAACGCGCAAAGGAGTTTGTGAAAAGCTTAATGAGTAAAGTAAAGCTAAATTTTATATGCTCTGCCTACTCCGTTCCTGTTCTCTCCTTTGCGTCGGGTTGTCTGGAAGAGGTCGCTTTTAGCGATAAGACCGCCTAGATTGGCTTTTTCATTGTGTTTAAATATTCATTGTATTCTGTAGTTTTTAAGTTATTTTGGTGAATAAAAAGTATATCTATCTATCTATCTAAAACTGAGAGCCGTGCTGAGGATCGTAGTAAGTTGAAGTCAAAGTCAAAGTAAAAGTACAATCGAAAAAGTCTTTTATTCCACTTTGGCTCCAAGCTTTATTATTTCATATTCACTCCGAAGTAGTAGATCCCTCTATTCTTATTCTCAAATAAACAAAAGTCATTCCAGCCACTTCTCTATTAAAAGCGATATCGGATTCATCATCAGTATCGAGGGGAGGAAACCTAATTAGCAATATTACTGTGGAATTACTCCCCCTATTGACTACACAAACAATATCAAAGCTATTCAATCAGCCGACTCCTCGGGGAACAATCGTGCGTCCTTGTTTACCTACTTGGCTTGGCTGGTGGAACAGATTGCGTCAGTACCTGGAAGCAAAAGAAATTTTATTAGTATGTGATTTGATGGTTTGGGCATTTAAAATAGATTGACGTTTTTGGTTTTAACATAGTTTTTTTATACCGATATGATATCTATTTTATATGAATATTAATAGAGATCCGACGTTTCTAGGGATTCTACCAACATCTTAGAAGCCCAAGCTAACGTCACCTGCAAGTGGAGCATCTGCCGATGAACGGATGAGGCTCTGGCGAACATTCCGGGTAAGCGGCAATAGGCTTGCCACCTGTTACGTGGGACCAACTATATAATTGGCGAAGTGTGGGCTTATAATATGCCTCTGCCTACTCCTTCGGCTAAGCAGGCGTGATATTAGGTATGTATGTATGTATGTATGTATGTTATTTCATGTTTACTGTACAATTAACACTACAAAAATGATTTTAAAATCTTATTCAATATTGTCAGCATTGTTAAAGCACAATCTGATGAGTTTTTTTTATTGCCTTGTATTGAACTAAAATTCTTATCAGTCACAAACGAAATTAATACTTAACAAAGTAATGACAATTTAAGAAAAAAAAATGTGGCTTCGTGCTGTTAGCTCATTGTGCCAGTGCCAAGTATAATATACAACATGGCACAGAATTAACGCACACCCTCAGACACCCCAATTAGAATATTTAATTATAATTAAAAAACATGCAAAATAATTTTACTTTTATTTAATTAAATATGGTTTATTTAAGTTACTAGTTATACTCATCGAGGGCAAATCGTATGGGCATATTAGCGCTTTAGCCTACCGACCTACACACACAGAGAGACACGCACGCACACATCGCTTAGCACCGAAAAGTGCCGCAAAAAAATAAAATAAAAATAAAAAAATTTTTTTTTTAAAAAAAATACCTATTTTTTTAATATTTTTAATCGATTGAGTAGCCGATTTATAACAAACTACTTTCTTGGTGTAACCCTTATTATTTTACATGTTGTATATTAATAATAAATAATTTATAGTAAATGACAATGCATAGTGGTAAAGATTATAAATGGTAAATGCGAAGCCCTCCCCTAAGCCCCCTGAGTTCTCAGTAAAGATGTGGGACTATACTTAGATTTCACATGGACTTTTTGAATGAATTTGAAAAGTGATGTTGCAGTGTTTTTTTATTTACCAACACTCATGTACGTTTACAAACACTTTTAATAATCCTCCGTTATTTATTACACATTAACTTTAGACATTGAAGTCTGACTAATTATTGCTTTATAGAAGACAATGTTGTACTTAAAATATCTCATCAAATAACCACAAAGGATTTAAGGCATCAACGTCAAAAACTGTTCCAGGCACATCTTTGATAATATTCAACAGAGTGGAATACCAAAGAGAATTACAAAAATAAGTATTAGAAAATTCCACCTAATCACGGCCACAACACACAAATCGACTTTGACAATAAGCGAATCGGTAGCCCCGAAAATGCCGTTCAAATTTCTACGTGCCTTTTTAATTTGACATTCCCCGAGGATCAGGAGACGTTCCCGGAGGAAATTTTGCGGGAAGAAGTGCTTCAGAACGCCAGGCACTCTTTGAGAATATATTTCAGTAATTTGTAACTGTGGATTTGTTTCCTTTACTTAAGAATTTATAAAGGAATGCTAAAATGTATACCTACATCTTTATTATATTTCTTTTCCAATTATGTTGGTTTAATGTTAGTTTATTTTTCCATTTTTCCTTTGACTGCTTTCTGCTGCTTAACGTTGTCTTATCATTTTATAACTGCTAAAGATTATCTTAAATTCTACTGTTATTATAAAATGTTATGACTTATAAAAGGAATCATTGAGTTACTAGGTATGTACCTCATTTGATTATATAAGTATTAAATATTGTTATGCCCAATCCGATATATCTATACTATACACATATATTGTATGGTGCATAGGGATCGTACCAAGACCTAAGGAGCCCAAGTTTACCTCACCTGCAAGTGGTGTACCTGCCGATCAACGGACGAGTCTCTGGCGAACATAACAGTGCTCGGTAAGCGGCAATAGGCTCGCCACAGATAACGTGGGACAAACTATATAATTGGCGAAGTGTGGGCGTATAATATGCCTATGCCTACCCCTTCGGGGAGACAGGCGTGAATGTATGTATGAAATATATATAATTTTCTAATATACCTAATTCTATGCCCATCAAATCCATAAGGTGAGTAAACATCTTGCTCTAGCTTTTTAGATCAGATCAGTTTTTAGCTTCAAGTGGTGGTGAGAGGTGACTTGCCCATCGCCCAGATTGAGACAAGACGAGATTCTTATCCCTTATGCTCAATGCCAACAATGTTTAAGCCATTTATAATATTATATTATTACAATAAATCTATAAATTGTAGTTACATTCTTGTATTTTAATACCGACAGTCAAACTTTGAACAAAGATCCAATTTCTTTACCGGACGTGGCTTAGCAATCAAATCCTTTACTGCTATCGTATCGATCCTTATATTTTGGGATCATATTGAAATGTATTGAAGCATGGTGTAGCAGTATTTAGTGACCCCATTGTTATACGAACTTTATTAATAAAGACACAGATGTTGGTAATACTAGAAATGTCAAAGTTTGTACATTTATTTGGATTTATAATTTAATCAAGCTTTAGGCCTTATTTACTAATTTTACTATATTAGCACACAATTGTTAAGTGGATTTTATTAGTATTTTGTAATAGAAATTATATTTTGAATTTTCTAACGAGGCGATTAATAATTGCACTCTAGTTTGATACTGAAGTTGTAGAGTTTTAGAATCACGACAGGCTGACTGACAGTCCCCCCGATAAGAGTCACAGACAGACTGGCAAATCTTGAGAACAACCACAACAGACAAATAAACTGACAAACCTTGACAAATTCTGACAAAGAACCCATTTGCTTTTATTTATTTATTATTGTACAGCTATTATATCTCTTTCATTGTTGTTAAAAAAATATATCGAATTTCAATTTTGTGTCTGAATGTTTGACGAATCTAAATGATCATGTTGATCTCAAAAACAATAAATTTTTTTTTTTTAAAGTCTGATTCTTCATAATATGGAATGGTGGAATTGAAGTCTTTCAAACATTTTGTTTATCTAGTGAAGCAGACGCAAGTAAATAATATTAGAAAGAAAGAAAGACAGAAATGTTTATTAACTGCACAAGTAAGTACATAAAATTGTGAAAAAATTCACAAGACTGAAATTGTGCAGTCAAAAGGCATTGCTTCAGCTTAATGCAGCTATAACAATGTCATAGCTGCGCTGGTTTTCAAGCCACACCTTATGACGCAGTGGCATAACTATAACTTAAACTAGTACATAATGATTTTAGAAACAATAAAAACACATTGACATAGAAGTATTAAAATTCACATTGCAGCAGAAGCAAAACCATCAGCCATCATCAAAGTGCCGATTTAATGATCCCCCACAACGACGCAATAAACTCCAGTCGTTAATTCCCACCACGGATTGTAAACTTTCGTATATTCCGGTTTATTAGGGATCGAATCGCACTCTCGTAAAAACAGTGATCACTTAAAAGTTTTTACGGACGCTCTAGAGGTAAATAATTCAGTGATAGCAGTCTGGCACTGATGGAAGTTTAATGCTTAGTTGAAATAAATAAGTATGATATTAGTGGCGTAAACATCATACTTGTAAATAAGCACTGCATACCCAAACACATTCTAAATGTTCCAAAATTCCACATATTCCAAAATAATAATGCTAAATAATAAATATTTTCTGACAATTACACCAATTATTTAGTTCCAAGATAAGTATCATTAAGAATTTGTGCTATGGATACTAAACAACGGATAAACATACTTAAATACTTTTTTTTTGTAAATACATACTTAATATACATAGGATTTGTCCTGTGTGGGAATCGAACCCACGACCTCTGGAGTGAAGTGTAGGTATTCTGACCTCCACGCCATATCGGTCGTCATAATTATCGTCATAAAAATCCCGCCTTTGTGACACACTTAATCTGACTAACTCACACCTCGAACCATACAATCCAAATACCCAGTCAACGAAACAGGCAGCTTTATTAAAAATAAAAACCGTCTATATTTACAGAACATTGATCCAGATATTCCTTTTCAATTCGTAGACAATAAAACCAGCACAGAGGCTTCGCATGATACACAAACAAGGCTTAATATCCGCTAACAGAGGCACTGCGGGCGTGCATACGAGAGGATGTCCGCATTCAGATTTACGACTTTCACGAGCTGATACTTAAATAAAGATAGAGATATACTGTTGTACTAGAAATAAGGATGCATGAAATGCTTCGGAAATATTGCAACATAAAGATATTCATCTAGAAAATAATTGATCTTTTCCCACAATAACCGAAACGTATAGCATTGAAGATAAACTGACAAACCTTGACAAATTCTGACAAAGAACCCATTTGCTTTTATTTATTTATTATGGTACCACTCATATATCTTTCATTGTTGTGTGTGAATGTTTAACGAATCTAAATGATCATGTTGATCTTAAGGACAATAAAGTATATTTTATTTTATTCTATAGTTCAAATTTCAAAATATTTTATTTCATAAACTATTGCATAGTAATTGAAAAAGTCAAAATTGAATATTAAAAACAATCGAAATAAGATGACACTGAAATCACGAAGCATACATTCACTTACATGCAACAAAACAATTCAAAAACAGAAAATATGTAAGTGTAAGTGAATCTAAGTGCCAGTTCCGAGCCACCGCTCTATAAGAAGAACTGGCAAGAAAATCACAGGCATACTGGCCACATGGAATTGTGGTATGAAGAAAAAAGGATGTTTTATTCAAGATGTAACATAATTTCAGCCTATGATCCAAGGCTACAAAAACACATTTAGAGGGACTTAGGCATTAAAATTTTACACGGGAATCAATTTTGGTCACTATAATTAGTCTGCATGATATAGTGTCTGTGTGGTACCGGCCTTGAATAGTGCCAGCCCCTTTTATCTCACGGGGAGTTGTAAAGATAGACGAAGATATCACATACATACATAAATTCAAGCCTGTTTCCCCGAAGGGGTAGGCAGAGGCATAGTATACGCCCACACTTCGCCGAGTCTATTGCCGCTGACTGGGCACTGTTATGTTCGCCAGAGCCTCGTCAGGTACACCACATGCAGGTGAGGTTGGCTTGGGCTCCTTAGGTCTTGGTAGGATCCCTATGCACCCCACAATTGTGATTTCAGATAACTCTCCTTGATTTAGGTAATCGTTACAGGCCATTAAGAATATCAAGCTACGAGCGCTAACTGAAATGAATTAGTTAAAGTCAAAGTCAAAAAAGTAGAGAATAAGCAATAATATTGACAAAGTAAATTTTCCCGAAAGTGGGTAAAAACAAAAATTCAACATAGTAATTGATTAAGAACTTGATAGGTCTGAATTTTTTTTATTTTACAACTTAAAGAATAAGAATATTTTTTTATTGACTAAAATAACATTACACAAAACAAAATTATTTGTAGTAATGTTACCTGTCAATAGGGCGATAAGTAAAACATTGTGATGTTCGAAAACTAAATTAAAGCAATCTAAGATACCGCTCCAAGTATAAATTCATAATCAAGTTGTAATTTTAGTGAAATCAAGTTCATTTCTCTAATTTCCCTAGGGAGATGTGAAGTCTGTTCAGATTATGTTACTTTTAAAGTTACAACACTTTTGTTCGATTACGGATTGCGCTTAACTTAAGATAGCTACAATTTTTTATAGTAAATACAGTAAAAAGTTTCAAGATATCACTTAGTTTGTGATAGAAAACATCCGACTGTTCATAATGTTGTAAAAAAATACTTTGAAAATTATAATCAATTTATTTTCCGCGCAATATTTCAATCTCATACTGTTGATGTAATAGGTTGGGGAAAAAGTCTTTTCGTATTTTTGTATGAAAAGTCAAGACATTTTTTTCAAAGTTTATTTACATTTATTTACAATATATATGTACCGTTTTGTTGAATAACTTTCTGCCATTTTGTGGGCAGAGACATTATCCCTTTACTGTAGAAACTTTGGGACTTCTGATAAAAAAAACGGGACAAATAGTTTTGGCAGTCCTCTCTTGAGGTCAACCTTACAGAACCTAAAGAATTCTGCAGAGATCGAAACAGGTGAAAATCTAAAGGCGCAAGGTCTGGGCTATATGGTGGATGCACTAGGACCTCCCAGTCGAACTCTCTTAATTTTTGCTGAGTGGCTAAAGATGTGTGTGGTCTAGCGTTATCGTGATGAAAGACCACACCCTTCCTGTTGATCAATTCCGGCTGTTTTCTCTCGACTGCTTCCTTTAATCTCATCAGTTGCTGGCAGTAAAGATCAGAATCGATGGTTTTGCCGGGCGGTAAAAGCTCATAATAAACAATGCCCTTCCAATCCCACCATACACACAGCATCACCTTATTTCGTGTTAGGCCAGGTTTGGCCACAGTCTGTGAAGCCTGGCCAACTTTCGACCACGACCTTTTTCGCACGTTCTTGTCGTACGTGATCCACTTTTCATCGCCAGTTATCAATCTCTTCAAAAACGGCTCGGTTTCATTACGTCTCAATAATGAATCGCAAATGAGTACACGGTTCATTAAGTTTCTTTGAGTGAGCTCGTGTGGCACCCAAATATCGAGCTTTTTTGTATAACCAGCTTTCTTCAAATGGGTCAAAACTGTTTTGTGGTCAATTCCCAGTTCTTCAGCTGCATCGTAACTACTAATATGCCGATCTTGCTCCACTCTTTCAAAAATGGCGTCCATTTTATTCGTAACAGGGCGACCAGAGCGAGGTGCATCTTTAACATCAAAATTTCCGGACTGAAAACGTTTGAACCAAATTTGTGCTACTCTTACTGACACTGCATCAGGTCCATAAACATCACAAATTTTTTTCACTGCTTGAGTTGCATTTTTGCCTTTTTTATAATAAAATTTTAAAATGTATCGAATTTCTTCATTAGATTCACTCATTTTTACGGAGAGAAAAACAAATGAAAAATAGCGGGAAACAACTTTTTTTATTTTTTTCTTTTCTTTATAATGGAACCTTTTTAATGTTACCAAAACTAGCCAGACACAAATAGTACAGTCAAAAAATTTTATAATAAGTTTATACCTACGTTATGCGAAAAGACTTTTTCCCCGACCTAATATTTACAAAAAAAATGAATCATAGTTATCAGTCTAAACAGATTTTGCTGAAATTCAGTTATTCATGGAGCGACTGCCGTCTGACCTCCGCAATCCTAAGGTGAAACATTCTTATATGGTTAACCAGCAGTCAGGATGTTAAATGGCATTGATTTCTAATAACGATTGCCATAGATGGTAATGACAAACGGGACCAAAGGCTTAACGTGCTTTCCGAGGCACTGAGCAAGCGAGAATTAAGCACATAACATCAAGAAGTCGTAGGTTTTAAACCAGAGTCCGTCTAAATTTGAAGGCTATTGGTCTCGCCACTGTGCTATCGCCACTCTTTCACAACAATAAATGATATGTTACTCCGTTGTTCAGTACCTAGACATAGCTTAGCTCCGCTAAGTTGTGGCCAAATGACTCTGTTTCAGACGTTAGGTTTAATAGGTACTTCTAGAGTTTTTGTATCAAAATCCGAACGGAAAGATTCGCTGTCTCCTTAAAAGGTATCAGTTTAAATATCAGAACGTTAGCCAATCGGTGCAGTTTTGTCTTCGCCAACGGGGGACGTTAAAAAAGCCTTTAGTTTAAAGTGAAACCGCCGGTGGAGCGTCTGAGCGCGTATCCGAACTGTGAATAAAACAAATCTGTCTTCGTGGCGTTTAGCTCTTATTTCCATCCACTTCTCAGCTATTTCCTGGTCCACCAGTGGTTCGAGTTTGGGAAGGAAGCGATTTCATTTCGTAATGGGGAACGCCATGGGTCCTAGATAAACTAAATAAAATAGATAAACATTTTTGTCGGTCATTGAGCGTACAAAGTCATGGTCAAAAAATTAAAGACATGATTAAAAGAAAAGCTACAATAAACGTCACTTAAAACTAGGAGCGCTACTTCACTGACATTAAAGCTTACTACGAATTGAAGTTGGCAAGAAACTAGACAAGGTTCTGCCGCCCGTCCTACTCGGCTTATATGCAGGTCCCTCGGCTTTAGGCATTGGTGCCTCGCCCCTTTTCAACAGCGGTGGGCGTCGTCGGGGGTTTTTTTAGTGGGTAGGACTGCGGTGGTCGCATCTGCCGCAGTGTCAGCGCAGACTCAGGGGAGTGTGGGGCTCACTGTAATCTCACTGTAAACCGGGAGGGCCCGGTCAACCTATAAGGTTCCTCGGCTATAATAGGCTAAAACAAGATGTTTAGGCATTAATGCATAACAAACACACGATTTCACAGACGCATAAAAGTTTTGAAGTAAGAATGATGGTATCCCCGCTATTTTGTTAAGTTTGCTCCAAACCCCGGCCATTTCCCTCGCGCCTGTCGCTTAGACATGGCACGCGTTAGCTATACCGCTCTTTCTGCTCCTTGTACCACACTGAATTTTGATAATTTAAACTTTTCTTATTTTATTTAAGCTTTTACTTAATATTATGTATTGACATTCAAACAAATCTAGTTAGACAAGTGAGTTGACCCTGGACCCAAAGCTTAAGTCTAGGGCAGAACCGGCATAATGGTTAGATAATAACTTCCTTCATATCATCATGTTAGCCTTATAAAGTCCACTGCTGAATATTGCGCTCCCCAATAGATTACATTATATTGGGGGTATTTGCCCATAATCACCATGCTGGGCAGGCGGGCTGGTGATCGCAGTTCAAGCCAGTACGCAGGATGACGCTGCTGCCCATCGTCCGGTAGGATTTCGCTTCGTCGACTCTTACCACTCTCCGTGAGATGAAAGAGGGTGGCACCATTCTAGGCACCACATGGCTCTTCCTTCATATTATAAAGAAGAAAGGTTTGTATTTTTGTTATGACTGTAATGTTTGTTTCAAATAAACTCAAAAACTACTAAACTAATTTCGCCAATTCTTTAATTTTCAATTAAATAGTAACATTATTTCTGAGGAACATAGGTTATATTTTTTGCTCAAATTTTTTTTAATCCATAAACAATATTACATATTACTTTCTTTTATGAGATGCGATATCCGATTACACCTAGGCAAGCCAAAAAATATGAAATACTTTTAAGCCTCTAAAGGCTAAAAAGAGGGATGAAATCATCATCAATTTTATCTTCTAAAGCTAGATTTATGTTTATTACTAGTTCTAGAGCTAAATTAACTAGCTGAAAGTCTGTAATATCTAATCTATATTTTAGTCGTCAATATAGTAAAGTAGTTCAACATTTTGTAGTAATTTATAATCATTTGTTTTATAAAAAAATTATGCAAAATTTTGTTGCAATTTACATATGAAAAATCATACGAAGGAAATAAAGAAGGTAAGTACAAGTACATAGAGCTGAGAACAGATAAACTCCCTTGGATCGCTAATATAGTGAAGTTATTCTACAATTTTGCAGTAATTTGAAATACGTAACTTTACAAAGGAGATAAAAGCATATAAATAAATCCAAGAGCAGTAAATGTACAGCGTTGATTGCGACAATAGAGAGCGTACAGGCGGCGACTAGCAACGGTGAAGCAAATCACTTGCGAACCGCTTAATGTACCTATTTCCATTCCGGGCTATTTCACACGAGGCTCCTCTGGATGTCTCGGCGATATTACAGCTGACATAGAGATTGCTGCTTCAACGAACATCGGTATATTTGTGGACGGAGGAGTTAGGAGAAATACAAGTTAGATCGAAGGTCTCGGTGTAATTATTAAGAATGATGATGCCTTTATTTATTAATTCAGGTCTTATTTTATGACAGGAACTTATAAACGCAAAAAAGGTACCTTTAAGTAAGAGGCCCTAATAAAAACTGTCACCTTCTCCGCCAGTACGCACAAGATCATAGAGGATGAATATAACGCACGAACAACATCATAGATATGTAATTCTTAAAAACAACATTTTCGGGGACAATAAAACAGAAACATATATTAAAACAACACTCGTATTTCAATTTATTGTAAGCGCTTACGAAAGCTCAAACAAAAACAAATTATTAAACATTGAAAATACTACATGAGAGAAAAACCTTTTTTTTCTCTGGTTTGTATGTCCCCAACTATAAAACGGGAATAGCGGGGAACAGCTCGACTGAAAACGCGATCATGCATGAATTACATTCATATGATATTCGGCGGGAGTCAGCGTGATTACGGAATTGGTTCCACAATCCAGGGGCTTCAAAGGAATTTACTTTCCGTACGGATTTTTATAACTCAAGTGAAACGTGGAAAACTGATAAAGACTTCGTACTTTTTATTTCTGAATAAGTCGTTTTGCAGTTATCTTCTAAATAATTATATTTTATCCATAAAAATCCAAATTGTTTTATGTTTTCTTTTAGTTTCACATCTTAACTGAATTTTGCAAGGAGAAAAAAACAAATTCAATTTAATTAATTAAAAAATCAAAATTCTTTGTTTAGTTTATTATTTATCCATATCCTTTTCCTTATTTCTCTCCAAAGTCTATTGGAGTGCTTTATACAATATGGCAAAATCATTAACAACCTCTTATTTTAATTTGCAATCTCTACTGAGACGGGAGAATTAATTTCTTATCGTTTCTTGCCCAATTATTTTGTGCCAAAAATTTCTGACAATGACAATTATTTCTGTAGTACAATAATAAGTAATCTTGACAATGATAAATGCTCCATTAAAGCCCATAGTAAATATAGCATTTTCCATTAAAAATTTCTAGCCAATCGCGCTTTCTTTAGAACGAATGAAATTAAATAGTGACAGAAATAAAACTGACACAAAGATCATAAAGTTGCATGAAACAGACACAATCCAGCATTTCAAAGAGCACTCGATGCCTCGAAACACAATACAGACAATATCAGGACGCGAGGCGGACAAGTCCTATTGAACCGGCACCAGATAAAGGAATTATTTTCTGCAAGAGATTTTTCATTTCTCAGCTTGACATTCGAGACAAAGGCACTCCGTAATTGGAAACAAAATTTGAAAAGGATAGGAAATATTTTCATGTGATATTTTAGAATTGTGGACGTTTCATTCTCTTTTAAATTATCTATTGGAACTAAGCGAGTTCGAGATGTAATATATTATACTCGTATATATGTAGTTTTATTATTAGCTAGTCAATAGAACAAAGATTTGTTGTCAAATGTTTTCCAGAAATTTCTATTAGTTGCAGGGACCTGAATGCCATAGGCAAAGGAGGAAAAGAAGATTATCGCTTCGGGAATGTGGTGCTAAAATGGAATCCTTGGAGTAAAGTGGAATTTCGAACTACTGAATCCATAGTTTTAGGATTCGGCATCATGCAACATTTTCAGTACGGGTGATTGTATCCCTTAATATTTCGAATAAGTTTCATGGCACAATGAGTACCTACGGAAAGCTTGCGAGAAGCAATCGTTGTTATAGTCTGTTTAATAATTATTTTTTTTGTCCTTTGCATCGGATACTAAAATTGTATGGTCTCCACGGAAGACCATCGCTGTAGCGGTCGTTCACTAAGTTGTTTAATTTGTAGTCAAACATAATTTTTATTACTTTCTGTGAAAATATTTTGTTGTCATTATTTCTTACATCTTAATCAATTTATTCCATTTCATATCGTAAGGCAAGCTACATCTGCCTATAATAAAATGAGTACTCCACAATAACCACGAAAGTTCTAAGGTGTCTGAAAGTTGCATGATCACTTCTATCAGCCACATTTTAAAAAGTACACTCATTGCACCGATTTACTCGAAACAAAGGCAACAGATGTCGAAGAGCCTTCTGTTCAAACTAAAGATATGATAGTAGGCCAATGTGAAGCTGCACAGTATTGTGGCTGTGAATAGGCGAACACTGTGGGAATACCAAACGCTGCCTCCAGGCAAGCGCTATGCTTTGTCTAATTGACAAGCAAACGGACTTGCATGCGATTTACATTTCTGAGACTGAAAATCAGACTGTAACTGAAACAAAGCAGAAAGATTTTTTGAGAGAATTCGCTTTCAAACCATTTCTTTCATGTGATAATTGTTTTTTATTGTAATAAAAATTTGTTTTTTGATATCTTACACAGCGCTTCTGATACCGAACTACTACTATCCGAATAACAAGAGAACTAATTAATATAAACAAGTATATTTATTGTGTGAATATTTGCTGTGTTGAAAAAAAATATTATAACTCTGAATTCCACGCCAGCTCGGGATATTGCCTCTGCGCAAACAACTTTGTAGCACTGGGTTTAAGTTTTTTATAATACAATGTAAATGAAATCCAAGAAGTATACTTCACAAAGCGTAAAATAATAAATTAAAAACAAAACCAAAGCATACCGTAAGTAACATAATAAGTCCTGAGTAAAACAAGAAGAAAAAACAACAGTCAATTTCTCAAATATCAAGCAAGACTAACAGAAATCAAGAAAACCCAACCGCGAGTCGTTAGCGGCGATTCTTTTTAGCTAATCGTCGATTTGTTTCCAGGCGCTCTCCTCCACTCGTTTGTCCGTCCCACCTTCTGTTGTCTCCTATTGTCCTGGTACAAATAGCCACTAATCAGCCGTCATTAGTCAGTTTGTCAATTACTACTTCTCTTTGGTTTTGCTTCTTCGGCTTCAGTTGCATTGTTTTATTATTGTTATCTTTTATGTTTTCTTTCTTGCAAATTATCACTAATACAATTACGCAAATTATCAATAACAGTTCCATTACGAGTAAAATAGGAGCTATTATAGAGATCTTGTGTCTAAAAGAGATTTTTTAAGTAACTAGTTATGATGTCTATTTGAACATTATACGAAGGTAATATTGGATTTCCGGTAGATCTTTTTCTGGGATCTACACTATTAATGTAATTCTGGTAACGTGAGTATGTATAATATAACAAAATAAACGTTTAGGGGTTGGTCTCAGCATTATTATATGTGATAGTCGGGCAAGTTTGGGTTCCTATTAGGCGTCTTGAAAAATTCTCACAGCAAGACGCCAGACATCTTTGTCCGTTTAAATGCACTATGTCTTCGCTGAGCTGAATCCCACCTGTTTGTTAGAAGAGTGTCGTGCTCAGTAGTAGGAATTGAATTCATAAATTAAGTACTAACAGCTATTTTAAGTATAATAATTTTAATATTACAATGAATGGATAAAAATGTTATACATTACAATGCAATCTGTCGAATGAATCATAGGTTTATCGAGATACAACAGAACTCGAAACGACGTGTCTATCTTGATGAAATAGCGCGAACATAAGAGGCAATGAGGCATTCAGCGCCCGAACCATCAGAACCATGCCATCAGCCTGATTGAAGACATAAAGGCAATGAGTAAGTGGTTGATTCTCCCTGAGTGCTTTCGCTCAATCACGGCAATTTACTAACGTGGGTGAGGTGGCTGTGTAGTGTAAATTAGCTCCTTTTTAACGTTAGGTAATTCTAATCAAATCTCTTTAATGTGTAAAACGGGAACACTGGTGTAGTTGTTGTGTCATGAAGGTGAGTGGTACTTTATTTTAACCAGCTTTCGCCGGTAGATTGACTGATAATTGACAATAACCGAAAGCAAAGACTTAACGTGTCTTCTGAAGCAAAGAAGCGCTGGATCTGAAAAATCACATGTCTCACGACTGAGTTCTGTAAACTTCGACTTTAAAAAATCGTCTTACGCCTTTTTAGAACAGCCCGATGCGTGAATCTTTAAGGAAAACTTTACTTCAATCATCGCTGAGTTACGAGGTATTTCATTGCTAATATTGACACCCTTAACCCAAACAAAAAAACACCCTCTAGGAAACACAAATAAATTACCAAGACAGCAAATCAGGAATCCTTTCGTAGCGATTTTTTTAGCCAACACTAGTCACGGCCGAGTAGCTATTAAACAAACATACCCCTTGACAAATGGCGGCGCTGTCAGCAAATGGGAGGGCCTTGATTGATGTTGCTGGACCCTCGTCCGACTGTCTCAAGGTATGGGGGAACGGGCAGCGGGGCGGGATTGCGTGGACTCAAAGTTTACGACGCTTGGTAGGATGTAGTTTGAGCTAGGTCTTTTCAATGCAATAATAACTTGGTAAGATTCAGATCGAGGTTTTGTCGTTTTAGCAATGAGTATTTAGTAAGATGTAGTTTAAAATAGGTCTTGTCATTTTAACAATAAGTACTAGGTAAGATTGGGTACCATCACATTTTATATACAAACAATACTGTATCAGCGGGAAGGGAATTGAGTTACTAGATTCAGGTCTTGTTGTCAGTGTATCGGGTATCGGGAGCCCAAGCCAACCTCACCTGCAAGTGGTGCACCTGTCGATCAACGGACGAGGCTCTGGCGAACATAAAAGTCCCGGTAAGCGGAAATACGCTCGCCACCTATTACGTGGGAGCAATAATATAACTGGCGAACTGTGGGCGTATAACATGCCTCTGCCTACCGCTTCGGGGATACAGGCGTGATATTATGTATGTATGTATTATTAAATAAGTATGAACATCATTATCATCATCTCAGACATATGACATCTACTGCTGAACATAGGCCTCCCCAATTAGATTTCCACATCGAGCGATCCTGAGTCGCCTACATCCATCGTCTTCCCGCCGCCTTGACGAGATCATCGGTCCGTCGCGTGGGAGGCATGGTGGTAACCGAAAAAGTGCTTGATGGAATAGGTGAATAGTCCCTTGAGCTTTCATCTTCATCTAATTCTAGTGTTTACATGACAATAAATAAAACCAGAAATCGTCACAAACAAACATCACGTAACAGAGTAAGAATTCTCCCCAACAGTAAGAAAAAATAATAAATTCATTGGAAGTTTTCCTCCGAAGCCTCATTAAGTCAGTAATTTACGATCCAAAAAGCTCTTTGGGCGAGCCGATGTCTTTACATCACTGAGAACAGCCACATTTCGCCCTAACGATGTATTTTCAATAGCTGTAAAGATTGTCTATTAAAAATTAAATAGGTCTCTTAATTTAAGTTAGTATGATATTTGCTTGTGACTTTGTTACTTAAGTTTACTTTGATATATAATATATTGCTTGCTGTTTGCCTCGGAAAGCACGTTAAGCCATTGGTTACGGCTGTCATGAATCTACGGCTATGAATCTATTTTAATCACTCTCCATCCTAAGGTTGCCTGCAAGAAATCGCTGTAAGCGATAAGGCCGCCTATGATAACGCTTTTCTTTTGCAATTGTTTTCTTGTTTTAATTTTAATTTGGTGTACAATAAAGAATTGTCTATCTATCTATCTATGGCAGTCGTTATTAGGAAGTCAGTGCCTTCTAACATACTGACAGCTGGTTTAACCATAGAATGATGTTCCCCTCTGGTTGCGGAGGTCAGACGACAGTCGCTCCATGTAATAACTGAATTCAAGCCGAATCTGGTTAAACCAGTGAGCAGACCCTGGGCCCTAAAAATTTAGGGCAACTAATCTATAAAAACCATCTGGAATATGACTTTGTAAGTTATCTATCAGTTCTTAGAACGAATACGTGTTTAAAAGGTTAACAAACCAATGCTGTTAACCCACTTACATTTGTGCAATAAGCTTATCACGGAGTTAATACTGTAACATTTCGAAGGTAATTGATTACTAGTTTCTTATCAAGGCTTAACTATAATTTTATTGTGACATGTTAACGAGTTATATAGACCACATGGTACAATTTTCACATTGCATTCATAGCCATCTAACTTTAAACTAAGCGCATCTTGTGCTATGGATACTAAATAACATATAAACATACTTATGAATACTTAAACGTAGGAAATAGACCCGAACAAATATTAGTGTTGTATGGAAATCGAAATCATGACCTCAGAGATACTGACCTCCGCGTTATAAAATAAAAATTAAGCTTTATAATTCTAAAAAATACCTAAGAAGCCCAAATCAACCTCACTTGCACCTGTCGATCAACAGACGAGGCTCTGGCCAACATAATAGCGCCCGGTAAGCAGCATGCTTGATAAATCTTGAGAAAAACCACAACAGACAGATAAACTGACAAACCTTGACAAATTCTGACAAAGAACCCATTTGCTTTTACTTCTTTATGGTACCTTATTTCTTTCCTTATTGTTAAAAAAATATATCGAATTTCCAATTTGTGTAAATGATCATGTTGATCTTAAAGACAATAAAGTAAAATTTATTTTATATTTTTTATTTAATAGGCTCGCCACCTATTACGTGGGACTAAATATATAATATACCTATAAGCCTAAGTAGTGCGCCTCATTAGGTTTAAAATTCTATACTAAGTGCCAGCTTAATCTCACGCGGCTTTGAATGCCATACTTCAGGAACAAATCGATGAAGAGAAATGTTCTATAACAGTTCTAAAGGAAGTATTATCAAAGAAATACTTTTTCAAAGGATTACTTGCAGGAGCTATACAAGAGACAGCCCTGACATTGCTCGATGAAACAAAGTGAGGAAGCATGTTCGCCGGCGACTTCTTAATCTTACAGCCGACCGCCATCGGTCTGGAAGTGCTCCAAGGTATAAGCCAATCAGTGTTATAAGACATTGTATTGTTTTAATTATGATTTAGTGCTCTGCTCACCTATAAGATACATTTATAAGAGTAACTAATTAAATTAATAGAATTTTGCCTTATAAGAGTAACTTCAACTCAAGAATAAAGAGTTTTCTTTTAGAAAAAGGTTTTTATGACATGAATGAATTTATTGGTAATAGCAATGTGGGTTAAATGTTAAATATAATTTATTTTATTTTTATGGTATGTGCCTTTTGATTGTGAATTATTGTTAGTTAATTAGAATAATAATGATATATTTTTTTTATTACGCAACTTTAATAATTTGTATTCGCATGTGATTTGTATTTGTGTTTATAGAAATGTTCCACACAATGTATATTGTTGAGAATAAATGATTAAATTGAATTTATATTAGACTATAGTTCTAGGACCTTGTAAATATATATTTTTTTAATGTGTCACGTCATAATGACTACACCCTGCCTGACGGTAAGCAGTCGATGCAGTCCAAATAAAAATGAAAGCGCTTTATAACGTGAAATAAGCACGGTACAAAGCGCATCCACTCATGACGGCCTGCTAAAATGCCGTTTCACGCCCCGCTTAAAAGACCCGGGATCATAGGTAATAGGAAACACATGAGCCGGCAGCGAATTCCAGAGCTTAGTGGTCTTCATATATTTCCTGAAAATTACACCAATTATTTAGTTCCAAGGTAAGTATCATTAAAAACTTGTGGTACGGATACTAAGTAACGGACACCCATATATACTTATTTTTGTGTATTGGGATCCTACCAAAATCTTAGGATCCTAAGCCAACCTCACCTGCAAATGGTGCTCATGCCGATCAACGGACTAGTCTCTAGTAATCACAAATGGTCCTGATAAACGGCAATAGGCTCGCGACCTATTATGTGGGACCAATATTATAACTGACAAAATGAGGGCGTTTAATATGCCTCTGCCTACTTCGGGGAAAAAGGTTTGTATTTTCAAAGGAAACATCCGGACCAAAACAAATATTTATGCACCGAAAGATTTATCCTGTGTGGGAATCGAAACCACGATCTTGAAGCGCGGGTATACTCGCCACCACGCCGCGCCATATTGTTAGTCAACGTCTACAATTATGTGTCTTACAAAACTCCACCCGCTACCTCTCATGCCTTAAGCTACTGCCCCAGTGAGGTTTGCGGTTCGATTCACAGCGAAACTTTGTCATCGTATTATAGAGGATTTCAGGCGGATTCTTAAAACAACAATTGTTGCTTAAAAAGATTAAGCTTTGCAGTTTCACACTGAACATAACTTACCACTTGTATCATAATGTTTGGAACTTTAGCGAGGCTTATGTTCGGCAATGGAAATTATAACTTGCTCCATGCCTCGGAAAGCACGTTAAGCCGTTGGTCCCGGCTGTCATGAACATCTATGGCAGTCGTTATTAGGAGGTCATTGCCTACTAGACTGACAGCTGGTTTAACCATAGAATTATATTTCCCTCTGGGTTGCGGAGGTCAGACGGCGCTCTATGTAATAACTGAAATTCTGTAAAAATCTGGTTAAACCAGTGAGCAGACCCTGGGCCCTAAGCTTAAGTCTAACTTTAATGCTAGGATATGATGATGATGTTCGGCAATGGACATACAGAGAATGATGATGAAGACATATATATGTAACAGGTGGCTGGTAAAGAATGAATGCGTTCTGCAGAGAACCGTGATGATTGGCGTTCTTTGAGGAAGGCCTAAGATCAGCAGTGGGCGACAATTGGCTGATTGATATATAAATGGTAATGGATGCCCCACGCAGTCTAGTTTTAAGGTAAACAGAGCTTATAATTATAATTGATTTTCATAATTTATACATAACAAACAGTCACGCCTGTTTCCCCGAGGGGTAAGCAGAGCCATATTATACGCCCACACTTCGCCGATTATATAGTTGGTCCAACGTAATAGGTGGCGAGCTTATTGCCGCTTACCGGGCACTGTTATGTATACAGAATTATAATTTATATATACAGAAAGTCGCTGGCTAAATAAAGCTTAAATAAACGTCAATTAAAAATCTAACGCGCCCGTTCACTACGGACAGGATTTAGACATACATTTTGTTGTCGCTTTATTTTGATATAATCTAATTAATATTTTCACCATCATCATATCAGCCATTTTAAGTCCACTGCTGAACATAGGCCTCTCCAATTGCTTTTCACGTAGATCGATGCTTTTCACGTAGATCGATCCTTTGCCGCCTGCATCCACCGGCGCCCCGCCGCCCTGACCAGGTCATCGGTCTATCGCGTGGGGGGCCGCCCTCTACTACGATTGCTGATTCTTGGTCGCCATTCTAGAACCTTAACGCCCCATCGGTCGTCGGTTCTTCGAGCTATGTGCGTATTATTATTTTTATTTAATAAAAATATTATCAGTTACATTCAGGCAAGTGATGGAACACATTGTGTTGAACAACACATTTCGGGAAATTATAGTAGCGCGGGAATTGTTACAAAGATATTTTTAATCCATCAACTGCTTACAATGGATTTCCGCAAAGTAACGCCTGAATCAATAAATTATCAGTTACATTCATATAAAGATTTTTCCTTTCTGCAAAAGTTATTTGGATTAAAATGTTTACTTCTAGCTTCCTCCGTTTTTTAAAGTTTTATCGTGATTTCTTGTGGGAATTTGGTATTTTTCCGCGGTAAAAAGAACCCTTTACAAATTTAGACTGTTATCTGTCCGCTTCTAAATTATATTTATTAACTTAGGCAACAACAAACATTTTTTATATTATATTTAATAATTAAAAATTTGTCACATTTCAAAGAGGCATTTTTCCTAATTTTCAACTTTATTAATGCTTCGTGCGGTTAGCTTCATTAGCCAGTGTCAAGTAACAGATGTGTTAAAGATATATAAGTCATAGTAAATGAGAGAGAGTGGTGATAAAGATTATAAATGGTAAATGGGAGGCATCTCATTTAAGCCCCTTGAGTCCTCAGTAAATATGTGGGACTACAATAAGATCTCACCTGGATTTCTTGAGAGAATTTGAAAAGAGATGTTGCACCTTTTGTTTCATTTATCAACACTCATGTACGTTCACAAAAACTAAACGGTTAATAATCCACCGTTATTACATATTGATGTTCTAAATATCACAAATTTTAGAAAATAAAACAAAACTGCAAATATGACGCTTCACTTCTTCTTTTTCTTTTAAATAATGGCTTCGTGCGGTTTGCACATTTAGCCAGTGTCAAGTTAGAGATATATTAATATCGTATAAATTATAGTAAATGAGAATGAGTGGTGATAAAGATGATAAATGGTAAAAGAGATACCCTCCCATAAGCCTCTTGAGTCCACAGTAAAGATGTGGGACTATACTGAGATCTCACATGGACTTCTTGAGAGAATTTGAAAAGTTATGTTGCACTGTTTTATTTCATTTACCAACACTCATGTACGTTCACAAACACTAAACGGTTAATAATTCACCGTTCTAACACATCAATGTTCAGAACATCACAAATTTTAGAAAACAAAACTGCAAATATGACGCTTCACTTTCCCGCCAAGAAGTCCATTTTACCTTTTTAAAACCCACAACATACAGAATTTAAATTCAAATTTGAACTTCAAAGGAGGTGGCACTACATCCTATCAAACGCATAGCCAAACCTCCTTGCTCTAATCCCTAGACAGTGGCAATCTAAACAGCTCCTAGGCTTTATGCCATCCTGGTACTATGTTCCCGAATTTAGTGTGTGGCTAGGGCCAAGATGGCAGGCAATTCGCCGCAATAAGCACATATGTGCCACATATAGGCAAACTGTGTATTTTCAATACTTATATATAGATATTTTATTTAAGGGTTAGATCTACTATCAAGCACGATATCAATTAATTAATCAAAAACATGAAAACAATTCTCAGAACTTGTTGCCGGGTAGATTATTGTATTATTAAGAACTTTCCATAAAAAATACAATAACATTTTTGTTATTTAGTAATGCACCGTTTTTAGCCAACGGATAAACATACACGAACAAAATATATTATTTGAAAACATATGCTTATAATACACAGGAAACCAGACAAATATTTATCCTGCGCGAGAATTGCACCCACGACCTAACCAACAGAGCTTAAGTTGTGTACTCCCTTCTACGTTACATCGGTAGGTGGTCTTTCTTTTTTTTCTTTATTTTAAATAATGGCTTCGTGCGTCTAGCACATTTAGCCAGTGTCAAGTAAGTGATATATTAATAATATATAATTCATAGTAAATGAGAATGAGTGGTGATCAAGATGATAAATCGAAGATGAAATACCCTCCCCTAAACCCCTTGAGTCCTCAGTAAAAATATGGGACTATACTGAGATCTCACATGGACTTCTTGAGAGAAAATATGAAAAGTGATGTTGCAATGTTTTGTTTGATTTACCAACACTCATGTATGTTCACAAACACTTAACGGTTAATAATCCACCGTTATTACGCATTAATGTTAGAAATATCACAAATTTTAGAAAATAAAACAAAACTGCAGACATGACGCTTCACTTTCCCGCCAAGAAGTCCGGTAGGTGGTCGGAAGCCAGTTTAAATAAAGTTCTCTTAACTTTTATACCACCTATACTTTTAGGACCGTGCTGATCTTATATCTCTCTTCTCGGTACACGATAAGCTGCCTTTGTAACCGCAGCCACTGTTCTGTTATCGGCCTAACTTAGGGCATCCAGATTAGACTTAGTTCCTAGGCAAGTCTTGGCACTAAGGAACTGCTTAGAACCTTAATTGTAGCGTAAATAAGCACAAAGTTAAAGCAGCTTTATTAGCCGGACCGGCGGCGGAATATTCTGTAAGTTTAGTGGCTTTGTAACTAAATAGAACTAACTATTAAATGACACACGGGTTTGTTATGAAATCTTCTTAATATTATTTATTGCTACATGTTGGTTAACATTATCTCTTACAATCACACCAACTATTTAGTTCCAAGTTCAATAAAAACTTGTGTTATGGATACTAAAGAACGGATAAACATACTAATTTAGTTTATTTTTGTAAGCACATACTTAATATACATAGAAAACACCAGAACAAATATTTGAGTACATGCATACAAAGATTTGTCCTGTGTGGGAAGCGAACCCACGACCTTAGGAGCGGAGTGCGGGTATACTGACCTCAACGCTATGACGGTAGTCGAATTTTTATTCTATTACATGGAAGGATGGCAGGAGCCCAAGCCAATCTCAACTGCCAGTGGTGCACCCGCCGATCAACGGACGAAGCTCTGGCAATATAAATGTATGATAGGTAAGCGGTGTTAGGCTCGCAACCTATTACGTGGGACCAACAATCAAATTGGCTGAAAGTAGGCTTATAATATGGCTCTGCCTGATTGAGAGTATTTTATACGGAATGGCTTAAAAACATGAAAAATTTATTTAAAACGCTTTTGTTAAACCACATCAAGTAAGCTGCCTTAACATAAGTATCAACTCAATAATCAAAAAAAATTAAGCAGAAAAAGAGCTTATTTCACGAGAAAAGGGACAACTGAATCTAAGCCTTGATCCATCCCATCAGCAGAAAACCCTTCAGACATACCAAAACCATCTTTACAGTCATACAAAAAGGTTTTAAAATGAAACGATGGATATGGACCCAGTTTTTTACAGGGCAAACGTTGACGGGGAAAGGGAAATAAAAATTGACGGGGTTTTAGGGGAAGTGGAGGGGATGGGTAATCCCTTCTTTAGGCTTCGGATCTTTCGCGGTTTTAATCCACTGAGCTTTTAAGTACTGGGCTTGAGTTGATTATTCCTTTGTTACGCAGTTAATATCTTTATGGGCTTAGATCTGTTTACATCATTTGTGTAAGGTTTTTAGGTTAGTATAATGGGCAATATTAAAGATACCAAGCTCTTTGAATGTATAGGAAATACATTAATGTTATTGGACATTTAACTCAGAGCGTCCAAGTTTGGCTAAGCCCATGACTAATATTTGTATTCAAGGTGAAAAAAATATTTTTTCCGTCAGGGAATGTATCCCACGAACTAAATAAATTTAGTTCCAAGATAAGTATTTCTAAGAACTTGTGTTATCGATACTAAAGAACGGATAAACATACTTACATACTTTACTTTTAGTAAAACACCCAGACCAGAACAAATATTCATGTTCATGCACACAAAGATTTGTCCTGTGTGGGAATCGAACCCACGACCTCTGGAGTGAACTGCAAGTTTACTACCATGACCAATCTTAGTGGTGTAGTCGAAGCTAGACTTTACAAAGCCTACCGAAATAAAAGAACTATGTAACATCAAACATTCTTTCTAAAAACTAGTATATCTAAAAAAAGAGATATTTTCTTCCTTTATATATTTTAAATCTTGTAACTGCATAACACAGGTTTTTGTAGACTTGTCCAATTGGTTTTGATATTACGTACATTTTCATGTAACTGGCGAGAGAAAAAACTTACCTTGCCGATTTTCTTGCCCGTTCTTTTACGATCAAGTTCCCGCCCGCAGTGAATGGGCGCGCTAGTTTTTATGTTTTGTGTTTGATTCAAATTCAAATTCATTCAAACTCATATTCATTTATTCAAGTTTGGCTCAAAAGAGCTCTTATGAACGTCAAAACTTAAAAACTAGCGCGCCCATTCACTGCGGGCGGGAGCTTGATCGTAAAAGAACGGGCAAGAAAATCGTCAAGGTTAGTTTTTTCTCCCGCCAGTTACAAAGAATATGTACCTAGTAGTAAAACAATTTGACAAATTGATTTTCATAAGAGCTCTATCGAGCCAAACTTGAATTAATTATTTTAACTTTCAATTGGAACCAGTCGTTCCAGTGTAGCGCGTTTAACCAAAACAACAAACTCAACTTTATAACATTATTAGTGAAACACCCTCGCTTCATTTAATTTATTATGTATTAAATATTTAACACATTGAGTTATACTATTCGAGTTACCGTAAGGATCCAAATTTATTACATACATACATACAATCACGCCTCATTCCCCGAAGGAGTAGGCAGAGGCGTATTAAACGCCCATACTTAGCCAGTTATATTGTTGGTCCCATATAATAGGTGGCGAGCCTATTGCTGCTTACCGGGCACTATGTTCGTCAGAGCCTCTTCCGTTGATCGGCCGGTGCACCACTTGCAGGTGAGGTTGGCATGGGCTCCTTAGGTCTTGGTACCATACACCATTTTTAACATATCCTTACTTATATTGTAAACTAGCGGCCTTTAGAAACTTCGTCTGCTTTAAAAGCACCTTGTTATTTTTTGGCTCAACAGCTATATTTAAAATTTAAAGCCTATGTATTTGTCTGGTGTATAAGCTATATTATAGTAAATTTCATTAAAATTCATTCTTATTTAACACTTGTGGTCTTCACCTATAATTGTAATGACATTTAGCAATAGAATTTAATTGTGTGTAATATACTTGTACTGTGTTGGTGTTTATTATGTTGGTGTTCAATAAATAAATAAATAATAAATAAATTCGATACTTTTTGCGCGAGAGGGTAAAAACAGCCATACATACTTTTGTGTTTATAATATTATTTAGAATGCTAATCAGTTAATAATTATAACTTACTTACTTTTTGTTAAAAACTAAATCTCTGCTGCACTTATCTTTAACAACATAATCAAGGAACAACAAGCCAATATTAATTCTAATATTCAAGATTTTGAATATAATCGACATATAATGCATACTCAACATATCAGACGGTATGTAACTACAAGCGTACTATGTACTACAAACACATAACGACACGTTATAAGTTACAGAAGCATGTGCTCTGTATTCGGAGTAGTGCATGCCTTATCGACTAATTGATCGCACGAACACCTGTGACTGAGGGATGGGACATTATCGATACATTCTCGATGAATTTGATTATATTGATTTTCTGGTACTTATGTTGACAAATTTGACACATTTCACGCTTTGTTAATAGGTGGTAACTGCTTCTCTTATTATATTTCTTTACCAATCTTAACGTTTTGCCATGTTTGCGGCACCGATACTGTAATTGTACTATATTAATTTGCTATCTCACTTTTCGTAGCAGGCATATATCAAGCCCTGAATGGCACTAGTAGAGTATCACTGCTTGAGTTAAAAAGTTAATTAATATTCAATCGGTTTGTTAAATAAGATACTAAATAAAGTTGTGTCAATCTATGAGTAAAACAGTTTCAGTAATCAAAAAATTGGTTGCCTGTAAAGTCGGTATACGGGCGAAAGTTTTACGTGACAACGACTTTCAGTGGTAAAATAATTTTAATGTGAATATTCATTCGTATAGTAGGAAGAAGGATGAAATAATAGTAACAATTTAAAACATTTATTTATACAAAGAATTATATTTAAAACATTAATTTATACAAAGAATCTCTCGCTCTTAGGCGGTCTAACTGTGCTCGAGTGGAAGGGACGCGTGCCTTTCACTTTTTATGTCTGTCTCTCTCGCTCATAGGTGGGCTAACCATGCCCGAGTGTAAGGGACGCGTGCCTCTCACTCGCTCTCATTGTGATCGCATAACGTGAGCGGAGCGTAAAGCAGTTTCTTGAAGTGTCACCCGGCAAACCAATTTATAAGACGTTGTCACGTCAATAACTATTCTTTATATATTATTTATAACGACCGTTTTTGACGACCGATATGGCGTGGAGGTCAGTATACCTGCACTTGACTTTTCGTAGCAGGCATATATCAAGCCCTCGATGGCACTAGTAGAGTATCACTGCTTGAGTTAAAAAGTTTCTTAATATTCAATCAATACACAAACATTTCGATTGCTACATCTACATAATTAAAGCGAATTCAATAACCATTTTTTAAATAACAGTAATATTAACACTTACAATATTAGCACAATATATAGACAATAATACTTTATTAGATGGTGTATAGGGATCCTACCAAGATCTGAGAAGCCCAAACCAACCTCACCTGCAAGTGGTGCACCTGCCGAACAACGGACGAGGCGCTGGCGAACACTAAAGTTCCCGAAAAGCGGCAATAGGCTCGCCACTTGGGACCAACAATATAATTGGCGAAATCAGGGTATACAATATGCCTCTGCCTACCTTTTTTGGTAAACAGGCGTGATATTACTACAAATATTAACTATGTAGGTATGTACTTTATTTTTTGGTACAAAAATAAATTTTGCTTTTTAATTATCTTATCTATTTAAATATGCATAATCGTAAACCAGTAATATTAAATAAAATAATCAATGACACTTCAAAACTCTAAGCAAGCAATTTCATATCAAAACAACCCTTTGTATAATAATCTCATCCAAACACAAAGCCGTTTAAACACGATTACTTCAAGATCCATTACCACAACGGACACTATTAAAACATATCGATAACGTTTCCCATTACGCTGCAGCCTTCCGTCCGTAACTCTAGATTACCGTGCAGGTCGGGCGTGAAGATTATACAAATATCGATTAAGTATTCCCATCACTAGTGGTATTAAGATATTAGATTCGGTAGTGCGGTGAATGAGCGTGATTGAATGTCGATTTCATCTTATGGTTGCTAGCGATCGACAATAATCACAGAATTGAATACGGCTTGAGTTTCAATGTATGTTGCTTTAAATTAAACCTACTTTTCGCATAGATTCTGTAATTAAACTAAAACAAATTAACTAAATGTTATTTATTTACGAGTGTTTACAACAAGATGCGTGCCTATAATTAGCAACTCTGTAAGCTTAATCTATTGGTTATTACGACACCAAATGACAATAGGTATATTTTTTTCTAGTTACAACTTTTAAATTAGGTCTTCGTGAACTGCCATAATCAAAAAAAGTGGGGTACCCGTCTCTTTTTCGATAAATTTTGTATTTCGGTTTGTTAAATTAGATACTAAATAAAGTTGTGTCAATCTATTAGTAAAACAGTTTCACTAATAAAATAACTATTATTTATAACGACCGTTTTTGACGACCGATATGGCGTGGAGGTCGATTCCCACGCAGGACAAATCTTTGTGTGCATGAATATTGAATATTTGTTCTGGTCTAGCGTTTCCTATACTATTTTAAGTATATATTTACAAAAAAAAAGTATTTAAGTATGTTTATCCGTTCTTTAGTATTCATAACACAAGTTCTTCATGATACTTATGTTGGAACTAAATAATTGGTGTGATTGTAAGAAAAAACATGTTATTAAGATATAATTATAATAGAACAGTGTGCACATGCCCAAATCCCTCATCCCAAAGCAATCTCTCACCTAATTTTATTAAGCGATGGCCAGTAATATCGGAATTTACGGCCGAATAAATTGCGTTCGTGTCGGTCGGTGATTTAGTGTGGTCGGAATTGGTACATAAGTTAGTGTAGCCGGCAATGGACGCCGCGCTGGCCATTTGACTGTTGTCGCGAATCGATTTCCCGCACTTTGAATTACATTTCCTGTTTTTGAATTGTAATTGTTCTGAATTGGTTTTGGTCATTTTTGGTGACTCCACTATTCACACACACTGAGTGGATAGTGTTGAGTTATTTAGGGATCCTACCAAGACCTGAGGAGCCCAAGCCACCAACGGAACCCGAACGTTCAATATGTGCTATAGCCATTTTATTTGTTACCCTGTTTACCTTCTTCAGTGACACAAATAAGCATATTCTTATTCAATGCGTGCCACGAGCTTAGAAGCTACTAGAGGCGGCAATAAAAATAAATGAATTCCCGGGATTTTACACACGCTAGCTAGACGTCCCGGTAATACCGACGGAAACCGGTCGTATATTGTCATCTTCCCGCTAAAAGTGCGTCATAACTCAGGAGCCGGCCACGCTTCGCTCGCCACTCAGATATATTGGACAGCTCAAGAATCCATGCTGAGTAGCAAAACGTGGATAGATACCCTAGCTACAGTATTATTATTTAATTGCCGTATTTATAATGGCTATTTACTTGTTAACCAGGTAAAAATTTATAGTATATCTGGCCAATGTAACAATCACGCCCACATTTCGCCAATTAGGTATATTATAGAAATATATGTAAATACATTTACTAATTAAATTATTCAACTAACGTTACATTATTATTTATGTCGTATTAAAAATAATAAACAATAAGTAAAAACTCTAGAAAGTTAAACACCTCATTGTTTCTCAGTGTATCTTGTTGATATTTAAAAAGTTTATTTAGTGAGTACGTCTGTGAATAATATATTTTGAAGAGCTCAGGGTAGGAGTAGGACAAATAAATTGATAAACTTCAAGTAATTAGTTACTTCTCATCGCGCATTCCTAATATTCATGCTTTTCCATTTGATATTATTAATGTTAAACTTAATTAATCATGTTTTAAAATGACAATCACAGTTTTGTGCTAATTGGGATATTTCTCAAAAAGCACCATCGCGTCGAGAGCACACCATAATGCAAACATCTCATCAACTAATCGTTTAATAAAAAAATATAGGGATTTTTGCAAAACTAGCGAGATTATTTCCATACTTCTATACATTTAGGGTTACTCCAAGCATCGCATTCACAACATAACATTCGCTAATACCCAAGCCAAACCTCTTGGGGGCGTACGCTGTAGGAATTTTGATAGCAGCCTTAATAGAATAGGCGTCACTTGATGGAGGGAAGACATTTGCGCGGTTTATGACGCGCCCCGACCCTCGGTATGTGGTCACTGCGTCCACGGTGGAAATCGAATTACTATTGCCGATTCTAGTAGATTATGTGGTCTGGTGGTGTAGTCATGTTGATTGCGGTTTTTCTTACGGCAAAGTTATTAACATACAGGGTGTGAAAATATATTGATCAAAGCCGAAAGCGACGCATTCTACAAATCGTAACAAGTGTAATACCCGACGCAAATGTTGGGCCACGATATATTTTTTTTCCAAATCATGACCCAGATATACCTACACGTTTTTGTATTGTGAATGATCCCTTGATAGGGTGAAAAGAGGGATTGAATTTTTTATGCGAAATCAGTAATTTCCCACTAAGTTCTCATATTATTCAAACTTGGGCATATTTATATTTATCAGTATTCTAAAGAAATATCTCATCTCGAACACAGTAAATTCGTATTCAATAATCCGTCAACTTATATTGTTGAATAAAAAGAAAATGGAAAAAGAAAATGTCTAGCAAGCAGAAGGCGTCATGCCCTATCTCTCTTATCGCTGACGTGCCAGTGGATTCTATCTGAGATATTGCTTTATTTAATACTTTTATGGTTCTATTAGTACACACATTAGGTTAAAGCAAAAACAAGCATTTAAGAACCTTTTGACCCTTATTCTTGGTACAAATTAGATTTAATGTTATCACAGATCTTATGTTGTTTTAAGTTTATTTATTCATTCACAAAACTTACAACTATCTTTACAGGCAGCAAACCTAATACGATTGAGTAGCTGAGCTTATAATACCTAAATATATGACTAAAAACTTTTACATGATTCTTATGTACTAATCACTAAACTACTGCATTATTATAATAATCCTTTATTGCACATAAAACATAAATAGTTTACAAAAGGTATTTAAAAACTTAAAGTACAAAAGTGGACTTATCTCTAGAAGAGATCTCTACCAGCCAACCCTAGAAGTTGTGTATAAATTTGTAGGTACGGGATTAAATTTCAGTTTACTCGTTACAAACATCCAAAAACAAATATCTTTCATCATTGCTTTATGTAATATTATTGTAAAAATAACGTATTTTTAAAGTAAAAAATAAACAAAAAGCTGTCCGTTAAACCTGAGTCTGAACTGTTGACCTTTCCACGCGGAACCGGGACGATTGACAATGTAAAATGCATGGCCACTTCGCGAGTTTAAATCTAACTTTTAAGAGTTAGAATTCCTTAAATAAAACCGGAAAAGACTTACTACACTCAACAAGATTAACTCTGTAAATAAGTATATGGAAACAATTTTATTTATTTTATCTATTTTATGAAAACAATAAATTGATACTTTAGTCGAAATACTACTACCACTTGCAAAAATAAATCTCTTTAAAAATATATTATCTATCATACATTGAAATGTATTTAAATTACAACACAAATTTTAGTAACAAAAAAGATAGTGCCAAAATCTCCCAACCGGTATTATCAGCAATGTGCTGCTCTATTGAAACCCGTAATCCGCCCAATTACCGGTAAAAGCTGTGTTTAATCGGCAGCCCGTTAACCGAAATGGGACATTTCATAATTTTATTATGAACCGCGCTGATAGCATGAAAAATCAGTGATACTTTTGTAACCTCACTGTAATTTTATTTTTAATATATAAAATTGTATGATATTTTAATGAGCTACTTTAAACTTAAAGGAACATTTCCTTGCTGCCTGCTAGTTGTACCTTTTTATCTTATTGTTTAATTTTAGTATGCTATTGTTTGTTTTTAGTCTCTTAAAATTTTTTTTGTGCACGTGTATTCTTTATATTTTTTTTCCTTCTTCCCTGGGCAGAATCTAAAGCTTTTGACTTTGATTAGGGTAATTTTAACAAAAAGGTTTGTTTGTTAATTATTAATTAATAAATACCCTATAATATTTCTGTATGTGATGTTATTTTCTTATATTTTAATGTAATAAGCGACTTTAAACATTGCACAGATGTACCTTGTTTTTAAATACTCGTTTGCCAATCAGTAATTAATTAACACTTTAAGACATTTGTTTTGACAAAATTTAATATTAGACGTATTTTCGCTATCTGATGGCTGAAAATGCTATTAGAAGGAGACAGTATCGCAAAATGCACGAGAATATATTGCACAGTGGCGGTAGCACAAAGCACCTATTACAGTATACAAATGTAAATAAATACAAATTCTAGGTAATCATGAAATGTATCGCACTGAGGTACTTTGATTAATTTAAGCCACGGCTATCCGTATTTTAACATTGCATAGTTTCCTGTCTCTTGGCAATCATTAGCGACTTTATAAATGAAATATAATTTGTCTAGTATAATAGTAAAATGTTTTTGTGTTTAAAGGCTTTTGAAAACTCAAAATACGAGACAAATCTCCAATAACCAATACTAACAATAAATCACGCCAATAGACAAGGGTCCACCAAGCATTGACTGGCCTGTTGTCCCCGGATTAACCTGCCCGCGGATTATTCGGATGCGGCCGGTTCTAGCCGGTTCGAACCGGTTCGCAGAGGTAATAAAGCAAAACAAACCGGTTTTTTTATTCTCTAAATTAAATGTAAAGGGTTTAGATAAAATAACAATTATCTTTTTTAAAGAGTGAATTTATATATTTCCACGAGCTACAATTTTTTTACAGATTAAAAGTATGTCTCATATTATTTTTTGCGATGCCATAAACGTATATCAAATTTATTGGCAATAATATATAAAAACACACACTTTCGCGTTTTTAAAATGAATTATCAAAATAATTTATTGATTCAGGCGTTACTTTGCGGAAATCCATTGTAGGCAAGTGATGGATTAAAAATATCTTTGTTACATTACCCGCGATACTATAGTTTCCCGAAAAATCGAGAATTGCAGAATCTCGTGTCATCCTGCGACCTACGGTAGCCCGTCCACTTTGCGGTCTTTGAGGACGTTAGTCCTACTGTACGTTTCTGTAAAAATATATTCTTACAAGTCTTAACTAGGGGTAATGAATGACTAATAAGAATATATTTTTAAAACAAGTTTGTGATGAAAAAAATACGAAAACCATTTTATTTTATTTTTATTTAAAAGAAAAAATATTTAATGATTATTTATCAACGGCAAGCTTTAGATTTTAACTTTCATGAATATTTTAAGCAAAAATAAAGCTTTATACTCAGATAGAAGCGCCATTTAACAAAGGCAATTTAATAAGTAAAAAGGTCTGCCACGTTATGAAGTTAAGAATTCTAGCTAACCACTAAAAAAGTTCTATCAACTAAAGAGGCTATTCAAATAACAATATGCAATTTCGCAAATAAGATGATACCTAAAAATAATTGTCATTTCCACTCTTCACAAAATACTTACATACATACATACATAATGTCACGCCTCTTCTCCGTAGGGGTAGGCAGAGATCACATCCTTCCACTTGCTACGATCTTGGCACACACTAGCTTCATTCACACTAATTAACCTCCTCATACACGCCCGTCGGTTTAGGGTACTTTTGACCTGCCCTTTCTCTAACATTTTTTGTATTTGGTCATGGAAGGTCTTACGTGGTCTGCCCCTCCCAAATCACTTGTCTATCATTAATCACTTTCGTTAATCTACTTTCATTCATCCTCTCAACATGACCAAACCATCTAAGCATACCTTTATCAATTCTTGTCACTATATCTTCTTTTACACCAGCTTTAACCCTTATCACTTCGTTCCTTATCCTATCACTCAATTTCACACCAAGAATATTTCTGAGTGCTCTCATCTCTACTGCATTAATCTTACTCTCATGTTTCTTCTGCCATAACCAACATTCGCTTCCATACATTAGTGTAGGTACAAAATACTTGCACACCCAAAACTCATGTAAGTGTTGAATTGTATCTTTGAAATTGATTGTTATCTTTAATTACTGTAATTGGTTATTTTCACCGTTTTAATAATAATAAAAAATAATTTATTCAATAACAATGCTTAACCACTACTTGGTGCACTCTTACCGAAATGGCGCGCCAAAACAGTAATACTAATGACGTCACAATGCAGTAACTCTTCCTTTGGCTGGATAGTGCGACAGTAATAACTCTAGAGTTTCATATCATTACGCCGCAGGGTGCGGGGGGAAGGGGACCAGAAGTGGGATGGGCGTGAGGGGGACAATTGGCCCCCTGCGTTATGGGGACGTTTATTAGACTTAGTTGGCGTCGGACGCTTTGCCACAGCTACCTTATTCAATTTAGCTGGAGAGGACTAGTTAGCTATCATTTTTTATATTTCATTAAGAGGTATTATATTACGTTAGTTCTCCTCGAATCAAATCCACTAGGATATTATTTTATGTTTTACTTTAAACTAAAACTACAAGGGGATTATAACTAAACAAGATCAGTTCACCAGGTTTAAAACTTGTGCTGTCACTGTTTTAGTTTTATAAAATAAAAGTGACAGTATTAGTTTTAAACCTGGCTTAGCTTTAGATCTTGTTTTGTAATAAGCCCCTTAGTATGTTTTTTGCTTAAGCTCATTTATGCGCTTAATTGCGCATCTTGCTTTAACATAATGAGTTTCAATTTGGCATACATATAGAACTTTTTTGTAGCACAACGCAAGCATGAAGTACCTAATGGGAAGTTGTCACCGCAGTATGGACAATTGCAATACCATTACAAGTTCATTGCTAAACCCTTTAAAACTATTTACGCTCTTTTTAATAAGCCCCATACTGTCATCGCTTGACATAGCTTAGTTTCTTTAAATGTCCTTTACAGTCCATGTATCTTTAAGACAATTACAAATCCTCACATATATGAAATATTATTAACACATAAGATATATTTTACCCATTGATATCCCAAAATTTTTATTTATTTATTAACATCGGCGAACCGGTTTTTAAAAAACTTTACCAAATTTGTTTGCTTTGGTTTCCTGGATATATAATTATGCCTCATGGTATAATTTATGATAACTTGGTTATTTGTACGCTGACTAGATATAGCGGTCATGTTTTATATAATAAACAACCTCTATGTTATACTTGTTCAATAAAACATTCAATTCTATTTTGTTATATTATTTTTGGTGTACAGTAAAAATACTATGATATGGCATTGTGGCGAGTATACCCGCATTTCACTCCTGAGGTCATGCGTTCGATTCCCACACAGAGCAAATCTTTGTGTCGATAAACTTTAATATTTGTTCTGGTCTGGGTGTATTTCTATGTATATTAAGTATATATTTACAAAAAAATATTTATATGTATATGAAATTATATTTATAGTAAAAGTTATATAGCGTTTATACTATTAGTTAGTACTGGGAAGATAAAACATTATTTTATGTTATAAACCGTAATTGCTACTTTAATAACAAGACCCCTACAACACGCACAAAGATCTGAAACCGATCAAATAACTGCGGGGTATGAAAGGCGCCAATCGCCGCTAACTGCCGCCGAAGCTATCGCCAACCGGTGATCAGAACCGGTAACCGATTGTTACCGGTTCGCGGCTTGTAATTCGACCGCCATTACCGATCAGCGGTCGAGCGGTTAACACGTGATTGTTTGAGGCCGATGTTACAATTTAATGTATCGGGAGAAGTGTGGGTGCTAATTAGATATTGGTTTGATTACTTTATACTTATTACTGTACGATCTAAGCATTCAACTAGTTGCGCTGTAAAAGAGAGATTATAGGCATAGTAGTGGTTCGCCTTCAACTTCGGCGTCTAATTCAGTTATATGGAGCATCGTGTTTAATTAACTTTAAATATCATTTTTATAACAGCTAATAATAAATCGATGATAATAGTTTCACGCCTCTAGTTTACTTTGATCCCCAATTACTACCCCTAAAACCTCGCTTCAAAAAGTAGCCTATGTCCTTTCTCAGAATCTAGACTATCTGTGTATCGAATTTCATTTAAATTCGTTTAGTAGTTTTGGCGTAAATGCGAGACACAGACAGAGTTGCTTTCGTATTTATAATATTACACCAAATCCAGCCTGCGACTATGTCTGAGTAGAATTGACGTGACACAAACTGAGTCAGTCTGTGACTTGAATTGACATTATAGAAACAATTCGAAATTATATAAAACCTATGTTTTTGTGTCTTTATAAAAATTGGTCAAACGGGTTAGGCATCAAAGCGAATTAGGCAATTTTTAAAAAAATTAAGAACAAGGTCTATTAAATGTAGTCTCACGGCGAGGGGTGTAGTGTGGTGATAATTTTACAGAAGACAGGAAACAATAGAACTTCAATTGTGTTATAGAACTAATTGATATATTCTGACTAGGAAGTTACAGGCGAAGTGGACCCGCAATTAATCCGACTAAGGGGTTCAATGCGGGTCAAACAGTGGCCGGATAAGATAAGATAGGAAGATCAGATATATCGCTTACTATAGTAATCGTTATCGCAGGTAATCGCTCAATTTGACTCTGGGATAAGAAAGATAAATCTAACAGGTGGACAAGAAATTATCAATCGTATCGGAAATGTGATTACCGTTGTATGTATTTATCGCTGGGTGCTGTTATGTGTTTCTTTTTTTCTTTCCATTTTTATTTCTCTGATAAAGTTAAGTTTTAAACTTATAATTCATATATGATCACTAGTATAATTTTTTACTTTATGGCTTGCAGAACAGTAACTAATCCTATTTAGTGCCAAATCTATTTGAAACATCGCTGTGTCCCTCTCAATTCAAACAAATGACTAAAATTCTTAAATCAAATTAAGAACTATTATATCGTGGAAGACGGCCATAGTAGTCTTCAGATATGGCGTGTAGGCGAGTACGACCGCACTCCACTTCTGAGGTCGTGGGTTCAATTCCCATACAGGACAAAACTTTTTGTGCATAAACGTGAATATTTGTTCTGGTCTGGGGGTTTTCTTATATATATTAAGTATGTATTTACAATACTATGATTATCCGTTATTTAGTATCCATAACACAAGTTCTTCATTGGTGTCATTTTCAGAAAGTATTTATTAATTATTTTTTTTATTGAAAGTAATATCTTTTTTCTAATTTCATTTTATTTATTGAAAAATATTAGAGAATAATTTCAGTCAGCCTCTTAAGACTATGCCTGAGATATAAACACGCCTTCTCATGTATAAATGAACATGCAAATATCAACACGACACTTATTTCCCAATTCAACAGTTAGTATACATATTCAACTAGTGAGGCGGCAAGGTCGGACGAGTTGATCCCGGTTGAGCCGGTTTCACGCGCGGCTCCCGGTTCTAATCCCGGATCACACGTCGCGGTTACATTAGCCGAAACTATGTTAGGTGTTCATGCGTTATTAGGTGATTGGAAACTGTCATTGAAATTAAGTATTGAATATATTCATATATCCTTGGATATTGACGATATTGATTATATTTGACGACCGATATGGCGTGGTGGCGAGTATACCCGCATGCCACTCCTGAGGTCGTGGGTTCGATTCCCACACAGGACAAATATTTGTGAGTATAAATATGAATATTTGTTCTGGTCTGGGTGTTTTTCTATGTATATTAAGTATGTATTTACAAAAAAAAAGTATTTATGTATGTTTATCCGTTATTTAGTATCCATAACACAAGTTCTTAATGATACTTATCTTGGAACTAAATAATTGGTGTAAGTGTCAGAAATATTTATATTTATTTATTATATATAAATAAAGAGAGATTAAGTGCTTTTTATGTCACGCTGAGTCATTTCTTACTGTGTGTAGTCTATAAGCGAAGATGGCTTCTATTGTGTGATAGTTAATATAATGTATTAAATGTTGCATAGGGTGAGGGTTGGGTGTTCCGTCGGAGTTGGTTTACAGTAGTTTATGTATGATGTTGATTACAACACATTTAATTTTACAGAACTTATATAAATAATCAAACCTGAACAATAATTAAAAATTAACAACGTTAAATCCACCTTTTTATAATAATTTAAAGCATATGTCGCACTCTCTTCTACCTGCCGAGCCCAACAGGGTTCACAACGAATTTAATATTGTATATTAACATTATATTGTAACTGTTTGTGATATTGACTGTTGGGACTAAACTCCTACCTCCGCTATTCCGTAGTAAGTCCGCGGAGTAGCATATGAATTGTATCTCTCTTAACAATATGGATGATCTTCGATAGGAAGTCTGAGCCCAGTGTGATGAAGAGAATTGTGACCAAGCTCTCGCTTGCAGTAAATGGGTGCGTTAGTTTTTCAATAGATCATCGTAAGAGCTCTATTGAGCTGATTTGAATTTTTTTATTTATTTTTGACTTTGACTTTTGTAACAATGTACTTTATTAATTCGCTGTCCAGGCCCAATTATGTCAGGATTTTTGATATTTAATATATTGTTATTTATTTTGCAAAATGTATTCCTTCAGATTAAAATATAGATCTTTGTCGGGAACTGCAAGAAGAGATTAGGATTCGATCAAACTCAAATGACTAACCAAATAAATCTATAACACAACTCCAATACAAACCAAACCGCCTAACGTCCAATATACACAAATTCACGCCTGTTCCCCCGAAGAGGTAGGCAGAGGCATATTATCCGCCCACACTTCGCCAATTATATAGTTGGTCCCACGTAATAGCTGGCGAGCCTATTGCCGCTTACTGTTATCACTTGCAGGTGAGGTTGGCTTGGGCTCCTTAGGTCTAGATAGGATCCCTATACACCCAACGTCCTATAAAAAACCGGTAAAATGTGTTTTTGTTCTATAAATTCTACTAAATCACATGACCATAACTGTGAGAGACATTGTTAATCTGTTCGATGTACATTTGAACCCGATAAAAAAGCTCGTCAAAAATTATTGGAATTAATGGAAACATTTAATACTGTCAGCGTTATCACCGCCGCGGCCCGCATTTGAGAAGTACAAGTTACAGCACACTTTCCGGCGCGTTGTTGGGTTAAAATAACCTTTAATTATTGCAATCTTACCTATATTATTATTGAGCGGACGCCCGTGACTTTATCCGCCTGTTCTACATGTAAACCTTCCTCTTGAATTACTCTATCTATTAAAAAACCGCATCAAAATTCGTTGCGTGGCTTTATATATCTAAGCATATATAGGGACAGACAAAGGAAAACGACTTTGTTTTTATACTAGGTAGTAATGTAAAAGTTTTCGAGAATAAATTGTAACTAATATTATAAATGTAAAAGTATGTGATGGGTACATCACTATGAATATATACACACACAAAACCGTAAAACAAATAACACGACTTGATTGATTGGTTGGTTGTGTCATCATACTAAGCAGCAATCAAACTAGAACTGTAACATTTGATGTGTCGTATACTGTACTTTCAGAACACACCAGGGAAAGTGTCCGATGGAACGAGCAAAGATATAGAGTAGGCAACAAAATTCACGCAATAAATATTTTTAACAGCATTCATTGATAATGAAACTCTGGACATTTTAAACATCACTCGTGTTTTGCGCGTTTTCGTGCGATTTCAAGTGAAATCGAGCGATTTATTTATTAATCGGGCGTGAAATGGGGGTGTAATCGATGCTTTACAACGTCACAATGCATGTCATTGAGTGTTTGAGCGTTATTCATAAAATTTGATAAATTTTATTGTTTTTGTGGAGTTTCGGGCATTTCGTACCTATTTGTATTGAAATAAAGTGTTGTTTATTTTTGTTGTGGCACTGCGAGACTTGGCCGACAAAAAATTGTGTAATAAGCATCTTCCATAGTGTGACTTCTGGTATGAAATGCGCGTACAGCTTCTTGTCACGTTGATCGGAAAAAATGTGAATGCCTTACAAATACCCATGATTTTCTCAAATGATTATAGTTTTTTTGTTCAATTGTCCATCGATAGACGGCTTATTTATTAATAAGACTAGATACAACTTGTCGTGGTTCCACCACTCGTTATTTAAGGATTTTAATATACTTAGTATTGAGTAGGATACTAGAGATTCTGCTAACATCTAAGGAGCCCAAGCCAACCTCACCTGCAAGTGGTGCACCCGCTGATCAACAGACGAGGCTCTGGCGAACGTTACAGATACCGGTACCGGTACCGGTAAGCGGCAAAAGGGTCGCCACCTATTACGTGGGACCGACACTGTAATTAGCGATGTGTGGGCGACTAATATGCCTCTGCCTACCCCTTCGGGAAACAGGCGTGAATGTATGTATAGAGTAGTATATGGTATACTTTTTTTCTACTAAATTTCATGAGACAATTTTTTTGAATATTTGAATTAAAATTATACAAACAAACCTAGCTATGCCTTTCTTATATGAGCAAGGAGTCTAGTGGTTTTCATTATGATCTAAGTTACTACGAACGATGTTTAAGTGTTCTCGTTCTCACTTAACTTACCGCTTAAGTCAAGGCGACCGTATTCAAATATGAAAACAAGCTGTCGAATGACATTACTACTAATTCGAGTGAGCTCGGCAGCTCAAACAAATTGTACGCCAGTAAATTTATTAGACGTAGTGGCGTACGGCGCTGTGTACGCACGCATTACAGGTCGTTATGATTAACGTGGATTAGTGCGGCTTTGCGGGCTGGGCTAAGTCATGGAAGAGGATATGGACAATTAATAATTATTTTTTAAGTAACTCATAATGTATATTTAATTTTTTTTTAAATATTTGTACACGTACTTAGACTAATCGTTAAATATTACTCTGTGAATAACGTTGTTGGTTACATAATAAGTAAGTGTATACCCTAAGATTTATAATTAATTGTTTGTTGTTCCAAATAAATAAATAAGAGTGACGAATAAATGAGAAGGTTTTCCCAAGAGATTATAGTGAAAATAATTAATAAAATGATATGCTTACATCAGTGCTTCGGATAATATGTTAGGCTGTCGGCTATCAATATATCCGGGGGGTCTTAGGCGGCGGGGATAAGGGGCCCTCCTTTTCCGTTTAGTTATAGACCTTCCCAGAAATTGACTAGTCACTGATTATATAACGAAACTAAAGTCTATTGCATTTTTAAAATGTGTTTTTTTGAAGAATTTAACATCATGAAGACCGATATGGCGTGAAGGCGAGTATACCCGCACTCCGCTCCTGAGGTCGTGGGTTCGATTCCCAGACATGGCAAAACTTTGTGTGTACAAACATGCATATTTGTTCTGTTGAGCCCACAGTTGAGTCTGGGTGTTTTCCTATGTATATTAAGTATGTTTTTACAAAAAAAAGTATTTATGTATGTTTATCCGTTATTAAGAACCCATAACACAAGTTCTTAATGATACTTATCTTGAAACTAAATAATTGGTGTGATTGTAAGAGAATATTTATTTATTTATTTAACTAAATAATTGGTGTAATTGTCAGGCAATATTTATTACTTATTTTTATTTAATACGGTTACGTAGGCTTGTGTTGTAAGAAGCATAAAGAAAGATACTTACGGTATATAATAGAATAGAATAGACAGTGGCGTAGGCTAGAATCTTAAGCTTCATTTAGAAATCGCTACATCCTATCGCTTGCGCCACACTCGCACCTAACCTCACCGATGCAAAGTTTAGCGTTAATTAATTTAATTAAATCGAGTAGGTTTACATTGTTCTATGAATTATTAAAGCACTTGTATCATAATTGGCTGTATTTGTTTAATACGGTTTAAGTTTCGGTTACGGGAGGCTTCAGAAGCTTATAAAGGATTTCTTTAAAGTGTAATCTATCAAATCTTTTTTATCTGTTAAAAGCTTTAAAGTACATAATTGTATCATTTGTATATTATCTATAGTTTAGTAACTATTTTTTACTTACGTAGAGGGTTAGTTGAGATGTTGTATATGTAAATAAATTGACCAAAAACAACATGTTTTAAACGTTTAAAAAATACCTTACAGTTATTCCGATTACAGTTTTTTCTTGTTCTAAGTACGTACCTGGAAAATAAATAAAACATAAGTTAGCAAATTTTTATCAGCACAAAAAGCTAAAAATATAAAAAAAAGTGAACAAAACTTATAACAATATGACGAACATCTGATGGTGCAGATAATGCCTGCCAGTATTAGATAATTACTGTGTCATTTCGGAAAATTCTCTGATGTTATAATAGGTACTTACTTAAAAAGCTGGAATACCCGGTAAAATCAGTAATTAAGTATCTTACTCTGTAAAAATTGTAACATTTAACTTGAAAAGTTTAGTTTACCAACTATATAACTCTTTTATTTGGAAGACAGAATTGTTAAAATATACTTTTTAGAGGAAGAAAATTCGGCACTGTTACCTACCTAGCCGTCCATTACCCTAGAGAAAACTACACCCAAGATGCGAGCATTTAAAAAAACATTAACTCGCAAAGTGCGCATTGTTTAGCTGCAAAGGCGCGAGGTCCGCCATTTTGATATAATGACACGGCAAAATGGCGTCGCAATAATTTTAACGCGGGAACATAAATATGGCAGGCGCGCAGCCGGTGCGACCATTTTGTGAGCGGCCAGATCGAATCAGAAACGAATGGCTTTGTGATTGACCCCAAATGTGCAGTTGTAGCTAACAAATGTCGCTTCTGTTAAGGAATTTGTTGCTACGATTTTTGATCAGATTGTAGTATGTGTTTTCGCAAGAAACGTTAATTAGGTCATGTCGCAATCCGTAGTTACAATTTAATTAATGTAATATATTTAATTTAATTTTGATTTATTCAATAAACTGGCATCTAGGTCTAAACATGTTTTAATTAATCTCCACTCCAACACCCGAATATCACAAGATATCTTCCATAACCTAATTTGACTAGTTTCTTGCTATATTTCTTTTTTTTTAATTCAAGCTCCTCCCGCAGTGAAGCGGAGTAATATCCAGATAGCGGAGAAACTGAGAAATATTAACCAATAGAATTCACGGACTTAAGCGCGCAATCTTTTAAGGTTGCCTGGAAGAAATTGCTGTTAGCAATAAGGCCGCCCATTGTACCATATATTTGTTTATGTGATTTTATTACTTTTTTATAATTAGTGTACAATACAGTGTTCATTCATTCATTCTTTTTACAAGATTTTCATGCAATCATGTTGGTTAGTACTTCTCAGTTTTGCCGCTTCAGTGGACAGGGTGCCTTAGTTTCTAAGTAAACGTCCATAAGAGCTATATGAAGCAAAATTTGCTCTGATTTTAACACAGCTTCGGAAAATAACTTTTAGAAATGAAAGTTATGCTGAGTTCATAAAGATCAGTCCTTCAATGAGTAAGTATTGGTGTTCTTATAATGTTACATTTGAGATCAAGCGCTTCTGGGCTTCGGAAGGAACGTCGAGCCGTTTGGGCCGGATATATATACAGATCATTATTACAACAGAACACCACACATAATCATATTGGATCCCTGAATTCCTCCCGCCTGGGTTTGTGGATGAAGGTCTTAGATATAAGTGACGATTCTTTAACTGTGATGGAAGATTTTCTTAGTGCTAAATATTGGTCGCCGTCTTAGAGAACATTCCGAGCTATTCATCTAAATGTCATGGAAGAAGGAAGAATCTTGCCGAGTTTCTTACCAATTTCAGTCTTATTTCTGATTACTGATTTTAAATAGGTAGATATAAATATTCTTTATTGATTCAGGCGTTACTTTGCGGAAATCCATTGTAAGCAAGTGATGGATTGAAACTGTCTTTGTAACAATTCCCGCGCAACTATAATTTCCCGAAAAATCGAGAAACTATTCAACATGACACGTGTTTTGCGCTTACACAGGGCATCTGCAGGTAAGGATCTATCTATCTTAATAGGAGCCTCAGTACAACGATATTTTTACGACCAACGCTGAAGCGAGAGACTCTCTCACTCTTACAAAGATATTTTTAATTCATCACTTGCTTAGGTATCAATCTATTTAAAATGCGCATTTAAAGTTAAAGTTCATCAATGCTTCTGTTGTTCCAAATCACTGAAAATAACGTACTTTCATTTGATTAGGCTAGGAAGTATTCCACAAAAGTGCATTATTATTTTACTAATTTGCCATTTTTTTGCATTTACAATGCTATATATATAGTTATGAGACGAATTAATAAATCACCCGGAGAGGAGTCGAACATGATTGTGATCTTTGGATAACGGTCCACTGTTCTAACCACTAAGCTATCAGAAACTCCAATGGACGCATTTAATTTTATTAGTACTTTATAATTTGAGCTTTAAGCCCGCTTTATTGCGTCACTATGAAAGTTAAGATTACCCTCACAGTCCAAGAAATACTTTTAAAAGTATTTAATAATCGATTAAGACGTAACATTATCAACTTTATCACCATATTATTAGCCCATTTAAGCATAAATGTGGCGTTTAAAAGCTTTCAGCTCATCGACACCAAGTGGTCTCAGTGGAATGGCGAAGACACGTGTGGCGAAGTCCTGCTGTTTGGAATATTAAAGCAAAAGCCTTCGATATCGCTTAACGACTAGGTTTTAACGATTTACGCTTACAACTAGAAGATATAGTGACGAGAATTGAGACAGGAATGCTTAGATGGTTTGGTCACGTTGAGAGGATGAATGAAAGTAGATTAACGAAAGTAATTTATGATGGACAAGTGATTTGGGAGGGGAAGACCACGTAAGACCTTCCATGACCAAATTCAAAAAATGTTTGAGAAAGAGCAGTTCAAAAGTACCCTAAACCGACGGGCGTGTATGAGGAGGTTAATGAGTGTGAATGAAGCTAAAAGTGTGTGCCAAGATCGTAGCAAGTGGAAGGATGTGATCCCTGCCTACCCCTACGGGAAAGAGGCGTGACATTATGTATGTATGTTTAACGTGTCTTTCAAAGCATTCCGTCTTTATAGCTACACCAACAGTCACCTATATAAGAAACAAGTTTTATAAGTTCTGTTTATATTCAGACTGCCACCTGCTGTTAGAGCGTTAGCATAACGCCAGTCTAATTTTCTAACTGCGTAACTCCAAAAAATACAAAAACTGACTTTCAATACCATCTAGCGAAACATTTCGAGATCTGTCAATTCGAATTTCTTTAAAGTCCCATAAATCAATGTAAATGAATACATAATATAATATGAATAACCTGATAATTTAATGATTGAATTGTATACAACATTTGTTAAAAATAATAAATCTCTATTTTCAGAGCAACGCAGTTAAGTTTGATTTGACATATTATATGAATATTTAATTAGTTATATACAAATCGGAACAACACCTATATTCAATTCACTAATTGAATATAGGTGTAAAAATTAAAAATAAACTATTAACTATTAAAAATAAACTGATTGTACTTCCTCCTATAAGGTTTGCTCAAAAGGATATAAGCAGTTTGAAAACTCGTAAGAAAATAGCAAACATTTGATTATTCCCCAAGATCAACAAAATCTAAGTCATGAGGTTTATTTCATGGAAAAATTAATTTCCCAAAATTAATAAAATGCCGTAATCTCGAGTGCGATTTAAACAGGCTCAAGAAACTTAATAGCTATCCACCAAAATCAGCGGTCCGTCAAACAATTCAATATTAATTGTTTAGCGTGGGATTTGTATCCATAAATCAATTTATAGAAATAGCATCAAACAAACGATAAATTTTGATATCGGAAATTGAATGTGAAAATCCCCTGAATAACATTGAGCGAAGCCGGGCTTTGTATTTCCTTTGTTGCGATTATCTGCCGTATTTATTATAGTCATAAAGTCGGGAATCGTTCGAAGCTTTGCACTAGCTATTACAATAGCACAATATCAAAACATTTTTAGATATCAAAGTTGAAAAAAATGGTTTTTTAAAAACTTTCATAGTGGAAAGTTCATTTTTGTTATCGTTTAAATTCAAATACGTTATACAGATTTACAATGAGATTTTGAATGAATTAGCTGTTATAAAAAACACCCATGAAAATAAAAAAAGCACTATAAAACACTAGATCGGTTTTGTGTTAGGTTTCCCGCGAGGATTAATCTTCGCTAAGATGAAAAACACGACTAATGTTAATCATAATTCTTGATTGTTTCATTTGGTGTACAATTAGGTCTTAAAAATAATATTTTATCCTCAAATGAACCCTGCAAGGGTATCACAATTTAAAATGGGAACACATTTCTTCCTTATATTATATATAGAAATTAAATACATTATAAATTAAACAACCATAAAAATCAATATTTACAATTATTGTTTGTACCTAAATTGTGTCCATTGTGTATTATTGTATGTGGAGAAAATTAAATGATTTATTCGCATGATGGTCGGCACAGAGAGAGCGGCTCCAACGACACGTCTACCCCTGCTGTTAGTTATCGGTCCTACGACAGATATGACCGGCCCATTGCTACATCAGCTAGCTAACCATTCAGGCTATCCACACACAGAATACCCTTTTTAAAATCTCTGTGCACAACCCTGCTTCCTACTTACAAAAAACAGCAGATAGTCCATCTATATTAAACATCGAACCTTACTTAATATTATGCTCGTTCACGAGACAGTGCACATCAAAAGGAAATACCCAGAAGGCAGATATAATCCAAACAAAAGTCTTGCAATTACAAAAATTAACACCATTCCGCCTCGGGCAATCTCGCAAATGATTCTCGGGGACGCTGGCATAGTAGATACAAACCAGTATTATATATTCATACGCACCGAGCACGGTTTGTATGTGAGAGCGACTAATCGTTTGCGTCATCGCACGATCACACTGAGAAATGTATCGTTGCTAAAGGTGCGCGAGTAGTGACTACGCACCGTACGTACCGACTGATTATGTGTTTTTGACGATTGAATAAACTATAAATCCTCTATGCTTTGAATTATCAAAAGACCGTCTCCCGCTGTAGACGAATATGACTTAAAACATGAATATTGTTAATGTTATATTATATTGCATTGTATAGCTTCACAGACAAAAGAACATTGTAACTAACCAATTGATAATTTAAAAGAGCATAGCCTGTGAGTTTCTTGCTAGTTCTTCTTACAGAGCGGTGGCTCGGAACTGGCACTTAGATTCACTTACACTTAAATATTTTTTGTTTTTTTTTATTGTTTGGTTGCATGTAAGTGAATTTAAGCTTCGTGATTTCAGTATAATTATATTTTGATTGTTTTTTATATTTATATAAATTTTTGACGTTTTCAAGTAAGTTTATGAAATAAAAAGTTTTTGAAGTTTGAAGGTGGAGCGGAAAGGTATGTAAAAACCATCCATGCTCCTTCTTGAGCGTGCTATATTCCGGGGCCGCGGTAACCATTGCGAACAGACCCGCATAAGCCCTATGTGCTTAGGCTCGAGTTGGTCTACTTATTTGCCTTTACTATGACCCGGTCTCTTGGGGGGCCGTCGCTGCTAATCTTCCGGATTATGAGATGTGGAACCCGGGACATGTAACAGGACTAGTTCTGGAAAATTGTGGCTGCTTAACCGATGTTGTGGGCACGAGATGAGGCTACGAAACTACATATAGCGTGTCGCTTACACGCATTTACTAAATCCCATTTTTTGTGTGACTTTGGTGCAAGGTATTAACGAACTGAGAGTTGGCAGGTGCACCACTTGCAGGTGAGGTTGGCTTGGGCTTTTTAGGTCTTTGTAGGATCCCTGTGTACGTATGTAGTAGGAAGTTTTATACAAAGAATACTGAACGACTTCTGTTGATACGGTGACGATCCATTTCGGAGTTAATCTGTGTACTACGACCTTTACAAAACGATAACGTCACGAGAACTGAGTGTTCTTCGACCTATATATCATTGTCTTCGTATGAATGATTAGTGTGACAGCGCCACGAAATTTGCTTATGAATTTCACAGCTTTAGATTATTTAGAGTTTGATTAATGTTGGGTTATGGCGGATTTATTGAAGACTAGGTTTTAGGGCTTACTCTTGGGGCTAGATTAATGTTCCAGCTGTAGTTAGTCAACATTTACTTATTCATGCACTAAGGAATAGTTAAAGCGTTAAGGTGTTTGGGCAAGCACCAAATTAACTTTAAATTTTTAATGTAAAGTAGTAATGAAGCAAGAATAACAATTAATGTAATGCAAATAAATACAAAAAGTGCGGAATGCTTTTTAATTTGGTTTTCCGTTGGACAGGGCCATACCTGCCGGGGCTGCGGGACTGTTCGAAAGGGTAACTAGCCTCGGTACGTAGCAAGCTTACAAGAAGCAACATGAATGGTTTGTAGTCCGTTAAAGTCTGGCACACCCTCCCGCTCAACCCACAGCTGAGTAAGGTCATTTGATGATTTTCCATTCCAAAAAAAAAAACTTAATACTTGAGTGAGAGACTTGTGCATACGGCCCACCCAAAGTAGTTACCGCAGCGTTTAAACGCTAGACATGAAACACCAGGGGCTCTTTAAAAAGGCGTAAAATGCACTGACACACAATGACAATATTATTTCTAAATTATGCAATATTCATTTGTTCCTACCTCCTCGCACAGCAAGAGATCAGTTAATAACTGATGACGTGAGGTATCCCAGTTTATTTAAGTGCCCTCTGACATAGAGAGACTAAATCACCAAGTAATTGTCTTATCAAACCACAATTACAATTTAAAATCGATTCAAAACTGCCGGACACAGATTGACACACATACTCGCGACACTAGCGACATCTTTTACGAATCACGGCTAATTCGATGCAGCTAAATATGGCTCTGTACTGCCAACCACATGTTAACGGTAACGTTTTGATGTTTGCACTAACCCTATGGTCTTGCAATGAGAGTTAAATTTCAACTGATGCCACACTGGTATACGAATGACCTTTGCAAAACTTTAACTTCTTGTAATAAGAGTTAAATTTCAACTGCCAAGAGACATCTATCATGAGAAGGTCCGAACGAGTACTGTCGCCAGTCTGGTTACTTTTTACGTCAATTTAAAACCAAATTGAGAATGTGGCGGTTCAAATTATACGAGCATTAAATGTACAGTTATTCTTGAGTTTTTTGTGCTTGTTGATGACACAGAAGCAGATATAACGACGTTCCTGGTTTAACTGCATCGAGGGAACTAATGTACTAACTTTAGTTGGCGACTGACAAAGAGGTCCGCTCTGACTTTTGTTTCGCACTGAAGGGAACTGTTTGCGCGCATGAATTTAATATTTGCCTTGATCTGGTGTGTATAGTGATCCTACCAACATCTAAGAAGCCCAAACAAACCTCACCTTCAAGTGGTACACCTGCTGATTAACGGAAGAGGCACTGGCGAACGTAACTGTTTCCGGCAAGACACAATAGGCTCGCCACCTATCACGTGGGACCAACTTAGCGAAGTCGTATAATTTACCTGTGCCTACCCCTTCCGGGAAACAGGCTTAAATGTACATATGTATGTATCTGGTGTGTGTCCTATGTATTTAAAGCATGACATTTAGAAAAAAATAAATCTACCATATCCCATTCATTTTAATTCTGAGAAAATCTGTAATTCCGAGGGTCTTGCCCTATAACAAACACACGTGTAAGACACCATATTGTATTCTGTATCATATAGGATACAGCGTCCATTTATCAGCCAGCCCTACTGGAGACCTGATTACAGTTACGTGTCAGTTAAACTGTGACATAAGGGTACTCCTCGGGTCCCTATGAGTTATCGGCTCTATTAATCTGACAGATGAATTATGAACGTCATTTCGTACATTTAAGTTCATGTGTATTGTATTAATATACTACCTACCTCGGATAATAACACACAATAGGAAAATTTTTACTTTGAAAGAAAACAGTGCAATTAGAAAATAGTCTAGTCTGATTTAACTTGTGCTTATCACTTCTAGACTGTTTTTTTTCGGATGGGAAATCATCAAATGACCGTCTTCTGCTGTGGGTGGTGGTGACTAAAAACCATCCATGTTCCATCTTGAGCCTGTAACACCAAGGCCGCGGTAACCCTTTCGATCAGTCCCGAAACTCCCAGACCTACGTTGTTAAGTCTCATATCATTATCATCTCAAGTAAGTCCACTACTGAACGTAAGCATCCCCCCATAAATTTCCAGCGAGACCTAATGTAGGCGGCCTGCATCTGTCGTGATCCTGCTACCTTTATTCCTTGCATTGCATGCCCGCAGTGAATGAGCGCGCTAGTTTTTAAGTTTTGACCTTCGTAAGAGCTCTATTGAGCCAAACTTGAATAAATGCTTTTTGCTCCATCTTGCGGGAGGACGTTTCACACCACTCCACCTTGGCGTGATGGGGGGGCTGAGTACCTGCCGGAGGCCGGGAAAAGGTAACACAGACAACAACACCCAGAGGTTGGCGACTCTGGGTGCCCTTAGTACTGACTACCGGGGGGGGGGGGATACTAAAAGAGACCTATGGAGGGTGCAACGGGCGAGGAGAGCCCGTCAAGCAGCGCCAGGAGGGTCTTAGACAGCGGGGGCCGGGGCCCCTGCTTGTGCTATGGTCGCACAAGGAGGTAAGAGGGGCGCGTCCACTGCGCCTCTCTGAGGAGGTCCTTCCGATTTAAGTCTGGGGCACGTTGACCGCAGGCGGGGTGTCAGACGCTGCAACCCAGGTACTGGCCCCCGCCTTATTCTCCCGCCGCTTGGCGGGCGTATCGTAAGATTTTTAGTGGGTATTACTACTGGCAGTCGCGTCGGTGAGTTTCACACCTCTTTCGGTCCCCCTTTGGCCGGAAGGCACGCATTTTGTTATCGACGTAAAACAAAAGAAAGAAGGCCGCCTTTTTTTCACGCCTCGCCATCGATGTTTTATATTCCCTGTATTTTTAGCTATAGCCTCCTTTTTAAATTATCATCACCCTCGTTACCCTTTATCGGTTGTGCCCAAGACTTAAGGTCTAAGGTCTGTTCACTGGTGTAACCAGCTTTGGCTGAAGTTCAGTTACTGCACGAAACGACTGCCATCTGACCTTCACAACCAAGAGTGAAAAGTCGTTTTAAATTAGCATCCTTCTCAATATGATTACCCTATTATAATCTGCCAACGTTTTTCCGCCCCAAAAAATAAATGAACTTTCAACTTTCTCAAAAAAAATGTCCGATAAAAAAAAATATTCAGGTCAATTTATTTATTGCATCTAAGTGTACATAAGGTCTTAAGAAATAAATGTGTTACAACTTAGTTACCTTTATAGGTGCTGCAATATCTTATATGTAGTCTAGTTTAGGTTTCTAATTTCAACGAAGTACACATTTTTACAAAATTTTGTGTACGGGTATTTAAAATTATAATTCTATTTAATTATTAAATAATGTATACGGGAAAAGAACGTGGGAATACTTGCTACCCTTAATTTGGAACAAGCTACCTAACGAACTAATGGCAAAGCTAAATAAAGGCAATGTCAAGGCCTTTAAAAAAATACTTAAAGAATATTATTCGAGCATAAATAATTAATACCTACACTATAAACCTACACTCTACACGTTCACTATATACTACATACCTATATTATATTTACACTACATACAAAGCTAGTACATATACTGGCAACATATTAAACTTAGTTTAAGTGGCGACTCAACCTTAGCAAATAAAGCGCTGTGCGGTTTCCGTTGAGGTTATATGAATGTACCCTTTTGTTTTTGTAATTTTTTTATATTATACAATAAAAATAAAAAAAAATGCAGTTATATAATAAAATTCTAGTTAATTAATATTAATCATTAATTCTATATACTTCTCAAATGTATTTTAGCTAAATTGAGTTAACGGTCTAAGACAAACATCACAACTTACGGATTAACTATAGTAGTTCTATTAAACGGAGAGAAATAACATTAAACTGTAAAAAATATATATTCTGGGAGGTCCCAGAATTGTTTACATCCTAGTTCTGTTTCTCTGAAATCAATGTTTATTCTGAGTAGCTCCACATGATTTATTTTTGTGTTATTAAAAATAGTTAAATATAACGTAACGTAGTCAAAAGGTGTTTACATTTCGTGTAATATGGTCGTATAGTGGTTCAGTTCCACTAATTCATTATTACTGTGGCGTCTTTGAAGTCGAGTTCAGAACGCGGTAATTTAAGTCTGTTGGTAAGGCGCTGGTAGCTCTGTAATATTAGGTGTTCCTCGAAGTATAGAGATACTAAGGAGCCGAAGCCAACCTCAGCTGCAAGTGGTGCATTTGATGAAGTTTTTTTTTTGGAAGGATAATTATCAAACGACCGTCTTCCGCTATGGGTAAAGCGGGAGGGTGTGTAAGATTTTTACAGACTAAAAACCATGTTCCTTCTTGAGCCTGCTGCGTCCCGAGGCCCCGGTAACCCTTTCGAACAGTCCCGCAGCGGAAGTGGTGCACTTGCCGATCAAAGGACGAGGCTCTGGCGAACATAACAGTGCCCGGTAAGCGGCAATAGGCTCGCCTCCTATTACGTGGAACCAACTATATAATTGGCGAATTGTGTGCGTATTATATGACTCTGCTTACCGGGGAAAATAATTCTAAATATTACCTCAATTATATGAACTTTCATAAATCTCCCTTGTATATTGTACCTAATACTACCATAATCACATCTCATTAGGTACGCATCGGATACTCGATCCTTCTATTCCGCGAAATCGATGGAATCTATCGATCTAACAGACCAGGGGTAACCTGATCCCATCGGGAATTGAACCCAGACCACAGCGTGCTTCCTGCGCTGAACTGGGGCGGATATAATCGGTTGCGTTCGCGCATAGATTCACTGGTATTCTATCTAAACAAAGTGTGTTTGTAGTTTAAATATTATAGTAAGCGTATTCAGCAAAGCTCAGTACATGAATAGTTGACCGTATTTCTTAATTCTTCCATGTTTGTTCTTTTAATATGCATTGTGTGCGTCCTTTGTTTAATTCAATTAATATGTTGTGTTATTTTGTCAGTAAAATGCCTCTGGTTACGATATCTCTAAGAAATTTCAACACTGTAAGTCATGCCCGTGCTACAACGCTGACTTTGAAGTCAGCTGAGAAACTCAGAGTTGCACAGAAGGCGATGGAGCGTTCTCATTCTTACGAACAGTTACCGTAACCGTAGCCCTAAAAATAGTCCCCAAATCACGTAGGAGTGTCAAGAGTATTATACAAACATGGCCGTCGCCCGACTCCGCTATCCAAACATGTTTGTTTGCTTGCATGTGTGGTGTGGACGCGATATTGGTTAAGCGAACCCGAGACATAGTAGAAACAAATAATAGTTCAATAGTAATAATTCTTTTAATATCAAACTAATTTTCGACGACCGATATGGCGTGGTGGCGAGTATACCCGCATTCCACTCCTGAGGTCGTAGGATCGATTCCCACACAGGACAAATATTTGTGTGTATAAATATGAATATTTGTTCTGGTCTAGGTGTTTTTCTATGTATATTAAGTATGCATTTACAAATAAAAAGTATTTATGTATGTTTATGCGTTATTTAGTATCCATAACACAAGTTCTTAATGATACTTATCTTGGAACTAAATAATTGGTGTGAGTGTCAGAAATATTTATTTAACTATTTAGTTCCAAGATAAGTATTATTACGAACTTGTGTTATGGATACTAAATAACGGATAAACATACATAAATACTTTTTTGTGTTGTAAATACATACTTAAAATACATAGGCTACTCCCAGACCTGAACAAATATTTATGTTCATGCACAAAATAAATTGTCCTGTGTGGGAATCGAACCCACGACCTTAGGAGCGGCGTCGTGCAGGTATATTGATCTACACACCATATTGGTCGTCAAACAAATAACTACGATACCTTCGTGGTGCATCCACGCAGTAGTTACTTTTTGTTCAGCAACATTCTTCAACACACTGTCATCATCTACCCTAGAGCTTAGGGCTCAGGATCTGCTCAATGGTCTAACCAAATTTGGCTGAATTTCAGTTATTACATGGAGCGACTGCCGTCTGACCACCGCAACCCAGAGTTAAGGTCTTCGCACATTACAACGACTCGACGCCAACTCCACTCCACCACACTCACAATGTGGCATTGAAATGTAAGCTTTATGTTATGTGACTTACGAGTGAATTCGTCAAATTATAAGTTGAAACGACCGCGTCGTACACACGTCGTAAGCTTTCAAGCTACAATTTAAAGAATTTACTCTTAGGCGACATAACATAAAACTTACATTTCAATGCCACATTGTGAGTTAAGTTGGAGTTAAGATGACGTCGAGTCGGTATAATGTGCGAAGACCTTAAAACATCACTCTATAGTTTAACCAGCTGTCAGGATATTACTCGTAGAAGGCACTTACTTCCTAATAACCACTGTTATAGATGCAACCAGAACCAACGGTTTATCGTGCATTCCAAAGCACGGAGCAAGCGATAATAACACACATAATTATGTTCGAAAAATCATAGGTGCGCCAGTTGCACACACTTTATTACATTGTTTACTGATATTATTTCTGTTCTTTGTTTATATGTCATCATCATCATCATAGCCCATTGACGTCCCACTACTGAGCACGAGCCTTCTCTCACATATCAAGGTGTGAGGGTATTGGGTCATATTCCACCACGCTGACCCAGTGCGGATTGGCGGAGGCAGGTGTATGGCGTCCTGCTGTTAGAATTTATCAAGCCGCCCATTAGGCCTCTAACATGGCTTAACGACTACCACATTTTAGTGATAACCGGGACCAACGGCTTAACGTGCCTTCCGAAGCACGGAAGCGCTCGATATCAAATGCCACACAAACGGTCACCCATCCCAGGACTGACCTCAATAAACTCTGCTGTACTTTGTTTTATATGTAGTTATGTCTAAATAAATAAATTTTATGTCATTAGGTAACATACTGTATGTTTTATACTTTATTGTAATTACATAACTTTTTGTTGTTAGATAAAGCTGAATAACACTTGGAAACGTTGCTCTACAAAAAGTGCGAAGTGGAGGCGAAACTACAGGAAAGCAGAAACCAGACCCGGTTGTAACCGTCGCAACCGGGATAACGGCTAAATGATGACATTGACCAAATTTATCGCTGCTAAAGGTGCGCCAGTCGTAGCTACGCGGCCGTATGTAAATATTGCCCGCTTCCATATATTATTTTATTTTTTTTACTATTGAATAAACTATAAGCGACAGCCCTACATGTTTAGGCTATGGTCTCTCGCTCGGGGCTCGAGTTGTCCTACTTGTTTGTCTCTACTATGTCCGCGGTGAGTCCATAGCTAGAGCTTCTATAAGCTATTGAACTTTAATAATAAAGTTTGCTTGAATCAAAAGTTTAAAATTATTTTAATGTGATAATTGCAGCTTGTAGCATTTAGACCACCAGATAGATAATAGTTTTTTAATGTGGCTTGTTATATTGACCACATTCTGATTTATGGTATGAAGTCGATGCAGTTGCAGCTGCAGCAGTTGGAACGCTTCATACCGTGGAATAAGCACGGTAAATTAAAGTAAAGTAACAAAATTATTTATTTCATAAGCTGTTATAGTACTTGAAAACGTCATAATAAAAATTGAAAAAAAAAACAATCGAAATATTATTACACTCAATCACGAAGCTTAGATTCACTTACATGCAACAAAACAATTTAAAAACAAAAAGTAATTAAGTGTAAGTGAATCTAAGTGCCAGTTCCGAGCCACCGCTCTGTAAGAAGGCAAGGAACTCACAGGCTATGCTCTTTTAAACATATCCATTGGTTTGGTACTTGCATTACAATCTCCATTTGTCTGCAAAGCTATACAATGCAATATAATATAACATTAACAATATTCATGTTTTATGTCAATCATATTAGAAAAGCCGGTATGAAACGGCAGTTTAATTTAAGCATTTTTATAGGTAACTAACGCATCCACTTATGGCGGCCTTCATAAATGCCGTTTCACGACCTTTTTAAAATACCCGGGACTATAGAAAATGGTACACGACTTACCAAATTATGGAACTTACACAATAATTATCAAAGTGACAATTCAATTTCAAATCACTGATTCAATTTTGACTTAATAGACCTCTTATGAAAGTAAAACTTAAAACTGACGCTTAATTTGAAGTGACAGACATAACACGGAGATCATCAAGTAATGGATGAAAACTTCAGTTTATAGAAGTACACAATCCCACGAACATATATTTTTTTTAATTTATTGTACAAAATATATTAACATTATATATTTTTTTTCACCACGCCACTCTCTTAAACCACCACGGTTTTTTTGTGGGTGGGAGTTCACAACTTATTTAAGAAGTAAGATTAATTTACAATTTTTGATACATATATATATAAATAAATGGATAGCTTTACAATATATAAATTGTACGATTTTTGATACCCAATTTTTGGACCCCATTTGGGGTAGACATTAACCTTAAAAGAAACAAAGATATATTTGTGTGTTTTATACCACCAATTCGGCGCTATAGACACCAGTATTCTAGCAGCCATGGACAACGAGACACTCAAAATGCATATCGAAAACATGAAGTAAAGAAGAAAAACGAAAACTAAAAAAAGAAAGAAAAAGAAGAGAAAAACGAAAAAGAAAGAAAGAAAAAAGAACGCTAACCGTTGTCAAGAAGCATTGCAGTTTTACCTTGCCACAACACATACAGTTATTATTAAAGAATATACTTAAACTTCCTAATTAAACTTAATTAATAAATAAAAAACATGATCTAAGAAGATTGGTAGGTAGAACATTTCGAAAACTACTCTTTTCTAATAGGTGGCGAGCCTATTGCCGCATATCGGGCACTGTTTTGTTCGCCAGAGCCTCCTCCGTTGATCGGCAGGTGCACCACTTGCAGGTGAGGTTGGCTTGGCCTCCTAAGGTCTTGGTAGGATTATGCACCTATGCCCCAGGAACAGATTACAGGTACTTTACTTCATATCTATCGTCTGTTGTAAAGTAAAGTAAAGTAAAAAGTGCTTTATTTCATAAACTATTACATAGCACTTGAAAACGTCAAAACAAAATATACATGAAAAAAAAAAATATTTAATATCAACCCTGAAATCACGAAGCTTAGATTCACTTACATGCTAATAAATAAAAATTAGGTGTAAGTGAATCTAAGTGCCAGTTCCGAGCCCCCGCTCTGTGAGAAGAACTGACAAGAAACTCACAGGCTATGCTCTTTTAAATTATTTTTATTACAAAACACACACAGTGTAAATTTGATGATACTGAAAGGGGCCCCCGAAGCTGTAACCAATAAAGTAGCACTAAGGGAACAGGGAGTTGGTATTTAATACCAAAGATGCTAGATTTCTAGTAGCCCTACTAGAAATTTATGGAAGAAGCCGCACGCGGAGGCTAGTCAAACTAGACAAACAGGAAGTGGCGTTACCCCGAGCCCTGTACAAACTGACGGCACATTTCAGCGACGCGTGTACGGAACCCTTGTCAATGTGACGTGTCGGCGACGCAAACAACGACGAATCTTGGGGAGGGCGAAATTAACGGTGGCTTGTCATGTAGACGCGGGGTATTGGTTGGTTCTGTCAAGCGTTCTTTGAGGGAACACTTATATTGGTGCAAAAACGAAGGGCTTTTATTCCACTGCTACTTATAGATTGATTTAGTAAAAAAAATCTATATACATAACCAAGGAATAAGCATAGATTAGTTGTACCTGCCACTAGGCTCCAAAAGATAAACAAATCATTTAAAGGTCAATGTGTGCGATTCTACAATGAAATCCCAAGCATTAAACAACAATTGAGCCTCAATAAATTTAAATTAACAATAAAACGCAAGCTGTCTTCAAAGGGATACTATTCTACCAAATACTGGCAAATAAAAATCGTTGGGGTAAACTGCCGTTTCATACAGGCTATTCTAATATGAATAGTGTTAATGTTATATTATATTGCATTGTATAGCTTCACAGACAAATTAAGATTGTAGTTCAAGTACCAAACCAATGGATATATTTTAAAGAGCATATATAGCCAGTGAGTTTCTTGCCAGTTCTTTTTACAGAGCGGTGGCTGGGAACTGGCACTTAGATTCACTTACACTTCATAATTTTTTGTTTTTAAATTGTTTTGTTGCATGTGAGTGAATCTAAGCTTCGTGATTTCAGTGTAATAATATTTCGATCGTTTTTTTTGTATTTAATTATGACGTTTAAAAGTACTATGTATAAATAGTTTATGAATTAATAATTTTTGACTTTGACTTTGATCTCTTGTGCGTTGTCGACCTTGTAAAATCTGTTTCACGCCATTTTTTGAAAAGCCTCATGCTATATTCTCTCTAATTTTGCTACTAATAATTGAATTGTTGTAAATAATGTTTTATGACGGTAGTTTCCAAATTGTCTACATAAATATATTAGTCATCTTAGTCACTCTATATCTACTAAACACGGTAAAGTATTCAAAGTGTCGAAATAAAAGTAGTTTAAAGAAAGGAATTTAAAGATGATGAAATGCGACTATATATTTTGTTATTAAATTAGCAACGCCAAATGGCCAATAAAACCCAAGATGTCAATAATCATAATATTCATAAAATTTAAATAACTGTGTTTCAAAAAAAGATTATTCACCAACATGTTCACTATAGGGTGTATAAGTTTTCTATCAAGACCTAAGGAGCCCAAGCCAACCTCATCTGCAAGTGGTGCACAACGGACGAGGCTCTGGCGAACACAAAATGTACCCGGTAAGCGGCAATAGGCTTGCCACATATTACGTAGGACCAACAATATAAATGGTGAATACCTCTGCCTACCTCTTCGGGGAAACAGGCGTGATATTATGTATGTATGTTCCTAATTTTTGTCTATTGTGAACATACCTAAATCCTACCTAAATCCTTTAAAAATATCAAATATTTCACATATACACTATTAGTATCACAAATACTTATAATTATTAATTCAAAAGAATTCTTCAGTAGACCAAATCAACGACACAAGCAAATATCATAAAGAATTTATATAACAGACATATCCTAAGAAAATAACCAGTCCATCTTTAAAGGAAAATGATGGGCACTTTCTGAGACAATATAAATTTAACATTATCAAGCCCATTCGGAAAGGTTTAACGGTCAAAGCCGGAGCTCCATTAGTGACATTATATGCAAATGTAGCTGTTCTTTGTGAGCCGAATTAGATTTCTGGCCCCAGGCGTCTCCACAATGGACCTTTTAGTTGGAAAGGGAGATGCAGCTTACAAACGCTTCTTAGAACGCGGTCTCACTGGCGGCGAGTAGCGGTGCGATAGCTCGTGCGACACACGCTTGTAAGGTGGCGATTTTACAAGCGTCGAGCAGCGAGGCGATAGGTTAAGCGACAAGGCGTTAATCTAAACAAACTTATAGCACGGCTGCCTAAAATGTAGATGCAGCAACTTAAAGCAATAAGTTTATTACACTTTTACAAATATATATTTTACACTTTTTATTTAGTAAGATTGTTTCTGCAAAATATTCGATTTAAAAGGACCCTTAAATGGCAGATAGAGCCGTCAAATGGCAGGAAATGTTATTAGCAGTAACTTGAGCACTGGTCCCGGTACGTATTAAAACAAAGTGTCATCATCATGATTTGTATCTGTTACTTGTGTGTGTTATGTAATGGTGGAAACTTTATTGATATATGTATTGTATTCTAAGATAAGCATAGATAAGTAATAATACATTGTATGTTTCCCAAATAATAAATAAATAAAATTAAAACCATCATCATCTCAGCTCATTAACGTCTCACTACTGAACACCGGGACCAACGGTTTAACGTGCCTTCCGAAACAAAATGTATGTCGCTATAACGAAAGACCTAAGCTTGGTGACAAAATTAATAACTAAAGATAATATTTGCTTGTAGAAGTGAGGACGACCGTTCATCCCATAAAATCTGGTTAAGTGGAAGACGGTGGTTGCATGCTCGAGATCGTTCGGTAAAATCGACAAAATCAGCGTAAAAGTAAACTTCATAAATAATCAATGCTTCCCGAGCACTGTTATGTTCGCCAGAGCCTCGTGCGTTGATCGGCAGGTGCACCACTTGCAGGTGTGGTTGGCTTGGGCTCCTTAGGTCTTGGTAGGTATCCCTTTATACCCTTTATTTTAATATCTTTTTCGCATGTTCCATTTCGCTTCATTAGTCGCTGCCTCTCACAGTCTCAGCCTTAGGGTCTTCATATTTGACTATTAGAGAATGCCCGCCAATTTGTCTGTTTGCAAATTGAGTTATGCGGATTTTGGGGTTTTTTAATTCTTGTTACTCCAAGGTTTACTATGAATTTTTTTTATCAACCGGATGAGGAAAGAAAGTGTTGTCGTTTTTGTGAAGATTATTGAAAGAATCAATTATATTTATAAATCATCAAAGTCGGCCCAAGTTTCATTGCAAGGACGTACATTACCACACCTCAGATGTCTGAGATATGATGATGCAGGGAACGTTGAGTTCATTATAAATTAATGAAAAATAATTATAAAAATGTGCTATACTCGTTAAGCGTAAAATTAAATTACCTTAATTATATCAAAGCCGATATCCCAGTTACATCTTTACATACCTGTAACAAAAAAAAATACAATAAATTAATTGTGTGTCTGTTATTATACTATTAACTATAATGTACTATTAATATTTAGATTCTGTAAATGTATATTAGTAATGTAATCTATACATACTAAACTGTACATACTAAAAAACGTGATTCAAAATTTAAGTGTATGTTTGTTACACAAGAACAGTGGTAATATAAAAATGCCTAAAACAATTTTCATATTATATTGTCTAGTCTCACTGTTTCTTTGTCTATCTTATCTAATCTCCTACAAAATTTTATACAAGAATTTCGGTGGCAGGAAACTGATGTTATGAGAAGTATCTCATTGTTGTCATTTCCACTGCCATTAAAGTGTAAATGCACGTCAATCAGATTAAAGTAAAATAAATTGCCAAAAACGAAACGAAAAATTGACGCTTATTTCTCTTTTTTATTTTCTTGACAGGTAGAAATATATTAAATGAACGTGATTATTTAGTGTTTAATTTACTTTTAATTCGACAAATAACAGCGGAAAAAATCGCGAAAGGCAACTAGTTTCGCGATAAAATATGTTTTTATTATAATCCCACGACATATTATGTATAATAACTAATTCATAAAGTCATTAGATATTTAAGCGATAAAAATTAATGGACTTCATTTATACTATAACTTGCTTAAGTTAATAGCAAGATTATAATTAACAGATACTCGTACATTGAATATGTAATTTTATTAGAATTAATAAATAAAGAGAAGGAATACGATTTAGGAAAATATATTTTGCAAGCCATCGTTGCTTAAATTAAAACTTTAATAAAGTGTAACAGTTCTCATTTTTGTCGTATATTTAATTTCAATGTACATTTTGTATTTTTTACATAAATAAAATGTAGAAAGTGATAATGTGGTGCTGAATGCGATGGTATGCTTCATATGATAATTTAAAAAGTAGCTTTTTAAACTCGGCTGCACATTTGTTCATTTATGTAATAATAATAAATCTTTATTACGCATTCCAGAGTTTACAGTAATCATTTATAATGATAATCGCACTAGGCGAAGCCTGTATCGCAGCCATCATTAATACGGTTTCCTCAAGACTAAAGAGATCAAAGTTTATTAAAAGTTTATTAAACCTATTTAAAAAATTGGTGGTAATTAGAGAATGGTCTTAATAGTGGTGGTCCAAACTGGTTAATCACAGGTGTGATGTGACAAAGGTATGTTCATCCGACATAATGTGATATTATTAAGAAATCCGAATAAATACCTACATTTAAATAAATACCTTTGTGTGTGTCGCAATTTTGGTTAGTTTCCAAGTTATTATTTTTTTTACACTATTAGGATCAATCTGTGAATAAAATAGTAGGCAAGGCTGTTTGAGTAGGTGGTAGATACGTAAATATAAATAATAAATAGGTATGTGATTTTAAAAACACAAAAAAATAGGACATATGCAAACTGCATCAGTTTTACGACGAGACTGAAATATGTTTGCGTGAATAACAACTCGCTGTGTCATCTCTCGCTCGTGTCAATTCTGTGTAAAAACCGCGTTGCAGCGTAACCGGATTAAAAATACATAGAATAACAAATGAAAAGGGGCTGTTTTTGGCCACTTTATTTGGACGGTTAAAGTTTAGTTTCATATGTGGTGTTTGATTTATATACGCCACTGCAGAGGTTATTTTGAAATAAATTGTGTGATGAAAAGTAATCTAACCTTACCCACAGAAATTAATTATCTAATTATTAAAAATGTTGTTGTTTGTTTGAAGCGGCTTTTTCGTTTGTCTACTTTTGAATCCGAATCCACGGACTCGTAAGCGAACTGTATACATTACAGACCTTCACGCCATATCAGTCATATATTTGTAATCTGATAACTTTTAACACTAAAAGTAAACGTAAATGAAAGTTCTCTATCACGAAGCTATAATAATATGTGTCGCTCACACTATGACAAAACTGCCTTCAAACAGGCGTAACCTTGGCGGAAACTTGTGAGAGACCCTCATGTCTTATCTCTGCCACACGCTTCGATTAGCCGGGCTCGTAATTAGACCTCCTACTCCATACAAGGTGATAGACTGACTGACAGGACGAAACTGATATGGGTGAGTATCGGTGCAATATTTCCGAAAATGTTAGTAGTATTTTTATATTTGATCTTAGTTAATATACTGTCAATCTGAGGTCGGGTTGGTGCTAAGAGAATTACGTTCAGTTATCACACACAGTACAAATATTATACATAGTATATACACACACATACTCAACGCAGTATTTTTTTTTCTTTTTCTTTTATTCATGAAAAGTCATTAAATTATGTAATTGTTGTTGTATTTTAGTTCCTCACATATTTACTGTAAAAAAAATGTGTTTTTTTTTTGCTGTACTTAACATACATACTCAATTTATCTTTGTACAACCTATGTACCTATAGTAATAAATGTAGAATAATTGACACTAACAGTATTGTTAGAAATAATTATTTATTGACCAAAGGTAGGTTTTACCTTTCCAATTATTTTAAACGACAAATAGTTTTGTCACTATTATATTTAATTGACATTAATACCAAGAATTTGGTACAATCTGCTTCTATTGAGCACTCCGACATAAATAATTCATTATTTGACAATTTAAACTAGGTGTTAAGACAAAAGAGAACTGTTTTTCTGGCAATAAAAAGTACACAAAGCAGAAACAAAATGATGTAATCAACCTGATTCACCAAAACATTAGAGGAATATTGGGCAAGGAACTGGAAATTGAATTGTTCATGAGCGATAATCATATTGATATTTTGTGTATTACTGAACATTGGCTTAATTGTAACCAGCTCATGTTCAATTTCAACAGTCACCTGTTAGGTAGTTCGTTTTGCAGGAGTGGTGCTATACATGGCGGATCATTAATTATAGTAAATAAACAGTTTAAATTCAAGGAGCGCCATGATATAGTCAATCTCTCTGTTGAACGTATTATAGAAATGGCCTGTATAGAAATGCAGCAGTTTATTGTATTGAGTGTGTACAGACTTCCTTCAGCTTCATATGATTTATTTGAAGGTATTATGGATAAAGCCTTAGGAAAATTTTGTAAAAGTAATAAAAAAGTTATTGTGTGTGGAGATTTTAATGTTAATTTGTTAGAGTGTTCCAGTCCATGTACAAGATTAAAGGCACTTTTTAAATCTCATAATTTGGTTAATTTGTTTCTGGAGCCAACAAGAATTACTGCTACTTCTGCTACTTGCTTAGATAACATTTTTACAAATATTATGCTAAGTGATAACAATAAAAAAATTATTAATCAATTAGATTCAGATCATTGCGGACAACAAATGTCTTTTATTTGTAAAAATGAAACTGTAGCTAAAAAAACTATTACATTTGTACCAAAAACCAATAATCGTTTTGAGAGGTTTAACAGTAAATTATTATGCTATAGTTTACCTTTTATAGATGAAAGCTGTGACCCAAATTTTTTATATAATGATTTTTTCAGCAGCTTTTCTAACACATTTAAATCAATATTTACTCCCAGAACGGTTAAGGTAAATAATAAAGCTACCTTTAGTGAATGGGCTACTCCTGGGCTACATAAATGTAGAAAGAGGCTGTATGAACTGTATGATGAGAAAAAATTAAACAACAGTGAACAATTTTATAATTATGTAAGAAAATATTCTAAAATATTTAGAAAAGCATGTCATACGGCCAAGTCTTATTATTTAAGCTCTAAAATAAAAAATTGTGATGATAAGATTAAAATGACCTGGAATATTATTAATAGTGAAACGGGAAAAAGTAAAAATTATAATACTGAGTTTAAACTTAATATTGATAAAAAAACTCTTACATCTGACTTAGATGTAGCCAATGCTTTCGAAAACTTTTTTACTAATATTCCAGTGTCTATCACAAAAGATTTAAATTGTTCGCCCACTTTAGCGGAGTCTATTTTGAAAGATAACGTGAATATATGTACAGTAAATTTTACGTTTAGTCATGTTACATCTATGGATATAATTAAGACATTCAATACTCTTAGTGTTAAGAAAGCTGCAGACCTCTGGGGCAATTCCATAGTAGTTACCAAGCCTATCATTGTTTCAGTGGCGCACAGTTTGGCTCTAATATTTAATAAATGTGTAGATTGCGGCAAATTTCCCGATCTAATGAAAGAAAGTAAAATCATTCCATTATATAAATCGGGCAGTACAACAGACCCAACAAATTTTCGACCTATCTCAGTGCTGCCTACATTTAGTAAAATTTTTGAAAAACTTGTTTACAACCAGATGTTAATATTTTTCAATAAAAATGGATTAATGCATTCAAAACAATTTGGATTCACTAAGGGTCGCTCTACAACCGATGCAGGTGTTGAGCTTTTAAAACATATATTTGATGCTTGGGATAATTCTTTGGACGCTTTAGGTATTTTTTGCGATCTGTCCAAAGCTTTTGACTGTGTTCCTCATGAAGCATTGATAAAAAAATTAAAATATTACGGAATAAGAAACTCCGCATTGACTCTTCTCACTTCATATCTAAGTGATAGGATTCAAAGGGTTGAGGTTAATGGAAAGCGATCTCAGGGGTCTGTTGTAAAAATGGGGGTACCGCAGGGCTCGATTCTCGGTCCGTTTTTGTTTTTGATTTATATGAATGATTTGCCATATTTTGTTAAAGAAAACCACGAGATAGTTTTGTTTGCTGATGATACATCATTATTGTTTAAGTTAAAACGAAATCAGAATTTAGACGAAGTAAACAGTGCGATCTCGAAGGTGGTGCACTGGTTTGACGTTAACAATTTGCTATTAAATGGGGCTAAAACGAAATGTATTAAATTCGTGACGCCTAACGTCAGACAGGCAAACTCTACTATTATGGTAAAGGAGGATGAGTTGACCCTTGTGGATACTACCAAGTTTTTAGGGATTACTTTAGACTCTAAGCTACAGTGGGGCCCACATATTGGTGAATTGTCGAGTAGACTTAGCTCTGCAGCATTCGCGGTAAAGAAAATTCGCCAATTAACAGACGTTGTAACAGCTAGGCTAGTTTATCATAGCTATTTCCATAGTGTTATGTCCTATGGTATTCTTCTGTGGGGTTGTGCCGCAGACATTCAAACAATCTTTGTGCTGCAGAAGAGGGCTATTCGAGCAATTTATAATCTCCCGTGTGGACATTCACTAAGGGAAAAGTTTAAAGAAATTGGTATTTTAACAGTGGCCGGTCAATTCATTTATGATAACCTGGTTTATGTACACAAGAATACTGATCAATTTAGTAAGAAAAGCTGTGTACATAACCTAAACACAAGGAATAAGCATAAATTAGTTGTACCTGCCACTAGGCTCCAAAAGATAAACAAATCTTTTAAAGGTCAATGTGTGCGATTCTACAATAAAATCCCAAGCAACATACAGCAATTGAGCCTAAATAAATTTAAATTAACAATAAAACACAAGCTGTCTTCAAAGGGATATTATTCTATTAAAGACTATATGGCAGATAAAAATGCTTGGGATTAAGCTGCCGTTTCATACAGGCTATTCTAATATGAATGACTTGAAAACATAAATATTGTTAAGGTTATGTTATATTGCATTGTATAGCTTCACAGACAAATGAAGATTGTAATTCTAGTACCAAAATAATGGACATATTTAAAAGAGCATAGCCTGTGAGTTTCTTGCCAGTTCTTCTTACAGAGCGGTGGCTCGGAACTGGCACTTAGATTCACTTACACTTAATTATTTTTTATTTTTAAATTGTTTTGTTGCATGTAAGTGAATCTAAGCTTCGTGATTTAGTGTAATATTATTTCGATTGTTTTTTTTTTCATTTGTGATCATGACGTTTTCAAGTACTATGTTTAATAGTTTATGAAATAAATAATTTTTTTACTTTACTTTACTTTACATACTATATGTGAAGAAATAAATAAATATTTCTGACACTTACACTAATTATTTAGTTCCAAAATAAGTATCATTAAGAACTTGTGTTATGGATACTAAATAACGGATGAACATACATAAATACTTTTTTTTTGTAAATACATATTTAATATACATAGGACAACACCCAGACCAAAACAAATATTCATATTCATGCACACAATGATTTGTCCTGAATGAGAATCGAAACCACGACCTCTGGAGTGAAGTGCAAGTACACTGATCTCTACGCCAGATTGGTCGTCAAAAAAAAAATTTTGGTTGTCGTTGTTGTGTGTTTGTATTTTTCTAATTAGTCTTTAAATAGGCTAGATTGTAGTTCATATACTGACACTTACATCAATTAGTCTAAAGTCGAGTATCATTAAGAACTTGTGTTATGGATACTAAATAACGGATAAACATACATACGATTTTTTTATTTCGTATATACATACTTAGAAAAACACCCAAACTAGATCAAATATTTATATTTGCACACAAAAATTTGTCGTGAGTTGAAATCGAGGCCACGACCTCAGAAGTGGACTGCGGATATACTCTCCACTACGCCATATCGGTCGTCAAAAAGAAAAGTATTTTATACTTATGTAAAATAAAAAAAATAGGGACTTTAGTCGTTCATCAACAATCATGACATAATCAATCAATCAAATCATTGCACAAATGTGGGTATCATGCAGGTTATATATACAATCTACCCTATGTTTTGAGCAAATAAATTATATCTCTTGTCATAGTTATTTATTTCATTATAGTTTGCTAAGATTGTGCGATATGATTCAAATTTGTTGAACTAGCCTAGTTGTTAGAGTGACAAAGTATTAAGCTACTTCCGACTGTACCCCTAGACGTCCACTGTCACAAAAAGCACAGCCAACTACTAAAATAACCATTACCACGTAATATATAGCTGGCGTGCGTCCAGAACGCCACCTTGCGGACATTAACGGCGCTGCACCTAATGTGGCCAGTTATCACTTCATTTGTGCAACCAGCGGCCTTTTGGGGAGGAAATTATTGCACCTGTATATTATATGAGGAAGCGCTCGTAGCTCTGCGGTGCTCGGTGCTCACCGAAGTACAGCAGAGTCAGTCCTTGAATGGGTGACCGTTTGTATGGCATTCAATATCGAGCGCTTCCGTGCTTCGGAAGGCACGCTAAGCCGTTGGTCCCGGAAGCCATGTTAGCCTAATGGGCGGCTTGAAAAATTCTAACAGCAGGACGCCATCCGCCTCCGCCAATCTGCACTGGGTCAGCGTGGTGGAGTATGACCCAATACCCTCACACCTTGATATGTGAGAGGAGGCTCTTGCTCAGTAGTGGGACGTTAATGGGCTGTGATGATGATGATGATGATATTATATGAATCGGAATATATGGGGGTGAATTGGGATTCTATGATCCCAAGTCAATTTTTTTAACTGAAAGTGGTGAACTTCATTTGTGCGACCAGTGGTCTACTAGGGGAAAGTTATTACACCAGTATAATATACAGGGTTTAGGGCGTGTCATACTGTCCTGTGCGAATAATACAAGTTATGTAATTACTAACAAATACAGTGATTTTTTCATATATATATTAAGAATGTTTATACAAACTAGAAGCCCAATCTGGCAGCTTACTTATTAGATAAAAATACGAACTAGAAATATAAAGGACTCGAATAACTGGCGACCGGTATGGCGTGGAGGTCAGTATACCTGCACTCCGCTCCTGAGGTCGTGGGTTCGATTCCCACATAGGACAAATCTTTTTGTGCATGAAATTAAACATTTGTTCTGCTTTTCCTATAAGTATATTACATATGTATTAAAAAACTAGAGTATTTAAGTATGTCAATCTATTATATAGTATCCATAAGACAAGTTCTCAATAGCACTTTTCTTGAAACTACATAATTGGTGTGAATGTAAGATAATTCTTACAATGGCATTTATAAGTATATTATTTTAATTTAATAATAATAAAAAAACAAATATTTTGACAATTACACCAATTATTTAGTTCCAAGATAAGTATCATTAATTCTTGTGTTATGGATTCTAAGCAACGGATAAACATACTTAAATACTTATTTTGTAAATGCATACATAGGAAAACACCCAGACCAGAACAAATATTCATATTCATGCACGCAAAGATTTGTCCTGTGTGGGAATCAAACCCACGACCTCTGGAGTGAAGTGTAGGCATACTGACCTCCACGCCATATCGGTCGTCAAATCATATCAATATCATCAATAAGACAGCCAGAGGCGAGTGTAAATAAACACCAGTTCATAATAGATTCTGCACTCGGGTCTTACGAGGTCACCATGACAACCGAGGTCAAAATTCTAACAATACATCCCAATATGACATATTATTACAATTAAATTGACATTTCAAAACATGTTTCAAACAATGCGCAGTTAAACAGACATTAGCTAAGTATTACTACTTGTACAACACAACATTATAACAAGCTCCACGAGTATAGTGGCTTATTTAAATAATCTTCCAAAATGTCTGAAGTTTAATGATCATGAAACTTGTTTAAATTATCTTCCACATATCTGACGTTTAATCTGTTCAGATAGTGCGATATTATGTACAGTCGTGTTAATAGGATCAAATAATATGGCACAACAATTATTTTGCGTGTCGTTTAAAGTGGGGAGATTTTAATTTGATTAATTTAACATTGACTTGGGATCGTAAGGTCTTCATAGGATCCCAATTCACCCCCATATATTCCGGTTCATATAATATACAGGTGCAATAATTGCCCTCCCAAAAAGCCGCTGGTTGCACAAATGAAGTAAAATTTATATAAAAGTAAATTGTAGTTATTTATTGTCTATGGATTTTTATGTTTTAAATTTATATTTTTAAGTAATTTGTGTGTCTGTGTATTTTTTTGTTATTTTTTTAATCTTGATTAAATATGTATCTAGTGTGTACTAGTAGTGTAGTCGGAGTGCAGGTTTAATTATATGGTATGTAGTTTATATAAGAATAATGATTCCTGATTTGTACTCTGTTGCTGTACCATAAATAAATTCGTTGTCATCTTGTAACACATGATTTAGAAAAAAATCCTTAAGTGATCGAAAAATCCGCACTTGGTACGCCAGATGTAATATATAACAAATTCCTTGAGGTAGAAAGCCATTGATGGATTGAGATGATGATGATAAAGATGATAGCATTAGGTGCTATCATCTTCATCATATATAGCAGCATTAACCCAGTTCCCCCAGACTGAAGCCCAGGGTCCACTTCAGTTATTACATAGGGCGACTGCCGTCTGACCTCCACCCAACATCATTCTACCCTTTGAATAAGAACTGTCAAATAATAACATTTAAAAGTCTACGGGTGTCGCCACATTCATTCATATAAATATTGCTTCAAAAACTCTTTTTGTTGTTTAGTAAGAATTCCTGGCCACGAAGCTCATAAGCCAATCGCGTAAAGTGCAACAATGTCTGCGAATAGCTCGCGCCGAGATTACGGCAGTGGGCCATGACAATGACGTACTAAAACCTATTTTACAGTTCCTTTTGTAAGGTACAAGTTACAAGCAACTAATAATAATATGAATATACTCAGTCTTTATATAAAATTGTAAAAAAGGACCTAGTATGCTTCCTCTCTCCTAAGTTTGCCGTGCCCAACAGGGTCCATAATTGTAACTTGTGTAGATGTAAGACCTTATGTAAAACATTATGGAGTGCAAAAAACATTGAATTGAATTAAATTATAGGTAATCATCATCAACACCTATGCTGATAACGTGCCACTACTGCGCACGCGCCTCCTCTAACGAATCAAGATAGATAGATATACTCTTTATTGACCAAAATAACTTAAAAACTATAGATTATAATGAATATTGAAAACAATTAAAAAGGCCAATCTAGGCGGTCTTAAAAATCGCTTCGCCAAAAGCTTCCAGACAACCCGACGCAAAGGAGAGAACAGAAAAGCAGTAGGCAGAACACAGAAACTTTTAAAAGAATTAACACTAAAACTATTTGATAAATATGAAGGTGAGAGGGTATTGGGTCATACTTCACCACGCAGATTCAGTGCGGATTGGTGGAGGCAGGTGTGTGGTGTCCGTTTTTTTTTTTGGGATGTAAAGTCATCAAATCAAATGACTGTCTTTGCTGTGGGTGAAGCGAAAGGGTGTGTCAGACTTTTACTGACTAAAAACCACCAATGTTCCTTCTTGAGCCTGTAACACCAAGGCCGCTGTAACCCTTTCGAACAATCCCGCAACCCTGGCAGGAGGTGTGTGACGTCCTGCTGTTAGATTTTTTAAGCTGCCCAATTAGGCCTCTTGCGTGGCTTTACGACTGTCACTTACCGTGCCTTCCGAAGAACGGAAGCCCTCGATATCAAATGCCACATAAACGGTTAGCCTTCCAAGGCTGCCCTAGGATGTTTATTAAGACATCTAACAGCTGGGATTTGCATTATTATCTTATAAAGCTCAAGAGTTGGTTTGTTTGTTTAAGCGCAACAAACTGAAACTATCGATTCGAATTGAATGTTTTATAATAATATGCTGTATCTATTAATTGAAAAAGTTTTTTATTATTCAATCTTATGTCATTGCTATTTTAAGAATTTTATATTCTAAGGAAGTAAATTAATTTAAATTACAAATGATTTTTTTTTTTTTATCATCCATACCATTTAGTAGATTATAGACCATGACCATTAACAGGAGCAATTGGAGTTTTAACATTGTACGGGTGAAACCGCAGGCACAAAGATGTGAATCGCTAAAGTCTAATGACTTAAAACTAGAGACAGGATCCTTAGAGCTGAAAAGTGTCTTGTGGAGGTAGTTTTATCGCTGGCGCTTTAGGTACGTACCTATTATTAAAAGATTCTTAGCAACTATTTTGATATTAAGGATGCTGAGTCTTGAGGATTGTGTTTGATTTTTTTGTAATGAGTAAACCCTAAAACTCCTGGACCGATGTCACAAATTACTCCATTATTAGAATGCTACATTAGTTTCAAGTAACATAGACTTGTAAATAAAACAAGTTTGAGGTCCCAATTTTACAGCAATAATTTAATTCTACTACTATTTCTTAGTTTTTATTACATTTTTTGTTAACAAAGAGAACTAGTGTTTTTGAACGCTAATAACTCACTTGTATTATCTTTAATCTTTATATAGACGTAAGGCTGTCGTTTTAAATGAAATGTACTTAAAGTTACCTCTTTAAAAACTCCTATGATACAGGCCTAGCCTAGTATGGGAGTTTTATTTTTAATTTCTCCAGTGTACTTTTATCAAATAAAGAATTATTATTATTATAAGATGTCAAATATTTCATAAATAACTATAGCAAGAGAGCAAGGAAGTGACTTATAGTATACTCATACATGTTATAAGCACATAACCTCAAAAGTCGGCCACTGACACGGAAGCCGTAATAAATTCCATTTACGGTACTCACGTATCGTAAAACAAATCTAATCCCTTATGAACCTAACTCATGTCACAAAACCCAAGAACTTCCATTATCAAATAGTTCAAAGCATTTAATTAACATTCCTAATGACAGATAACCCGGTTGCAGCAAATGGCCACCAGAGGAATCAAGATGGCGTCCAAATATGGCGTCTCGGGCCCTCGGACACGTGCGTCCCACTTAACTCAATAAAATATTGTATTATCCAATTTCTATTAATGTAGGGCGATATGTGTCACAATCGATATTTTATTTACACATCTGTTTACATGTTAGTTCGTTTTTGTGATACCTATACTATAACTATTTTAGGAAAGTATTGACATATTTGGGGATTTATAGATATATAAATTCTATCAGCTTTGTCTTTGCTTTACATAGTAGAACATTGCGAAAAATCCCCTCTCCTTATTATCCTATTTAAAGCAGATAAAATTTACACTCTCGATTTAGCATCCTTTATTTACTAATATGAACGCCTCAAATGTTAGTCCTAAATCGCGCAAATGAAAATATCCAAACATGGCCTCCACTATACCACACTTAGTCTAAACCTTATCCCCAATTCTACATACAAATAAGACCTTCCAACGACTTTCAATTTTCCTTTAGAGACTCTCAAAAGTCGACATCAAAGTACATTCTCAGACTTGCTACGTGAAATTAAATCGCTGTGCAAGATTAATGTCCACATTAAAGACTGTAAACAGTGGCTTGTAAGCATCCAGGAGTCGCAGCCAAAATAAGACTGGCCATAGTGAATATTGTAAAAAGTAGTTTCTATTGAAATCTATAATAATATTCTTAATGCATCAGTAACTTTGTCTGTCTGTCTGTCTCAGTTTCACGCCATAACTACTGAATCAATTTAAATGTAATTTGGCATAAGATAGTCTAGAAGCTAAGAAAGGACATAGACTATTCTTTAATTGGAAAGTACCTTGTACTTATGCCTGTAGGTAACACGGAAGAAATAGCGGGCGGCTGCTAGTATAAAAATAATAGAATCTTATCTACTGTCAATAATACCACTGGTTTATCTGTGCTAAAGGTGAACCACAGCGTAATTAAGGAACAAGACAATATCAGTACATAGTTATCGCTTGCTCCGTGACTCGGATAGTACAATAAGCCGTTGGTCCCGGCTGTCATGAATAGGCTGTCGTTACCAGGAAGTAATTGCCTGCTAACATTCTGACAGCTGATTTAACCATAGAATGATGTTTCCTTCTAGATTACGAAGGTCAGACGGCAGTCTCTCGGCGTGGACGGGGCTGCGGTCGACGTTAACGGTGGCCCTGGGTGGAATAGATCTCTCGCTGCCAACCATCATGCAAAAGATGGTCGACAGCGAGACGGCGTGGGAGGCTATGGCCTCCTTCTGTGAAGTGGTGATGTCGCAGAAGAAGGCCGCGGAGCGGGAGAGGGAGTGGGAACCGCTCTCTTTCCAGCGGCGCCCGGGAAGTCTTAGGCGGCGGGAGCAGGGGGCCCTCTCCGTCTAGCTATATAGACCCTCCCAGAAGTCGGCCAGTTACGCTATGGCCGCACAAGGAGGTAGGGGAGGCGCTTCACATCGCGTCTCTCCGAGGAGCTCCTCCCGTTTCTGATCCTGGGGACGTTAGCCGCGGGTGGGGTGACAGTAGCTATGAACTCCCCTCTCGGTTTCCCCATTGGCCGGGAGGCAGTGTGTAATCAGCATTTTTTCACCAACGATAGAAAAAAAAGGTAGACTTTTAAAAGGTTAACTACTATCACATATTCTAATACGGCTTCAGGCGTCCAAAGCACGACAGCTCTCAGCTGCAACGCGAAGTATATATGACCTACAAGACCTAGAGAACGATCACTATAAACTGAATCATGCTTGACTCTCCTTTATCAGGTTTTGAGTGGAAGCCAGTGCCCAATAGTGGGACTTTAATGGGCTATAAAATGGATGATGATGACAACTCAAAACGTCAAGAAGTTATACTATACCTAGTTAACTATGGCGAGCGTAGCCTAATTGTAGCGGCACTTAGCAGGAAAGCGCTAAGCTTCCTATGGACATAAGAATTTACGCTTCACCTTACGAGGATTCGAGGTCGCCACTAACGCACAAGAGGTCGACAATTGTCGTAATCAATTCTTTTAAATCTCATGTGGTTACTAAACAGATCTTTTTTAGACAGACCAGACAGCCCACGCTCATAAATGTAATTATTTTATTCTCCACACATAATCATCCGATACCAGGCTAAAATAGAGCTACCCCCCCTCATCTCACGGAGAGTCGTAAGAGTCGACGAAGAGAAATCCTACCAGATGATAGGCAGCAGCGTCTTCCTGCGTACTGCCGTGAACTGCGATCATCAGCCCGCCTGCCCAGTTTCGTGTTTATGGACAAATACCCTCAATAGTATCTAATCTACTAGGGGGGCCAATTGTTCTGCAGTAAAGTAAAAAATTCTTTATTTCATAGCACTTAAAAACGTCAAAACAAAATATATAAATTTAAAAAAAACTAAATATTACTACACTTAAATCACGCAGCTTAGATTCACTTACATGCAAATAAATAAAAATTAGTTGTAAGTGAATCTAAGTAGACTTTATAAGGCTGATATGGTGAATAATCATCTCAGATTCACATCCTACTGTGCACGAACCTCCTCTTTCAAACCGAGGTGCGAGGGTATTGGGTCATACTCCACCACGGGGACCCAGTGCAGATTGGCAGAGGCAGTTCTATGACGTCCTGCTGTTAGATTCTTCAAGTCGCTTCATTTGGCCCTAACATGGCTCAAAGACTTCCAACAAGCTTAATAGCGCTTACCATACAGTAATTATATTATGCGCGCTAGTTTTTAAGTTTTGACTTTCAAAAAAACTCTATTGAGCCAAATTTGAACAAATAATGTTGACTTTTACTTTGAATTTGACTTTCATTTTATTTACAATAAACTAGTCATAACCGAAGTTAATTGGGTAAATTGTCCGGAGTTATGGATTTCAAAAACGAGTTTTTTAATTTCTTATTATTATTTATAAATTCCGATCGACTAAGCGCCCACTAGTAGCAATAAAACAACCTATGACGAACATTTTAACTTTCTCAGAACTATAAGCCAATCTCAAACATGTCAGGTATGTCATTACATACCGGAAATATAACTTAAAATTTTATGATTCACAAAGTATCAGAATTAATAAATTTACATGTTCTACTTAATGATTATGATTATGAATCACTAATTCAAATAACTACATCTAAAGAGGCTCTTCTGCTACTGGTAGAATGTGTGTATACTCGTTCAACATTTTTGACTCATAGGCAATGATCGGATTCCTTAGAACCTTTTTTAAAATATGTGTTTTATTTACTACTGTTATATAGTTTGGCTTTCCATTATTCACTTTCATTAAGCAGGACGTAAGGCTTGTATTTACCACTAGTAATACTATTGGTCTATATGCCCTAACCAAATATTAAATACGAAACTTTCAAACGCAGTCGTATAAATCAATAACATTATGTGTCAGAACTTGTGACTCAAATGAGCTATGAATATCAACTCTTTTGTTATTACTTTAGAAAATCTTAAAGATAATTATTAATAATGTGTGATTAATAAACCGTATTTTTACATACTAATTATAGAAAGAATAGTTTTATGGTTAGATCCTCTATAACTTATAATGAGTTGTCTGATCATTTTGATTTGGATCTCTTTTTTGTATCTCCAGACAATGTTAAAAGCGTTATTAAAAATTAAACATTAATTAACGAAGCTAGTTTGTCAAATTTGTTTAAAGATAATATGTGGAAGCTTGTAATTAGCCTATAATTATTTTATAAGTTTTTATAACCTTTTGAAATAAAATAAAATAAAAAATAAATAATGTAACTAAACTTTAAAAGACAGACAGAGAGATCCACTAGAAATGTCTTTGCAAAAACATTGCAGTTATTAATATCCATAGTAAATAATCTTTTTTAAAACAATTTTTATAACTTAATAGGTACATTAAAAACAAAAACCCTTTTTTTTTAATTAAAATTAAACAAAGGCGCTATGATCGTCAACTAAAGAACAAACTCACCTTTAAAACAAAATATACTCTAACTATTCCAATCTTAGCTCCTAAGAAATCAATAGGCGCTACTAAGAGCTACCTATTGACTTCTGAAGACTCTCGAACCACTTATGAGATTGAGGTCAACAATTTTGAGGGTGAGAGGGCCGTGTCCTCTCAGTCTTAGTTAAGTAAATACACATATTTAGAAGGCGTTTTGAATAAAATGCGTTTTATTTATTGTTGCTATATTTTTGGAATGATTTGAACGTATTTGTATATGATATTTTTTTTGTATGTTTACTTTTCATATATTTATATTTAAAGTATGCTTGTTTTGGTGTTGGATAGCGGCGTGTAAGACATAGTAAAATATGTTTTATATAAATTTTAAATAGCCATTTTTTATAAACAATTCCGACAGAGTTAAAATACTACAAAAAAGCAAGTACCAACTTTTTTTTTGAGATTTATGTAATTGTAAAAACTTGGTTTGTAAAAATATGAACATTCTAACTATCATCATAGCGTACTAATTTCAGGATTTTAATTCAGGATTCGGGAACCTCTCTAATGGTAAATCAGATTTTACTTCACCTAGCGTTTGCATTACTATTTATCTTAAACGCTTAAGTTTTAAGCTTTGAAACGACATATTGCTGTTATTTATATGTTGTATACTTTTACTTCAAACAATGTTTAAATGTAGAGTTAGCGGTTGACTCGATTTGGTTGCTCGCGAGTGTAGATCCAAGATAAGTATCATTAAGATCATTAACTTGTGTTATGTGTACTAAATAATGGATTTATTTGCATTTTTTTATGTATAAACATACTTGATATAGATAGGAAACTACTAGACTAGAACAAATATTCATATTCATGCACACATAAATTTGTTCTGTGTGGGATGTGAACCCAAGACCTCAGGAGGGAAGTGCAGGTCTCTCTATTATCATTTATATTAATTATCAATAATTAACCAACTGTCAATTTAAATTGTAATTCTTCTATTGAATGAGATCAAAATTACATTCATGCTATATTATCATAACCCTCGAGGTATATAAACCTACTTCTTTATATTAAACCAAAAAAACTAAGACTACCCTCATTAAAATTTTAAAACAAGATTTTTCGCTACCGAACGAAATGCATCATAATACGACCTAATTACCAGTCTAGTATTCCAATCCTACCTAGGTCTTCAAGGAACGTCTTTCCGGCACTAATTTGGGGTTTTCCATTCACTGGTGAGTTAATTAAAACATCTTTGGTACGTGAAAAAGACTTTTATAGTAACTTTTTTATAATGAACACGTTTCAGCATTGAAATAAGAAAATTTTTGTTCAATTTTTGGGTCAAGAAAGCTGTAATAAAATTTAAATGAAAAACTTTATTTTTTGGAAATACAACACGCACATAAACATAAGAGACACATGTATAGAAAGACGTGTATGAGTTTTGATTCATGAAATTTAACCCATAAGAGAAGTGTTTCTTTGTGTCTGTTTGTTTGGGGAAGTGATAAGCACTTATGAACTAAATAATAAATTGGTGACACTGTAAGAAAGTTATTTATTCATTTATAATAACCACATTCTGCTTGAAAGTAAGCACTCGTAGTCAAAATAAATGTCATGAAAGTCTAAGCGAAAAAATGACTACATGTAAAATACTCAGGGCTGCTCTTCTATTCAAGTTTTGCTTTTATAAACGTCAAACGAGTACTGAGTTTATAATTCGCGTTGATACCTAACCTAACATTGGTACCTAGTGGTGTACATACAATTACACCTAGGGATCGGTGGAATTATACGCCACATTTCGTCAATTTGATATTTTTTACGAAACAGCGTGGTGAGCCTATTGCCACTTACCGGGAACTTATATGTTTTCCAGAGTCACTTGCATTAACCGGCAGCATCACTTGCCGGAGAGGTTGGCTTGGGCTTCCAAGATTGTGGTATTTGTTTTTATGTATATTCATAAATATAAAAATATTTTTCAAATAATGAATAATTATATATACCTATATCTAGGAACTATTGTTATGTTTACAACTGAACCTACTCCGAGTAGGGGGCCTGCAGATTCCGTAACACAGGGTTTCCACTATGGACTCCAGTCTCTCACAAAGGATATTGTTTTGTATTAATTTTATACATTTAAAACTTGTAAACCTTTGTGAAGAGAGAAAACAAACCATATATTATATAATAATAATAATAATAAATCATTTATTTCATAAAATATGGTTATCATTTACACGTTGTTCAGGTTTCTTATTCCAACATATTCTGTCGCTAGGACGGTCGGCTAAGGGGTAGGACCCATATACACCTTGCATATGTAAGAAGAAATAAAAAAATGTTTACTAATTTTAACTGAACACAATGTCTTACTTACCATTGTTTATGCGGGCACGACATTAATAAAATATTAATTTTGAATTTTACTCACTATAACACTACACTCTATAAGTTCTTGAATAAGGCCTTTATACATTACCTATGAAAGCGTAATGAGCTGACACAAAATTATAGAGTAAATAATTCGTATACAAATTGGAAAATTACAATTATCCCATATAAAGATCTTATATGATTACTTTATTAACATGAGACACGTACAGTCAGAATATATTAACGCCTATGAAATAACTAGCTGTTTCCCGCTATTTCGCCTGTGTGACATTACTTTTTTTAAGAAACTCCCTTTCTCATCTATCTCTTTATTAAGTGTTATCAAAATCGGTGTAACTGTCATAGCATAACGAAAACACAAATTCACTTTTGCATTTTAAATATTAAAAGAAGTTACGCTCAGACGATATTCATAAAATGGCTCAACATGGAGCAGAGGCCTTTGTTTAGCAGTGGACTTCTAATGGCCGACCTGATGATAATTATTGAAGAATTATCTTTTATGGGAAGTATGTTACGTGTTAAACTAGTTTTCATACAGAAAATCATCGCTATTTAGGCTTAGTCGCGCTGGCGTTAGGATGAGTACAGACTACAACATTTTCTGGAGCATTTCTGTATAATGTAACGTTCTTACGAATGGTACAATACAGGCAAAAGCTCAGTTTCCAAAGCATTTCCATGTAATGTAACGTTCTGCGACCGCGTGCGTCTTTCGTCCCTCTCCCTCTGCGTCACCCCGCAACCGCACATTCCGCACTAGTGGCTCGACGAAATGTTACACCAATACGCTCGACGAATTGTTACACCAATACGCTCGACGAAATGTTACACCAATACGCTCGACGAAATGTTACACCAATATGCTCGTTGGTTTATAACAAAGAGGCGAGCGTGCTCGACGTTTAGTTTGTAAAAGGATGATACACTAGAACATATCATAGAGCGGCTCGTTGTTCTGTTACAAGTAAATGTTGTCGTCTATACTCACCTTGAAAGTCTACATACATACATACATAATGTCACGCCTCTTTCCCGTAGGGGTAGGCAGAGATCACATCCTTCCACTTGCTACGATCTTGGCACACACTTTTAGCTTCATTCACACTCATTAGCCTCCTCATACACGCCCGTCGGTTTAGGGTACTTTTGACCTGCCCTTTCTCTAACATATTTTTTATTTGGTCATGGAAGGTCCTTCCCAACACTTCCATTCACTTGTCCATCATAAATCACTTTCGTTAATCTACTTTCATTCATCCTCTCAACATGACCAAACCATCTAAGCATACCTTTCTCAATTCTTGTCACTATATCTTCTTTTACACCAGCTTTAACCCTTATCACTTCATTCCTTATCCTATCACTCAATTTCACACCTAGAATACTTCTGACTGCTCTCATTTCTACTGCATTCATCTTACTCTCATGTTTTGTTCTGCCATAACCAACATTCGCTTCCATACATTAGTGTAGGTACCAACACACCTCTATGAACTGCCAGACGTGCCTTTTCAGACACTTCAAGTCTAACAAGTCTAACAAGCAAATAGTTTATAATAATCCAGCCAAATTAATAAATGAATTGAGTTCAACTAACGCTAGGTCTTATTGAGTTGTTATCATAAATTAAGAAGCACGGTGTCGGAGTAGCTAGCCCAAGGTTTATTTGCAGATAAACTATGCTTTAACAAGATAATCGCTTGTCTGTCTGTGTGTTTAGTTTAACCTAAAAACCTTAATTAGTTAATAGTTCTAGTTGAGCGACTAAAAAATTTGTATCAAGATTTGTTTAGAATAAAATGTTTTCAAGGTTCGTATGTTAATCAAATAAGTTAAGCCGTTGCTCCCGGCTGTCTTGAACATCTATGGCAGTCGTTATTGAAAAGTGAGTGCCGTCTAACAAACTGACAGCTGGTTTAACCATTAAATGATGTTTTCCTCTAGGTTGCGGAGGTCAGACGGCAGTCGCTCCACGTAATAACTGAAGTTCAGTCAAAATCTAGTTGACCCAGTAAGCAGACCCTGGGCCCTAAGCTACAGTCTAGGGCAACCGGGATAATGCTAGGATATGATGATGAAAGGTTAAGATGTTTCTTTGAAATGATATAATAAAAGTATCTTGCAGCAATTTATTTATTTATTTATGTATCAGGACAGCATTATAGTCAAGACAGCGTAATTTATCGGTGAGTAAGTTCGATTTTCACTCAGCACAAATATGTGCTTACGTACTTTTATCTATTATTCTTGATCCAGATCTGTATATTGTAAATAAGTAGGTTTTAACAAATTAAAACTTGATGGCGCTATGTGAAATGTGTAAAGAATTATCGTTATTATATTACAGTTTAAGCATGGCCATAATACACCTACATGAGCACATTATTTTTTCAATAGAACTCCATTCGGGCTTCATCAAAAGAATAATTGATAATTAATAAGTCCATCAACTTCACGATGGCGCTATAAAAAGGTCTATCAATCACCGGGAACAATAAGTCGCTTGACAGACAGACCTACACCACGGCGGCGATAACAGCCAGTCTAACATAGAACTATTTTCATTTTTTGATGAAGTTTTCGTTTTTGGCTTGTTCTATGTTTATTAAGAACGTATGTAAAGGTGTGAATGTATGTTTATTCATTATTTAGTATTCATAACCCGTGCGTTAAATTATCTTATCCTGAACCTTATTTTTAAACGCGACACAATAATGACTACATCCTACCTAATGGTAAGCAGTCGATGCAGTATAATGAACTTAATAATTGGTGACAATACAAAAGAGTTATTAATTTTATTATTATGACCACATTGTGCCTGAAGGTAAGCTTGACGCAGTCCGAAAAAAATGCCATGGCGTACTTAGTTTTTAAATCGCTTTGGTACCTAGTGGTGGTAAAAATGAATGTAGTGTTCAACCATCCGTGAGGTTTTTCCCTGAGTCAGTGTGGGAAGCGGCTTATTTCATACTGAAGCATTGCGTTATTTTAATTTCGTCCTATACTTTGGCAATTAAAAAATATGTAATTCAATATTTCCAAAATATTACTAAACTTTGTCACGATAAGTTCTTATATAGATAAGTAAAATTTACAACGAAATAAAAAACTTTAAAAAAATAATTATTTATAAAGTGAACTGGCTGTTATTTCTGTTACGCACTGTTCACAAAAGTTCAATGGTTGTGGCTGCCGCCGCCTACTCAAGAAAGTTTTCAACTAACTCAGAAACGATACGGCACTCGGACTCATTGTTAAATGACAAATAATTTGATGAAAATACTCTATTTCTTTACCAACGCAAACACGCAAACTCATTTTTGAATGACGAATAATTTGATGAAAAAATTCTATTTTTTAACCAATTTTAAAACATTAGGAGATTAACTTAATTACCTATGTAAGCGGCGATAGGCGAAATGCCTTTAAATTCAGAGGGTCTCGGGTTCAAATCTTGGTGGCGCACCAATGACTTTTCGATATGTTTGTTATTATCGCTTGCTCCGTGCCTCGGGAAGCACGTTAAGCCGTTGGTCCCAGCTGTCATAAACATTTATGGCAGTCGTTGTTAGGAAGTCAGTGCCTTTTAGCAGACTGGCAGCTGGTTTAACCATAGAACGATGTTTCCCTCTGGGTTGCGGAGGTCAGACGGCAGTCGCTTTTAAGAACGCCCTCTCGATCAAACTCACATACCTACATCGTTCTATATGCTTATATTAGATGCTTGTATTACGATGATGCAAACTCATAAATTCAACTCATCACTATTTCAACAAAACTAATGAAACATTTGATGGTCCTTCGAGCCGGATAAGTATAACCGATTTCCCATCGGATGTTTGCAACTATTTCATGAATCATAAACCATAGAGTACTCATAAACAACACTTAAATCTGTCTGTAGTGCCAACATCCTGCCTTTTCGGCCTTGTCCCATATGAGCACAGATTTATAACCTAATGTTTTGATAGAGGGGGATTCAGTAATAATATGGAGTACTCTATCTGTCCTGACATAGTGGATAAATGGGTCATTACATATATTATAATGCGGGTTAGATGCCTGATTGAGCGACATGTAACAAAGCGAATTGTGTAGGGATCCTTCCAAGATTTTAGGAGGCCAAGCCAACCTCAACTGACGAGGCTCTGGCAAATAAACGAAATATAGACAAATAATATGCCTCTACTAATATAACCCCTTGGGGGAAACCTACATGATTATGTCTGTATGTATATAAGTAACAATTCAAACTACAGGAAAACAAAGTTTTAAAGAAAAATAAATCTAGTGCGATCATACTGCGGCCTTCGAAAATAAATCCGATTTCATTTCTAACCAAAAACCGTGTCTCTGAATATGAAAAACAGCCCCACACGTAGACACAATAACATAATGTTTAATTCATAAACCGTCCCAAAACAACCCGCATAACACTACAAATCCGGACATTTCCGGTTTAAAGCGGTAAAAACCGGTATCAAAGGGACAAAATGGAAGTAGAAACTAATGATCATACCAGCAGAGACTCACGCGCCCGTTTAAAAGACTCAGCGATTTTAAAAGCCTCGAATGACCATGCTACCCACTATAACTCTAAACCTCTACCAAATAAAGCTCAAATTCCCGCGAAATTCCCCAACGCATGCGTTTGACACTTACAGCCATTCCATAACTCTATGTGCACAAAATTAAGTGCACTCGCATAGTTTGAATATGATTTCTATTTTTCAAGACACAGAGTCGGATATCGCTACAGATGAATACGAATGCAATAACTTTATTCAAAGTCGTGCCGGTGGCCTGTCCAAATAAGATAATAGAATTTTGGTGACGTAGGCCGTTGAAATTTTAACCTTATGCATGAGCGATAAAAGTAAAATTTAATTATGTTTCTTTTGTGTTTTAAGCTTTAACGTCATCGCACGTAGTAATGATTATTTTATTAGTGTTTTGGTTGTATTATAAATATATTTATTACGTTAGATACCGTTTCAGATGTCTATTTTTTTAGATGTTCTGTTCTCTGTCATGTTCTTTTCATATACAATGGTTCCGTAGATAAAATATATAATTAAAATTATTCTTTATATTTACATTGATTCTTTAAGTTTTTAACGTGCGCCTTAGTTTTTACTTATTATTAATTCCAGACAATAACTAAAAGCTATCGTTAGTCTGCTTTAAAAAACTCCGTACGTGAAAGGGATTCTAGTAATTGTGTATTTGAACTACATATATAAAATATATTGCAAAATAAATTTTTTGCTCACTGACTACATATTTTTTTCAGACAAAAACGATTTTTTAGCTAAAAAGTAGCATAAATATTATTCGAGAAAGATCAGGTCTATTTTTTTATTACTCTATGCCAGCCCAGTGTTTATATTCCAAATCGTAACTCTCAATACATGAACTTGCATAAGATTTTACGCGAATTCTCTTCGTAGCACTTAGCTCTTCGCGATATAGAATTTCATTAAACAATAACTCAGTTTAACATTTATATAAACGGCCGATACAGCAGCGGCTCTGCGCGGAAACGGTCCGGTTTTCAGACGGCTCGCTCCGGTTCCGGCGCGGCGCGGCACTGGCTGTGTTTTATTGTACCCGAGGGGTCGATGGCCTTGATTTTTGCGAATCAACTAGGGTTGGTTTATCAACATTACAAATGAGAATATTTTTTCGTTGTTAGAATTTGCTTGTAGTGATAAAGGAATTTAAGAAGTAATAATCTTAGAAAAAATATATAAGAAAATTCTAGTCTTCCACGAGTTTTTTTTTTAAATAAAGGACTAAATGCAAAAACGATTTTGAATTACCGTGTTTTTTTAGACTGAAATTCCTATTATATACAATACATAGCAACATGCATTTGTACTTATGTATATGGCCTACAAAGATCAACCTCAAAAGCTAAGAAATTAGTAGGGGTTTACATGCATTATGTATATACATATCTCAGATCAAGTAAAAAAAGGTAGATAGCGCATGGCCATTGATAGCACTGAAGTCACAAAAGTAAGCTCATTTGTGTAAATACACGCGCTCACGCACACACATACGTAAAATGAGCTTAGTTTTACGTTAGTATCTCCCGAGACACCGAGTAGTAACTTTGTCAATAAAATGCCGTCCTGTGTGATTAAATGGTGCTAAAACAACACTAAAGCGAACAAAAAGTCTGAAGAAATATCGTTTCACACATAAGTTAACACAAAAGTATCTTTTTTTATGTTTCAAAATAATTTGTAGGTTATTCGGAAAAAATATTGACAAAATAACCCGAGTTGACGCAACCAGACAGTGTTGCCAGTAGTTGGTATTTCTAATACTCAACAAAAATGTGGGTACTAAAATCGGGTGCTTTGGCACGAATAAATAAATTCGCCATAATCATTTTTAATTTTGTTTGTTTTTGTCCGGAGGGACCTCCGGACAAAAACGAAAGGAAGGAGGAAAGATATTTTTACTAATATAAAAAAACTAAATTTTATAGACCCAGATTTATTTCATTCATTAAGTGAAAATATTACAATTATAAATTTATTTAATATTTTATCTAACACTTGACTATTATTCACCAAAGGCATATGAATACGTGAGGCAAACTTTTAATACTTGTCTGCCGCATCCAAGTAATATTATACACGTCATAATGACTACATCTTGCCTGATGGTAAGCAGTCGATGCAGTCCAATAAAAAATGAAAGCGCTTCATACCGTGAAGTAAGCATGGTACAAAACGCATCCACTCATGACGGCCTGCTAAAATGCCGATTCACGCCCCACTTACAAGATCCGGGATTATAGGAAATAGGAAACACATGAGCCGGCAGTGAATTCCACTTGCTCAGAAACGACTTCCCAAATTTCTTGGTTCGAGTGCTGATAGTCTGCACAATATGAGGATGGTTTCTAAGACCAGCACGTGTTGTTCGGGAGAGGAAAGGAGAGGGCGGGATGAGATCGAAAAGCTCCTCAGAACACTATCATAGTAGTTCCGGTAGAAATTACTGAGAGATGCAATGATGAAAGAGACAATTAACCAGCACACATATAAGGTCACTAAAATTTTAGGTTATTTTACAGGTAATAATAAAACTTTTAAGAACCTAGAAAATGACCATTACAGTGCTGGTCATGGGCATAAAGTAAATTTAATCCGATTGGTAATAAAAAAATATTTGGACATAAGACTGCATCATATTTCTAAAATAAATACACTGACGATGACACTGAGCTCTAAGCCCCAAACATTTTAAAAAACTTATACAGCATAACGTGTTTTAGATTATTGTTTAGTTTTTGCCCCTCCCAAATATATTACTTTGTGGAATAAAAATACTTTACAAAAGCTGTCTGTTTTTTATACACATTACTATAAAGTTTAAAAAAATAATTAAAATATGCCTGATATATCGCAAAATTCTAATTTTCTTATTGCCTTGCGTCTGTTTGTCATTATGTCAAATTATACTATAATTGTAATAATATTTACAATAAGTGTTTTAATTGAATTAAAATTCTACTTCGTACAGAGCTGAAATTTGCAAAAATCGTTAGAAAATTTGAATTTGGTATATCACCGGGTAAATTGATTCTTGTAAATTTACTAACGTAAATCGCTTATATTTATTATTAATTAATTATACTTGTAATATCTGGGAAGATTTTCAAAAAGTGGCAACACTTCAGTAACTCACACATAGTTAAAAATATGGCTTCACTTTGTTATTAGTCGTAAGGTATCTACCTTTTTTTACTTGATCTGAGATACATATATACTTTGCATACTACGGTTAAAGGCAATCCCCAATGAAGTATTGTAACTAATTGTTCAACATTAATAAATGTTTAGAAACATTGTATGTTTGTCATTATTAATCATACACAAACAATTCAAGTCGTACGGGTTTTTTAGACTTTACGTGTAGTAAATTTGTAAAACTCTTTACAATTAATAAATAAAATAAATAGATATTAAAAAATTTTTTAATTGTATTTCAAATTCAACTAAATTTTTTCTTATTTAAAATTTTTAATAATCTTAAATTTTTTAATATTTTTTCTATTTGTATTTTTAAATTGAAATATTAGTTTGGGCAGCCCTCTAATATTGGGATGCATTTAAGTACACAACAGCAAAGTAAATGGCCGAATCTTAACTACCGACAACATGAAGTTGTTTTTTGTGCATCTTAGCTTCGAGTGTTTTATAAATTAATTACTCAAATATCGCCTAATTAAAAGGCCGTTTATAAGTAAGCATTTAAAGGAATACCTTTATAATTTCTTTGTACAGTCGGCAAAAATGGAATACTTATTAACATTTTAAAGAAGAGAGTTACTACATAGTAAGTTAAAGAACTTTACTTTATCATCAAAACAAATTGTAAAAAATATATTTAAGTGGTAAAACCAGTTCTCATCGATTCAATAGATAATTGAAGAAGGTATTATAAATATTTATCACTCAGTCTTATCTTGAAAGTCATATATATTATCTAAAAACATATACGTTAGAATAAAGTAAGATTTATAAAAGTCAGTTACTTAAAGAAAAAATAATCAATTATCTTGAAGAAGTCCAAGATACGAATGACATCACATAGTATTGATATAATGGGTGCTGTTACATGTAAAATTACTGGGCGTTGAGGATATAAAATGGCCTAAATAAAAACCGGCACTACGAAATTGTCCTAGTAAATACTAAAATGACTTCATGTAATTATTTGTTTTTAATTACGAATTTTATGCACTTATAAATTAGTCATCATCTCAGCCCATTAACGTCCCACTACTGAGCACGAGCCTCCTCTCACATACCAAGGTGTGAGGGTATTGGGTCATACTCCACCACGCTGACCCAGTGCGGATTGGCGGAGGCAGGTGTATGGCGTCCTGCTGTTAGAATTTATCAAACCGCCCATTAGGCCTCTAACATGGCTTAACGACTACCACATTTAGTGATAACCGGGACCAACGGCTTAACGTGCCTTCCGAAGCACGGAAGCGCTCGATTTCAAATGCCACACAAACAGTCACCCATCCAAGGACTGACCTCTGTAAAATCTGCTGTACTTCGGTGATCGTTTCCGACCACCGAATATAAATATTATAAATTAGTATTCTTAGTCAATTAACAGAAATATCACTAATTATTGGAACGGTCAATCACTTGACACAATTAAAAAACAGTAGGATAACCAATAAACTTCTTATGAAAGAAAATTTTCTTGCCTGAAATAAATTATTTTTTTCATTATTTTTTTTACCTATAGTGACTTTTGCCAATAAATTATATACTAGTATAAAAAGAAACGAATAATGTCTTTTGAAAATCGACTTAATTATATATTTTCTTATAATATTTATTCAGATGGCATTAATATTCATATAATATTATAATTTTTTGGTGATGTTATGTCGCTATGCATTAAGTTACCACTTATTGTAATAGGAGAGCGGACTCTCCTGCCACAAGTGATCTACTCACTTAAAAGGAGAATCCAAACTCTGTATAGAGAAAAATACTTTGTATGCGCCATAAACATATTTTTCTTTTTTCATTTTTAATAATCAAATAGACGCGTTAGTTTTTTTTGCTAACGTACCTATGAGCTTTATCAGGTCAAACTAAACTTTGACAGTAAGTTTGACTTAAAATCTTTTTTTAATCAACATAATCCGAATGTCATATCTTCTTGCCACAAACTAACTAAAAATATAAATTTAGTCATTAATATCTTACAGTCAACCCTTCGCGTGCCAACAGTGGCGTGGCGGGTCAAAATGACCCTCGCGGCTCGAGGCCTGGCGCCTATGGGTGGTGCCCGCATTATGGGTATTGCAGTTAACTAATCACCGTAAAATTAAATTAATAAAGCAATATCGCCGAACATATCACACGACGGTATCTAGCTAAACAGAGCTTGTACTACTTGTACTTGGCCATAGCACTAAATAATTTAATTTACACGTGTTTTCACGCGATGGCCGAATCAATATATTAATATAAAACATTAAAGATTAAAGATTTTTCATATTTATATGCGTCACTATAAGTACACAACCAAGGGGAAGAGGCAGACCACCCGCCACTTGGTGGTCAATTATTGAGAGGGATTTAAAAGCCCAGAAGCTTACACCAACGACAACCCAGGACAGAAGTTCCTGGCGCAGACGCACAAGGAGGCCCGACCCCAGATGAACTGGGATAAGGGCAGGACAGAGAGAGATGCGTCACTATAAGATGCTGTTAATTATCACTAACAACTTAAGACAGAAAGTCGCTTAAGTAAAGACTGAATAAATTAATAACCGACTTGGTATTACGTGGATCTCATAACTTTTTACCGTAGAACAACTGAGTTGCGAGACTTGGTTTTATTGACAAGTATTATTTTTGATGGAATAAACATTACAGTAATATAATATAATATAATATTAGCATATAAGAGAGTTGCTTTATATTTTGTTCTTATTTTTATTTAATTTTTTTTTATTAGTAACACTTTTGGTTGGCTGGTAGAGATCTCTTCTAGAGATAAGTCCACCTTTGTACATGTTATTTTATATACCTCATGTTATATTTAAAATTATCTTTGTGCAATAAAGGATTATTACAGTTCCCATTCAGTTTAAGCGGCACGTCATCTGTTACGTGGGATCAGAAATATATTTGGCGAAATCAGGGTGTATAATATGCCTCTGCCTACCCCTTTGACGTAAAGTCGTCAATGTATGTATGTATGTGTGTATACATATCAATTGAGAGTTAAATAGGAGCTTATAATAAAAAAGCAGAGGGTAAACGTAACCTTTAGCTATATAATAAAACCCTAAAACCTGTCGCTAACCTTGACCCACGGACCCATCTCGCAGACTAATAAATGTAAATGATCTCCTAAACAAATAGGTCTATTGTTTGGCGGAGATAACGCGCGAAAAGGCAGCGCGGGTAAAATTAAGTGGGGGGGGGGGGGCTAAAAGGCAGACATTCGATTTTAATTATAATGGAGATTCTGCATCAATGATTATGTTATTGTTCAGATAGAAATCAGATTAATTGGCATGTCATATTGGCCCACTGTTATATAAAATGATCTGCACTAAAGGTTACGGCTCACACGGCTTGTGCATTTAGCCAATAAAACAAAAAACAATTATAAGACATTTTAGCATTTTTTATTTAAATTTTGGCTTCGTACGCTTAGACCAATTAGTAAAGGATATTAATACTATATAATTCATAGTTGATGAGAAAGAGTGGTGATAATGATGATATATATGGTAAATGAGATGCCCTCCCCCTAAACCCCTTGAGTATTCAGTAAAGATGTAAGAGGACGGTACCACATGGACTTCAGATGATAAGGTAAATTGACACTGTTTTGTTTCATTTACCAACGTTAGATATATTACAAATTCAAGAAAATAAAAGATAACTGCAAACATGGCGCTTCACTTTCTATCCAAGAAGTCCAACTATAATCTTCTTTGTTTACTTATATTTTATTAATCACATTAAAATAATGGCTTATACTCCATGAATATTTTATTAGATATGAAATAAATGTAGTTGTCTAATAACAATAATTATAAGTAATGTAAAAATTATGTTATGAAATTAATTAAATAGTTTTATGATCAATCAATGTCACCTTTTTATAGGATTTAAGTTTGCATGCTATGTAATAACGTAGCTAAATCGGCAGAGCTCAAATAGTTACACATACAAAATACACATAATAATATTTTTATTCAAAAATGCTTCCAATGTAGGTATACATATTTTCGATCAAGTGTAAAATAAGCAGTAGGTATGTGGCTTTAGGCAGCAATTGCTATTAACCCCCCAACTAGGCACTGCTTGTCCTGTGGCGGTCAATTGTACGTTAACAAATGTTTAGCAGGTGCCAGCAGTAATAACGATTACGAGATAAAAAGAACTGTTGTTGGCAATCGCGATTATTTGTCGCGACATCCGGCGGAAACCAGTGTCTGTACAGCCGGAAGACATATTTAAATGGCGCCTTTCGGAAAGGTGGCGCCACTGAGGCGAGTGAATAAAACTCGCCTCGTTGCTGCCACGAGGCGATTTTGCTGTTGAACGTCGAAGCGATCACATTAAGAACTTTCCGGAGCGTTCAATTTATAGTCTGATTTTATAGTTACATTTAGTTTTTAATAAATTATAGTTTGTGAGTAGCTGCTTTGTTATTTCGCCAACATCAGAAGTGGAATACTATCGGCCCGTTATGGGAAAGCGGAAAAGAGCGATAATTTGAGTTCGAGTTCGAGTTAAAGTCTAGCAGTACCAGGACCCCGTCACCTCCGTCGAAACAAAGGAAAAGGTTATCACGTAAGGCTGATACCTCACAAGTAAGCTCAAATGATTTTACTTTACACAACAATATTCTTGAATTTGACCCCATTAAAGATAGATAGATAAAACTTTTATTTCCTTTAAATAATACAAGTAAAAACATATCCCACAAAACCGTTTGACTGGTTTGTCTGTGGGATGAGGATGACATTAACGCTTGGCTTGGTATTAGACAATACTTTACTCTCTTAAGTTTTCATGGTCTGAAGAAATTATTCGTTATCAGGTTTTAAACTAAGTTAGAGGGTCATCAAAAGTTTGGTACGATTCGCTGCTGCGAACTGAAAATCAGTGGCCATCTTGGAAATGGAAAACGAAATTAGCGTCAAGTTTTCAAATTCAGACGTCACATGTTCAAATCTAAAATATCGAGACAAACTTATTCAAATGTGCGTGAAAATCAATATAAGACCAATAGTCACTTGCCGGTATCACATATATCTATCTCTGCGTCGACTTCGTTGCCTTCTGCGAGTGGTTCTGGGCCTAGTAAATATGATTCCACTCAAATACAGCATAGGAAGCCGATAAAATGTTACACATATGGCAGCAATAATAAAAGAAACCATTGCGAGTCCAATAAGTGTAAATATTGTGTAAAACGTGGACATTTAGAAGCTATATGTTACCATAAGCAGAACGCAACGAAATCGAGAAAACAGGAAACAAACTATTTAAGCGACCAATTCCCAGAATAAACTTGTAAAAACCATATCTATTAACAATACATTTACCCATGAAGCATTTATTGTACATGCAGTAGTTGCTCATTAATTTTAGATTCCTTGGCTAGGTCAAAGTTTCTTTTGAGTATATAGAATTACCTTCCCCTATTCATTTACAAGGATTCTTAAAAGAAAATTCAAAAATAGTACGTCTCAAAGTAACTATTCGTATAAAAATTAGTATAAAAATAGATTCTGTGTCTTTGAAAAATATAGATTTTTACGTAATCAATGATGTAGCTGATTGTGAAATTTTAATTGGCCGAAATGTGACTGAGCGCCCTGATTTGATGTATTCGCGCGTAGGGAATGTTCTGATAGTTCGTAGTGAATGTCAAATCTAATTATTAATTATTCATCTAAAATACAGTGATTGCATTGCAACTAGTGTAAATGAGTTAGGTAAAGTAAATAATCACGAAATGGTTATTCAATTGACAACTTTACAACCGATTCAATGCAGACCTTATCGAGCCCCGAGTACTGATCGCAAAATTATACGTGAGATGGTAAATGAACTTTTAAATAATACGCGAAAGCCACTTTTCGTATGCCTCGCTTGTTAGTAAAAAAAAAAAAAATCCGAAAAAAAAAGGCCCTGTATTGATTATCGCCAATTGAATAAAATTACTATTAAAGATAAATACCCAATGCCACTAATATATAAATAATTAATTGATAGACTACAGAGTCGTATATGTGTTGCTAGCTTAAATCTTAAAAGCGGCTATTACCAAATTATGATTAGTAAGAGCGAACAGTCCATAGAGAAAACAGCTTTTATAACAGAGGACAGGCATAATTAATTTTTAAGGCTTCCGTTTGGTTTGGCAAATGCATCTTTTTGTTTTCAACAGATGTTGAACAAGGTTTTAGGAAATTTAAGGTTTGAAGATGTAATTATATATTTAGATGACATATATTTAATGTTAGATACAATAGATAAAAATATACTCTAATAAAATGTATATGTTTAAAATATATTAAAACACATATACTTAATATTAGATACAGTAGATACACTCAAGTACAAGATGAAATTCCTCAATCTCATAGTCTAAGACCCCGTAATAAGTTAGCCACAGCTTTCACAAAGTTGCACTTAGTGAGCTCGGGTACCGAACACATGTCAACTAAAGATTCTAAATTTTATATTAATTTAAAGGAACGTCTATTGCAAAATGCTTACTACAGTCTGAACGAATACCTACATTCTTAAACATATAATTGAATAGTTAAATATATTTCATATAATTAGTAAAAACATAAAGTATGTATAGTTGATTGATTTTTATGGTTGTTTAATTTCTAATGTAAGGAAGAAATGTGTTCCTATTTTAAATTGTGATACCCTTGCAGGGTTCATTTGAGGACAAAATGTTATTTTTAAGACCTAATTGTACACCAAGTGAAACAATAAAGAATTATGATATGATAGATAAAAATTTACTCTAATAAAATATATATGTTATTAGAAAGGGTGTGACAGTAGCTTAACACTTAAAAAAATATTATGTTTAGTGCTTATTTAAAAAAGTGCCACTTTTCAAGACTGAAATGAATTTTTAGGATATAAAATAAAACAAAACTGTGTTATGCCAAATGAAACAAAATTAGAAGCTGTAACAGGCTTCCCTGAACCCAAAACGGTACACCAACTTAGACAGTTTCTTGGCTTGATAAGTTATTTTCGGAAATTTATTAGAAATTGTGCAATGATTTTGGCCCCGTTAACGAAACTGTTGAAGAAGGATGCTGAATGGGTTTGGGATAAGAAAGCAAAGCAGGCTTTTCTATTTTTGAAAACCATATTAACTTCTGAATGTATTTCGACCTAAGCAAGGGAAACGTCTTAGATACAGATGCTAGCTAGCAGGTATGGTATAACTGGAATACTTATGCAGGTAACAGGCGAAGGAGAAAAGCCAGTACATTATTTTAGTAGACAGACGACAATTGATGAAAAGAAATATCACTCTTTTGTATTAGAATTATTTGAATTATCGTCTGTCAGAAGTTCCGATTATATTTATTAGTTTCATCTTTTAAAAACATTACCGACTGTAACGCAGTAAGGTATGCATTAGCAAAAAAAAAAAAAAAAGAAATTATTCCACGCGTAACTCGGTGGGTTATATCAACCCAAGAATTTTTGTTTGATATTGTGCACCGGGAAGGTTTACGAATGCTGCCCGTAGATGCGTTAAGTAGAAATCTCATCTCATCTGGAAAGTATTCTCAATAACAAAGGCTTACTGGTTACTTACAGTCCAAATACAAGATCCTGCGTTAAAACGAATAAATACTGTTTTAGTCAGGAGACGCCGATAATAACAAAGTAAACTGTGAATTGAATTGAACTGGCAACTATGAATTGCTGGATTATAAAGATTACACAAGGACTACTCAAGGTAGACGATTGGATTTATCCTGATGAACTTTAATTTTTCAATACTTTACGTCTGGACCGTGTTGGCAAGGTAACTAACTAAAATATATACATGTATATGTATAGCGATTTTAAAGTTCATGAAAGACGTATATTTTGCTAATGCTACACATTGTTAACAATAAAACCATATAGTTCTAAGAGTAAGTCAAACATTGTCGAGTGAACTTGGTACGCTTAAGTGTGGTATAAGCCCTTTGAGTGCAAGTGGCTCTAAGAAGCAATGTGGTGGACTAACGTTACCTCTCAAGTGTGGTATAAGCCCTTTGAGTGCAAGTAGCTCTAAGAAGCAATGTGGTGAACTAAAGCTACCTCTCAAGTGTGGTATAAGCCCTTTGAGTGCAAGTAGCTTTAAGAAGCAATGTGGACGATTAACTTGGTCTCTTAAGTGTGGCAATGTCCCTTTAAGTGCAAGTAGCTCTATGATTGTATATCAACGACTAACTTGGTCTCTTAAGTGTGGCAATGTCCCTTTAAGTGCAAGTAGCTCTATGATTGTATATCGACGACTAACTTGGTCACTTAAGTGTGGCAATGTCCCTTTAAGTGCAAGTGGCTCTATGATTGTATATCAACGACTAACTTGGTCTCTTAAGTGTGGCAATGTCCCTTTAAGTGCAAGTAGCTCTATGATTGTATATCAACGACTAACTTGGTCTCTTAAGTGTGGCAATGTCCCTTTAAGTGCAAGTAGCTCTATGATTGTATATCAACGACTAACTTGGTCTCTTAAGTGTGGCAATGTCCCTTTAAGTGCAAGTAGCTCTATGATTGTATATCAACGACTAACTTGGTCTCTTAAGTGTGGCAATGTCCCTTTAAGTGCAAGTAGCTCTATGATTGTATATCAACGATTAACTTGGTCTCTTAAGTGTGGCAATGTCCCTTTAAGTGCAAGTAGCTCTATGATTGTATATCAACGACTAACTTGGTCTCTTAAGTGTGGCAATGTCCCTTTAAGTGCAAGTAGCTCTATGATTGTATATCGACGACTAACTTGGTCACTTAAGTGTGGCAATGTCCCTTTAAGTGCAAGTGGCTCTATGATTGTATATCAACGACTAACTTGGTCTCTTAAGTGTGGCAATGTCCCTTTAAGTGCAAGTAGTATGTGGAGCAACGTATGGTTTGGTAGTTATGTGTGGTTGCTACAATCTCTGACACAGGAGTAGCGCATTACCCTTACGATAATAATAACATAACCTAACATAACATATTATTTTTAGCATTTTATCAGGACTTGCTAGACGCCTGGGGCAGGCGTCGCGCAGAATGGCCGTGTTGGCAATCGCGATTATTTGTCGCGACATCCGGCGGAAACCAGTGTCTGTACAGCCGGAAGACATATTTAAATGGCGCCTTTCGGAAAGGTGGCGCCACTGAGGCGAGTGAATAAAACTCGCCTCGTTGCTGCCACGAGGCGATTTTGCTGTTGAACGTCGAAGCGATCACATTAAGAACTTTCCGGAGCGTTCAATTTATAGTCTGATTTTATAGTTACATTTAGTTTTTAATAAATTATAGTTTGTGAGTAGCTGCTTTGTTATTTCGCCAACACTGTGTAAATAAGTATATGCGCACATAAAATATTAAACAGAAAAAAAAAACTTTGTATGTTTATATACTTATATACAAAAAAGGACTTCTTGGCGGATAAGTGAAGAGTCATGTCTGCAGTTTTGTTTTCTTTTGTAAAATTTGTGATAATACAGACATAAATGTGTAATAACGGTGGATTATTAACCGTTTCGTTTTTAGTTTTAACTCTGTGAAAAGTTTATCCACTAAGAGTTTTAATTAAGTCTTCACTTCACCAAACTTGTATCTTCCACATCATAAATAACGACAAAGAATCTATTAGATAACACTCTCGAACTTAATAATTTATATATCCTTAAAAGGATTAAGCATCATAACAAGCGCAATTTGCGACGCGTTAGTCAAAGGATTGGCCATGGAATTCTATTCCGAAGCGAAATTTTTGACCTTAGTTTTTTTTGACATTGGATTAGGCCTCAACCAATCAATATTACACTTCCTAATTTTTTCGTTACGCTTAATTAGAAACTCACTGCTAGTTCAATTAATAAAACTACGTTAAAAATGCTTAAACTGCTCATAAAGCATTAGTTAGTACTATTTAGTAACGTTTAGGAATAATTAATTTCATATCACAACAGCTGATTCATCACTATTTTTTTGTTATGGACTCATTCCCTTAGAGTACCTATTTTCCAAATGTGTCTTGTCATTTACATTTCATGGTAATATGCCACTTCCTACATTAGTATACGTTGTCGAAGAGGTTGTGTCTAAAAATCCATAAAATTCACAAAAAATCCTTATTTACACCGGGTTATGAAACATTGCCACGATGTTTCGATTCCGCGCTGGCGCCAAAACTTAGAATAACAGCTGATTCATCGCTTAGGTCATAGTATAGACAAAAAAACTTACCTAGCAAATGATACGAATGAGTGGCAAATGCTACAATTCATAATGCCACGTGCAGTGAGACCGCAGCGCAATCCATTGACAAAACTTTATGAATGACTCTCAAACGCATAAAACCTTTTTATTTTTTAACCTTTTTCAAGCAAACTTTTTGCACTCACAACACAAACAGTAAACATTCCACCGAATTCAAATTTCGAAACACATATCGCGCCACTAAACTGTCAATGTCATATCTACACCAAACAAAACATGGACGCGTAAATAATTTCGTATCACAAGTGAAGCTATCTTTTACTACAGCATACTCGTTGAGGCGAAGCAACTACGGTGACTGAGTAACGGCTGTCGGTCCATGCGTCCCGCTCTATGGTTGCGTAATGTTAACGGGGCATAGAGTAGTTTAACCTCAGAGCTGTCAGCGAGGGTCTGAAGGACCCAGTTTCCTTTTTAGGAAGTAATGCGTTTCGGGTTCCGTGAGACAATAATGCTAAGTGGCCTCCCTAAAGAGTATTTGCTTTTGTGTTGACTTGAACGGAAATAATTTGAGTTCTGCTTTGTGAAGTGCCTTTTTTGGGACATTCGATATTGGAGCAAAATTATTTGTTTAGGTCCGAAATAAAACTTTATTTTAATAAGTTATTATATAAAAGTTGCCTCAAAAGATTGCTCTTAGCGTTTGCCCATGTTGTTTTTATAAATGTTATATAGTCTGTAAGTCATAATGTGTTTTAATCTATCTTTAAATGCAAAAGTCACTGTGTTTGTTACCATTTTACGATGAAAATTTTAAAGGCATAGTTCATCTTACGAGGGGTAATGAACGAGTTTCAACAATTTACTAAGGAAAATAATATTAATATTATAAAATATATATTATCGATTTCTTTTAAATATTGGCTTTGTGCGTTTAGCACATTTAGCCAGTGTCAAGGAAGATATTTATATTTTTGATGGCTTTGAATGAATACTTTTTTCTGTAAAAAAGAGCAATAAAACTCTTTACCCATTCATTCACCTATTGGACACAAAACATTTGAAGCCAGTGATCTTTGTATACAAACTGAGCGTTACGGACAGTCGCCCACGTGGTATGTTGCAATGTCACATTCTACTACAAGCGTAACGGGTTTAGTTTGTATACTGCGACCCACGTGCTCTCGGTGTAAGGTGTAATATTTAACTGTGACATTCGGGCATCGGGCTGAATGAATATAATGTATGGTAATAACTAACCATCAATTTTAAAAGTACCTTTGAATACGCGGTTCAGTTAATTAAACTTTTTTAGGTATGTTATCTACGTCGTGTGGCTTATATATTAATTATACTGCTGATAATTATAAATGCGCTCGTTGCTCTAAATGATCAAAGAGGAATCTGTTCTATATAGGGATTGCAGTCTTTGGAAGCACTTGGAAGGGACGTTAAGACGTTGGTCCTGTTTATCAAAATAGTTATGTGGTATTCGTTAAGTGAGAGTCCTTAGTAGGCAACTTAAAAAGTTCTAACAGCAGGACGCTACGCACTTCGTTGTTCTAACATATTAAGATTATGTGAAAATATGTGTCTTTGACCTTAATCATGTTTTTAAAATCGAATTGAATTTGCTCAATATAAGATAAATAAAGATAAAAAGCGGGAAAATAATAATTCCCATGGGAATGGGCATTTTAGACAAACTATTTAGATATCCATGCGGGCGGAGCCGCGGGCGGCAATTAGTGATGTTATCAGTCATATAATGAATTGTTGCTATAATTATCTAATAACGAAGAACGCTGTCTAATTTAGCTTTTACTATTTTTAATAACATTGATATCACATTTTTAACAATATGCCTCTCATTTTTGTTGGTAAGTGGATAAGTAGGTACCCTTATTTTACTGATAGGAGGGTGCTATATCTATTATTTCGTAATTATTACACATGGTATAAAGCTGTAAGACCGATAGCTATAGAGCTTTTTAGTGTTATTTTTTTTGAAAACCGTACAATTATAAACATGTTTGTTTACGCATAAAACGATTGCAATAAATCTTAATAAATATATATGTATTCCATTTAATTAATTATATTTTCAAAATTTGTTTTTTTTTTAAATTACATAACAGCTAATTACAATTTTTTTTTTATAAAATTTAATGCATATGAAAGTAATGGATTATTAGTATTTTTAATATTTGACATTAGTAACAGACATTTCGATACAGTTGTATAATGTAATACGTGTTTACTTATTTATGAAACATGATCGTCGTGATCTAATGCTACGGTATTATATGGGCAACGAATATACATAGTCATGTAGTCATAATGCGCAAACACTGTCAAACCATGATCCGAGGACCTTGAACGAGAGGTCAAGAGTAATCTGCTCATAGCAAAAGATAGAATCATTCTCGTCACAGTGTAAGGCAACCTACAAAGGATTATAATTATGTTATTTATTACTTTTAATGCAAAAAAAAAAATGTTAAACTTTTAATTATTATCACGCAGTCTATGCAAAAACGCGAAAAAAAAATTTTTCTATTTAAAGTGAATTTTTTTTTCAATTTTAGTGTAAACTTGACTTTTTATAGTGGATTTTTGGACATAATTTCTTTAGCAACGTACACATCAGCAACGTACGCATTGAGTCCCAAGCCCCACTTTTACTGGGGTAGGGCTTTTACTTGACTGTGACGAACTTTACTTGACATGACTTAAACTGTGACTAAATGACGAAATCGCTGCACATTGCTGCAAATAACTTGAGTTATCTATTGACTTGACACTGGCAAACATTCTAATCGAGTGAATCCATGCTTAAAAAAATAAATTTAAAAAAATCTGCTCAGTCCTTTGGCGTCCCACTATAGAAGATGGGTCTTCTTTCACGAGGCAAGGTAAGAGGGTTTTGAGTCATATTTCACCATGCTGACTCAATTCTCTTAATCAAAAACAGATTGCTAAGGCAAGTGTCCTGCTGTTATATTTTTTAAGCCTTATATGAATTCGAACTTGAATTATCGACTACCACTACACATAGAAAAAACCACATTTTGCTAAGTAGGATATATTTCTTAAATAATTATTAATAATAGTCAAGGACTTAAAAAAAATGAAAATGTGGTGTAGTCTCATAATAATGAAATGATAATAAAAATTTGGATTACGCTGTATATTATTTGAAACTTTGGCTTTTATGTTGTTTAAAAAGATCGATTTACACGCAGACTACCCTTAATTGTCAAGTACAATAAAGAAAGTAAAGCTAAATTTCCGCAACGAATATCTACACGACAACCTAGTTATTCCACCAGACCGCTTCAGGCTCGTTACAGAGTAGCTACTACATCTACTAACCACTTGTGCCTTTGTTTTTCGTTTCGCTGGACAAATATAATTAAGTGAGTCAACTGAGTGGCGTACTCTGTGGCTACCAGCGCCCCTACTACGAGTCTACGAGTCGTCAATGCGACGCGAAGGTGAGAGGCTGCTTTACGCAGTCTAGCGCTGTCTCGCTTTGACATCCGCTTTATCGTCGCTACAAAATCTCGTGGTACCTCAGCAGACCCAGTAGGCCTAAAGTAAACGGTGGTACGTGACGATGGCGAGCTGAGGTTATCTTAAACACTTCCCTGTTTCAAATTAGTCAGTCGCAGCGGCGGCGGTTAGGAATAACATTTTGTTATTTTAGCTCGGTTACTATGTTTGCTTTGCGATTGTGCGAGATGTAGCACTTTTGTTAAGTCAATTTTACATTTACTTACTTTAAACATAATATTTTGTTTTAGTTGTTTTTTTTACGCATTGCGTACCAGCAACAAAAAGCAAACAATGTAATTGAGTTTGGACAGTGTAGGCTTGTGTTCATATAAATTATTTGGCTAGTTATCAGTCGATTAGTTTTAAAGCCAGGTCCAACGAATAGGATCGTTTAAATGTATTCGTATAGTGTTTATCACCATCACCATAATCTTCAACATTTTTGTTCATCCATATGTACTGGCCATTATTGTCAGCACAGATTATAATTTATTGAATGAACGGTAATTCTGTATAACTTTTATGACAATTATCTTTGTTTCTTTAAGCGCATTCGCTTTTAAACATATTTCTACTTACCCCCACACATTGTTTCAGATGTAACATATACGTTACATCTATCACGCCGCTACAATTTGGCAACAATTCAGTAGATTTGGAGAAGAATATTTACCTGAAACAATACAACATCATAATGAGTAAAATCCAATATAAAGAAAACTTTCAGATTAATTAAATACACTGACTGTTCTCTGTAATATGAGTATTAAGATAATAAACAGTTTCATCAACAGCCCGAATACATCCATTGATAAATATATTTTTTGAGCATTAATGTACACAATAATGCTCAAAATCTGATCAAATGCTTTAATGTATGTGAATGAGTGGTGATGAAGATGATAAATGAGATGCCCTCCCTCTAAACCCCTTAAGTTTTTTTTTCGTGTCTGGCAACACTCGATACTAGATGTCATAAAATTGTTCTGTATAATTTTAATTAAAATTTAATTAGTTAAGCATAATTTAACGATATAAAACTAATATCACCACATATTTTAGTGTTTGATTGTGTTCCTCATGAAACATTGATAAAAAAATTAGATTATTATGGAATAAGAGGCTCCGCATTGGATCTTCTTACTTCTTACTTAAGTAATAGGATTCAAAGGGTTGAAGATAATGGAAAGCGATCTCAGGGTTCTGTAGTAAAAATGGGGGTACCGCAGGGCTCGATTCTCGGCCCGTTTTTGTTTTTAATTTATATTAATGATTTGCCACATTTGGTAAAGGAAAATCACGAGATAGTATTGTTTGCTGATGATACATCATTATTATTTAAAATAAAGCGATATCAGAACCCAGACGATGTAAACAATGCGATCTCAAAGGTGGTGCACTGGTTTGACGTTAACAATTTATTATTAAATGGGGCTAAAACGAAATGCATTAAATTCGTGACGCCTAACGTCAGACAAGTAAACACCACTATTAAAATAAAGGAAGATGAGTTGACCCTTGTGGATACCACCAAATTTTTGGGTGTTATATTAGATTCTAAGTTACAGTGGGGCCCACATATTGGTGAATTGTCGAATAGACTCAGCTCTGCTGCATACGCGGTAAAGAAAATTCGCCAATTAACAGACGTTGAAACAGCTAGGCTTGTTTATCATTGCTATTTTCATAGTGTTATGTCGTATGGTATTCTTCTGTGGGGTTGTGCCGCAGATATTCAAAATATTTTTGTACTGCAGAAGAGGGCCATACGAGCAATTTATAATCTACCATGTAGACATTCACTAAGGGATAAATTTAAAGAAATTGGTATTTTGACAGTGGCGGGTCAGTTTGTTTATGAAAACCTAGTATATGTACACAAAAATTTTGATAAATTGAGTAAGAAAAGTGATATACATAACCTAAACACAAGAAATAAGCATAAACTAGTTGTACCTGCCACTAGGCTCCAAAAAATTAACAAATCTTTTAAAGGTCAATGTGTGCGATTCTATAATAAAATCCCAAGCAATATACAGCAATTAAGCCTAAATAAATTTAAATTAACAAAAAAGCGCAAGCTGTCTTCAAAGGGATATTATTCTATTAAAGACTATATGGCTGATAAAAATGCTTGGGATTAAACCGCCGTTTCATACAGGCTATTCTAATATGAATGACTTAAAGCATGAATATTGTTATATTATGTTGCGTTGTATAGCGTCACAGACAAATGAAGATTGTTACTAACCAATCGATAATTTAAAAGAGCATAGCCTGTGAGTTTCTTGCCAGTTCTTCTTACAGAGCGGTGGCTCGGAACTGGCACTTAGATTCGCTTGCACTTAAATGTTTTTTGTTTTTTTAAATTATTTGGTTGCAAGTGAATCTAAGCTTCGTGATTTTAGTATAGTTATATTTTATTTGTTTTTGTTATTTTTTTATAATTTTGACGTTTTCAAGTACTATGTAATAGTTTATGAAATAAAGTATTTTTGAATTTTTTTTTTTTGAAGTCTTGAGACTATACTGAGATCTCACATGGACTCCTTGAGAGAAATTGAAATGTGACGTTGCACTGTTTTGTTTCATTTACCAACACTCATGTTTGTTCACAAACACTTAACGGTTAATAATCCACCGTTATTACACATTAGAGTTAGAAATATCACAAATTTTAGAAAATAATACTAAACTACAGACATGACGCTTCACTTATCCGCAAAGAAGTCCAGGTCGTCAATTGATTAAAATTCGATAAGTAACCAAACGCCACCTGTCACCGGTCCGTCATATTTGACAGCTGCATGACATTTCACACGGCTGTCGTAAGTGCATTCCTCTGGGGGCGTCGATGGTTTAGCGTTTGTTGAGAGTCTGTGCGGACTTGACCGCATTCTACTTCTACTTTTTAAATGTGTGAAGGTGTTATATGCAGCCTTCATTTCATGACATACTAATATGATTTAGCTTCTGATTCTTTCTTCTTGTATGTACCTCCACAATTAATTTCATCACATGTCAAAAACAATAGCTGTGTATTATTTTGCCGGTTTACACACTTATTACTTTATGTTTATCAATTTTACTTTTCAAAGCGTTCACCCAATTAAATATAATTGATTAATAGGTATTCCGCACTTTTTTAAGGAACACTTAATATCACGCCTGATGCCCAGAAGGGATAGACAGAGGCATATTAAACGCCCACATTCGTCAATGTTATTGTTGGTCCCACATAATAGGTGGCGACCCTACTGCCGCTTATCGGGATCTTTTATATTCGCCAGAGCGTCGTACGCTGTTCGGCAGTTGCACCACTTGGAACCTTAAGGATAATAAAAAAATAAAATAAATAAAAAATAAATCAAATAAAATAAAAAAATAAAAAATAAATCTAATAAAATAAAAATAATTTATTTGCATAAAACACGGTATGTACAATAGTTGTAGTTAAATTTATGTATATAGGCGTCTCATATTTTTTTGCCAAAATAGCGTGCAAATGTTTTCATTATGGACGATCATATATTTTGATATGACGTAAACTTAGAAAAATTAAAAACGCTGCAGAAGAGATCAATGCTCCGGTCATCTGTTTAAAACTCTCCACGTTATTTATCTACTTATTTTTAGATTTAAGAGGATAAGGAGAACATGTTTAACAAAAATATTTCTTAATTTGATTATTGTATAGCGTGTTTGGCAAATACTAGTATTAAAGAATATAATAATAAAATCAATTTATTTGTCTTCAATTATTCAACATAATAATAGTCACATTGTAGGTACATTTCTTGTACAATATATTTAATCTTAGACAAAGCGGCTTCTGACTCAGAAGTCGCAGAAAAACCACGACCCCTGCTATTCTGTCACCACCTTTTCCACACTTAGCATTCCTATAAATAATGACATCGTGCAGCAATATGATATTTGTAATAAAAGAATATCCAAGTGAAGTTCCCAAACTATCCTCAGCACTTAATGCAGTATAGCTGGGTCTCTAGTTTTCATATTTTTTAACTGGACAGTTGAAACAAAGCAATAGGAAGTGTACCGGCGCCAGAACGAGTTCCCAAAGCCAGTAACGGCGCACGGTCCGATGCGCCCACGCATGTCGCCTCCATACATGAACCGTGAATGAAGATGCTTTTCCTCTACCAATGTTATTCGATACTGGGCCGAAAATGTGAGTTTGTTTGTTGTATTTTCCCGCCTAAGTTGTAATTTATATTTTTAAAAAATAATAATGAAATCCTATACACACTTAACTTGTGCTATGCGTCTAGACAATAATAGGTATCTAGATAAACGAATACAGTAAGAAATCTTGTAATTTGAAATATAAGGTCAAGTCTTCATTATAATAATAAAAAAAATTTCAACATATTTTTTTACTTGACATTATTTAAATTAAACAAACGAAATACGACATAATTTCTATACTATTCTAACTATATAATAACTCAAACGAAACTCGATCACGTATAAAAAATCAAGACAAACAAATGGTACAAAAAATTGTTATCTAAATAAAATATCGCTAGAACTCTTCTGTTTCGTAACTGAATTAGCATACACAATTAAATGTGGGCGTGTGTTGATGATGCACGTGGGTTTACTTGTAAATACTTTCAATAGCCCTACTTCGCCGTGCCTCAAGTATTTTTAAACTTTCCAAATATCTTCGTGTTACCTATTTTAATACTTCACCAAAGTAAATGGAGATTTTGGTACTTTATTTTTAAAAAAATGGTATACAAATTTCCGTGTGGCAACGGTCTAGAATAGGGCCACCCCCTGTCATCTCATCGGGAGTCGTAAGAGTTAACAAAATCTTCAAAATATGGAGATTTGGAGTGAATGGCAAGGGGATGCACAAAAGATCTGACCTAGCAAATCGATACCAGAAGTATCAATTAACGTAAGGGACATTTTGACGAAAATAAGTTATATATATCATTGGATCCAGAATTTTGCGCTCTATCGATTGGTATTATAAAAAAAAATCTATCGTTAAAAAAAGAGCCCTTACAGTAAAAATTTTTGGCCTGCGTAAAACGATTTATGACAGAAAAATTGATGTAACAGACATTTATATATTATTTCTCTGAAAAATAAAGTAAGTCATAGTATTAAATAATTTACACCCTTACCTTAAACCTCAAATCAGTCGATTTAAATAACATGTCCCTTACTTTAATTCAAGATTATTGTTTTTTCTAAATTATTAATTGTTTGGGCACCTTCGCAATGGCCAAGTTTCATAGAGAGCGCTAGAAAACAGCCTAAGCCATATACCGTAAGTGTCTTAGAGCATACAGATTTCATTAACTTCCAGGATCTGGCGGATTCTGTATTCACTCAAGCTACTATTAAAAATAAAGATCTGCGTATGAAAAACATAAGAGTGTGCACATTTAAAAAAAATGCTTTGACGAAAATTGAAGTTAAATATACAATGTTAGAGACTGGTGATACTTACGACATAGAGCTCTCCAAAGAATTAATTCCAAAGAATTTTAATGCAAGAGGAAAGGGTAAAGGGATTGAGAAAAGAAGTGCTGCTAGAGGTAAAATTAAAAAAAATATAGACAACAAAAATGAATCTGCAGCTGAAAGTACTAGCAATGACATAAGTCAAAGGAACACAGACAATTTGCCATCTCTATATAAAGAGAGGCTCCCAATTTCCATTCCAAAATACAATGATCTCAAAAAATTGTGCGACACGGGCATAATACCAAAAAGATTTCATGTTGAATATTTGAACCTGCCGACTAAATCGTCAGTTAAAGATACCCTCATTGAAACTGACGACGATGAAGATGTGAAGACAGCTGATGACGATAACTAGATAAAATACCAAATAGAAAAAGTTATTTCAACCCTTCCGATTTCACCATTAAAAAAGTTTAATTTACTAATAGTTATCATCATAATCTGTCTGCCCATTCCTAATTATTATATATTTATTCTTGTAATAATATATATATTAGTGTTCATGTTTTATATTATTTTAATCATTTTTTTCTTCAGTCAATTCATATTTTTTCATCGTCTTTCGTTTCCAGTACATTCATTCAATTACTCAATAAATAAGACTGTTGATTAAGTTTGAGAAAATATTTTTTCTTTTTTTATTATAAAACCAATGAAACGTAAATATTAAAAGTACATAGTTTGTACAACTGTTAATTAAGGCCTTAGCTTTGTTCAATCATGAGAGATCATGGAGTCAAATACATAATTATATTTTTTTAAATTGAATAAAAGGTGTGTAAGACTGTTAATTTGAAGACTGTTAATTTTAGGACATTTATTTAAACTTAACAAAAACTGTTATATTGTTGTTATTATTGTGTGTTGAATTTATAATAATTACGCAGACATAAAAGTCGAAAATAATAAAAATATTTTAACAAGAAATCGTTTTATTTTTGTATCCCTAAATTTCATTTAAATTTGTGATAGCTAAGCTCATTAATCATGCAAAGAACCTATTTCCAAAGTATCAAAATACCATAATTTTAGTAGATAATCTATAGTTACATCAAACTGCAATACTATAAAAGTTCTTTACAGTAGAATTTCGTATAATTTTCTATTTCTTTGCTGCTTACGCTATGCTTGACGGTTTACACATAAAATATTGGTAACGTAAGGCACAACTAAACATATTTTTTTAATGTAAGGGACATGCTATATTTTAAACCGCTGGGTATTCCAAAATATTAACTTTATAGCATGAAAGAAGAAGAAATTCTAAGAAACTTTGTCCTAGACATAATTAAAATAGGAAGCACCAGTTAAAAGTTATAGAGACATTTAAAAAAATAAAATCGTTTTTTGGCTCTCCTGAAAATACGTGTTTTGTCCCTTACATTAATTGATACTTCTGGTGTCGAAATGCTGAGATGGGTCATTTTGGTGCATCATACAATGAATTATTTATTATTGTAATAATTAGTTTGTATCCACAAATTTTATGATGCACCAATAAATGATTATTGTTATTATTATTATTATTACATAAGTCAAAGTGCGCCACGAACAGACTGTGGCCCCCGTGACAAGATAAGAATCGACGAAGAGAAATTCTACCAGATGATGGGCAGCAGCGTCACCCTGCGTTCTAGCTTGTACTGCCACCAACCCGCTTGTCCAGTTATGGGCGCATACCCACAAGATGATGTAATATATTAAAGAGACCAATGTTCAGCAGTGGACTTGTTGGGGCTGATGAACTGGAAGTTAATCATCTCGTCCCATTACTGAGTACGGGACTCCTCTCAAGCGCCAAGGTGAGAGCATAATGGGTCATACTCCACCACGCGTAACCAGTGCGGACTGGCGGAAATATACAAAGTTGAGACTTTACTATTATAACGCGATTGGGGGTGCGACATGGTACTATAGTTCTTAAACTACTTCTAACAGGGTCCATGTTAGAAATAGTTTAAGCACTATAGACTACACACCCTATAGCACTACACACTCTTTGCTCTCTAAACTCTTGGAAAAACCACGTCAGAAACTTAAGAGTACGACAGAAGGTTCGTTTTGAAACGCACCGGACACTGTTCTGTCATTTTTAAGTCAAGACAATGAACTCTCTGCACATGGCGAGCAGTATTAAGGGAAGAGGCCAATGGCATCTTAATAAAGACTCCTTAAACACACTCCATTATACAGTTATAAATTATATTATGCTCCATCAATTAATGTTCAGCCATGTCAAGACTATGGTCATCAGTCTTGACACTAAAAAGGTCAAACTCCAAACTTTTTTCAATCTCCATTATAACGGTTTTACATAAATTAGTCACATTAATTGTGGCGTTATCTCAAGTCTGGCATGTTCGATCACAGCTAATGTGACAATGACAAGATATATCGATGTTGCAGTTAATCTGGAATGTTGTCAACATGGAACAAGTACAGTCTTCCACAAAAAAATATAAGCTTGGGATTATTTACATAATCTTTTTCAGGCGTCATGTTAACGCGTGTAGTAGCAATTCTTACCTATTTATTTGTTATAACTAGAAATTGGCAAAAAATTCTTATTACAGATATAAAAAATATCTTATTCGAAGCTAGCTGCTCATTAAAAATGTATCGTTACTTTGTCAACATTTAATATACTGGTTAGTTTTTTTTAATGAAAATTCAAGATATTCTTCCAATTTAATGTACTTTATCATACAGCAGCATTTTTAATAATAGGGCGTATATCAATTTTTAATTAGCGGGAGTCTACCAAGATCTGAGATCAACCCCACCTGCAAGTAGTGCACCTGCCGATCAATAGACGACGCACTGGCAAACATAACAGTTCCCGGTAAGAGGCAATTGGCTTGCCAGCTATTACGTGGGACCAACATTATAAATAGCGAAGCCTTAGCGTATACTATGCCTCTGCCTACCTCTTCGGGGAACATACATACATTCATTAATTCATGCCTGTTTCCCTGAAGGGGTAGGCAGAGGCATAATATACGCCCACACTTCGCCAATTATATAGTTGCTCCCACGTAATAGGTGGCGAGCCTATTGCCGCATTTCGGACACTGTTTTCCTTCGGGGAAACGGGCGTGAATATGTACACTTTATTTATAAGAGATAATGTTTTAATAATAATAATAAACAAAATACACAAAATAAAATCAAAAAATTAATTAAGTACCTATATAATCTAAAATACTTAAAACATATTGCTTAAAGAAACCACTCGAAAATAAACGTAAGAATAATCTGGAATTAATTATTTCAAAATGTCGTCGAATAAAAAAAGCAATCGCGAATCCCTAAGCAGATTACCGTAACGTCTGTTTAGTCCCCCTAAAGTAATTGACTGGCGAATTGCACCATTCTCAAAGCCCCCAGTGATTTGATGGAAGTTTTGCTTAATGATTGTAGATTCAGAAATTGAATTTATTTGTTCAAATTTTAAAATTTTAGACTAAATGTTTGGGTGCCAGTTATTACCAGTACCTTAATTTACTGATAGTTTGATGATACAGCTTTCGGAGCTTATGCTGTAAAGGGGCTGAGTTAGTACGACCACACTGGTCTCCACCTTGTCGTGGTGGGGGGGCTGACTAGGTACCCGGTAGGGCGCAGGAGGCGCCAGGGAAAAGGTAACACCCAGAGATTGGCGACTCTGGGTGCCCTTAGTACTGACTACCGGGGGGGAAACTAAGAGGGACCTGTGGAGGGCGTAGCGGGCGGGCCAGGAGGGCCCGTCAAGCAGCGCCAGGAGGGTCTTATGCAGCGGGGGCAGCGGGCCCCTGCTGTCTAACCATGGACCCTCCGAGAAGTCGGCCACACGCGCTATGGTCGCACAAGGAGTTAGGAGGGGCGCGTCCACTGCGTCTCTCTGAGGAGGTCCTCCCGGTTTTGGTCTGGGGGACGTTGGACGCGGGTGGGGTGTCAGAGCTGCAACCCAGGTACTGGCCCCCCGCCTCTTTCTCAACAAGCGGCGGGCTTCGTCGGAAGATTTTTAGTGGGTATTATTGCTGGCGGTCGTGTCTGCCGGTGGTGAGTCCCACACACCTCTCTCGGTCCCCCTTTGGCCGGGAGACAGTGCGTAAATGCATTTTGTTACCGACGTAAATCAAAAAAAAGAAGTACGATCACATTCACGCTTTAATTTTTATTTTTTGGACTGCATCGACTGCTTAAGCAGGATGTAGTCATTTTAACGTATCACATTAACGAAATAAAACAAAAGTGAAGCGTTTGGACGCCAATTTGGACTGTATTATCAAGCGCTTCCTGATTCAGAACGCACTGTTTGCCCTTGGTACGCATTATTTGGTAGTTTACTCAAAAATCACGATAAAGACCATAATATGATAATTAATGATTTTTGGAGATAGATGGTGGAATTGATAAAGTTAAATAATGTAAGATTTAGTTTTAACAAGTTTTATTAATGTAAATTTTTTATTTGTCTTTAGTATTTTGATGATGATTGATTGCAACTCCCCTCTCTTCAGTCTTAAAGTTGCGTACCCGACAGGGTCCATAAAATTGGTTCCAAAATTGTATAACACCTATGTACACATTATGGTTTAGCAATAAATAATTTGTACTTGTATTGAATCTATAGGGTCAAAAAACACCACACACCTGCCTCAGCTGAACCAAAAAGTTTTGTGTCAAGGTAGTTCAACTATTGGACCTATTAACATATTGAAGCAATGATTGTGTCAAAAATACAGTTAAATAAAAAATAAAATTGTATTCCCAGTCTCCATTTTCCCTTGCCCTTCCTTTATATAAACCACGGCAACTGCTACCCATAACCAACAAAAACATTATTATTGAAGAGAGCAATTTTTGACGTCTGCCTGTCGCGCTAAAAGCAGGGGGCTTATCAAAATGTTTCCCTTTCAGATTATGTCTATTCACAGAAGCGAATGGCAGGACCGGGTTCTGGGTGGTATTTATCATGGCGGCCCTCTACCTTTTTTCTGTGTATTAGTTTCTGCATGTACACTGGCATTTTTTACGCAAACTAGCCTATTTTTTTTTATATACCTCTAGGTGGCATTCAAGCAAAATGATGCCTGATTGTAATTCCTATCTTATATCCATTGTAAAAATTCTGCTTAGTTTAGAGTTAGAATCACTGTGTGAGTTGTACAAGAATATATATTTATTTAATCTTCACACTAGATTAATAGAATCAATAGAAATTTTTGCACAAGCATACACAATTTGTGTAATAATATTATTGTTTCCGCGGGACTTCAGCGTTAAATTATACAAAATAAACTCATTTTATGTCCGTCTCTTTTGAATTTCTCTCGCGAAGATAAAATTATAATAATATGTAAACAGACGAACGCTCTGGTGAACACAAAAGTTTCCGAAAAGCGGCATTAATAGCCTCGCCACCTAGAACATAGGACCTTCAATCTAATTGGCGAAATGTGCGCATATATTATGCTTCTGCCTACCTCTTCGAGAAAATAGGCGCGATTGTATGTATGTTTGTATATGTGTAACAAAGAAATTCTTTTAAAATAAATTGTCCCCTTGTACTAGTGTTTTATGTGTTACATTTACATTCAATTGTGTTCCCAACTAACAATGAAATAAAAAAAAGTATGTATGTATGTATATGCGTAAGAAAAAAAATCTTTGGAAATAAGTAGTCCCCTTGTACTTGTAGAAGTGTTTTATGTGTTACATTTACACTTAATTGTGTTCCCAACTAACAATGAAATAAAAAAAAGTACAAGTAGTTTCGGATTTTAACAGTCCAACTACAGACATTTAGTAAAAGCGCACAGACGTACACACAAGTGCCTCGGCTACATATGTGCGGCTGTGGTCGCTCTATCATTTTATTAGCCGTACGTGTCGGGGATACAGAATGCACTGCACCTAGGGGAGAGGCTGTGTTGGTAGACACTGTAGCTAGAATCTGTATACCGAGGCACAGAAATACTGCATTGGTCTTGTAAAACTAAGTATGTTACTTTTAATTATAATAACTTTTTCGACACATTAAATGCTATCGATAATGGACACAATAAAAATCTAGTGCTTGTTCGGTAATTTGGCGCTCAAATACTTAAGTAAACAAGCCATATTATCAAGATAAAAAGAATTCGAGTATTAGTATAACTTAAAACACACTATTCATCATCATCATCATATCAGCCATTTGAAGTCCACTGCTGAACATAGGCCTCCCCAATTGCTTTCCACGTAGATCGATCATTTGCCGCTTGCATCCACCGGCTCCCCGCCGCCCTGTCCAGGTCATCGGTCCATCGCGTGGGAGGCCGCGTTCTACTACGCTTGCTGATTCGTGGTCGCCATTCTAGAACCTTAGCGCCCCATCGGTCGTCGGTTCTTCGAGCTATGTGCCCTCACTGCCACTTCAGCTTGCAAACTGAACACTATTCATACTGAACGATTATTATTTAATATAAAACCATTTTTAATAAAATCTATACTGGTATATTTAGATAAAAACATGTGAAAAGTGTAAGTTTTGCAAACCAGTCCTGTGAAACTAAAAGCAGTATTCAAACTAAATTCTTTTTTGCTTTTATATTTGACTTGGTACTGAAATGATAAGGAAGTCTGTCCCCAGGTCTCAGGACAGTAGTTTGAGAAAATTGATCAGAGTTAAATAATCGCAATATAAATACGAAAATATATTTTGTTCAGCAAACACATTAAACCCTATCTGTCCTAGACACAATATTTGTTCCCTATTTTAATTTCAAAGACTATTATCATGAAACAGTCAAACCAACAAAAGACGTTATTCTATTTGCTTTCGTTCTTGCAAGTAATAATAGCATATCCCTATATAAATTATATAACATGCAATAAAACCAATACTGTCAGATGTGTAGAAAAAGTTATTTGAAATACACATACCGTGCAGCCTATCAGCAGTCGAACCAAGAAATTTGGTAAGTCGTTTCTAAATAAGACCATTAAGCTCTGGAATTCGCTGCCGGCTCATAATATGTAACAATGTAATGTAATAATATGCAACTACTATGGCGAGTGTTCTGAGGAGCTTTTCGATCTCATCCCGCCCTCTCCTTTCCTCTCCCGAACAACACGTGCTGGTCTTCGAAACCATCCTCATACTGTGCAGAATATCAGCACTCGAACTAAGAAATTTGGGAGGTCGTTTCTGAGCAAGACCACTAAGCTCTGGAATTCGCTGCCGGCCCATGTGTTTCCTATTTCTTATGATCCCGGGTCTTTTAGGCGGGGCGTGAAACGGCATTTTAGCAGGCCGTAATGAGTGGATGCGCTTATTTCATGTTATAAAGCGCTTTCATTTTCTTATTGGACTGCATCGACTGCTTATCATCAGGCAGGATGTAGTCATAATGACGTGTCACATAAAAAAAAAAAATGTGTGTCCTAGTTCCTAAAATCCGCGGCGTGGCGTGCGGGGCGTGAAGCGGCATTTTAGCAGGACGTCATGAGTGACTGCGCTTTGTACCGTACTTAATTTACGATATGAAGCGCCTTAATATTTTTAACTGCATTGACTGCTTATTATCAGGCAGGATGTAGTCATTATGACGTGTCATATTAAAAAAAATCTATGGTGAATTTTCCGTCTTTGAGAGTTTATACTGGTCCCAGTTTTGTAATCAATAACCCAACCCGCCGCCGCCCTCCTCTCAACGGCACTTGACCGTATCAACCAGCCGCACTAACATACTGCCCTGGATTTGCACGCCTTTTACTAAGAACCTCTTTAACAATGGACAAAAGTAGATTTATTTAGATAATATGGCGAGGTTTGTAATGCTGTCTGACCTCTGTCTTCCATCATTGTTTCTAGATAAACGCTATATCGTCGTCAAATCGCTGAGGTGTCTTATACTCGTCGCAAATGTTGATTGTTTATAGAAAATATAATATCCTGTTTAAGACTTGTAAGTATCAACCCGTTGCACGCACTGTCCCGGATTCACACGCCTTTTATAAAAACATTTTGTAGCATTGTATAAAAGAGGTTTTTAAGGTTTAAAGAGGTTGTATAAAAGAGAGAGGAGATAACATTATTAGAGGGAGCTCTGATAGATAGATACTGGGTTGTCGGAAACACTCATCGAAGTAAAGCAGAGTTCACAGATGGTAATCATTGGATGGTTGACCGTTTGTGTGGCATTTAATGTCGAGCGCTTCCATGCTTCGGACGGCACGTTAAGGCTCTACGACATTACCACTATATAGCTAGCTTTAATATAAGAGCGTGACACTGCTAACACGAGTATTTTATTACTTATTGGGACATACCTAAAATTACTTGTAATTGACTTAAGCAATAACATTTTTTCATTATATTTTATTATTTTAGATGTGCTGGTGTCATATTAGAAGTATCTTTGAACAGCTAGAAAATATCAAGCAATTGAACATTATGCACCTGCCTCCGCCAATCCGCACTGAGTCAGCGTGGTAAAGTATGATGTCATTCCTCTCACCCTGGTTTTTAAAAAGAGGTGAAAAAGGTGACGCGTACGATGCCGCAGTCAAAAGCTAATAATTTATAAATCAACACACTGTGTTACACACACTTACTGAAGTGCAGACGTATTTTAAGTGTAGATAAAATAAATGCAAAACAATGAAAAAAAAACAAAACTACTGCTTAAACGAACTAGTCTGTATAATACATATTATATTTAAAAACGTCAAAGTATGTGAGAAAAACGGCCCTACGCCACAACGGTACAACTCAAAAACATTATATTTCCTAAACTACTATATTAACAGTCGCAGAATGGAAATCGAACCGTGGACCGCGGAGTGCGTGATATACCGACCACTTCCCCGATTGGGTCCCGCTGAGAAATGGACCTCTCCCGACTGTAGTGGAACTTACCAATCTCATTTTATTACTTGGATAGGATATTTTTTTATGCAAACCTAAAAGTATTACTTAATTTATATGTGATTCTTTATAATATCTGTTATTTTATAGTCAAATGATTAATTAGGACAATAATGAATGTGTTATAATAGATCTTAAATGATAATGTTGAAGCCAGCATGGCATGGCAAACTAACATTAAATTATTTAATATCAAAATTTTTTAGGAATGTGTAATTGATGCCCCTATATTACTTATTATTATATAAAATATATCATCATAAGTATCCTAACAAGACCTTAAAAGCCAAAGCCAACCTCACCTGCAAGTGCTGCACCTGCTGGTGAACGAACAACACCCATAAAAGTTCCTGGTAAGCGGCAGTAGCCGCGCCATCTATTACGTAGGACTAAGAATATATCGCACAAAATGTAGGCGTATTATATGCCTTCGGGAAAACAGGCGTGACTATATGTACATATGTTTGTAAGTCTGTAAAAAACAAAGTTCTGCAACCAATGTTTCTGTCGTTGGGTACCGCCACTGATAAAAGTCAGAATACACAAGTGTTTATTAAGATCAACTCGGAATACAATTTCAAGAGATGCTGAGAAGACATCAGCAACCACACTACGAGCGGGAAAGCAGCGCCATTTTTATAAATATTCTTAAACATACCACACATGATCTTCTAGCTCCGAACCACATACACACTTCATATACTTTTTTTTTGTTAAAACTACTTATGTACTAAAGAAAACACTTCAAACTAATACAATTAATTGTACCCAAAACCAACACCTTTTGAACAGAATACCGAATTAACTTTCAATCCATATCTAAATCGTGATCTGGGAGTTGTATCGCTTATTTAGTAGTCTTGTCAATTGCTCTAAGGTTAAGCTGTCATTATAGTTTAGTGTAGAATACATTTCTTGTTGTATCATATGTTTTTACGTAGTAATATAGTTAAGAAAAAATATAAATTTATACAAGTTGACATTATGACATAATAAAAAAATTGCTTCACGTCAAAAATTAACTAAAATCAGTCAGTAAGTCAGAGCTCGCGGCCGCTGTGTGATAAGACTTTTATCAGGGTCGAGTGGAGGAAGAAAGTAAGTACCTAATTGAATTAATAGAGCCTTAAGTGTTATTCATTAGAACCGCGACTGGTGGAGATGTAATTATATTTCCGCATTCATTATTTGCATCAGTTTGCGGGGTTTTTTCCGATGTGATATGTTTCGATCTTGCTTTTTATAAAGTCAAGGGTTACGCGGTTGTCTATGAGTGCCGAAGGTTGTCAAAGATATTGTCATTACTTTCAACTTATGATTATTGTACACATTACTTTAGACTTATAAGCAGACTTGATCTGGGCACTAAGCGTAAGTCTAGGGTACAACTGGGATCAGGCTAGGACGAAAATGATCCAATAATTAAGACTAAATCTTAACCTAGATCTTTCAGACAGTAGCGCTCGTAGCTCTGCGGTGCTGAAGCGCTCATAGCTCTGCGGTGCTCGGTAGTCGGAAATGATAACCAAAGTACAGCAGAGTTTACAGAGGTCAGTCCTTGGATGGGTGACCGTTTGTGTGGCATTTGACATCGAGCGCTTCCGTGCTTCGGAAGGCATATTAAGCCGTTGGTCCCGGTTATCACTAAATGTGGTAGTCGTTAAGTAGTTAGAGGCCTAATGGGCGGCTTGAAAAAATCTAACATTAGGATGCCATACACCTGCCTCCGCCAATCCGCACTGGGTCAGCGTGGTGGAGTATGACCCAATACCTATATATAATTAATATGTGAGAGGAGGCTCGTGCTCAGTAGTGGGACGTTAATGGGCTGAGATGATGAAACCATAACAAGATGGACGCGTTCTGCAAAGGACCAGGATGATTGCCGCTTTTTGGGGGAGGTCTACGTTCAGAAGTGGACAATAAACTGATTAATTAAAACCTTAACCACGATAGAAATATGAACAAGGAATCAAAGCTCATTATAGCGTAACTTTGTCGTTGAGTGCAATGGTACGAGAAATCACTGCTTGAGCGTAAAACAGTACTATATTACTAATACGGCGGGTAGACGTATTTTTTTATACTTGGTTGTAATGCGATCGCTTTGTAGTACTTTAAGCAGACATAGTGTTATGATATTATTATATTTATTAAACTGTACCCGTTATGGGTACAAGTTATTCAAAATTTTCTTAGTTAAGGTTACTGTATTGCAGCTAAGTGTATGCCGTTTTATTGATATAAATAAAGAATTTTATTATTAGTATTATTAACAGTTGTAAGTGACATAGCATGCGCTAAACTGAACTCACTCGTACATACAACTTTAAAATCCACCCACATATACAAATCTTCAACACTTTACCGGAAAATCAGAGGCTTTTGAAAGTCAAACTTTCAGTTCCACTCCAGTTCATGCAGTGGGGTCCCAGCGTCCGTGAATTACTTTATCCAACAGGTGTCGCCGCCTGGCGGCAGGTGTGCGCAACTTCCACGCCAACTTGTTCAAACGTATTATAATTTTATGCCAAACAAATATATTTGGCGAAGTAAATTTGCAACTGTGCTAATATTTTCTGTGTACTGTGTAGTGTGTACTCGGCAGTTGTTTGGAGTTAAATAAGTGCAGTGCATTCAGCATTTGTACTAGTGTAGCCACTAGGTGGAAAAAACTATGACCAAGAAGTTAGGCAGATTTGACAGTGATCAGTCCATGAATTGGCGACTGCTTGTATCGAATTTCAGATCGACACGAACGTCCAAAGACCAACAACTTAATATCTGTTGGTCTCGGTTATAAGGTAGTCTTTCAGACAGGTGACAGGTTTTGGGAGGCTAAGAAAATTCCAAAGGCCTGAGGCAATTTTGGAATTGTTTTTTAATCTGACCAATCATAATGGCTATTTCTTGAAATTTAGTAATGGGTGCAACCTTATTAAAGTAAAACCGTGGCATAATTTATATTAAATATACGAAAAGAACCCTCTGAACCTTCCACACAGAAAACTTTCCCTCCCAATAACAAACGACATATAGAAACATGAATATTTCTCTAAAACCTACAGGGAAAACATATTTTTTATGAAATTTGTAAAGTTGACAATATCCGCAATCATACGGAGCTGGTGAGGACCGGAGCCTCCGGAAGGTCGGCGGACCCTCGTTACTGCCTTCCGACCGCACTGCGTCCGGAACTACGGGACAGACAACTTTCGGTTGCTCCCAAATTTGTTTTTCAGTTCATGGTTGCTTTTGATAAAAATTGCTCCCTTCGACTTGATTCTACCGTCCTTAGGTACTTCGACAGTCCTTACTTGTAATATTATCAACGCAAAACTGAGACAAGCAACTTTCGTTTGTTTCTAAATTTGGTTTCCAGTTCACGGGTGCTTTCGATAAAAATCGCCAGACTTGATTTTTCTTTCCTTAGCTAGATCGATATCTATATAATGTTGAGCTTGTTTGTCACGCTTACTGAGTACATGTCTTGTCTCAGTAATCATGATAAGAGAGATATGAATTATACTCCACCACGCTGATCCAGTGCGGATTAGGTGAAGCAAGTGTACGCAGAGTACAAGAACAAAACGTGCTCGTTTTGTTTGAATCCGATCGTGTGCAATAACCTATGTTTAAGTCACAGTAATTATCATTTCGTGATTTTATTAACGAAGACACATACCGTCGAATAAGCATGATAACAACTTCTCCCACATCCACTTATGACAGCTTGCATAAATCCGATCCGCATAAAACTACTATAGCAGCTGGGAAAGGAATGGACTGTAGATAATGCTGAATGAACTTTTGAACCGTAGAGATATTTGGAAGTACAAAATATTTTATTGCAAAATGAGATTTAATTTTTATTACTGATTTGTAAACCTTTACAATGAGTGAGCCTCATTCGGAACCTAATTCAGACTGGAAGATAGTCAATAAATTGACAGTATGAAGTTCGCTATTACTTTTGTACATAATTCAAGATGACTTTTCGAAACGCCGTGTCACAAATCGTGCAAAAGTAGAACAAAACTAACAAGACAAATTCTTTGTGGTTTCAAAGAAAGACTATCGCCTCCTTTATATTAATTAAAAACAAGACGGAGCAACAGAAACGATTACAGTTAAAAAGTTTTAATAAGTCACACCGACTCAGGAAGTTCGCGCTGGCTTCGGCCGCCTCATACCGGTTTATTCCGGATTATTCCAGACCATCCTTAATGACTTCTGGCAGTTTTTGTTATTTTTTAGTCTCTTAATATGAAAGTAGTATCTACTTATAGATATTACTTCCATAGAGTGCTCTGCTCGCGAGGTAATAGCATTTATTAGGAAAACTAAAATGTTTCATTTATATTGTAAAACTTGTGATAGCTTGATTTAAACCATCTTTAAAATACAAGATAATACCCAAATAATTTATTGATTCAGGCGTTACTTTAGGGAAATTATGAATTGTTTCTAGATTTTTCGGAAAATTATAGTTGCGAGGTAATTATCAGAAAGTTTTTGTAATCCATCACTTGCTTATAAGACGAAAGAAATACGTCTGCTGCGTTCCCACAATCTCTTTAAGTTTAAATTATGTGAACTATTGATAGAAAAATTCTACCATAATGTCAAAGAATATTTAAACGACTTATCACTAACACACACACTTACACTTCACTCCAGAGGTCGTGGGTTCGATTCCCACACAGGACAAATCTTTGTGTGCATGAACATGAATATTTGTTCTGGTCTGGGTGTTTTCCTATGTATATTATGTATGTATTTACAAAAAAAAAAGTATTTAAGTATGTTTATCCGTTGTTTAGTATCCATAACACAAGTTCTTAATGATACTTATCTTGGAACTAAATAATTGGTGTAATTGTCAGAAAATATTTATTTATTATTTATTTATTTATTTATCACTATAAACTTTTGACAAAGTTCGACTTGTTAGTATTACTTTTAAAATACATAAAATCTGATTTCGTGTTATATCAAATTGCAACTATTGTACGCCCATGAGGCAGACCACACCTAGATCTAAACCTGTACTATAACACCTATCCTGTAACCTGTGTTTGCAATAAACTATTTTGATTTGATTTGATTTGAAGATAAGACGTTTTCAAGTCTAGTAAAAGGGAAAAACGAACCAGCAGTTCATTGACATAACAGTCATGCATAATCCAAGAAGCTAATGACTAAGATAAACAGCATGCTGCTTTTATATAAAAATGTTGCAAATACGATATAATATGGCTCGCTCTGCAAAGAAGTTATCAGATTTCATGTAGCGCCAAGCTTCTTACTCTAAAAGCCCTAACTAACAAACTCTACACCTAAGAGAGGTGTCAGTACGGGCGTTGTCTGTGTGTCGACAGAGCGGTAACGTTCCGTTTAGTGGAGTGAAGGCTTGAAGGAAAGCAGAAATAATGTACAAGAAAACCTTTAAGTCTACAGCAGAGTCAAAAAAACAAAGAGATCGACAGTTGATAATTGAAATGTAAGTTTGTAAAAATTTTGTTACAATGGTGTTGTATTGTTTTTTTTATGAATCATTGAATTGATGACGCACCGCAGATGCAACGCCTCTTGCAACAGTTAAAACGTAAGTAAAATGCTTATATTCTAAGCAGAGATTTGTACTGGTTAAGTTTGAATTCAGTGGAAAAAAAATATTTGTCCAAACTCTCAACCTGTATAACCTCAGAATACAAACTGTATAAAAACTGTTCTTTGCGAGCAATGTAAAATTTAACTACCCAAAATTCATGAAGATAAAGTACGTTGATGGTAACCGCTTGCATGCGCACCGTTTAGTACTCTGCAACTACGGCAGTTTGCATGATGGGCCCGACAGATGGCGCTTACAGCCGTCTCATAACGTTTGTCACTTTAAAACTCTGGGAGTGTACTTACATTGTGTATTGTTTCGCTTATAACTTTGTGTAGGAGTATTAAGTTATCCTCTAAGACTAGAAATGTACTTTAGAGGCAGTCGTATCAAAGTTCAATCTTCGGAAATAAATTGGAATGAAGTTAATTAATTTGCTAATAAACATTGCAAAATAGTAAATCATATTGTCCAAGCATAACATTATATCTGTCAGTCTATTATTGAATCAATTCAATTGGCTTCGAATAAAATATTTTGACTTCCAGATGCGTACAAAATGCGATGTCTACTTGCGTAAAAGCGTGTAATTTGATTGTACTATGAAATAATAGTCTTACGTCCATAATTAGTAAGCATAGTCTATAATTAGTAATTAGGGGTAAGCAGAAGCCTTGTTAAAACTATGTATAAAGGATCACAGTAGTTATTGCAAAGCTCACTGTTAGCACACAGATCTATATAATAATAATATAATTGGAACTTTTTATTCCTATCATTACTTTATATATCAATTTAATTAATTTATTTAATAAAAAGGATCACCAACATGACATATACCATTACAAAATAAACAATAAGAAAGTTTAAAGTTCGTAGCTAAGTATTGTCACAATTACTGGAGATCACAACATGCAATAACATGTTTACTTATAAAAAAATCGACCATTCACACACATCACACACACAAATACTTACACTCTTACATATATACATATAATCACACCTGTTTCTCCTGTGTTTCAGAGGCATATTAACCTTACGACCACATTTCGCTAGTTAGGTATATGGTTGGTCCCCACGTAATAGACGATGAGCCTATTTCCGCTTACCGGGAACTTTTATAACTGCCAGAGCCTCATCAGTTGATCGGCAGGTGCACCACTTGCAGGTGAAGTTGGCTTGGGCTTTTGGGAAGAAACTAGCTGCTAAAATTAAGTTAAAAAACTACTTTAAAAGACAGGGTGCAGAATCCTATATATATAATAAAAAATAATAATAATTACTATGTCGAATTATATACCATTTGCAGTATTGATACCCAGTATATCTCAATCTCCGTCTCCGAAGTGGGCACTCCGCCTGGGCGCCGAGAACAAGGCTACATGCAAAGTTTAAATTGCATATAGATTTGTTCCCGTGTTTGTTCCCGAGAGTTTAAACTTGTTTCTGGACGCATATATCCTTTAGGGTAACAGGATTAAAGATTTTTTATAGGTCATTAGTTATTTGAGCACACCTATCGAACAGTAATAGTGTAATACCTATCGTTATTTCAACTTTTCAGTTGTAATTTTTATGATCTGTAATTTTTGCATTAACAATTTATTTACAACTTGAATAATCGCAGACAATCTCAAACAACATGATATTATGGAGTTGAAAAAAATATATGATAATTAAATTTTAATATTGTATTAAGAGCCTACAAAGATCTTAGGAGACCGCGCCAACCTCGCCTGCAAGTGGCATCGGTAGTGGTACACCGATCAACGGACGAGCCTGTGGGAAACATAAAAATTCGCAAAGAAGTGGCAATAGGCGAGCCACCTATTAAATAGAACCAACTATTTAGTTGGCAAAATGTGGGCGTATATATGCATCTGCGTATTCCATTGGGAAACAGGCGTGGTATAAATAATATTTATTTAACTCTTTATTGCACATAAAACAAAAATAACAAAACATTACAAATAAAAAGGACATGTACAAAGGCGAACTTATATTACATACTCTATAAGAGATCTCTTCCAGCCAACCTCATGAGGAGTCAGAAAGATAAAACAAGGATAGGTAAAATACATATGCAAAAAAACATATTATATATATTACATATATTTATGCTAACCCAGTCCCACTAAGAGGCACTTAGCTAAAGAACCAAGGTAAGAGAGTTTCAGGCATACTCCACCACGCGGATCCAGGTGCGGTTGATAAAGGCAGGAGTGTGTGTTATTGGTAAGATCATTTCAAGCCAATTAGTATTTTAATTCCTTAATCACATACTTAAATATACGACACAATATTTCATAATATTTTTATAAAACAATTTAGGTACTTACGCTTTTTTCACAATTTGAACAGCTCTGTAGTACTTAACATTGCTTACCTGTAACAAAGATAATAATTATAAGTAAAATCATAATAACATAGGTCCTTCCTCTATTTATTTATTAAATATGTATATTTGTGTCAATGTACATGTATGTGTGTAATTTTACGTGGTGCATTTTAATTAAGGATTAAATTTTATGTAAGTATGTATATCAAAACTAAATATATTTTCTTTTGCTCGCACCGCCTTTAATGGCTCTGCTAACCGCAAGGTTAACTAATAGAGTGCCTTATGGCATTAAGTTCGCCTATTGTACATTTGTTTTTATTTACGTGTGTGAAATAAAGATTTAAAAAATAAATCGATCGAAGGATCCTAGTATAGGTATATAGTGGAGGTAATTCCCCGTCTCGCATTTCCTTCTTCGTGTTTTACCAAAGTGCTACCCCCTCTCATCTCATGGGGAGAGAAGAGTTGACGAAGGGAAATTCTACTGGATACCTGTACCTATTGTACTGGCTTGAACTGCGATCGCCGACCCACCTGCCCAGCCTCCTGATTATGGGCAAATTCCCCAATAGAATGTAATCTATTAAGAAGGCTTATATTCAACAGTAGAATTCTAATACCTGATATTAACCACCATCATTGTAGATCGGGGTCGTATTCTAGCGATTCTCGACCTTGATGGGTTAAAGATTATTCCAAATTAATTACTTTAAGCATATATTTCGGTGACTTTAAGAAAAAAAAATTTAGCTAGCAATATAATAATTTCGTGAAATGCAACCTGCATCTAGATTCCAAAGAAACTTCAATATTTATGAAGTACGACAGTGTTTCACTTCATAAAGCGTTCTCAAAAAACTTAATTAAAACATGCTTTAATAAATATTTTCTCTTTCAAACGGCACCAGTCTGTAGTATGAAAAAGCAATAAATAGTTCCCTCCCGGGCTTCACTTTTGCTCCATTAAAATTAGCCTTTCATTGAAACTTTTCGTATGAGAAGTTCTCGCAAATTTGAAAAAGGCCACACTGAAAAGTTATAAAAAGGCCCGCGAGAAAAGAAAACCTTTTTAGAAGAGTCGCTTATTATTTTTACTTTTTAGTTGTGACTTTGTGTACATAAAGACCCATAGAGTTTTGATTCATTGCACAACGGGTTAGTGCGTTGAGGTTTTAAGTTAGTTTTGTCATCGTTTCACGGTTCTTATAAACGTAGAGATGAGAGATGTACTCTATCAGTCAGAGTTTCGGACCCTGTGTGGATTGGTAGAGATGTGTGGCTTTTTTTTTCGGATGGAAAATCATTAAATGACCGTTTTCCGCTGTGGGTGAAGCGGAAGGGTGCGTCAGACTTTTACTGACTAAAAACCATTCATGTTCCTTCTTGAGCTTGTAAACATCAGGTAACCCTTTCGAACAGTCCCGCAACCTCAGCAGGCTTAGCCTCCTCCAGCTGCCCCTCAGTGTGCTGACATTTCTTTGAGGCATACACAGATGTGTGGCGTTCTGCTGTTAGAAAGTGAGGCGGTTTGAGGTCATACTCCAAAACGCGAATCTATTGCAGAAGGGCGAAGGAAGGTGTGTGGTGGTCTGCGTTTTTATATTTACTAAGCCGCCCAATAGCCCTAAAATTCGACTTGACTGAACTTACTTTAGTAAGAACAGACCAACGCGTTGTGTTGCGTTGCGTTGCAACGGCTTAATGTGCATTCAGAAGCATGAAACAAAAGAGCAACAAAAGAAAAATATACTAACCTTTATCCGCGGCTTCGCTTACGTGACAAAGACATCTAACTAGGAATTTAATTTAATTGGAAATCGAATCTACGTCACAGGGACTACTGACTTTCACGCCAAATTTCATCTCATCCTATTATACCTGACATAACCAAGCTCACTCGTTCCGTAACACTTGAGAAACTCATAAGTAGCCCATCGTTTGAGAGACAGTTGTCTGAGGATGCTGACACAGCCGGATGCTCCATAAACTATTAATATCCCGGGTGGTGGCTGCAACAGACGGATTGTTACGGCTTGCAACGTGAGCTGGGATTCACTGCATTTATTTGATACTAACTGGTGCCCGCCACTTTGCAGGTTAAGTACTTTACACAATTATGTTTATAACTTATAGCCAATGTGTTATTCTGACGTAAAGATGTGATAAGAGTTATAATTTCGTTTATAATATTAAGGAGCATTAGAGGATTACTAATGTTTGACCAAAAAATTATTGACAAATTGTCATTGGACAAACAACGTTTCACCAAATGTTCATTTGGCAAACGAGACATTTGACAAAAGTATCATCTTACAAAAACTCACTTAGAAAATGATCAGCAAACACTGCACTTGTTAAATGTGATAAATATTTAATTGTCAATTGTTCTTTATTAATTTCACCAAATAAAATGTTTCGCAAATTAAGCATTGGTCCAAAATATGTTGTGGCAGCATACAATCATGACAGGTCAAAACTAATACTTTTTGATGGTCAACAATAAAAAACAACCTCTAACAAATTAAACCTCTAACAGATTAAAGGACATTTTATCAAACGTTTTGAGACCAATAGTAGTTTTGTCTAATAAATCAGTTGCCAAATGTTATGTTGGATAACTATGTATAAAATGTAAATTTAAGTGATGATCATTTGGAAAAGCGAGTAATTTGTAAAATTAATAGTAGTACAATGATCAATTGGCGAAACCATTTTACACTTTAAATGACAATTGACAAATAGTCAAGTGTAATTTTGCCAAATGACTTTTGGTCACACAGCAGGACCCCAGCACTTGCTTGCTTAATGACTAGCGCCATACTACTGTGCCGTGTGATACCGGCCATATAATAGTGCCAACCCCTCTCATCTCACGGGGAGTCGTAAGAGTCGACGAAGAAAAATCCTACCTGATGATGGGCAGCAACGACATTCAGCATACTGGCTGAATCTGCGATCACCAACCCGCCTGCCCAGAGTGGTGATTATGGGCAAATACCCCAAATGTAATAAATTATTAAGGATTTTATATGGCTCAAATTATGAACTACTGACTAAGGTTTCTTTTAGCGACTTGAAGGAATTGAATCTCGTCTGGATTCATTGTGGGCGAAGGACTAGCTACCTCTTACAATTTGACACGTTTTATTTAGAGATTTAAGAGCTTCGCGTGCTTTGGACGGCACGTTAAGCCAGAGTAAAAATATATTTAAGACTATGTTGCATGATTGCTATTTAAATGAGTCTTCGTCGGGTTAAGTTACTATCATCTTGCCTGTATTATATTATTTATGTATATACAATACAATACAAATATTTTTATTGGAACAGAAATTGGGTTTACTATAAATTGTGTTTGTTAATAACTACATTAGTCAAGGACTGTGTCGTTGTTACTAGCGCCTACCTCCAGAAGAGGACACAGCTTTCCATATTATAGCATTAGATACAATACTCTAAATTACAAAATAAGAAACATATAACACAAACACTAAATTTGCAACAAATCTTACAGATATTTATGTGTGAGTTTGTGTTATGATGTTGTGGTTATGAGTGTGTGTGTGTAGTATATATAGTGTACTTTATTAGTATTTTCTTAACTTAGTTGATTTATGTAAGTTTATTAATATTTTGTTTTAGTTTATCGCACTGACTTTAACCCTCTCTGCTAACCTTAAGGTTAACTGGTAGAGAATTCCTTCGGCTTTAAGTTCGCCTTTGTACTTTCTTTTTTGTGTGCAATAAATATTTGAATAAATAAATAAGTAGTTGGTTCCAGTTATTGACATTTGGTAACATGTTAGACCAGCTATACTCAACCTGCGGCCCACGGGCCGCATGCGGCCCGCCGGGCCTTTGTTATTGGCCCATCTGAAGTTACAAATTTATTTATTTATTTTCCTTTTTTATGGCTTTCACGTAAAACGTATTTAGCCAGTTACAAGTAAATTGATATTTGGTTGATATAATTCTTCATATCAAAGATCAATCAAAGGTTGGTGTAGGTCCTTTGATTGCTTCCAAGGAGCTTCTGGCTAAAAATCTGTAAGAGTCCACTGGCTCACAGCCGATTGAGTGGCGAACGACGACGCCCAAAGACGCCCCACACAGTCCGCAAATAAATATCACTACAGTCGTACTATGACTATTCACTTTCAATATGTCGCATATCGTCCATGATCATGAGCATTTATAACACCAAAATGCACCAATTTCACATTATAAAATTAACTAGAACCAATTTGCAAAATAATTCAAAGCAAACTCCAACTGAACCCCTTGACTTCCCGCCAAAAACTTATTTTATTGTAAACCATTTTAAATTTCGCGCCCATCAGGCATGAATCGGAACGCAGCCCATCTATAAGTAGGTATGTGATTGCACGAGTGAGACTTATTTTTTCATTAATACAGTAAATATGTCGGTAAATTGCAATTATTTTATAATTAATACCTAAATAATTTTTGCTTGCGGCCCTCGACACCATGACTAAAACGTGTTTGTGGCCCCTAAAAAAAAAAGGTTGAGTATGGCTGTGTTAGACTTAGTCAAGTAACAACAGGACGCCACCTGCCTCCGCCAACCAGCCAAGGTCTGCGTGGTGAAGAATGACCTGAACCCCTCTCTCTTTGGAGTTAAAATCATGAGAGGAGCTCCCTCCATGCTCTGGAGCGGGAGGTTAATGGAATGGTTTAATGATGCTTATTCAGAACTTGAAAACACAATTTAGACTTTAACTAAAGAAAAGTATTTCAAGTTAGTAATGAATAAAATATAGTTCACATTAAAGGCCCTGCCCTTGTGCTATTCTAATAAATATATTATAGAAATAGCTCCCCCTTTGTGTCTGATCGATGAGAAATCCGTTCTGACAGCCACCTGTCAAAGCGTCCGCCATTTTGTTTTATTTGTAATCTATCAACAGAGCTAGCGGCGGATTTGACAGTGTTCAACAGGTTCTTGTATATTATACTTATTAATAGCTTTTACCTACAGTTACATTAATGTGTAGAAAATCTCTTAAATTCTTACAAAACGTAAATTTTATGTTGATTTTATTATTGATATGTGAGAAATGATTTATTCCCGATACTTACAAAATTTTATCCCCTTTCCCCAGATGGCGGACGACTGCCAGGGGACTGAATTAGAATAGAATTTAAATATATTGAATGGTTTCAGAAACTTTTGGAACATACAATATAATTATTAGTTATTATTTGTATATGTAAGTTCATAAGGGCATAAAATATAAATAAATATGTCTGGGTTTTGTCACAACGATTTAAACCTTTATATTAAGCAGAGCCTGTATAGGGGCTTGTGCTAAAACTGGACAAACATACAAAACGTTAGTTATTGCACATATTATATTCCCTCTTAACAAATCTGATTTCTTTTCATATTCCTTCTCAGTTCATGCAGTCAGGTTAAGGAATGATATGCCCTTGCACGTTCAGAATTTCCCCAGTGTTGCTTTTTTTAAAAACATTTAAAAGTTCACTTTTTGACTTTGTCATGTTGCTAGGTCCTTGTTCTTTCTATAGTTGTGTTATTTTATTTGAATCTGTCTCCTACGTTAGTATAAAAAAAAAAATGTTTTTTTTTTTATGTTTAATTGTTTTTTTTTCTCTGTGTTTATTCTATTACTACGCACATGCTATCCTGTTTTACCTTAAATTGTTCCTATTGCGGACCAGCTGGAAGATATTTCTTTTTGGAATAAGCTGTGCCCTGTACCCAATAACTCTTAGTTTTTCTATGTGTATATTTCTGTGTGTGTACTGAATAAATAAATAAATTCTTATTCGTGGTGTCAACTCAATTTGTCTTATGTAGGAATCAAACCCAAATATTCAGAACGTACATCTGTACCCTAACTGTCACGGCATATTGGTCCGCACTCATATTTATGTCGAATGGACTGTACATAGTATTTATATGTGCTAAATAAATAATTCTCAATGCCCATTTAACTCACATTCGCGCAGAATTCTCTTAGCAAAAATGAGAAAAGTGAAAAACAATCTAAAACACACATCTCGCTAGGTGGCTCCCCGTCATTAGCGAGTTGCGTTTCCGTTTCCCGCCCCCTCCCCCCCAGCGCGTTCCGGCCCGCGCCATTGTGGCCCCGGATTGATCTGTTTGTTTGTTTTTTAATGTGGGCTTGCAGGTATTTAGGTTACAATAGGTACAGCCAGCGTCAGTTGGTAACATCCACAGCTCCATATAGATAGATTGATAATCGTCTATAATAAATTGAAAAAAAGCCTTTTATCTAACTGATGGATAATCCCCTCCCTCCTTTAGAATCACGACAGGCTGACTGACAGATCTTCCGATAAGAGTCACCGACAGACTGGCAAATCTTTAGAAAAACCACAACAGACAGATAAACTGACAAACCTTGACAAATTCTGACAAAGAACCCATTTGCTTTTATTTCTTTATTATGGTACCGCTCATATCTCTTTCATAGTTGTTAAAAAATATATCGAATTCCCATTTTGTGTGTGAATGTTTGACGAATCTAAATGATCATGTTGATCTTTTTTTTTCTTTTAAATAATGGCTTCGTGCGTTTAGCACATTTAGCCAGTGTCAAGTAAGTGATATATTAATTATATATAAATCATAGTAAATGAGAATGAGTGGTGATAAAGATGATAAATGAGATACCCTGCCCTAAGCCCCTTGAGTCCTCAGTAAAGATGTGGGACTATACTGAGATCTCACATGGACTCCTTGAGAGAAATTGAAAGTACTTATGTAAGCTTATTACACTTACCACCAGGTGAAAGACTTGATGGTAAGCTCTCACTAGGTAAACAATATACAATACAGAATGTGTAATATGGACAACATAATACAACATTCACTAGCTATGTTTCCAATTTAATTACGTCGCCGTTCCGTCTCATTTCGCCACAATAAAACGAGATGAAAACTAGGATATATTATTAAGTTTTAATAACTAAATCGATCTGCTACACGTATCAACGCGTGTCGCCTTGCCGTTTAAATAGGCAACGCTGTCGACTGGAAGTATCTTCAGTGAGTCGCTGTGCTCGCTTGTTGGCTGTGGAAATAGGAAATTGGGCCAAAATGTGGAAGGTAACAGGAGCTTTCGTACTGCTGGCGTTTGCAGCTTGTGTGTCCAGAGCAGAAGGTAAAAAAAATCATTATTTAAAAAATAATTTAAGTTCCTTATTTTAATCATTTCTCTTGAAATTATTGATAATGTTGATGTAACGCAAAACATCATAGGTAGGGAGTTTCCTGGCTTTCTTGCCATATCATCATAGGACAAGGCCTTGTACTGCGAACTGATGGCATTTTTAGCTGATATTCTTATAAGTGCTGTTTTGACTTTAGCTTAAGCATGGTCTGTCTAGATCATGATATTCTTCCATGAGTGTGTTGAAAGGGACGCGATAACTCAAGGTACTGAACACATTAATTTGCCCATATGCTTTATTTTCTTCTTTAATTGTTTTCTTTTCATTTTCTTTAAAGCAAATACTTTATTTGGGTTTAATTTTATTTACATGGCTGGATGTATTTTAAAATTGAAATATCGTTATTATATATTTTTTTATTTTTCAGAAAAGAACAGGTATATTTGGAAGCTGTGACATAGTGAAATCTTTGTGACACACTTCAGAAAACTGTCAACGAATTAAGTACGATAACATGGGTGTCCTCTCGGTTCATAGGAACTGAGAGTGGCATAGTTAGCGTATTCCTGTTCTTTTCTAAATGATTATTTCTCACTTCTATAAATTTAGATGCAGATGCCGAGACTCGTATGGCGCGCCCGGATACTGACCCAGGTAATTTGAGGTTTCTTCAACTGTTATTTTTCTAATTGTACTATAAAATTTGTATCAAAGACTAAGACTTTCTATTGCACATGAAATATGGTACATAAGTGGTCTTTAAATTTAATACAGCCCGCATATTTCACCAGTAACTGGTACGCAAAAATATAATCAGAGGATTCTAATATAACAATCATAAATTCTTTGAACGCCGAATTATCCGAAAGTCTTTGAACGTCAAATTACTTACAAATAATAGCAACCATTTTCCTACAGTGTTTAAGACCTATGGCGTTCAACGTTAAAAATGGGAGGAACATCCGTACTATAATTGTATATTACTACAAAAGTAGCTATGTATGTCCTTCAATACTTAGCCAATTATGATAAACCATATGCCACAGTGCACAAAAAAGAATATAAACTACTTTTAACACACAATCTTTCAGTCTATCAGACTGTTTAAATCGAGTATCTCTGATTTTTACTCATATGTCATATTTGTAAGAGGGTTTGGTTGTTTCCCTTTCATCTTTAAATTGTTATATATAACATATTTGATAAAATTAAGTACAAACTAAACTTGAGCAAAGAACAAAGGTTACATTTTTACGGTAAACTGTAGGTCACACAGGAAGCTAGTAATATATTTTTACAATATGTTAACAAAACACAAGCATCTATTTAGCCTTCTTATTCTGAGACTGCTCATTGTAACTATAAGAATCTAGTAGAGTACATTTTTTCAAATGTAAACCATTTGGCTAGTAGTACTTTTTCTTTTATTAAAAAAATATTATTATTGGGTAATACTTTGAAGTTGCAAAAAGCCTCCGTGGTTTTTATAAAACAAAAATTGAGATTTTGAAATTGTATGTATAAATAAATACACATAAATTTCCAAAAGGACAAACCGACAAAAATCTGCCATAACTGATATAACAATAAACTATCTATGATTTTAGATAACTTTTCAACGATCCAACGACGAGCGGGACCGCGTTCAACGCTAATGAACAATCGGGTATTTTTCAGTGGACCAATGCGCGCGTGAGGGCGAACTGTACTACGAGAGGGATTACTACGGAACGTGCTATATCTGCGCGTGCTTCTCTAACCCCATCTCCGGGAACCTGTACACCAAGTGCGCGTCTTGCGCCAACTGCCCCGGTAGGTACATTTTTGGGCAGCCTGTCCGTTGAAGCGGAGTGAGGGTGCGGAGTGGAGAAACGGAGAAATTATAATCGAATCTTCACTCCTCTCCAGTCCTCAAATATCATTGGTTAATATTTCTCCACTATATTTGTTGCCTTGTTCCGCTTCAGTGTACAGGCAGCCTTAAACCATATTTTATTTGTTTATTTTTTAACTTTATCGAAAAACCAAAAAAATACGACCTTATTCTAAAAGGCAATTTCTATCAGTTCACCTTTGGGTTAGCAGAAAAGTATGAGGCAGTTTGGATGAGAAAACATTTGCTGTTTTTGATAGGAGTGCTATTTCTAAAAATAACAAAAAAAAAATCTATGTATCAAATTTATTAATAATTTTTTATGTTGAAACACGAAATTTTTACTCTTCTTCAAACAATATAACTGATTAAACTACTAAATTCATGGCGTGCAATTCGTGGTGTATGTACAACACACAAAAAGATAACACGTCTTATGTACGTCACATCATATTAATTTGCTTATAAATCATTTAAAAATATAATAAATGACCGAACGTTTTTATGTATTTTCACTAACCAGATTTATATCAAAAAGCACAACAGGTACTAATTCCAAAATACATTTCAAAGGCAGATATATTTAATTAATATAACGTGTGTTCAATTCCCGTACAGTACCTACAATTAGTTGTGTGCAGGGTAATGTTACTACGAACATAGGTCTGTTTACCCAATGTATTTTACTTTTTCTTACAAGTTCTGCTCTTTGGGGCTGAATATAGCTGTGTTAGATGACTAGAATATAGTATATACTAGAAAATACTAGTATGTTCATCCGTTGTTTAGTATCCATAACACAAGTTCTTAATTATACTTATCTTGGAACTAAATAATTGGTGTAATTGTCTGAAAATTTTTTTTTTAATTTTATTTGTTTTTTTTACATAACGTTATTTTTCAGCGTACCCGAAACCAAAACCATACAACCCAGGTATTACTACTTATTAAAAACATTATATATATATATATATATATGCTTCTGTTTTGTTATATAATTGCATCAAATGTAAATTATTTAAATATAAATTGCTTTTTATTAATTATGTCATTTGTATATTAAAATAATAAAGTTCGACGACATGTTCCAGTGATTCCTGTACCGAGGCCAGGTAAATATCTTTTCGTTTACCTTAATTACTAAAATATAATATAAAAATATTAAATTAAAATAAAATCGCAATATAATATTACAAAATTCTTATACAAAAATATTAAATACATAAATATTTTAAAAAAACCTTGTTGTATTTTGCAGCGCCCGTCCCAATACCAGGTAAGATATTTTTAATTTTCATCGTAATATTAATTTATGAGCCATTTACATTCCTGATTATTAACTTATCAGTTGGATGAAGTCAGGTTAAGCTCGCCTGCAGGCAACAAACCCAGGCACTCGCCCCTTTTCAAAAGCGGTGGGCGCCGTCGGAAGTTTTTTAGTGGATAGGACTGCGGTGGTCGCGTCTGCCGCAGTGAACCCCACACTTCCCTTTTGGTCCCCCATTGGCCGGCAGGCAGTGCGTCAACATCATTTTTTTAGCGACGATAATAAAAAAAAAGCTGTGGAGAACAATTGGGAGGGCTATGTTTAGCAGTGAACTTTATGTGGCTGAAATGATAATCAGATTCTATTAGAGCTAGATTGCAGCTAGTACCAACATCTTAACGTATGTATACATGTGTACAGCACGGAAGCTCTCGATGCCGTGTGGTACTGGCCTAGAAGAGTACCACCCCCTCTCATCTCAAGGGGAGTCGTAAAAATCGACGAAAAGACCCTTCCGGATGATGGGCAGCAGCGTCATCCTTCATACTGGCTTGAATTTACCAACGCCTGTGCAGCGTGGTGATTTTGGGCAAATATCCCCAATATAATGTACCTAAATTGTACCTAATGTTCAGCAGTGGACATTATATGGTTGAAACACTGAAAAAAATCTCTGGATATGAAATGCAAAGAGACTGACACAGTTGTGTGCAATCCAATGTTCAGATTCCAAGATAATTCCAATTGACAATTGTATCCAATAGAGGGCGCTGTCAGGTCATCAGGTTTATGCGCTGTATGTTTTTGTTTACAGTTATTCCATGGGTGCCACCACCACGACCAGTTCCAATAGTGCCTCCCCCCAAGCCCTTACCATGGATATGTATGTATCTTCTATAGTTTCTTAATAGTACTCTTTAATAGGTTATTGAGAGACTGCATAGTACTTTATAATAGCTCATTGAGAAATAAATGGTGTATAGGGATATTAGGTATCCCTAACATCTAAGGAGTCCAAGCCAACCTCACCAGCGAGTGGTGCACCTGCTGATCACCAGACGAGGCTCTGGCGAACGTAACAGATCCCGGTAAGCGGCGATTGGCTCGCCACCGTGGGACCAACCATGTTATTGGCGAAATGTGGGCGTATAATATTCCTCTGTCTCCCCCTTTGGGGAAACAGGCGAGAATGTATGTATGTATTAAGAAACAAACTAAAATATAAATGAGCCTTAGAAATACTATCGCAATCGCATGTTGTTTACAAACGATAAAAACAGTTAAATTAAATTGAGGGCGTGAAATGGATTTTCTCAACATCGAAAACGCTTGTGATTTTCCTGGTATTCGGCTGCGGTGACCACTTTTCAACAGATGGTCTGTTTGCTTGAGTTTGTTTACCGCTTGGTGCCATGAGGTAAAAAACAACCATGAGAATATAACAATCGTAGTAATGTTGGAGGGTACTTACCCAAAAAGAAGAGGAAAGACCACGTAATAAAAAAAATCTATCACTGCATGCAGAGGAACAGGACACAGCTGGAATGTTCTACGTTGTCTGCGTTGGCCATTACATTAATAAGTATAGGGGAAAGTTTATACCATCAGTCATCACTACTGAACGAATCTTCTCGGGAACCAAGGTTAAAGAGATTCGAGTCATACTCCACTAAGACACAAAATGGATTGGCAGTGCCAGATGTGTGGCTTCCTGCTGTTAGAATTTTTCAAGCCGCTTTAGTTGACGTCCAACATGGCTGAAATACTTCCATACATGTATAGAAATACCTGATGATTCAATAAATCTAAGATAATAATTAAGTGGTAAAAGACGTATAAAAGTATATATATAAGAGTATTGGGATCCTACCAAGATCTGAGGAGCTCAAGCCATCCTCGCCTGCAAGTGGTGCACCTGCCTATCAACGGACGAGGCTCTAGCGAACATAAAAGTTCTCGGTAAGCGGAAATAGGCTCGCCACCTATTACGTGGGACCAACAATGTAATTGGCGAAGTGTGGGGGTATAATATGCCTCTGCCTACCTCTTCGGGGAAACAGGCGTGATTTTATGTATGTAAAAGTGGTATCAAAGTCTAACAGTGTCTCCTTCACAGCCAAATACTCTCCCGCCAAAAACTTGTTCCCACCTTCTGTAGAGAAGATCACTTAAAAGTCTAAGTAACAATCTTGTGTTCAAGTTTGGCTCCATAATGCTCTTATGAACATTCACTGCTTGAACGTAGAAGAATAAGGCAAGAAACTCGTCGAGAATTTGAAAGACTAAAGAAATTATATGTTTTTGTAAATATTTCATTGTTCACAGGCCCACCCCCAATCGTGATCCCCGGACCACCGAGACCTTTCCCCGTCCCAGTACCTGTTCCAGGAAAGAAAGTCTACGTACCTGTTCCCGTACCAGTTCCTTCACCACCTCAAAAGATCTACATTCCAGGCCCGTCTATTCCAGTACCGTTCCCTGAGAGAATACCAGTGCCAGTTCCAGTAGACAGGCCTGTACCAGTCCCATCCCCGGCGCGTATCATTCCAGTCCCAGTGCCAAGGCCATTCCCAGTCCCTGGCCCAGAAAGGAATATTCCAGTCCCAATTCCAGTACCTGGTCGTCCTTACCCTGTCACTAAATACATAACCTTACCTGGAAAAATAAGGCCAGTGCTCATTCCAGTCCCCGTGCCAGTTACTCGTAAGTGTTACTTATATTACTCTTAATAAAGTTAATATCATTTGTAGTTAACAAACAAAATTCAGTACTCAAAGATAAAGAAAGACGACACGTGTATGGCGCTAGGCTATAACCTGGCTTAACGACCACCACATAGGGTACAAGCCGAGACCATCGGCTTACCGTGGCACCCAGATAACAAATACCACTACTGTGGTCATGATTCATGGATTAACCTCTGTTTAACACATAACACTGCCCGGTAAGCGGCAATAGGCTTGCCACCTATTATGTCTCTGCCTACCCCTTCAGGGAAACAGGTGTGATTTTATGTATGTATGTATAACTATATTAAAGGCACAAAATAATAATAAGCAGAATATGTTAGAAAATGGTTTCCACTCAGCTATCTTATCATGACTTGTTATGCTATGACGCATGAATAAGGGTTAGAGAGCGACACTGACATTTACCGTCATATCTCAGTCATCGATAGGGTAGATGGCGCGCCCAGCAAGTAAACATTGAGCTCCGTATTTAAAATCGTAAAAAAATAGTAATTTTTCATTATAAGCTTTTATATTAACTTAAATACAAAAAGTGCTTTACAAACACAACGTAAAATTGTTATCTCTTCATAAAAACAAGCAAACTCTTTGGAAAACCCATGTTATGAAATAACCGGAGTGAGTGTAAATAAACAATAATATGCAACAGATAATAATATATTACATTGGAACCAATCTCAAAATCAGTGCTTCATCAAAACAATAATTATATAAATGATCTCAAGTGTTTATATCCAAAAAATATTTGGTTTTCCTTATGAAGAAACGGTTGATTTTATTTAAATGTGATATGGTTTTCGCTATAACAAACCTTAAATCTAAACAGCTAGACCGTATTTCGTTGTGCAGATAGTGAATGTGAACAGTGAAGTGTCAGTTAAACAGATACGACCCACCTAACTCATACGCTAACAATATTCGACATTAAATTGGCGCATACTGATACATAAATTCACACACTCCTAATAGCGGTCGATAGACCTGTGGCGCATACGCTCCGTTCTCATTTAACGGTCTGCGACTTCAAACCCAGAGGCTTCAATATCACTTTTTATCTTTTTGAGGTATAAATAGAAGACTTGATACGAAGATGGCTCAGAGCTGCTTAAAATGTAGTAAGCCGATAAAAACTAAGCAATATTTGACCTGCTTACTTTGCGAAAAATATTTTCATCTCGACTGTACAAGCGTCTCATTCCAACGTTTTAAGATAATGACAGTGGAAAATAAAAGGGCATTCAAGTGTAGTTCTTGTTCCCTGACACCAAAAAGTAAGAACTTGCAACGACAAACATCTACAGTTACTTGTGATGATACTGATGAAATAAAAAATATCACACAACGTAAAAAGTTGTCTATAAATATCTCTATGCAAAATTCTTTCGAAACACTTTCAGATGAGTATTCGTCATTAACTTCCACACCTAAAACAGAGTTGAATAGAAGCTGTCCGACTCAAAATTCAAATAATGCAGAGATAATAGATGAATTTAAGAGAAAAATTGAAAAACTGGAAGAAAAACTAGAAATTTCAGAAAATGAGATAACTATATTGCTGTCGGAAAACAATAATTTAACTAAGAAAGTTACGGAATATGAGTTGAAAATAAATCAACTAACACACATTTGCCGAACCCCAAAAAGTACTTCTACAAGAAAGCAACAGAAAAACATATGCGAAACCAACCTAAACTATTCTCTTAAGGAAGACAACCAGCAAACAAAACAAGCCTTAAAAACGCAAAATAAAAATAGTTCAGGAAATCGTCGGATTAGTCAGCAAAATATGTGTGACCCAGATTATAAAAGTACTGATCCTTGTTTGATAAACCAGTTATGCATATCGACGGCAGTTGGCGTTAGTAGTGTTTCAGAACATAAAAACCAACCCGATCTTATACATTCCCCAAGAAAATCAACGACAGATGGCGCTAGTAGTGCTGCAGGACAATTAAGCAAACAAATCTACATTCTAGGAGACGAAAATCTAAAAGGGCTATCCGCTGATCTCACAAATTCAAGACTTAAAAAACAACCTTATAAAATCTACGCACATATAATCTCTGAAGGTACTAGTACAGAAATGTTAAAGCATTGTAACTTCTTATTGGATAAGTTAAAGCCAAAAGATATTGTTATATTAGGCTTTGGCAGTCATGACAAAAATATACATAAACTACACTCAAATATCTGTATTCTGTTAAATAAGCTATATAATGTTTCTGTCATCTTGTTACCTGTATTCCAAAATTCGTACCTAAATACAGTAACCTTGAACTATAATATTAAATTGTGGACAAATCATTTTACTCACTGTACATTAATTGACGACCAGCTTTATTATGACATTAATTTAAGACAAATTCTATGTAAAAAACTTAATCTTTATATTGACTATATTGAATATAAAAATCATTATCTCTCTTATGACTTTATTAAAAAGCATATTAGAGACTCTAAAAGACAAACTATTCAGTCCGTTACTTGTGTGCCAAAGAAAGGAACAATACCCTTCTATTTTAAAAAAGCAAGTATTGATTGCAGGACTATTAACAACAATGTAATAAATTCGCCTAACCGCAGTGACAAGTTGCTTTTTCGTGAATAGATCGTCCTGTGTTTTTACCATACTCCATCAAAATATACAAAGCATACTTTCAAAAAAAGAATTCCTTGAGATAACCTTGTCAAATATCAAAAATAAAATAAACCCCGACTTACTCTGTTTCACAGAAAGTTTTATTAAAAAGGGAGAGGAAAAAAACTTAAACATACACAACTATGTCCTTGCGTCAAGCTTCTCAAGAACAAAAAAGAGGGGTGGATCTTGCATATTGGTAAAGAAAGGTTTAGAATATAGAAAATTAACTTGTTTTGATAATTTTGCAATGTTATATCACTTTGAATGTTGTGCAATAAGTATAACCACAAATAATATTATAACCATATGTATATATAGGACTCCTTCAAATAAAAAAAGACATATTGAATATTTTTTTGATAAGATTGACATGTTATTTAATAAGTGCTTAGTAAAATTTCCAAAAAAAAACATAATTATAACGGGCGATTTTAATATAGACATGCTTAAATATAATAACATAACGATAAGATTTCGTGACTTACTTAGGAAATATAATTTGAATTTAAATATAAATAATCCCACTCGAGGTAAGGCATGCCTTGACTTAATAATTAGTAATATAAATAATGCAAAGGGATATGTTATGCCACTATGGCTGTCGGATCATGATACTGCACAAATTTTAGACTTTACCATAATGAATAAACAAGAAGTGCCAGACTCTGTGTTTACTTACAAAAGATGCTACTCGCAAGAAAATCTTGAAAGGTTTAAAAACCACATCGGTAGTCTTTCGTTCTCAAATGTATACAAACAGACTGATCTTAATATAGCTTATAATGAATTTCATGAAATCTTAACTCTACTTTATAAATTATGTTTTCCATTAATAAGAATTAAGAGTAGGTCAGGCACTAACCTTCAATGGATTTCGAAGGGCCTTAAAAAGAGCAGTCTATCAAAAAACGCGCTCCGTTATAAATACTACACCAATAAAACTAAGGCAAATAAGGCTACGTACCTAAAATACAATGTACTTTTCAAAAAATGCGTAAATTATGCGAAAAGAATAACCAATCAAAAATATATATCTAAGAGTAACAACATTTGCAAAGCAACCTGGAATGTTATAAAAAGCGAAACTTCAGGAATATATTTAAAAAAAAACTTCCTAAATATCATTGTAAAAAATAGCACAGAAATCACCAATCCTATAGCTATCGCCTCGACATTTAACGACTATTTTATTGACGACATAAATATTAATCTTAGTTCCTCTAATATTGACACATTAAAGACTAGTTTACCAAATAGTATGTTTCTTACACCAGTGGATAAAAACAGTATGAGTGCACTTATTATGAAACTAAAAAACTCATCATCTGAAGGGTATGACTCTATATGTACCAAAGTGGTAAAATTTTGTAAAAATGAACTTAGCCCTGTCTTGGCTTTCCTAATCAATCTATCACTACGGACTGGGCAATTTCCAGACAAATTAAAAATGTCAGTTGTTAAACCAATACTCAAACTGGGTGACAAATCTAACGTTAGCAATTATCGGCCCATAGCAATCTTACCAATATTTTCAAAAATTTTTGAAAAGGTTATGCACAGCCAAATACAAATTTTTTTTGAAAAATATCATATAATAAAACACACCCAATACGGATTTCAAAAGAATAAATCAACGACCTGTGCTGCTTTTGATCTCGTATATGAAGTATTGCAAAGTGTAAATGATAAAAAATTTACAAGTGTTCTGTTTCTTGACATGTCGAAAGCTTTCGAACGTGTCCCACACGACAAGTTGTTAAAAAAAATTGAACGTAGCGGTATTAGAGGTCCTGCTCTAAACTGGTTAAAATCATACCTGAAAAACAGAACTCAATGTGTGGAAATAACCCAACTTGATGCAAAAAAAACGATACAAACATACAGATCTGAATTTAAGAACAACAATTTTGGGGTTCCACAAGGCAGTGTCCTTGGCCCATTATTATTTATTTTACACATAAATGACTTAGCAGATATTTTAAATCATAAGACTATACTTTTTGCTGATGACATTTCTGTGATAATCACATCTGACAAAAAATCTTCCTTAGACCAACATAAAAGTGACATAACTACTGCAATGACATTAATTACTGATTGGCTTTATAATAATAATCTAAAAATTAATATCTCAAAAACTAAAATAATAAACTTTAATAATTTCAAAAATCAAATTATAAATATAGATTACAATGGACAACTGATGCCAAATTCTGCAAATGGAACATTCTTAGGTTTAATAATTGACTCTAAATTGAAATGGAAAGAACAAATAAATAAAGTATGCAATAAAGTAAATAGTTTTGCATTTGCTCTATTCAAATTGACAAAAGTTGCTAGTGTCCAAACGGCCATTATTGCCTACTTTGCATATGTGGAATCCGTCTTAAGATACGGCTTATTGGTATGGGGAAATGGTACTGACATTGAGCGACTATTTATTGCCCAAAAACGATGCATTAGGGCCATATCTAATTTGACATCGGATATATCTTGCAAGCCTTACTTCAAATCTTTAAATATATTAACGCTACCCTGCCTCTATATATGGGAAGTGGCTTTATTTGTTAAGCAGAATGGTTATAAGTTCACAAAAGCAGGAGATTTATCTCAAAGAAGCTTGAGAGATCCTCGCAGACTGGTATTGGAAACTGCCCCAAACACCAAAAAGTATTTGAAAAATAGCTTTGCCATGTGTAAGACCATTTACAACAAACTACCAAATAGCTTCAAAGACCTCAATATTGGTCGTTTTAAATCATCCCTGCGTAGGTGGTTATTGGATAAGGCGTTCTATTCGATTGACGAATTCATTAACTATAAACACATCTCATGATGTGCAAATGTTGACTTTGACTGTTAGTAATTTGAATAATAATTTTAACCCTTAACCATAATATTGAACTTTAACAATAAAATTAAATTTTAACAATAATTTTAAATTTAACAATTATATTTAATTTTACCAATGATATTGTAATGATAACAATGATATTTTAATTTTAATAATAATAATCTAATTATGTTTAAGGTTTGCATGCCTTTTTATAAGGCTAAATAGGTTAAGCTCCTGGAATTTTAATTTTAAGACCAAATTTGTATAACTACCCTATTTAAAACAAACAAATAAAGAAATTTGAAATTTGAAATCGTCATTGTCATCTCAGACATATAAAGCCCACTGGAGTCTACAATCACCACGCTGGATAAGCTAGTTGGTGATAGAAGTTCCAGCTAGTACCCAGGAGGACGCTGCTGCTTATCATTCGGTAGGATTTCTCTTCGTCGACTGTTACAACTCCCCATGAGATGACAAAGGGATCAGACTATGCTAGCCAGGTGCAAACGTAAATTCAAATATACATAATACATCCATCAATCAATTCATTTTGTTGTTAAAGAAAGGTGCTTATAATGAATACATTAAACATTTTCTTGCCGTGTTACATCGGTGCATATCTTAGTAATTAAATACTATTATTGTGTGATTTCAGAAAACAAGTTCTACCCAGTACCAGTGGTTATCTACGTCGGTGAGTCTAACAATAACTTTAAATATTTACCCCTTAATCAATAAGGAATATATTAAACTGATTTTAAACAAAATATGCACATCAAAACATATTATTTATTTTTAATGTAAATCATAATACCATAAAAGTGGTGCACCTGCCGATCAACGGATACTCTGGCGAATATAAAAGTTCTCGATAAGCGGCAATAGGCTCACCACCTATTACGTGGGACCAATAAAGCAATTGGCGAAATGTGGGCATACATGCCTCTGCCTACCCCTATGAGGAAACAGGCGTGAACTACCAATATTACTAGTACTACTTTACAACCAATAATAAGTACTCTGTTTCTGAATAGCTTTTGGTTTTTTACCAGTCTCTCATCCTTTTTTACATGCAAATTTGTTCATTGAGTAGATTCCCAATTATAAATTTATTCTGTTGTTTGGAAAGGACTAGGTTCACGGGAACTAAAGTAATACATATTTTAAATGTGCAATTCGGACAGGTTATATTGGCAATTTAAAAAGTATTATAAAATGTTAAACACAAACCAATACAAAATACAATTAATTACTTTTCAATATAACTGAGAAAAACAACTCCAAGCTGGTTTTTCATGGCATTGAATGACAAAAAATATTGCAAAATTATTTTTTAACGTATTTACTACGATGTGGTCTTTTTACAGCACCTATCTGCAGAAACAAGGCTCCGTTGGTGCCATTCAGGCTCCCAGGGCAGGTCTGCCTGCTCAACGTCTGCAAAATCAAATACAACTACGTGTACATTGTAACCTACAATGACCCTATTTGCGGTGAGTTAATTGATTCCAATTTTATAGAAAGAAACATAAATAATTCAGGTCCATGGAGGTAGGAGGCAAAACAGCTTCTAAGGCATTTAAGTACTCGCCTTATTGATGCCTCCGGTGACAAGACGGCTGGCAGCTACATCTGCCAGCGTATAAGCCTGGCAATCCAAAGAGGAAATAATGCCAGCGTTCTTGGCACCGTACCCATGGGCCCACAATTGGAAGACATCTTTTATTTATAGTTTTAAGTTAAGGTAGTTTATTTAAGTTGTTTAGCATTATGTATTATGTTACTAACAATATTATAACTTTATTTAATTCCTAATTGACCCAATATTAAAACCTATTGTTTCTTTGTCTTTGTAGGTCCTGTCGTAGGACCAGGTAAGTAGTTTAAGAATGAAAACTTTTACAAATTATTATTATATTGCAGACCTGACGAATGTCAGTTACGGATGCCATCGGTTCACAAAGCTAAATAAATGCCGTTATCTAAAATAATTTTGATAAATGTTACTCTACTTAAGACTGTATAGAACAGTGTTAATATAACCGAACTTCCCCAACAGTTACCAATTAAATATTTTGTAAAGAAATCTTTAAATAAAATGTAAGAACATTTCATAACAGGTTTTTTATTTTTTTAGGAGGGTCATCCGCTAATGCTTTTGCTAAGGCTTTAGCACAAGCACACGCCCAAGGAGGTGGTGGTTATGGAGGAGGATCAGCCATCGCTAACGCTTTGGCTCAGGCACAGGCTCAAGGTGGCGGGTATGGTGGCATCGGAGGCGGATCCGCATATGCTGATGCTTTAGCCCAAGCTGCAGCTCACGCAAACGGCGGCATTGGAGGTGGATCCTCATATGCTGATGCTTTAGCCCAGGCTGCAGCTCACGCAAAAGGCCGCATTGGAGGTGGATCATCGTATGCTGATGCTTTAGCTCAGGCTGCAGCTCACGCCAATGGCGATATTGGGGGAGGATCTTCGTGGGCTGATGCCATCGCTCAGGCTCAAGCGCAGGCGCAAGGAGGCGGCATTGGAGGTGGATCTTCGTGGGCAGATGCTATCGCGCAGGCCCAAGCTCAAGCGCAAGGAGGTGGCATTGGAGGTGGATCATCGTGGGCAGATGCTATAGCGCAGGCTCAAGCACAGGCGCAAGGAGGTGGAATTGGAGGTGGATCATCGTGGGCAGATGCCCTCGCACAGGCTCAAGCACAGGCGCAAGGAGGAGGCGGTTTTGGAGGAAGATCTTCGTATGCTGATGCATTAGCGCAAGCGCAAGCACAAGCCCAGGGCTATGGTGGTGGATCATCAATTGCTAACGCCTTAGCTCAGGCTCAGGCTCAGGGAATAGGAGGTATTGGCGGTGGATATGGCGATGCTATTGCACAGGCGCAAGCCCAAGCCCAAGCACAGGCACAAGGCCAATCACAATCACAAGCACAAGCGCAAGCTCAGGCCCAAGCACAAACCCATGCACAAGGATATGGAGGCTTTGGTGGGGGATCGTCTTATGCGAATGCGTTAGCTCAAGCCCAAGCTCAGGCCCAGGGGAAAGGAGGATATGGTGGTGGATCGTCTTACGCCGACGCTCTAGCTCAGGCGCAAGCTCAGGCACAAGGGATCGGCGGTGGATCTGCGTATGCTGACGCTTTAGCCCAAGCTGCAGCTCAAGCTAATGGCGGCATTGGAGGTGGATCATCATGGGCTGATGCTTTAGCTCAGGCACAAGCACAGGCACAAGGAAGCGGAGGCATCGGAGGTGGATCTTCGTATGCTGATGCTTTAGCTCAGGCGCAAGCGCAGGCACAAGGCATCGGAGGTATTGGAGGTGGATCATCGTGGGCAGATGCCATTGCTCAAGCTCAGGCACAAGCTCAGGCCCAGGGAAAAGGAGGATATGGTGGTGGATCGTCTTACGCTGACGCTCTAGCGCAGGCGCAAGCGCAGGCTCAAGGCATCGGAGGTATTGGAGGTGGATCATCGTGGGCAGATGCCATCGCTCAAGCTCAAGCACAAGCGCAAGGAGGAGGCATCGGAGGTGGATCTTCATATGCTGATGCATTAGCTCAAGCGCAAGCCCAGGCACAAGGAATCGGAGGTGGATCTTCATATGCTGACGCATTAGCTCAAGCGCAAGCCCAGGCACAAGGAATCGGAGGTGGATCTTCTTATGCTGATGCTTTAGCCCAAGCTGCAGCTCAAGCTAATGGTGGCATTGGAGGTGGATCATCGTGGGCTGATGCCATCGCTCAGGCTCAAGCACAAGCGCAAGGTGGACTCATCGCAGGTAGATCATCGTATGCTGACGCTTTAGCTCAGGCGCAAGCTCAGGCACAAGGAATCGGTGGCATTGGAGGAGGATCTTCATATGCTGACGCTTTAGCCCAGGCCCAAGCACAATCTCAAGGAATAGGCGGAGGTTATGGTGGTGCTGATGCCAATGCCAATGCTCATGCTCAGACCGGATCTTGGGGAGGACATCCAGGCTATGGAGGAAGTTCAGCATTGGCTCAAGCCGAAGCCCAAGCAAATGCTTTATCCAACTGGAGTGGAAGATCTGCAGATGAGTCAGATATCAGAACTAAACGTAGTGTAAACCCAAAAAATGCACCGCTACTCTTCCGTATCTCTTCGGAGGCAGTAAATGCTGAAGATAGAGCTATTTAAGACTTGTAGGTATCAAAACCCTCACCATCCATATATTGCGTCATAAATTGAGATAATTACTGATGAACTTATTTTCTTTGTTACAGGTTATCTTCCCGAAAAACATCATTATGATCTCTAAGCAATGTTTAATGGAAAACCGGATCTGATTATTAATTTTAAGAAGAGCATCAAAAAATGACATACAAGCAAACTTTTCACTCGTTCTATATAAAAAATAAATTTTTAGTGGGATAAATCTGTGTTTTTCATTATTCTCATGATTTATACCAAAGGATCTAATAGTATTTTGTTTTAATTTCTAATCTAACCCCATAACAGAAAATTTGGAAATCTAAGCAAGACTAATAGTATGTAAAAGCGTAAAAAAGATACCATGATAGAAGTTTCTTTTCAAATTTACAAAACTACAAGTTGTGACTAGCAAGATAAATGTACAAGAAGTCTGTACATACATACATTAAATCACTGCTGTTTTCCCGAAAGGAAAGGCAGCGGCATTACTATGCGCCATATTTTGTCAATTATATTGTTGGTCCCACTCCCATGTAAGAGGTGGCAAACCTACTGTCTTTTATCGGGAACTTATATTTTTGCTAGGGCCTCGTCCGTTGACCGGCAGGTGCACCACTTGCGGGTGAGGTTGGCTAAGGATCCTTAGTTCTTGGTAGAATCCCTATCACAAAAATAAAATATGAAAAGGTTTATGTTAATAAAGTCGTAGGCCATTGCTAATTCAAGCGCCATTAAAGCGCTCGTAGCTCTGTGGTGCTCGGTGGCCGGAAACGGAGCAGAGTTTACAGAGGTCAGTCCTTGGATGGGTGACCGTTTGTGTGGCATTTGATATCGAGCGCTTCCGTGCTTCGGAAGGCACGTTAAGCCGTTGGTCCAGGTTATCACCAAATGTGGTAGTCGTTAGGCCATGTTAGAGGCCTAATTGGACGGCTTGAAAAATTCTAAAAGCAGAACGCCATACACCTGCCTCCGCCAATCCGCACTGGGTCAGCGTGGTGGAGTATGACCCAATATCCTCACACCTTGGTATGTGAGAGGAGGCTCGTGCTCAGTAGTGGGACGTTAATGAGCTGTGATGATGAGGCCATAGCTAGTTCATAAGCATCCTCCTGCCCTGCTCCTTGACTAATCCAGTTTGACTAGGGTTTGTCCAACCTGTCTTTTTCTTTCTATCATCTGCGTCATTCGGCTTCCATTCATCCACAACTTCTCGATCGTATAATACTTCACACACTTAATTCATCTTTTCTTCTACCGGGTGATGGTATCGTTCATCTCAATTACTCCACTCGCCAAATGATCCTTTCCTCTTTTCTCACATGTTTATACAATGAGAAACTATTTTCTTTAGTTTTTTCAATCATACTACCCCGTACATTAATTCCTTATCTTATCCCTTTTAGTCAGTTCACACATTCATTTTCGTTCATCTGCCTTCTTAACGGCCAATCATTTTAGTATGTTGGCAATTATAAAAGGATTTTCGTATTACTGTAATAAAAAGCAGACCTTTATAATTAAAGAACGCTTGCACAAATGAAATAATAATTGACAACCATATGAAGAGGAACGAATCAAAAGACATGGTGTAGCAAATCAAGCAACACTTGGGTGCCAATAAATCAGATACACTAATTTTCACACTAAATTACCAGTTTCATATAAAAGGTTTCATTGGGCACTAGGGAATCAGCTTCAGTTCGGTATAGACCACATAGTGATAAAAGAACAATTTATGTACCTTCAAGAATACTAATTCATTCGCGATCATGGAGAAGGTGTTCTCTTGGGCATTATTATTTTTAACATGTTATGTATCTCGTGCATTTTCAGATGATTCATATCTAGATTCATGTAAGTACACGAAAATAGAATCTTTATTTCTAGAATCCTTAAATATTTGGCACTTGTTATTGATTCCTTTACAATCACATTTTCACTAATTAAATGTTGTCATTTCAGCGTTAGGAAGTAGCAGTTCTGACAGTTTACTTGATAAGCTACAGAACAGTAATAGTCAAACAGACAATGTTGCTCTTTCTAGAGCATCGTTATCTGTAGACAGGGGCTATGATTCAGACGACAAGTCATCTCGAGAAACACTAGTTGTGAATAGTCCAGGGTTCTCTGCAGCACAGTCTAGAGCAAGCCTAAGCAGTTCACCAGGAAACAGTTATCCTTACTCTCCTTTGAATCAGCTGGATAATTCTTATTTACATCTTGGGAATGGTGGTCTACATTCGTTACGATCAGGACATAGTGATGATTCTAATTCAGAATATTACGGGTCTGGATCTACTTTGTCATCACATGAAGCCCAAGAATCATTTGGGCTAGGACCGCCTGGACTCCTTTTAGCTAGTTCAAGATCAGACCAAGCTTTTTCTGAAGCAGACCAGGCAGCTAGCCAAGCGCAAGACGCAGCACAATCTCTAGTTTTGCCTTTCGGAGGACAAAATTTGTTAAATTCTCAGAACTTAGTACAGAGTCGAGGACTCGGCGGTCTTACACAAGGTCAAACTCTTAGTCAAAGCCAAGCTCTTAGACAAAACCACGCTTTTGCTCAAGCTTTCGCCGGGTCTCAAAACTACGGACTTGGTCCTCTGTCCGAACACTACGGACTGGGACCACAACCCCATAACTACGCAGTGAGACCACAACAAGGATATTTGAACCAATATAATGGCAATCTTCTCGACGTGAATACACGTAAGTAATGTTATTAATTTATAATGAAAAATAGTTACTATTTTATATTATCTTATATTTAGTCAGATAAATCATCAATTAATAATGTTTTCTGTTATTTATCTCTCTGTCTTTTTTCCAGAGAAATATTCAACCGTTGTGGCGGAACATGAATTAGTACATCCTCATTTGGTGAATGGTACCTAATTTTAAATATTTACAATAAAGTTTTAAATTTTGTTCTATATAATAACTAAACCATTATTTTCAAGGGGGTAACGACGCTCCTCGCTGTTCTAAGTTCGGCGAGATTCATCGTTATTGGTTGCCCCAATACGATTGCTTGGTATGCGTATGTCTTCACGACTTGATGCCAGTATGTGTATCTTGCTCAGGATGCAAACCAAATCCGGAGCCTCCAGTACCTTCCCCTCAACCAGTTCCAACTCAAAACCAAGAAGGTACATATTTGTGGTTATTAATTACTACTATAAGTATTGCATGTTTATTTCAAAGTTCATTTATTACTCAATATTTAACCTTTTCCAGTTTTCTGTTTTATCTGATTACGTCTAATCAATTGTAATATTTTTTATCCTGTCCCTTAAGCTATTAAAAATTAACTAAAATTAACCCACTTATCCTCAAACGCACTTTTTAACAAAAATTACATAAATGGAAGCTAACTTCTTTGTTATATTTCGAACATGTTAATTTTTACCTAAAATGTTTGTGCCTTCCATAGCGTTAAAATTATTAATTCAACACTTCCTTAAGCAGCAAGTTGCAGTCCTCTCCCAAGCAACCAGCAGTTTCAGAATCCTCTGAACCCTTGCCAAGTGTGCGTCTGTCAAGAAGACGTGGACGTTTATGGAAGACGCGATGTTAAGATTCAATGCACCGAAAATCCAGCCTGCGGTACGATAGTCTCATTTAATTCTGTAAACTTCAAATAAACTCCTCCGGATATTATCAAAGTAACTCAAACTTTTTTATTTTACAGTTTTGCCTACTCCATCAGTTCGTAAGTATTCATATCATGATTAAATTCAGTAATAATTTAATTTTCATCTTAATTTGCTTTTTTCATATTTTGACGAATTTCAGCAACACCAGAACCTCACAGTCCCGTTCCTTGTAAGTTGTAACTTCATTTTAATTTATGCTAAAAATTAAAATTTTGCTAATTTTAAAATGGCCACTTTCTTGAAAATAAAATAGTTTTTAAATCAAAGTAACGTCGCCAAGATTTTCATTTCAAGTTGGATAAGATATGGAACTGCAATATTCTTTTGTGAAATAATTATATTTTATTACTTTTTGGCAATTTAGTTTACCAAAATAATAATAATTATATTTCTGCTAAGGAACTTTTTGTGTTTAACATCATTATATAATATTTTAAAGACTGTCATTATTTATCTTTCAGTGCCACTTTGTGAAAAACTCCCTCTAGATGTCCCTTTCCCACACCCGAATGACCGGTGCACACTTTGCACATGCGTTCTTTTGCAACAGCCACTGTCATACCAGCCAGTAAAGCACTTATCGTGTGTACCTAACCCGCAATGTGGTATGTATTTAATATTTTGTACAAAATTATCATTAAAAGCTTTGCCTGTGGTTATTTTGTCAAAGTGTTGTACTAAATCGGTAGTTTAGGCAGTTTTAACTTTTTTTCTTTTACAATTTTCATCCGAATCTCTAAACTGCCATTATTGTTATAATGGATACATTTTAATTGTCTACGAATTTGACTTCATGCGATTCATCAATTTGAAAGTTTTCTATAAAGATTCATAAATGTTTCTCTGAAGTGGAATTGCTTATCACATAGCAGATTTGTGACAATTATAATATGTGACAGGATATTAAGGTTATTAAATTTATTTGCTTAATTAAATTTATTTCTTCTGACATTTGCTTGATTCTTCTTGACTTATAAAGTAATTAGAAAACTAGCTATCTAAAGTATAAAACATATCATTTCAGATTTTTGATGTATCTAAACTTTTAAATATAATTTCAGAGCCGCTGCAACCATCAAGTAAGTTCAATTAATATAATACTTTTATAAATCTTGAATACTACTCGCATCACTATCATAACAAACTGACAAGATTGGCTACTGAAATTGAGATATGTATATGTATGCGACTTTGAACCAAAAGGCAGGGAAATAGAACATAATATCAATGAAATATCATCGGTGATTGAATTATGATTTGACGTCGAGCGCTTCCGAACTTTGGAAGCCACTTTTAATCGTTGATTCCAGTTATAGCTGTACAGTACTCGGCGATAAATAATGTACATTGACATATCTAAAAGGATATAACAAAACAATTAATAGTTACTTCTTATAAACGATGTCTATAACAATTCACGGACATGGAAATGAGCATTGTTTGTATTCGGAAATGCAAATGTTGGAGTGCTTCTTTTACCATTGGGTACTGTTATGCAGCAGGAGCTACGTCAAGTATGAGACCTTGTTGGTTGGTAAATCCAATACGCATTATCATCTAAATCAGTAGTTCCCAAACTTATTTTTCTAGTGGACCACTTTCAAAATGTTACTGGACCCCCTGCTGCTGCATTTCTACCACATTCTTAAAGTCGCCAAAAAATGAAAAAGTGTCGCTTCTGAGTTCTGTCCCTATATTCCGATAGGTAAAATAAAAACTAAAAATGGTACATTTTATAGCTCCCGTGGACCCCTGGGAGTCCACCTGGACCACTTTGGGAATCACTGATCTAAATCATGCTCTCTTTGGTTTATGAGAGGTGGGAATGGCGTTAATAATGATCAATTACAAATGTTTCATAGCTCCGCCTGTCTATCCTTGGGGCCCAACGCCGGAACCTCAACCAGGACCTCAACCAGGACCTCAACCCGGACCTCGACCAGGTCCAAAACCGGGACCACTACCTGGACCATCACCACGTAAGTGAAATGACAATATATTTTAACATTTTTTTATTAATAACAACATAGACGCAATGATAGCACAAGCAAAATCACCAGTTACCTCCATCCAGTTCAGTAATAACATATAGTACTGCATCTCGATATGTAGTGCAGATAAAACTGACTTAACAAATTTAGAAAACGCACAAAGATCCTTGATGAAAGTCATGTATTGTTAGATATTCAACCGAATATAAAACATCCAATTCGCTCTCTGTTGGAAATCTTTATATTCTACAGATGACATTAAGCTACCACGAAATTACCACTAGATAACACCAATCATCAAAAAGACGGTGCCATATCGTAACTCATATTCTAACTAACTGTACCTGTGTACTGTAACTGTTTTGTATAACAAAATACATCGAATATTGTTTCCTGCTACTGTTTGAGTGTAGGATGGCTCAAACAGAGTGGCTCTCTGCCTTCAGTTACGACGACATTGAAGACATTTTGGATACAGTAACTTGAAGGTGCTAGAAACCTAGGGTCTTATTGCAAAACAAGATCTAAAGTAAGACCAGGTTTAAAACGAGTGCTGTCACTGTCTTCATCTTAACAAATGAAAGTAATAAGCCCCTCATTGTTTTACACACAAACACTACATAAAGCAGTAGGTATTATATTGGCTTGCTCAGATACAACCTCATACACACGCTAAGAACACCTTCAACACATTCCACACGCACACATAAACACCACACAGTCCACACTCACACATATCTCTTGATAAATCTCGCAAAGAAATGTTTAAAAAAATCTGGATTTATTAATCATAACTCAAGTAAATCAAAACTGTCCTGTTTACATAGGAAGAGCAAGGCTTTCCCTACACAAGGGTTTGTGGACTACTTTTTGGGAAGCCCCAGCAACTTAATTGTAAAAGATTTACCTGACATTTTTTTTTTACATACTAAAATGAAAGTAATATTGTAATTTTAAATTATTTTTGAAGTTTATTATGTTATGTACTTTAATGTAAGTAGTAACATTGGGAGTAAACATCTCATTTGATGTAGGGTCTGATTCGGAGTTATGAAATCCAATCATCATCATCATCTCAGCCCATTAACGTCCCACTATTAAGCACGAGTCTCCTCTCACATACCAAGATGCGAGGGTATTGGGTCATACTCCACCACGCGGGCCCAGTGCGGATTGGCGAAGGCAGGCATGAAATCCGATACAAATGGTTTATATAGTGACTGCAAATCCTGGAGCCCCTTATGGAACCACGAATTAGTTTTTTTATGTATTGTAACTATTTATAATACATACAAAATATTAAGACTTTTTTATATTTGACATAGCATAGCATTCAAATTTATCTGAACTTTTATTATTGCATTGACGTCCAACGCATTAAACTAGGAATCCAATTATTCTCACCTTCATACATATTCATACCTTCAGCCTTATCGCTGACAGAATGCTTAACTGTACCACCAAATATATTGCTCTATGTTTGAGTCTAATGTTCATCAGTTTTCCATCTCTATGTTTTAGTTTAGTGATCAATAATATAGGTGCATAGGGATCCTATCAATATCTAAGGAGCCCAAGCCAACCTCACCTGCAAGTGGTGCACCTGCCGAACAATGGACGAGGTTCTGGCGTAATAGTTCCCGGTAAGCGGCAATGGGCTCGCCACCTTTAACGTGGGACCAACGATATAATTGGCAAAACGTAGGCATGTGATATGCCTACTTCTTCGGGGAAACAGGCGTGAATTTATTTATGTATGTATCCGAGATATTGCACTTTCAAGTTTATTGTACTGTTTTCCTACTTTCTGCTTGCTTCGTTAGACAATGTTGTATCGTAGTCTGATAACAAAAAAATAAAAATTGTATTTATTTGTAGTTAAAGTATCGTGCATTTTTTGTCATATTCTAGATATTAATTTTAAAAAATACAAGTTTCTGAACTTCTTTATGGCTAGATTCCAGAAGTTTCTTTTTAACTTGCAGATCAGTCGTGTCACCCTTATGTGCCCAATAAGCAGTTCCAACATCCATGGGACGAGTGTCAGGTCTGTGTGTGCACGGAGACCCGCTCTTTCAACCTGGTGACTGTCGAGGTCGACTGCTTCACCAATCCTGCCTGCTGTGAGTTTGTTTGACATAACATCATCTACAATATCTAAATTATGTTCATAACTTTTCGCGATTCGTTTCTCGGAAAGCACTTTAAGCCGTTGGTTCCGGCTGTCATAAACATCTAGTATTTGAAACCGTGACCTCAGGAGCGAAAATTATTTAGTGCATTGTATTTAAAATGTAATATCTTTTACCGAATAATTATTTCTGTACAGGTGTTGTTGTCGCACCAAACCAAAGTAAGTATTAAATTAATATTTTAAACCACAAAAACCCAACGTTATAAATTCCCAACTATCTGAAAACCAAAACTGAACTACCAAACGGCGCTGCACTCCGACATTTACGAACTTTGAGTCCGATATGTGTACATAAAACTTCTGACAGGGAATTTTTGCACTCGGGACCATAGGAGCACCTGCCTGGTTATATTCCGTGAAACACGCAAACCAACTCCTGTTATAAATAGACTCAAAACTCCCACTGTGCCGTAGCGAAAATAAAAGCGTTTATTGGGGAACTAGCTCTTAGCTAAAGCGTTAACACCATATAGCAAATTAAGTTAGTACCTATTCATAGCGATCAAACAAACAGATATGTCAGAAACAATACATGTAAAATTCTAAAAACCTCAGACATTGATTTGTTTTGCAGACCGGGCATCTTTTCCAGGTCTGTGTCAAAGTTATAACTATGGTGCAGTTTACCTTGATCCCAAGATACAAATCGTAGGGCTTTGCAGTTGTCGTGGCAAAACTATGCATTACAATACATTTTTTACTAGAAGTTTGAGTTTAATTGTATTATGTCTACTGTCTTATATTGTTCATATAGTGGCAGCCTGTTACTTTGAAATGTATCCCGTTGTAATTTGTCTGAATAGAATTAAGATACGTTTCTTTGGTTGTCCTTATTTAAATAAAATAATGCTTACGACTTGAGTTTCAGTTAAAGCAAAAATATAAAGCAATATATTTGAAAAGTCTGTTTAATGTCATTTATTGCAGATGAAATGGAAATTTATTTTTAGTTACACTGCTTAGCAATGATTAATTTACTTTCAGACATAGTGTAGTGTTTCTCGTTCTATCAGGATAGGAAGAATATTATAATTGATCAATTTATAAGGTAAAAAATAATGTACCCATTTATTTACAGGACCGCAACAGTTATACCTTGATGGATCAAGCAGTGCTGAAGGTTCAGCAAAGGTTAACGTATTCAATACGGAAGGATACAACCAACCATCACTGTCTGGGCCTGAGGGCTCACTTTTCAATGCTGAGGTTTATCCTAACGCTTTGTATAACCAACCAGGATTATACAACTCACCAAGAGGTTCTGTATCAGCTGAAGCCGAAGCTTTGGTCAGAGCTCAACAACAACTTAATGGTTATAGATTAACAGGGCAAGACAGTGCTGTAACAGGCGTCGATACATACTCTCCGTATAACAAACCTGGATTGTACAATTCACACGAAGGTTCTCTATCAGCTGAAGACGAAGCTCGAGCGAGAGCTCAGCAAAAACTTTATGGATTTAGGGGACGAGAAAATACTATACCAGGCGCCAATGCATACTCACTGTATAACCAACCTGGATTTTACAATTTACAAGGAGGTTCTGCATCAGCTGAAGCCCAAGCTCGAGCGAGAGCTCAGCAACAACTTTATGGATTAACAGGAAAAGACAGTGCCGGTTCAAGCGCTGATGCATACTCTCTGTACAACCAACCTGGGTTGTACAATTTACAAGGAGGTTCTGCATCAGCCCAAGCTCGAGGAAGAGTTCAGCAACAGCTTTATGGCTACGGGGGTAATAATGCAAATGCGGCCGCTATTTCTCAATACGGACAACCCGGTCTTTCCAAAGCACATGCCTTTGCCAACGCCCAATCGGGTTCCTTTAATGGACTAAGTAGTTCACAGGCTCTAGCAGATGCAAGAGCATTTACCAAATCTGGCAATCCTGCAGATTTTGATTCTTCTTCTAGTATGAGCAACTACAACAACAATCTTGGGTATAATGGCGCTCTCCAAGGCGCTGGACAAGGGTCATCATTAGAAGACTCTTTGAACTTAAGTCGAGCAGGAGCTAATGCCAACTTACAGTCAGCAGGTTCTCTTCTCTCATCGGATCCTCAGGAGCAGAAAGCACACAACCAACGCAATGCATTCAACTACGGTTTGGAGGATAATTCCTACGCAAGACCTCAATCTTCAGATTTGAGTAGTGGTATGTATGACCTTGCAAAAAAAAATTACACTATAACTTTTTACACTGAATTTTCGTTGCTAATATCCGTAATATATAAACCAATTTGACAGACACACAACTGAAGTTATAAAGAATAACTGGGGCTGCATTTAATCCAAAATATTAACAAACTACCATTAGGTGACTCATTCGTAATCAAGTAAAACTTTATCAAAGTAATTTTGAGTTTATTTACATAAACTTTATGCATCGTTTGTAACTTTCTTACAAAATCTACTCGTACTTACTGTATTTGTTATAATGGAAATGTTTAACCTTTTCAGGAGCACTGTCACAAGCCTCCTCCCTGTCTTCTTTGAGACCCAGTAAGTGAAATTCAGACCTGAGCAACCTCTTCCGAAAACGTCGCTAAAGGGCCCGCGTCAAATTATTCGCAAAGGAAATTATTTAGCCAAAGTTGCGTATAATTTTTAACAAGCCGTATCCCCGTAATACCCTCGTGAGCCTTGACAACTTTTGGGACATAAATTAAAAATATATTACAAGAGCAGATGGTGTTCGGGGTCTCATGCAAATTCCGTTTAATCAAACTTCGTTCGGGGCCCTTGTAGATTGCTAGCTATTGAATTTTTCTAGTGCCTTGCAACTGCTAGGAAAGTCTTTAGGCCAGCTCATATCGTTGTTATTTCATTTCATTGTCTTGTTTCTCCGGTTATAACACAATCATCCAGATAGGTTCAATAGCAGTGCCAGAAACTCTTTTGCTAAATAGACGGCTGGATCTTCTTGTAGCAAGATTTCACTCTGGTGATGCACAATGCCAAGCTCGAATAGTGATTTCAAATATGAAAGCAGCGCTTACGCAGTATGCTTGATAAGGCATTGGGCATAATTATGTGATTTATTGTTATGAAACGACGACTGCGTACCAGCAATGGCCTCACACCCGATAAGCCGATGATCGTCAAGGCGGCGGAAAACCAGGCGAGCGACTCAGGATGCTCAGTGTGAAAATTTATTGGGCCTATGTTCAGCGGTGGATGTCAAATGACTGCGATGATGATAATGATTGTTATATTGGTTCCAATGAAACATCAGAGCTGGTCCTAAGCATCGCAAAACATCCTAAGAGTTGTGAAAGAGATAATTTGTACGGTGTTTGCTTCTAGTTGTAATGCTTTGTCTTCCCTAAATAAGTTGTCTGAATTTTCTTCCCTTTCCTTCATTCTCACTTTATAATGTTCACTTAATTAATTATTTATGAATGCTTTAATTTATTTTATTGTTTCAGGTGAATCTTATTAAGGATCCTAATACTTGAAGTGATATGTGGAATCTAGGAAAGACATGACCGAAATGATATAAATATTTTTTTGTTGTGACACAGAAAATGTTTTATAATAAACAAGTATCACCAAATTGCAACTTTTATTACAACCCCAATATGTTAAGAGAAGTTAGACGTTTATTTATTAACTAATGGCCGCCCGTCACCTTGTTCGTGTTGCTCGCAGAAAATGTTCGAAAATGGATTATAATTCCACTCCTGTATCCGTTTACAAGTTTCTATCTATTCATACACTTAAAACTACCAAAATCTAACTATTTTGTAAGCGTAAGAAATAACAGTTTCAATTTGACGCAGAGAAAAGAGTCTAGTTTGAATCAGTTGCAAACGTTTCGCACACTTTAAAAGGACCTGTTGTCACTCGGAGATTGAGGTTGCAAGTGTCAAAGTCACAAATTTAAAAGGTGCTATGTCTCCATAGACAAAGTTAGGAATTAATTAATTACGACATAAAATATTTATATTGCACACTCCCATCCTACTTTATATCGTAAGCGAATGTGAGAATCGTTGACTATCCATCACGCAAATACTGCTAAAAGTATTCTAGAAAAAAGTATACTAGAATCGTAAATAGATCAGAGCCTGGAATAATACATTACTTCCATCATCATAATGCTTTGAGCACGACCATTGCTGATCAGTGGCCTCCCATAGACTTCCAATATAACCTATTGCAGGCGACCATTTTTATCAGATAGTCCGTCTTTTTGCAGTTGGACGTCTCACGGTAAGGTTCCTATCAAAGAGATCTTCCACCAATCTAGATCATTGTTGCTTCATCGGCCACCAGGCCTTCTATGTGCTATATGGTTTATACTTAGGTATAGGACTTTTTCCCATGAAAAAAATCTTAAAAGTAAAATAAAACAGTAAATTATATTGGTTGGTTATTTGAATACCAGCAAATGTTAAAGTGATCTTAAAATGGCTTTAAAATTTCTTGATTTTAATAATAAAAATAAAGAGCATACATAACATTTATAAAACACGTTGTAAATGTAATAAAAGCAAAAAACAAGGTGAAGAGCTCTGTTCCTTGCTAAAAAGGTCCCCCGACTGCAATGAACATTTATTAAAGAAACAAATATATTCTCCACTTTTTATTTTCCGCCATCACGGTCGTGTTTCGTGTAATAAGTTCTGTTTTATATTTGCATAATGTTAATCGGTACATTGTGGAGATTGTAACGATGTCTTATTGTATTCTTATGTTTACAAGATTGTTAAATGTTCTACATAAAATACACATTACTGATTTACAATGTTTTATGTAGTTACTTTTCTAGTCATAAATAGTTTCTGATTCAATAGCAAAATGATTTTCCGGGAAGACGGAAATTACTAGTTTATCGTCATTTCAGATATTTGAATTCCTTGCTGAACATAAGCGTACCCAATACTCTTTCACGTTGATCGATCTTGTGCTGCTTTCCAATGGCTTCTCGCCGTCTCGGCCAGTACATCGATCTATCGGGTGGAAGGTCACCCTCTACAAGTTAGAGAAAGTCAAAATATTTCTTTTAACTTCAAATTCAAGGTTCTCTGGTTTAAACCCTAGTCATAGGTGACTTTACGAAGCTCGCTTTTAGCCGTTGGTCCTAGCTGTCATGAACACCCATAACAGTCTTTATAAGGAATTCAGTGCCTGCCAGAAGCAATGACTTCTAATATACTAATATCTGGCTCAACCATAGAATTATATTTCCCTCTGGGTTGCAGAGGTTAGACGGCAGTTGCTCCATGTAATAACTGAAATTCAGCAAGATCTGGTTAAACCAGTGAGCAGACCCTGGGTCCTAAGCTTAAATCTAGGGCAACCGGGATATTACTCGGATATGCTAGTGACATACAATCTTTACCTTGGAAGTATCTGGAAACCCTAAAAAAAGTATAATAGTTTAAAACGTAGTCGGTCGGTTGTTAGTATATGATGATAACTTTTTTTTGGGCTGTCTAGTATGACTGAGTTTTAAAGTTGCGATAACGCCACAGCCTATAAAAACAAAGAATAGCAAACGCTGTTGATATCCTAATAAAAATAAAGCTATCGCAAAGTTTCGCAATACAATAAGCAATAAAAAATATACCTCCTGACGTAGTAATGGCTCTCTATTCGTTTTCACGAGAAAACGATAAAATGTTACTTTATTGGACGAGGAGAGAAGTGAATTATGACAGTTTGGTGTGTTCTATTCTTTGTGATCAGTGGTAAGGTGGCGCGAGGTATACTCGTTGTATTTTGTCTAGTTACTTCAATGTTGGGTGACCTGTGTTCAGAGATCAGACTGTAGGTGACTGTACTTGTTTTGAACACTTCGGTAGGCCGTTAATCGTGTGGTAGCCGGTACAGGCGGCAGTATTTTAACTACAGCACTATATACTTATGTTTAGGCCGGGCCACGGTCAGGTGAGGCCAATTGAGTGCGTAAATAAACTAATAATTATTAAATAAATATAAATAAATATTCTCCTACAATCACACCAATTCTTTAGTTCAAAGATAAGTATCACTAAGAACTTGTGTTATGGATACTAAAGAACGGATAAACATACTTAAATACTTTTTTTTTGTAAATACATACTTATTATATATAGGAAAACACCCAGACCAGAACAAATATTTATGTTCATGCACAAAAAGATTTGTCCTGTGTGGGAATCGAACCCACGACCTCTGGAGTGAAGTGCAGGTATACTGACCTCCACGCCAACTCGTTTCATATTCTAATAGGAATGACATTCTACATGAATATTGTAAATGTTATATTATATTGCATTGTATAGCTTCACAGACAAATGAAGATTGTAATTCTAGTACCAAACCAATGGATATATTTAAAAGAGCATATAGCCTGTGAGTTTCTTGCCAGTTCTTCTTACAGAGCGGTGGCTCGGAACTGGCACTTAGATTTTTTGTTTTTAAATTGTTTTGTTGCATGTAAGTGAATCAAGCTTCGTGATTTAGAGTAATAACATTTCGATTTTTATTAAATTTGAATTATGACGTTTTCAAGTACTGTGTATAATAGTTTATGAAATAAATAATATTTTTTACTTTTACTTTACTTTACTATGCCATATAGATCGTCGTCGTGTAACAAAATCCAAATCACCACAGAATTTATTAAATAAAACTTTGGCAATAGTTTGGAAGATTTTATGAAAGCTGAGGGTTAGAAAAAATATCTGCGAAAGATAAACTCAATTATATTATAATAACTTCACTTCATAATGAAACGTACACTGCCACATATTGCCAATCATGCCAGTATATTTAAAACTCAAGTAAATTAAGCTCCAAAGGAAAGGTCCCGGCCCGCTAAAGTGAACCTGGCCAGCCCGGAACACACCGCAATTTCGAAACAGTAATAAATTATAAATGTTAATTCAAGAGAAGCTTAAACTGAATTTTAACTCGACTCTATTGTTCGCGGTGAACTGTGGAATCTCAGTGATATTTATAGCGAAAATTCTTCTTTGATAACCATTAAATATAACTAAGGATTAAGAGAATCATATGTGTATATTTTTTTCCATTTCTTGCAATTTTGTGACTGCTAAGCACATTTTTTTTTGTAACCTATGTATTTTAGTTTAAGTACATTTGTAACTGGCGAAAGAAAAAACCACTTTTGAAGATTTTTCGCCCGTTCTTTTACGATAAAGCTTCCGTTGGGCGCGTTAAATTTTAAGTCTTACCTTCATAAGAGCTCTATTGAGCCAAACTTGAATAAATGATTTTAAATGTTATTGAATTAGGCCAGTAGGCTCAAAGTACACTGGACAGCAAATAAACCGGGCCACCCGCTACCTTGAAACTCTGATTCGATTTTCTCAAAAAGTATAAACCTCACAACTATCAAACTTACACCTACAAAAAGTGCGTATATAATACTCTCTGACGTCGATCACTTCCTTGTAGACTCACCCTGGTCTCATCAGTAAAGAGTACATTGCGCCACTGCTCTAACGTCCAATCTCTATACTCGAGCAAATTCAAGTCGTGCTCTACGGTATGCTACGGTCAATTTTGGGCCTGTAGCAGCTCTCTTTGAAGCCAGATTTCGTTCAGCAAGTCTCCTTCTAGCGGTATCTGAACTTATGACCACTTGGCGTTCGTCACGCAGAATTCGTTGGACTTCAACTGCGTTGAGGCGGCGATTTCGCAAAACAGTAAGTTGGATATAACGATCATCTGCTGCTGATGTAGCCCTAGGTCTGCCCATACATGGTCGGCGATCGAATGCTCTAGTCTCTAAGTATCGTCTGTAAGCTCGTTGTACCAAAGATCTGCTGATTCGAAGTCTCCGAGCAACTTCACGTTGCGAAACGCCTGCTTTAAGTAGTGCTACAGCTTGAGCTGCTTTTTGAGGCGTCGTATCCATTATTGACCATAGAAAATAGCAAAAATACACGCGTCTGAAGCAATTAATGGATGGCAACTAAAGAAACCATAAGAAAAATCCGAATATCCTCATTTAGAAAAAAAGAACGCTAATCGCAAACTCTAGTCAAAACAGAGCAAATCGTTGGTATTGTGTTTGTTGCTTGATTGCTATGTGAATTGAGGGTACTTTGGATAAATTTGTGGTCATTTCTCAAACAACATGAAACGCACTTTTTGTAGACGTAAGTTTGATAGTTGTGAGGTTTATACTTTTTGAGAAAATCGAATCAGAGTTCCAAGGTAGCGGGTGGCCCAGTTTATTTGCTGTCCAGTGTATATCAAAACTAGTCGTTACAAACCTAGTCTTTTTATCCTCTCCATTCGGTTTAAGATCCTTCTGACCAACCCATTTTCCACCTAATGGATTTGTTCATTTAAATGTTTTACGCGGTCTTCCTCTCACTAGAACTTCTATTGACTGCCCCACCATGAACAAACAAACATGAATAAACCAGCTAAACGTATCTTTCTCCATCCTCGTCACAAGTTTTTCAATCTTCTGTCAAATAACAATATTCCTTTATCGTTTTTTTTCTTTTCAATAATGACTTCTTACGTTTAGCACATTTAGCCAGTGTTAACTAAGTGATATATTCATAATATATTAATCATAGTAAATGAGAAAGAGTGGTAATAAATATGATAAATGGGATACCTTCCCCTAAGCCCCTTGAGTCCTCAGTAAAGATGTGAGACTATACTGAGATCGCACATGGACTTCTTGAGAGAATTTTAAAATTGATGTTGCACTGCTTTGTTTGATCTACCAACACTCATGTATGTTCAAAAACACTTAACGGTTAATAATCCACCGTTATTACACATGAATTTTTGACATATCACAAATTTTAGAATAAAACAAAACTGCAGACATGACGCTTTACTTTTTTCCCGCCAAGAAGTCTTTTATCGCTTTATTTGTACTGACATTTTACTTCGAAACAAATCAATTACATCTCAAACTGTTCATCGTGCAGTCATCATTATCATCAGTTCGAAGACGGTCCACTGCATCTAACGTGATCTGCGACCTTCATCAGGATGATGCAGTAGGTAGGGTTCCTATAAAGATATAAGGATCGCAAGCCACCTGCAAGTGGTGCTGCCGATCAACGGACGAGGCCACGTGGGACCACCAATACAACTAGCCAAATGTGGGCGTATAATATGCCTCTGCCTACCCCTTCGTGGAAACAGGCGTGATATTATATATGTAGTAAACGTCGATAACAATGTCTTTTATCGTAGTAGATATTATCATAACTTAATTATCATGAATTAATCAATGGTGCATAACAAAATTGGAAGTTCCCGATAAAGTTCCTCTGTCAGTTCGGATCGGGCAAGTTTTAATGAGGACGCTCAGAAAGACACACTTAATCACTCCTCGTTGATTGGAACTGAGGAAGCGGGATGTCGATTTTGTGAATTTGCCGTGTATGGGATACTCTCAGGACTGTTACAGATGAAATTGTGAATATTGTATAAGTCTTAATGCCAAATGAGCGACACATAAACATATATTAACTAACGTGTCGCCATATTTTGATCTAAAAAATCTTTTATTCGAATTTTAAAAAATTACTTATATTTTGATGATCCCCTCATATAAAGACAGCATTTCTTTTTACGTCGATAACAAAATGCATTTACGCACTGCATTCGGGCCAAAGAAGGACCAAAAGATCCAACTCCCCATGAGATGCTCAATATAATGCCTGCTAACATTCAAAAATAAAATGTTATAGTCCACAGCCAAAGAATGAAGTATAGATATGCCGCAACCCCTTCGGATCTGAAGTACATCCACCAATTACAACAGGTAGCTGCCTTCGGGGACGCCCAGCACAGAGGGGACAAGTGGCAACAGTGGTCTACTTCAGACTCAGTCGAGGAGGACAGTGATTTTAAATCAGCATTCGTGTCATCTAGCAGGTATTCAATATAATTATCATCGTAACAGCCCATTAACATCCACCTACTGAGCACGGGCTCGGGCCTCCAACAGAGACAAAGAATCTTTGGAATCAAAGCGTTGAGATAGTTAGTTATTCAATTGTCATCAATTTTCTAAAATTATTGAACCACTTTATTTTCGCATGGTAAGGTTTTATTTTAGCAGGCATGTTATTAGTAAGCAAGTGATGGATTGAAAATATCTTTGTAACAATTCCCGCGCTACTATAATTTCCCGAAAAATCGAGAAACTATTCAACACGACACGTGTTCAGGTAAGATAGGAGGCTCAGAACAACGATGTCTTCACGAAGTAAGGGCGAAACACGTGTCGTGTTGAATAGTTTCTCGATGTTTCTACTGGTATTGTTACAAAGATATTTTCAATCCTTCACTTGCTTACAATGGATTTCCGCAAAGTAACGCCTGAATCAATAAATTATATAATTAGTGATTGACACGCAACAATAAAAAAAAGTAGATGTTTGCATATTTTATAATATTTCTGTGACTCATATTTTAAATATCATCTTGCCTGAAGGTCTTTAAAATTTAAGATTTGCTCAATACCATAAGATTGGCATAGTAATAAGTGCATCCGTCTATGACTGCAGGTTGGAATTCTGCAGCCTTCTCATAAAACACAGGACTTTATGACCAGGGAAGCACATGCGCCGTAAAAGAATCTCAAAGCCGAATGGTCTTAGAAGGAATGAATCACCAATTAATTTATTTCAAGTCTTTTAATTTTTCTTATTGTTCTTTTTTATCTTGCCCAATACAAGAGTGATTCCTAAGCCCAGCTCAACACATAGTTCAAGAGAGGAAAGGAAAGGGCGGGATGACATAGATAAGTTTTCTGAAATTATTTCATAATAATATGTTGTTTTTTATAGTTCAGTTTCATCAATGTTTACGGATACAACGGATACTTCCTCGTTAGCTTCTTCTAAAGATACCAAGGAGAAAAGAAAAACGTAAGTACAAATGAATATTTATTGGAAATCATAATTCTATGATGCCTATTATATACTTATGGTTCTTCAATGGTGATCATGAAGAGCAGATGAATACTGGTTTTATACATAGTGACATACTGATGATCACGCCTGTTTCCCCAAAGGGGTATAGGGAGAGGTTATATTATACGCCCACATATCGCCAATTATATTGCTGGCCCCACGTAATAGGTGGCGAGCCTATTGCCGTTTACCGAGAACTCTTATGATTGCCAGAGCCTCGTCCGTTGATCAGCAGTTGCACCACTTGCAGATGAGGTTGGCGCGGGCTCCTAACGTCTTGGTAGGATCTCTGTAAAAGTTTTGTGATGGAAGTAATAAATTTATAACTTTGTAGTAGCAACACGATGTTGATATCTTAAACCGTGAATAAAATCTTCAAATGTATTATTTTGTAGAAATAAAACCTATCGGGCCTGCTATACCTGTCCGAAAGACATGATGAAGAAGCATACCAACAGGGGGATCAAGTGGATCTGTGGAGCGTACCAGAGGGCCCGACGAAGCTTCAAAAGCATCTGCATGATGCGATACAGAAACTGCCAGGATGGAACCAGTAAGATTTGCATGGCTACTTTCAGTTACCAAGATCAACCTGACCCATTAACGTCTTACTATGGAACTCGGGTTTTTTGACGTGACAACGTCTTAAATTAGGTTGCGGCTGGGAGTCACTTATGAAAAAGTGTAACGCTCGGTAACGTTACGATGAGTCACCGAACGAGAGAGAGGCCCGGCGAATGCCTTGCGTCAGTTTACATGTACAATGTTTTAGTAAACAAAATATATTTCTATAGTTAAAATTTGTGCAATTCTTATTTTCATTCAATTCCTTGTTCCTATTGTGCAATTTAATTATATTCATATCAATAAATATTCTACCGAGAAAAAGACGTTGTCACGTAAAATCTTCGCCCGTAAAAACGACTTTACAGGCAACCATTTTTTTTACATACAAGGGTGTGCAGGTTTCAGATCAATGTACATCAAGCGGACCCAGGTCAGATTGGCGGCGGCAGGTGCGTAGCGTTCTGCTGTTAAAAGATTTCAAACCAATTGTTAGGGCCTCTAAAATGGCTATACGACTACAAAATACAGTATCAACCAAGATATTGGCGTGCCTCTCGAAGGGTGGAACCGCGGTTATTTATAGTCACAATATTGGTCAGATTCCAAGGATTAATCTACGTAAACTCTGTTTTACTTCGCTAATCGTTTTCGACCACCAAGTACCTCGATATATACAGTGGGGCTGATTGTGACGTCATGAGGATCGAGAAAGGAAACCAATTTGCTGAAGAATTTACCTGAAACAAAATTGGTCTCATTGCTTTGTTGTTCGAATCTGTCCTGGCAAAAATTTAAGTCCTCAAAATTCCTTGTTTATCCTATTTACAAGTAAAATTGAAACAAAGTCGATTGTGTTCGCTCCGAAGTTTGATCATCGACCGAAAGATCGAGTTGGAAGGAACTTCGGGCGAGACAAAGATGATAAAACAAATAATTGTTTAGAACCGCGAAGGGTTGCTGGCGGGGAAAGAATGACATTCCAAACACAACACGGAAAGTTTTGTATTCAATTCAAAAAGGATTAATTTGTAAATCTGAAGCGCTTCTTCCTCCTTCGTTGGAGTGGGAAGTTGAGCATTCTCGGAGGTCAGTCTTTAGATGGAAGAGACTGTTTGCCCCATTTTATACCGAACACTTTAAGAAGTAAAATTAATCGAACATTTTGAGGCACTTCTGACCGTCATACAAATCTGGAATCGTCACTAGACTGCTAAACACAATTGTTCTTTGCCAATGCAAAGACTACTAGGCACTGTGTAAAAAATCTAACAGCGAGACTATTCGCCAATGTGTACTAGGTTTTTATTTTGGTGTATATTTATAACATGGATCAATATCACCTGGATTTGATAGTGAAGGCCTGAGTTCACTAATCGGACGTTAAAAGACAAATGATGAGAAAGTTGTAAGCATTTCATTTCTTTCTAGTGTTTGTGAAACTATACGACCACCGCTGTAGAAACGACACGTATCACGGAAAGCATTGGTTCTACGTTTACAAGACTTAAGGGCAAGGACTAAGGGAGCTTTAATGGGACAATGTTGTGAATAAAATATATCAATCCTTGAGTTTGTTCTCTTTGATCTCTCCCCTCACTTCTTCTCAACGCATTAATGCGGTGCCGTGGTCGAAGTAAGACTGGCTGAAGTTTATCCCTACACCGTTAATCGTTATCTATGCCGAGCTTGTTCTATATATAGGTACTAGACTACGTCAAACGTATCTTCTTAGTGAATGTAAATCTTTATCAATACCAAAATTATATGTTTAGATATTCAATTCGATACCTTTGGAGAACAAGCACACTCATGTTATAATTTCTAGCTAGATTTAAGCTCGTCACCAGAAGTTGTAAAATCTAAAAATTTTATTTTAGACAATTTTTTTTTTGATGTTCAAAACAACAATTGACGTAATTTCTGTAAATGATATCTTTCATAAGACCAAAAATATTTGTGGTTTGCAGCACATTTAATCAATATAATGTTATTTTGTTAAAATTCTTTTACCCTGTAGCTTGAGTATGTCATGCTCACTTAAATGTCTTTGCGGTGGTGGCGTCATGCGTCGGGTCGTTACGTTCCCTAAAATATGGTTAAGCGAAAACCCACCCAGGGTCTGCTCATGTCTACTATGTTTATTCGTAATTATTCTCCTACAACTAAAAAAAGAGTTATTGTCTTTTTTTTTTTATTTGTGACTGCAGAACACAGGTTTTTGTAAACTTGTCAAATTATTTTACTACTAAGTACATTTTCTTGTAACTAGCGGGAGAAAAAACTAACCTTGACGATTTTCTTGCTTGTTCTTTTACGATCAAGCTACCGCCTGCAGTGAATGGGTACACTAGTTTTAAAGTTTTGACCTTCATAAGAGCTCTATTGAGCCAAACTTGAATAAATGACTTTGACTAATAACTTTTGGCCCCAAATTAGGCACAGCTTGCTCTATTGGTTTGTGTATAGGGAACCCACCAAGACCTAAGGAGACCAAGCCAACCTCACCTGCAAGTGGTGCACCTGCCGATCAACGGACGAGGCTCTGGCAAACATCACAGTGCCCGGTAAGCGGCAATAGGCTCGCCACCTATTACGTGGGACCAACTATATAATTGGTGAAGTGTGGGCGTATAATATGCCTCTGACTACTCCTTTGGGTAAACAGGCGTAAATGTATGTATGTTGTTCTATTGGTATAAGACAAAGGATTTATACACATTCATGTTATTTTTAAACAATGAAAACATCATATAAAGGCCAATAACCATTACCAACCTAACAAGCGAGTACAAGTCAGACCTCTACACCATAACAATAATCAAATGTAACACATCGATACAGAAGTATTAAAATAAAGGTACTTATAGAATAAATTTAACGACATCAGCACTTTATGAGAGAATTATTGTACGAAGAACGATTCCAGAGCAACAATTTTACAATACAATAAAGTACGGAAACTATTCGCATAGTAATATAAAATTTAATTTCAATACTCATAAAATTCACAGTGTTTACGAGTGCTCATGTGGACCAGGATGTGGGATCATTGATTGGCACCAACGATTCGACCAGCCATGGCGCGTCTGCGTGGCCTACAGCTTCTTATACTGTTGTATGTTGGTGCGTATTAAATAAAAAATTTACAAATAAATAAATATTTTCTAACAATTACACCAATTATTTAGTTCCAATATAAGTATTATTAAGAACTTGTGTTATGGATACTAAACAACGGATAAACATACTTACAAAAATTTTGTTTCGTATATACATACTTAGAAAACACCCAGACCAGATCAAATATTTATATATGTATTCTACCCTATGTTTTGAGCAAATAAATTATATCTCTTGTCATAGTTATTTTTTTCATTATAATTTGCTAAGTGTGTGCGTTACGATTCAAATTTGCTGAACTAGCCTAGTTGTTAGAATGACAAAGTACTCAGTTTTTTTGTTGTAAATACATACTTAATATACATAAGAAAACACCCAGACCAGAATAAATATTCATGTTCATGCACACAAAGATTTGTCCTGTGTGGGAATCGAACCCACGACCTCTGGAATGAAGTGTAGGTATACTGACCTCCACGCCATATCGGTCGTATTCAAAACCAAGAATGTTACCATTGTTTTTTCGTGCATGAATAAAACAGAATATACGTCAGAATAGGATTTATATATAGAAATGAAAATGTTAAGCCAGGTTTCTACATCAGGTTAGACGTTAGGAATAATGTATCCTCTTTTGACAGATTTGGTTCTCGTGCCATTTCTACAAGTAAGGTTTTTTGCTCAGCAGTGGGATGCTACTGTGCGGTGATATCTTAGTAATTCAGCCTAGTATATTCTAATCTTACGGAATCTTGACTGTAATTTTAATTGCATACCACCATAACAATGCAAGTGATGGATTAAAAATATCTTTGTAACAATTCCCGCGCTGCTATAATTTCCCGAAAAATCGAGAAACTATTTAACACGACACGTGTTTCGCCCTTACACAGGGCATCTTCAGGTAAGATAGGAGCCTCAGAACAACGATGTCTTCACGACCAACGCTGAAACGAGAGTCTCGTTAGAACGATTATAGTAGCGCGGGAATTGTTACAAAGATATTTTTAATCCATCACTTGCTTTCAATGGATTTCCGCAAAGTAACGCCTGATTCAATAAATTATTAAACCATAACAATAGTAAAAGCAAATGCTACTGTTATTGTTTGTTCCAGTTGATACAGCTTTCACAGATATAGATAATGTGACAACAGCCGATATAGATAATCATTTAAGCAACAACATCACTGATATTAAAGTTCAACTTCCAAACTTGGGCGAGACGCGAAGAAAGGAAAAAAAGAAATCCATTCATAGGTCTACATCTTCGTCCTCCAGGGATGCTAAAGGTATTGTATAATTAAGTTGAATTTAAAAATAACTTGGGATAATCATACGCGACGCTTGGAGGCCGGGGCAGTGCCACCTGGTCACGGTTTTTTTCGTCGCCAGTAGATACGGGCGCGGCTTGGGCTAGCTTGTTCAGCCGATGAGACATCGAGTCCGGTGGGTGCCGCAATCAAGCTCAGAGCCGATCAACAGTCTGTTTTTTTTTTTTTTTATCCAAGAAGGGCGTTTGATCAAATTCTAGATCTTCCCGAGGGATTAAGCTTAGGAGTTTAAAGATCGGTATAGTAGCGGCACTCAAGTTGAACAAATGTTGTATTTGTCAACGCCTATGCAATCGTAGACAAGTAAAGAAAGATAACATTTCCCTTGATTTTACATATTTATAAAAGACATATAGGTATATAGATAATAGACAGACAAATCTGGTGTGTCAAATAAACAGTGGATATTACCGGGATGATGTTAGATTCATGATGACGTATTAAATGTATCACTATCCAGCAAACTGGTTTTGAAAGCACCTAATTACAACATAGGACTTTGTTTCATTACCAGTCAAATATTGTTTGTTTTGACTAAGTTTACCGAGAATACTCGTAGAAGATGAGTAAATACTAAAGCAGACTTGCAACGTTCCAACTTACAGTTTTGTTAAGCGGGATAGGTTAGAACTAGCTAATCAACGGCGTGTTATATAACAAACAGTTCCTCTTTGAGTAAGATTTTTATTTCGGTTGAAACACGCATTTTAATACACTCTGAATAACACAGTTAAAACCACAATGGTGCATCAAAAATCAACAAGTGAAAACCTGCAGACTTATTTTCATACAGTGATAAAAATCAATTTTAGGGGGAACACAAAATCATTTTATACCTTGAAGATAAAGACAGTTCAAATCCGAATGGTTTTTTAAATAAATAAAATGTGGCAATTGCATTTTCTAAAACACAGATAGAGGAAGCAGCAAATCGGGAGATTCAATGAGTATGTCCTCATCCACATTAGAAACCACTAATGAGAAGAAGAAGAAAAAGAATATAGCGGGCAAACCTCAATCTAGTGTTGAGAGGCATGGTTGGTAAGCGCATAAAAAATCAACTTCATCATTACTTAAAATACTGTAATCATTACATGGTATAAAACAAAGTCGCTTTCCCCTGTCTGTCCCTATGTACGCTTAAATCTTCCAAGCTACGCAACAGATTTTGATGATTTTTTTTCAATAGATAGTGATTCAAGAGAAAGGTTTATATTAAGGTCAGTGGCCGCGTCATTTTATAAAATTCCAAGGAGTAAACAATTTGGGTGTGTAATGTTTGATATAATAACAAATGCTCTAATTTCACTTGAAATAACGTACATATGTTATATTTTTCATATGCTATAATAACAAATAACCTAATTTCATATGATCTAATGTTTTATATGATATAATCTTTCTTTGATATAATAACATTTAGTATAAAGTTCATATTATATAATTTTCATAATGCATAATATTCTTTTAATATAATGTTCATTTAACCTCATGTTCTTTTAACCTAATTAGTCGACGGTAGCTATATAAAAAAATAACTAACCTAACCTATCCGAGTCGGGGTGCCCTAAAGTCCAAATTGTATTATGAATATTATAGTAAATAAATAATATACTAAATGAATATTATGTCAAATGTGCATTATAAGAAATGTTCATTATATCAAAAGAAATTAGGTGAAATGAAATTATAACTACAATTCATTATGACAACTGATCGTTATATTAAACAAAATTATATTAAGTGAAATTATGTCAAGTGAACGTTAGATTTTTTGTTATTATATCAACAGTTACACACCCAAAAAATTTACCACATTAAGACGAAAATATTTGTTGAATCAACAGTGATTCGGCATAAACTCAAAAACAATTCCCCCGAAATAATCAGAAACTAAATTCAGATACAAGAAAACTGGCAAGTTTGAGTATCTCCTGAAATATTGGTCCATATGGTGTTCGCTGGTTTGTGAATTAAGAAGTCGATATTTGGTATTTGAACTTTATTATGCTTTCCTGTGTCAGCACCCTGAATGTGTCATATTCGTCGATAACTAAAAATCAATCCAAGATCAAGTAGTTGTCTTTTTGCGATTTGTTATGTCCTTTGTAACTCTATTAAAAATTTAATTTGTATGTTTCTATATCTGCGTTTCTACTATGATTTAGTTATTGTATGCATTAACATAAATGAATACATTTTAAATTATCAATTTAACAATGATATTTAAAGGAGAAAATGGCACAGAAAATGTCAAAGATGCCCCGAAGACATGGTGAAAAAGTGGCGAGACCCGAGTATCAAGTGGATTTGCGGAAGCTACCAACGTGCTCGAAGGTCTTTCAAAAGCCTGTGCATGATGCACTATAGGAACTGCCAGGATGGGACCAGTAAGTGTTCGTTAATCTTGTAGCGCAAGCAATATGTTAATACAATGCTATGCATCGTATAAACATTAATATTATGTTATGGTACTTGATGTAGAATTGTTTCACCATTTACATTAAGGTCTATTCAATAGTAATTCTCCATCTTGACTGCAATATCGTATGCTCAATGGAATATAGACATAACTAACTAACTAAACTAAAAAATACTTGTCTTACTTGGAAGCACATGAAATTGATACTGGTTTATGAATTAGTAATTCTGCTTGTGTTTTAAACGTTTGATTAACATTGATTCGATCTCAGTAAGAAATAGAAAGACTGTACAAGTACGTAACTCAAACCAGACCTATCTATTAAGGGGGTCGATGTTCTTTGCGATTGGTGGATCGGCGAAAGTAGTTATCTGACCACTAGGTGCTATTGCTTTTTCAAGTTGCTTGAAACGACAGTTATTGGATCAACGACTTTGACATTGATACTAACCGAGAACAACGGCTCAATGCACATTCTGAAAAGCCCAAGATGAGAATTGTTTTCTCATTCTGTTTCATATTACATAATTTGTACCATTCAGTTTTCTCTTTATAAAAGGAAAATAAGAATTGTAAATTTGTAGCTAATAACACATTATTCATAGTCACTTTTGTGGCAGAGTTATCGTGATCGTCACATCAGTCTCGCCTCAAGTCCAGTTCTGTTGGTTAATTCTTATTTTCGTTACACTGACAATATAATACGAGTACATTGTTTTCTCTTTGTTTCGGACTAGAAAAAAATTCTTTGGCAATAAGCAGCTTCATTGTACGTCCTAGTTTTATACCACTCTTTCTTGCTGATATTTAAAAAAAATTGTGTGTTATGATGTTAAATAAATACAACTTTTAAGGTTAATAATACACATTAAATTATTTCAGTGTTTGTAAAAATTCATGACCATCGATGCAAGAATGACACAGACCGTCCCGGCCTCCCATCTGGAGATCATTTCTTCTACGAGTACAGAGCGATGCTCAGCGATGAGTCGGAAAAGTCTGGAGAAACACAGAGTTCATCTTTCAATAGCGCGAGCAGCATTTAAGTATATTAAATTGTTTCTAAAGGTGGTCTTTCGAGGCAAGCGTTTAGGAAGATGATCAGTCGCAGAGTAGGTTACGCTACAGACGCTTGGCTCGAAAGCTTGCTTTTAGAAAACCTTTTTCTTTTCATGTTTCTCAATTAAATGAAATATTGTGCCAAATTGTATTTTCTGAATACATGGTTTTTAAGCTATGTCAACGATTGTTTTATATAACCCAAATGTAAACTTTTTTATAGATATTTTATATCATTAGGTATATAGTAAAAGTAAAGTAAAGTAAAAAGTTCTTTATTTCATAATCTATTACATAGCACTTGAAAACGTCAAAACAAAATATAAATAAAAAAATCTAAATACTACACTGAAATCACGAAGCTCAGATTCACTTACATACAAATAAATAAAAAATTAGGTATAAGTGAATCTAAGTGCCAGTTCCGAGCTCCCCGTTTTATGAATAGAACTGACAAGAAACTCATAGGCTATATATAAATCTGAAGGTCTGTCACGTTTAAAAGCAAAATACATAAATGTATTTCCGACATGATCATATTATATAATATTATTTTGAATCCTCAACTTCTTCATCAGATAATTGCCTTTAACAATTATAGTGGTTTCTTAAGACTTTCATAAGCCAAATTTGAATATATGATTCTGACTTTAATTTTATAATACCGGAGAACAAAATCCGTGATCTTCATCTAAAGGCTTCTTAAAAATGCTCTTGCCTCAAAGTACACAATGGCAAACTTGGCAGTCGGATACAGAAAGAAGTCCGTTAAGCAAGTGAACCAAGCTCGCTGTCAAATCTGGAGTTAAACAGCACATTCGGACGGGGACAAATCACACGTTATTACAGCGGCACCATCAATTCCGGACTTGTCAGGTGTCCATTAATCGCATGAACTATATGCGATTTGTCATCTCGACAGACAGACTAGGGGTTATCATTCGGACATTGTGCTCGAGTGTTATTTGAGTATGGAGCAACTGAAGAAGGTAATTAATCAGGTTGGAAGATTTTGAATGTACATAGTCATATGTCTGTAAAGTTTGATGGCGGAACATTAGTTTTTGGTTTATATAAAAATAGAACATAATATGTGAAAGTATTATGGTGTATAGGGTTCCTACTAAGACCTAGGGAGCCTAAGCCAACCTCACCTGCAAGTGGTGCACCTGCCGATCAACGGACGACGCTCTGGCGTCTGGGACCAAATATATAATTGGCGAAGTGTAGGGTCTATTATGCATCTGCCTACCCCTTCGGGGAAACAGGCGCGAATGTATCACAAAAGCACTGGCGATAGCTAGAGTTCCATAGGTGGTTAAATTTAAAGCAGTCCAAAAAAAAATTACTACGATTAAATGAGATTTATAAAAGATTTTTATCTAAATGTAATAACGAAAGAACAGGTCATAGCTAAAATTTCATAGGTGTTTAAAATTCAAGCAGCCTATAAGAACAATATGACTACAAACGATTCCACCAACGTTTGTGCAGCAATATTATCATCCATAACAGTAGCATTGACGGCCCGTTATGACCAAGTTTTCTCGTAATCCCATATTAAAGCTATAATACAACCTTTTACCGTAATAATCATTAAAATAATCCGCAGGCCCTACCGCGCTGCCCTGAACAACCTTAGATAAAGTTTGGTATTATATAATTATAAATTATTTCTGTTTGACTTTTATTCTTTAATGAGAGACATGTATGTGTTTTAGATTGTTTAAATCATCATTATCATCCTGCACTACTTCCTATTTGTTTTTTTTCCTTTAATCTCCTCATTTCTTCGTCCTCGACTCATGCATCCCTTTCTCGGCAATATCGTTCTTCTCCTCACACTCACATCTATCTCTTTTTCGGTCTTCTTCTTACTATGCTCTCAGTAATATTCAAACTCTTCTTCACGTCAGTCATGATATTCGTCTCTTATACACTCACGAGCAACCAAATCGACTTAAACGACTCGTTCAAGCCGTCAAATGACATATTGTTTCTATTTAAATGTTGTATACTTTTATTTAAAACAATGTTTAAATGTAGAGTTAGCAGTTCAGTCGGTTTGGTTGCTCGCAAGTGTAGGTTTATAAATTTATTTACATTACTCCGTAATTGTCTTCTAATATACGTTTATGATCGAATGCTTCCGGATAAACATTCCTCAGAAGTGACTTTCTATGGAGTATCATGAACACTCGGACTTTCTGATTTTGGTGAAGTTTTAGGCAAAATTGCACTGTGTCTGAATATTTATGAAGCGTTTTCAATATATTTAATTTAATATGGAGATCTTTTATTGTTGATTTATCCATTTTTAGACGCATAAACACACCAAATTCTTTTTTTCTTGATTGAAGCTAAATTTTATTTTAGTTGTCTTAGCATTTCAGTCGTTTGTTTGAAGTCAAGCGTCAGAACGATGTTTTAAATAGATTTAGCACTAAATAAGATTACTGACTGCCGTGCATGACACCCTTTTTATTTGAGGGTTTTACTACTATTACTGAATATAAACCATCCATATTCCTTCTCGAACCTGCTACGTCCCGAGGCCGCGGTAAATTTTTCGAACAGTCCCGCAACAAAAGTTTAACGCAAGACACCCTAAGTCTCATTCGTCATGTCACTCCAAAAAACGTTATAACTAAAAATAAACTTACATCTGAAAATTCGTTTGTAAAAGTTAACTCCATATAGTAAAAACACAGTAACAAAATTCTTGTACATCATGATATTTCTCCATTATTGGCTTTAATATGAGTTGGGTACGATCTAATACGCTTTGAGTCATGCAAAGGGCTCGAAAGGGATGGCTCAAAAGCCAGGGATCCCTTCGGAGAAGATTAAATGTATCCCTTTAGGTACACCAGCTTTTTCTCAGCCATTTATTCCGCTCCCTGAAGAATTCATCTTGTTAACCAATTACATACCAAGATCTACATACATTATAATTTATCTGTTTATATTTAGGTTGAGGGAAAGTTTAATATAGACTACGAATGAAATTAAACCTTCATGTATACAAATAGCTTTCCTTTATCGTGTTATTTGTATAGCCTTAGTTTTTGTCTATATTTAGAAAAGGTCAATACTGAATTACTCAACTATATTTACTATTTTTTTTGTTTTCCCTATCTTGTGACTACAGAACACAGGTTTTTGTAGATTTGTCAAATTGTTTTACTATTAAGTATAATTTTTTGTAACTGGCGGGAGAAAAATCTAAACTTGACGATTTTCTTGCCCGTTCTTTTACGATCAAGCTCCCGCCCTCAGTGGATGGGTCCATTAGTTTTTAAGTTTTGTCTTTTTAACTTTCATAAAAGTTTTTTTGAGACAAACTTGTATAAATGATTTTGAATTATTAAACACTTGTATAAAGTGTAATGTGGTCTAAAACTATACTCGTATTGTGTTTCAAAGAGCGCTCCACTAAAACTAACATAAACTTAGGACCATCACTTGAATGACATCTTGTGATCTAAAAATATATATCGCATTAAGATAAAGTCACAAATGTAATTATAGTAATTTGTTGGCATTTAGGTCGTTATTTAATCTAAAACTTTACACAGTTTTAGACAGTAGCATTTTGAAAATAACACAAATGGATGGGCGTTATTATGTAAAACGGAGCGCGCCATTTTCATTACAACACGCCCGCTGCCTCTTCGTATTTGTTTTATTTCACACATTACAAATTACAATTTAAATTTTCCACACAATAAGGGTTTTAAAGGATGGAACAAAGTGAGGATAGCACAACAGGTTACAACATAAGCCTTCAAACGCCGGCGGCTAATAAGAGAGGCCATTTGCATAATGTACGGTACGGTACGCATTGCGTTTTTGTCGGGGCCCCTTTGCGACTGTGATGCGACAAAAGGTTGCGACTTTTGTAATGTTATCATTTTTAGGGTTTTAACGTATTTTGTTGCAACAGTAAATAAATATGATTTGTTTATCACGCGTTCTCGCACTGTGTCATAACCTTTAGTATATTAAATAGTTCTCAATGCATGCAGTCATCGAATTGCCGGTGCACTTGCCCTCTGTTTTAAAATGAGATTTTGTCAATCTACCCACTTTTTTCTTTTGAAATGCTAGTTGGCGTTGTAAATCTAGTTAATAATATAGTTTTGTATTTTCTCTGTAAGTGATAAGTATAACATTATCATATCCTAGCATTATCCCAGTTACCCTAGACTTAAGTTTTAGGGCTCAGGGTCTGCTCACTATACGAACCAGATATGGCTGAATTTCAGTTATTTCATGGAGCGACTGCTGTCTGATCTCCGAACCCAGAGGGAAACATTATTCTTTGGTTAAGCCTGCTGTCAGGATCTTAGGAGGCATGATTTTCCAATAAAGACTGCTATAGATGTTCATGATACCCTGGACCAACGACTAAACGAGCAAGCGATAAATAAGCACATAAATTTTAAAAGCCAGGTGCGGAGCAGGGTTTGAAACCGAGACCCTTTGAGTGTATAGTCTATTGGTATCGCCACTGGGCTACCTCCGTTGAAAATAATAAATATAGAACTAAAATTTTAAGAGTAGGGTAAATTAGTTGTATCTACGAAAACATTATGTACATTTACTATTGGGAGGAGCGTAAGTTATCTTTTAGAATACATAAATGCTCCACCAATACCACAATGAAGAAATGGACTAATTTATTACTAGAAAAAATATCTACGACAACCCTTTGTATATATAAAATCAATAGTATAAATAAGTTATTCTATGGCAAACATTCTAGAAAACTTCAACACGTCTAACGCTTCAACAGAACGTGCATAGCGTCAGCAAAAAAAAACGAAATGAACCGCTAAAAACTTATTTGCATTCCATTATCTTCTCGATGTATCGCGAATTTTGCGACAAGCTTTTGTGGACTTCTAAGAGAAACAATTTTCGCTCAGCAACGCCTTTGGGAGTTTAAAAGGAGTTTAAGATAACGCCTATTCGCGGTGCGGTAAGTGGTAATATAACACGTATGGTAATGAATTCGAGAACATAAAGTGTTACGTATTTTGTATTCAATAATAATGCGCTTAAGAACTCCATATTTCATAGAGCTTAATATTATGTTTTATAGGCTTAAAGACTTGTGCCAAAGGGTGCAATATTGAAAATTTTTATGATTATATTTTTTCAAAGCCTCACTTATATTTAGAGCAGTTGTCAGCGCTACAATAAAATAACGAAAGAAAATCATAAATGTGAATGCTTAGTGAGTAAAAGTGAGATATCAAATATATTTTCCAAAAATCCATTGCTGCCATTGTTAAACGGCAAGCTACAGTTGCAAAAAATAGAATAACTATCTAAAAATTACTACTTTAACAGTTCATAGCGATATCGTTACACATAACTCATTGACACTATGAAGATTAGTTGATTATTATAATAAAATATATTTACATACATACATAATGTCACGCTGTTTCCCCGAAGGGGTAGGCAGAGGCATATTATACGCCCACATTTCGCCAGTTATATTGTTGGTCCCACGTAATAGGTCGCAAACCTATTGCTGCTTATCGGGCACTTTTATGTTCGCCAGAGCCTCGTCCGTTGACCTACAAGGTTGGTTTGGCCACTTAGATCTAGGTAGGAGCACTACACACCCTAAAAATTAAATGTATTTGAATAGTCATACTAAACAGATCATCTTTGACCTAAAGTCCTAAAATATGACACAACCATAAGTTTCTTTAAACGTAGCTTTCTTCTCATCTATGGTATTTCATCACCTGTGTAAATTCTCCTTCAGGGGATTAAAACGACCTGAATTTAACCAAGTATATTCCCATAATATTAGTATGCGCATATATTTAGTGGCATCCGCATACAAAGACTAGTGCCGGGAGCATTTCACTTAATATAAACGCAAGTTAAATTAAGGAGTAACATCTACAATAATTTAAAATAAATTTATGAGTTCAGCGCTTTCTCTGCTGTCGCTACACATTTAATATAATGACTGTAATGTTATCAAAACTACGTCACATTTGCGTCTCAACGAATTCTTGAGGCAAAACCAACTTTATGTGTAGAGAAATAGGGGCTCTGAACACAATGGATGTTTGAGAACCGCTGACATTTATCTTGCCGAGATAGGGCTTGCTCCTGTCTTGTCAAATTTATGTTTTGATGTAATTTTTCTAACATATAATATCTAATATTTGCAGAATTTCTCCCGGATATGCGAGTATTTACATGTTATTTGTGGTCTTGAGAGAAATAGTTGTTGGTTTAGAAATTTAGTTGAAAGAATCGGTCTGTTTACTTTATGTAAGTTAAGGATGGGTATAGATTCTTTAACAAGTTAAACGCATTATTACATTTGCACAGAAAATCATCATTAGGATCTTGTATTATGGATACCAAATAAATAACGGATAAACATACTTCATACCATTTTTTTGTAAATACACACTTAATATACAAAGGAAACACCCAGACCAGAACATATATTCATATTGCACAAAAATTTGTCGTGTGTGGGAATCGAACCCACGAACGCCGGGAGGGGTGCAGGTATATTGACCTCCACGCCAGCCAACGAGGCTCTGACCATTAGTTAAAATAAAAATTTAGAAATAATTAATAATGGTAAAATACCAAACTTAAACTAAGGTTGTTCGGGGCGGCGCGGGAGGGACTGCGGATTATTTTAATGATTATTGCGGCAAAATGATATATTTTAGCTTTAATATGGAATTACGAGGGAACTTGGTCATAACAGGCATTCACTACTACTAGTCTTGTCGACGTTTAACTTCATAATAACTTCATAATAATTATATAACTTAGTAGCACTTAGATTCACTTACACCTAATTTTAATTTATTTGCATGTAAGGGAATCTAAGCTTCGTGATTTCTTTTCTTTATTTTAAATAATGGCTTCGTGCGTCTAGCACATTTAGCCAGTGTCAAGTAAGTGATATATCAATAATATATAATTAATAGTAAATGAGAATGACTGGTGATAAAGATGATAAATGGTAAATGAGATACCCTCCCCTAAGCCCCTTGAGTCCTCAGTAAAGATGTGGGACTATACTGAGATCTCACATGGACTCCTTGAGAGAAAATTTGAAAAGTGATGTTGCACTGTTTTGTTTGATTTACCAACACTCATGTATGTTCACAAACACTTAACGGTTAATAATCCACCGTTATTACACATTAATGTTAGAAATATCACAAATTTTAGAAAATAAAACAAAACTGCAGACATGACGCTTCACTTTCCCGCCAAGCCTTCGTGATTTCAGTGTAGTAATATTTAGTTTTTTTTTTAATTTATATTTTATTATGACGTTCTCAAGTTCAAAGAACTTTTTACTTTTAATTTACTTTTACTTTAATAATTGTTGGTTTGTTTGGGATTGAAAATGGTTCATATAATTACCCGACAGAGATTTTCTTAAGGCGTAGAGCATGGGGTATTTCGAAAAGAGTAAAATATTGTCATTTTCGGTTACAATTAAGTATTTACGGGTCTTTGAGCAATGTTCGATGACGAATGCTTCTAAGCTTATCTATTGACAGAGTAAATTTTTATGTCAAGCTTATCTGAGGTTGTTGCCATGGCAACTACGTAATTGAGTGGACCTTGTAACCCCTAGGGGTCGCGGTTGATTGGCGGTCGTTGTCACCCCCACTCCCCCGCCTGGTCCCCTCACACGATGTGGACACCTTTCATGATGTTCAATGAGTGTCGAACATTATACATTTATGGCTGACATTTTCGTAGTACTTGCTTACCTTAAGGTTGTATAGGGATCCTACCAAGATCTGAGGAGCCCGCACCAACCTCACCTGCAAGTGGTGCACCTGCCGATCAACGGACGAGGCTCTGGCGAACATAACAGTGCCCGATAAACAGCATTAGGCTCGCCTATTACGTGGGAGCAACAATAAAATTGTGAGAGTATAATATGCCTCTGTCTTCGGAGAAACAGGCGTAATATTATGTATGTATATACTTACCTTATATCTTGGAGTTGGTGGTGTTGGTTGAAGTAGAAGCTTACCTGAAACAAAAGGTAAAATATAAGTGAAAATGCAAACATGTTTTCAGGATACGGGTAGTCAAACGCTTTAAATAATTTAAAAGAAAAAGGTTTTTTTTTGTGATATTACCGAACTTTTCCTATACTTCGGATATCAATGACTTTCTTATAACGACAGCTATAGAAGTGAATGAATGAATGAATGAATCATGCACTTTTAGTGAATTCGCCAGAACTGCGTTAAATATAATAAGTTATCAGTTACGTTAGATTTAGAACTTATTTTGTAAATATAGGATGTAATACTAAAGTTATATATCATGTAGGCTAGTTTATGTTTCATTTGCGATTCATTATTGAGACGTAATGAAACCGAGCCGTTTTTGAAGAGATTGATAACTGGCGATGAAAAGTGGATCACGTACGACAAGAACGTGCGAAAAAGGTCGTGGTCGAAAGTTGGCCAGGCTTCACAGACTGTGGCCAAACCTGGCCTAACACGAAATAAGGTGATGCTGTGTGTATGGTGGGATTGGAAGGGCATTGTTTATTATGAGCTTTTACCGCCCGGCAAAACCATCGATTCTGATCTTTACTGCCAGCAACTGATGAGATTAAAGGAAGCAGTCGAGAGAAAACGGCCGGAATTGATCAACAGGAAGGGTGTGGTCTTTCATCACGATAACGCTAGACCACACACATCTTTAGCCACTCAGCAAAAATTAAGAGAGTTCGACTGGGAGGTCCTAGTGCATCCACCATATAGCCCTGACCTTGCGCCTTCAGATTTTCACCTGTTTCGGTCTCTGCAGAATTCTTTAGGTTCTGTAAGGTTGACCTCAAGAGAGGACTGCCAAAACTATTTGTCCCGTTTTTTTGATCAGAAGTCCCAAAGTTTCTACAGTAACGGGATAATGTCTCTGCCCACAAAATGGCAGAAAGTTATTCAACAAAACGGTACATATTAGGTCGGGGAAAAAGTCATTTCGCATAACGTAGGTATAAACTTATTATAATTTTTTTTTGACTGTACTATTTGTGTCTGGCTGGTTTTGGTAACATTAAAAAGGTTCCATTATAAAGAAAAGAAAAAAATAAAAAAAAGTTGTTTCCCGCTATTTTTCATTTGTTTTTCTCTCCGTTAAAATGAGTGAATCTAATGAAGAAATTCGATACATTTTAAAATTTTATTATAAAAAAGGCAAAAATGCAACTCAAGCAGTGAAAAAAATTTGTGATGTTTATGGACCTGATGCAGTGTCAGTAAGAGTAGCACAAATTTGGTTCAAACGTTTTCAGTCCGGAAATTTTGATGTTAAAGATGCACCTCGCTCTGGTCGCCCTGTTACGAATAAAATGGACGCCATTTTTGAAAGAGTGGAGCAAGATCGGCATATTAGTAGTTACGATGTAGCTGAAGAACTGGGAATTGACCACAAAACAGTTTTGACCCATTTGAAGAAAGCTGGTTATACAAAAAAGCTCGATATTTGGGTGCCACACGAGCTCACTCAAAGAATTTTAATGAACCGTGTACTCATTTGCGATTCATTATTGAGACGTAATGAAACCGAGCCGTTTTTGAAGAGATTGATAACTGGCGATGAAAAGTGGATCACGTACGACAAGAACGTGCGAAAAAGGTCGTGGTCGAAAGTTGGCCAGGCTTCACAGACTGTGGCCAAACCTGGCCTAACACGAAATAAGGTGATGCTGTGTGTATGGTGGGATTGGAAGGGCATTGTTTATTATGAGCTTTTACCGCCCGGCAAAACCATCGATTCTGCCAGCAACTGATGAGATTAAAGGAAGCAGTCGAGAGAAAACGGCCGGAATTGATCAACAGGAAGGGTGTGGTCTTTCATCACGATAACGCTAGACCACACACATCTTTAGCCACTCAGCAAAAATTAAGAGAGTTCGACTGGGAGGTCCTAGTGCATCCACCATATAGCCCTGACCTTGCGCCTTCAGATTTTCACCTGTTTCGGTCTCTGCAGAATTCTTTAGGTTCTGTAAGGTTGACCTCAAGAGAGGACTGCCAAAACTATTTGTCCCGTTTTTTTGATCAGAAGTCCCAAAGTTTCTACAGTAACGGGATAATGTCTCTGCCCACAAAATGGCAGAAAGTTATTTAACAAAACAGTACATATATATTGTAAATAAATGTAAATAAACTTTGAAAAAAATGTCTTGACTTTTCATACAAAAATACGAAAAGACTTTTTCCCCAACCTATTATATATTGTAAATAAATGTAAATAAACTTTGAAAAAAATGTCTTGACTTTTCATATAAAAATACGAAAAGACTTTTTCCCCAACCTATTATTTACATAATATTGTAGATTAATAATTAAAAAGATAGAATATTGTATTTATTATAAAAATTGCTACGCTATCGCATTAGGTTAAGACACCTGTAATGTTAGCATAAGATTATAAATAAATAAATAAGTTTATCTGAAATGCCGCTCCGTCATACATAACAATGCTCCGAAAGTAATCAATGAAAATCAATTACCGTAATAAACTACCTTTCTTTCTTTCTCCATAGATAAAAGAACAACTATCCCAACTCGGCAAACCCGAGTGTTCGTCGGCATATTCTCCGACAAAATAACAAAAATCAGTATAAAACTCGGCAGCCATTGTAAGGTCGTGTGATGTACGACACCATTACATTAATGGAGGCTCGTCCCTCCTTTTATTATTTGGTAGATTCATCTTTTGTTAATTTTTTCGCAGAAACCGCCCTCCATCTTGGCTTAATGGTCGCAAAATGAGCGTGACATTCGAGTGGACAGTTTTTCGGCTGTATTGTGGTTTTATGTGGAGTGTAACGATTATGTTGCTGTTTAAATTAATTTGGGATGTTTTAACTAGATTTTCTGGCATGCTTTAAGGTATTTCATTTTGTTTTATAGTCATACTCGACGGCCGATATAGCGTAGTGGTCAGTGTAACTGCACTCCGCTCCTGAGTACGTCGGTTCTATTCCCACACAGGACAAATCTTTGTGTGCATGAATATTAATATTCGTTCTGAGCTGAGTGTTTCCTATAATAATTAGTAATTCTAGTACCAAACTAATGGACATATTTAAAAGAGCATAGCCTGTGAGTTTCTTGCCAGTTCTTCTTACAGAGCGGTGGCTCGGAACTGGCACTTAGATCCATTTACACTTAATTATTTTTTATTTTTAAATTGTTTTGTTGCATGTAAGTGAATCTAAGCTTCGTTATTAGTGTAATATTATTTCGATTGTTTTTTTTTCATTTATGATCATGACGTTTTCAAGTACTATGTATAATAGTTTATGAAATAAATATTTTTTTACTTTACTTTTACTTTATATATATTAATTACAAATGTAAAAACAATTATTTTTACGTTATTAAGTATCCATAACACAAGTTTTTAATGATACTTATCTTGGAACTAAATAATTGGTGTCATTGTTAAAAATTATTTATTTATTTAATATTTATACTTATTGTATGTTTAAGTGAAGAGTATTTTGTAAGTTTCGGGTAAAACGGAACAGATTATACAGTTTGAAATCGCGGTTTGTTTACTATTTCATTCAGATTATTTATTGTTTCGAATACTTTAGAGTCATTGGTGGTCACGGGGAGACTGCGATACAAGGTGTCTCTATAGACAAAGTTACGAATTAAAAACAATCGTCACTGAAACAGTGACTATTTCACACTTTTGTATTCACACATAACAGATATAGCAGCTAATAAAAGAGGTTTTTATTATAAAAGTGTAAATTTAAGGATACTTTGTAAATACTTTGTGTTAGAGAGTTATTAGAAGGTTATACTTATTTTTATTACATACATATATAAATAAATTCACGCCTGTTCCCCCGCAGGGGTAGGCAGCGGCATATTTTACGCCCACACTTCGCCAATTATTTAGTTGGTCCCACGTAATAGGTGGCGAGCCTATTGCCGCTTACCGGGCAGTGTTATGTTCGCCAGAGCCTTGTCCGTTGATCTTTAGTAATATGACAAATATATTATCATTTTTTGAATTGTTTGCTAATCGGTCTTGTTGTGACTAATCTCTGAAACAGGTGTACTTATTTCGATGGGATTTTTCTTAAGTTAAAAGCAATACGTTAGTCTACTACGTACCTTTAGGCTTATAGAACACGGCCGCTACACTTAATGAAACCTACTTAATTTTTTTTTGTGACACTTCATTATGACTACATCCTGCCTGATGGTAAGCAGTCAATGCAGTCCAAACAAAAATGAATGCGCTTCATACCGTGAAATAAGCACGGTACAAAGCGCATCCTCTCATGACGGCCTGCTAAAATGCCGTTTCACGCCCCACATGAGCCGGCAGCGAAAACCAGAGTTTAGTGGTCTTGCTCAGAAGCGACTACTCAAATTTCTAGGTTCGTTTGCTGATAGTCTGCACAGTATGAGGATTGTTTCGAAGACCAGCACGTGTTGTTCGGAAGAGGAAAGGAGAGGGCGGGATGAGATCGAAAAGCTCTTCAGAACATACTTTTAGTCAGTATATTTACTACTGGAACTACGAATGGTCTGACGATTTTTAGTTGAAGTAAAATATATTATTACTTAACGCTTTGCTTTTGATGAATCTAACCAGAAACTGACCTTAATACTTTTATTTTATTTTTTACTTTAGTCTATGGCTGAAAATCAATGTTTGCTCGTTAGAGTAAAATTTCACTGAGCCATAACCATTTTACACGGCTGCAGCGCACTTCCCCATACTATTTAGTCAGTAATATTATTAAAACTTTAAAATGTGTTTTTTTTTCCGGTGTAATTTTATTGTATTGTATAAGTGTGTTGTATGCGTGTGCAAATAAATTATCTATCTATCTATTATTAATAAACATAAACCAAGTAACAATAAAAGTGTGAGTTATCTGACCGGGGTGCAGGGCTATGTAAACAATGTCTCGGACGGGGACGTCGAAATTCACCCGTGAACCGCGAGTCCGGGCCCAGGGACCGGGGAGCTTAATCCGGGTCACAGTTCAAGTGACAGGATGACGCGGGGAAGGCTGCGATATATTTCATACTAATATTATAAATGCGAAAGTAACTCTGTCTGTCTGTCTGTCTGCCTTTTCTTCACGCCTCAACTACGAAACCGATTTGTGTGAAATTTGGTACAGACATAGTTTGGAACTTGAGAAAGGACATAGGATAGTTTTTATCCCGAAAATGCCGCGGGAGCAGGAACTTCTCAAAAATCCTAAAAACTATGTGGGTAAAACCAAAAATCTGCCGGAAGTCACTATTCCACGCTATTACTTCAAGTTTTCCGCAAATATTTGTCAACGAATTTAAATTGTCTCTAGAAAAAAAATGTATTGCATAGATTTCTGTCCCATTAGCCAAAGTCATTTCATTATAAGTTCATTTATGCTTTGCACGTCGATCCAAATACTAACACACCGATTTACTGCGGGCAAAAACGTTTTTAGGAAAAAATTGGGGAAAAGCTCGTAAATATATATATAAATAGTGTATCTACTTAGATAATTATCGAACCTGGAACACAAACGAGCGAAATTCAAGCGCACCTTGTTTGGAATAAACAAATCACTACTTCTGACTAATAACATTAATCTAAAGCGTAATTTCATTACGAAAATCCATACGCCAGTCCGCTGCCGCCTGTAACTTGGGCAGTCAACCTCGTTGGGTACCTCATAAATATTTTATAGGGCGCTCGGTCGCTACTAGACGTTTTTGCGTCGTAACAGATTGTGGCCTCGTGACAAAGTGGCGACACTGGTACTGGACACATCGTTACAGTTAGGACAAATCAACTACAGCTTTTAATTGACACCTAATAAATACGAGTACACAATACCCGTCTTATTTGGGGTGGGAATCTTGCTTCAATTATTTTAAAAAAAACATATCGACTCTTGTGCTGGATACGTCGTTTCAGTTAGGACAAATCAACTTCAGTATATAATTGACAATTAATAAATATGCTTCCGCCAATCCGTATTAAAATCGCGTGGTGAAGTAAGACCCCATACCCTCACATCTTTGCTTTCGAGGGGAGGCTCGTGCTCAGTAATGGGCTGAGAAGTATGCGACACATTTACGCCTATTTTCCTGAAGGCGATAGCAGAGGCATATTATACGCTCCAATTTTCGCCACTCATCTTGTTTGGTAGAATCCGAAGATTAGCACCTGCAGGTGTGGTTAGGGTGACTTCTAAAATCTTAGTAGGATCCCCGTTCACTCTTTTTATTTTATATTTAATATATATATATATGTATCATATGTATGTATATAATCACGATCAACCCATTTGCTTTTACTTCTTTATTATGTTACCGCTCATATTTCTTTCATTGTTTTTAAGAAAAATATATCAAATTTCCATTTTGTGTAAATGTTTGACGAATCTAAATGATCATGTTGATCTTAAAGACAATAAAGTATATTTTTTATTTTTTGTCATACTTATAAACTAACGCGCCTATTGATGTTTTATATATCTACATTATTTCAGTTGCACGAGTCCTACCTTTAGCTTACGCACAACATTATAAGCTACCTTTGTATCCCGTGCCACAATATGACGAGCCCCTCCTGCCCCGGCCGGGAGCCCCAGGTGGGGCGCTGGGCTCTCGGCACGTTAATATTACATGAGCAGTCTCATCGCCGCGCCTTTAAATAGGTTATGCTCACTAACCGGTACGATTTTGTGCTCAAACACGAAACAATGCTTACTTTTGTCTTTATTTTGACACCGTAAGAACATACATAAACTCACATCCTTAATATATACCACTTGGGGTAATCGTTTAATCATCATACTCAGCCATCCGACGTCCACTGCTGAACATAGGCCTCCCCAATAGATTTCCACATTGAGCGATCCTGAGTCGCCTGCATCCATCGGCTTCCCGCCGCCCTGACTAGATCATCGGTCCATCGCGTGGGAGGCCGTCCTCTACTACGTTTACCGGTTCGCGGTCGCCATTGCAGAACCTTGACGCCCCATCGGTCGTCGGTTCTTCGAGCTATGTGCCCCGCCCATTGCCACTTCTGCCTGCAAACTCGCTTCGCTATGTCGGTCAATCCAGTCCTCCTACGGATTTCCTCATTTCTGATTCGATCACGTAGGGACACTCCGAGCATAGCTCTCTCCATTGCACGCTGAGCGACTTTGAGCTTTCTAATGAGGCCCATAGTCAGGCCCCAAATCTCAGTACCGTACGTCATCACTGGCAATACACACTGGTTAAAGACTTTCGTCTTAAGACACTGAGGTATTTTTGACGAGAAGATATAGCGCAGTTTCCCGAACGCAGCCCAACCGAGCTGGATTCGACGATTGACCCCTTTCTCGAAGTTGGACCTACCCATTTGGACTTTTTGTCCCAGGTATACATACTCGTCGACAACTTCAAGAGCCGAGCTCCCAATAATTATTGGGGTAGGCTTAACATGGACATTAGACATAATTTTCGTCTTGTCCATGTTCATTTTAAGACCTACCTTTTGGGAAGCTCTGTCGAGGTCTTCGAGCATTGTGCCCAGATCCACAAGCGACTCCGCTATGACCACTATATCGTCGGCAAATCGAAGGTGAGACATATACTCGCCATTTATGTTGATGCCATAGTTTCCCCAGTCCAACATTTTGAAAACATCCTCCAGGGCAGCAGTGAACAGTTTCGGATATATGACATCTCCCTGTCTCACGCCCTTCCGCAGGTGGATAGGATTCGTGTGCTGGTCTAGTACTCGTACGGACATGGTGGCGTTTTTGTATAAACTTCTCAACACTTCAATATACCGATGGTCAATGCGGCATCGCTGCAGGGACTGAAACACTGCCCAAGTTTCGATCGAATCGAAGGCCTTTTCATAGTCCACAAACGCTAAGCAAAGTGGCTGGTTATACTCCTCGGTCTTCTGTATAACCTGCCGCAGCGTATGTATGTGGTCTATGGTTGAAAAGCCTTTTCGGAAACCGGCTTGTTCGGGAGGCTGGAAGTCGTCAAACCTATGACCGAGACGGTTCGTGATGACCCGTGAAAACAACTTATAGACGTGGCTTAGTAGCGTGATTGGCCTATAATTCTTCAAAAGAGATTTGTCACCTTTCTTGAAGAAAAGTACAACCACGCCACTGGCCCACGCCTGTGGCATACGTCCCTCGAGGATGACGGTGTCAAAGAGCCTCTGAAGTACCTTTAGTACCGGTGTACCACCCGCTCTCAGAAGCTCTGCTGTCATCCCGTCTTCATGTTCTTCAGCTGTTTCAGGGCCATCCTAATCTCGTATAGGCTGACCTCCGGGATGTCTTCGGTGTAGTGCCTGGTTAGTTTGGCTCTAGGATCTTTAGCAAAACAAGTAGCGGGATCCTGCGTACTAGTATATAACTGCCCATAAAACCCTTCTATTTTCCCTCATGATCTCAGGTTTCGACGTGACTAGATTGCCCTTGTTGATCTTCAGCCTTGACCTCTATAAACTCTGCTTCACTTCGGTGATCGTTTCCGACCACCGAGCACCGCAGAGCTACGAGCGCTTCAAAAGCGCAAAGTGAATCTTATCTATTAAAATACAGTAAAGTAATAGGCGATGAGATGTACCATGAGGTACTAGTGCTTGCTAGTGCTTTGCATGATAAATAAGGATATATTTAAACCAATGCTCCAACCACTTTCAGTCGCGAAAAGGATCTTTTCTGTATCACTTCCCCGATAATACGACGCCTGCACCATAAAATCGCGCCTCTAAATAAACCAATTGAGAATCCATCTAAAACCGTAGGAATAATGGCGTCTCCACTACCCTCATGCATCAGACGGTGTATGGTACTTTTTCATCTATTATCTTTGGCACTTTCTTCGGGAAATATCATTTCTTTATGTATGAGATGTAGTTTTAGCGGGTAGATGAATTTTATTAGGTTAGTTTTAGTTTGCGCCTGCGGATCTTTTTGCATGGTGTTAGATTTCGAGAAAATGTGTGCTCTGTTTTCTATTTATCGTCTTTTTTGTCTAAAATAAACGTTAAGGTAAGTTACTTTTCAATTTAAAAGCGATTGTGTAGCTGCGTGTTGTTGTGGTTGGAAACCATATTCAATGTTAAATGTATATACATACATTCAAGCCTGTTTCCACGAAGGGGTAGGCAAAGGCATATTATTTTAGTTGGTCCCACGTAACAGGTGGCAAGCCTATTGCCGCTTATCAGGCACTTTTACGTTCGCCAGAGCCTCGTCCGTTGTTCGGCAGGTGCACTACCTGCAGGTGAGGTTGGCTTAGACTCCTTAGGTCTTCGGGATACCAGAAGCTACAAACCCGGGCACTGGTGCCTCGCCCCTTTTTAACAGCGGTGGGCGTCGTCTGAAGTTTTTTAGTGGGTAGGACTGCGGTGGTCGCGTCGGCCGCAGTGAGCCCCACACCCCCTCCCGGTCTCCCTCTTTTGGCCGGGAGACAGTGCGTAAGCAGCATTTTTTTACAGACGATAATAAAAATAAAAAAAAGGCTCCTTAGGTCTTGGTAGGATCCTTATACACGTCAATCAATATCAATGTTCAACAGAGTTCATAAACGTCAATTCTCAAATTGAAGACTGTTTTGTGTTGCATTTGATTAAGGGGGTTTTAAACAAACGGTACTGGGAATAATAGTTAATAAGTTTAAAGTATGTCTTGCTGCTTGGATTAAAACAATCTCGAGCCACATACACTAGTGATAAGATCTATCTTAGCTTGGTTACTGAGAGGAGGCCTTCGATTAGTGTAGTCCTTCAATGGGTTGTTGTAATATAACACTTCTACAAAATAGCAATTTTGAAAATGTACCAAAAAAACATTTCATTTATGTTCAGCTTTGCCGTTAACAACGGTATAACCAAAATGAAACACGAATTTCATAGAATGTTTTTTACGGCCCGCCCGCAGTATGCAGATTTTATAAGCCAAAGTCTTAATTAAAAAATACCTTAATTCCGTACAAAATATCGTAAACGTTGTTTGTGTTCGACATAAAAGGTTCTGTGAGTTTTTTTGAATGGTACGGTACTTGCAGGTGTAACATATTAGGTCAAATTTATTTCTGGGCATTAAGGCACATATGTATGTCGAATTGTTACGTTTATGTCTGTCACATTTTGGGTGACACTCCATATTGGGTGTTCGTTCCCAAACATTTCTTGTGTTTCAAAAGCAATTTCATTTTGCATTTTCTACTCAAAATATGTATCGGAAGAATATCAATAAAATTAATTTTAGGAACAATTATAAGAAACCTAAGCCAACCTCTTCTGCCGATCAACGGACGAGGCTCTGGCGAATATAACAGTGTCCGGTAAGCGGCAATAGGCTCACCACCTATTACGTGGGACCACTAGGCTCCAAAAGATAAACAAATCTTTTAAAGGTCAATGTGTGCGATTCTACAATAAAATCCCAAGCAACATACAGCAATTGAGCCTAAATAAATTTAAATTAACAATAAAACACAAGCTGTCTTCAAAGGGATACTATTCTATTAAAGACTATATGGCAGATAAAAATGCTTGGGATTAAGCTGCCGTTTCATACAGGCTATTCTAATATGAATGACTTGAAAACATAAATATTGTTAAGGTTATGTTATATTGCATTGTATAGCTTCACAGACAAATGAAGATTGTAATTCTAGTACCAAACTAATGGACATATTTAAAAGAGCAAAGCCTGTGAGTTTCTTGCCAGTTCTTCTTACAGAGCGGTGGCTCGGAACTGGCACTTAGATTCACTTACACTTAATTATTTTTTGTTTTTAAATTGTTTTGTTGCAATTAAGTGAATCTAAGCTTCGTGATTTAGTGTAATATTATTTCGATTGTTTTTTTTTTCATTTGTAATCATGACGTTTTCAAGTACTATGTATAATAGTTTATGAAATAAATAATTTTTTACTTTACTTTACAACTAAATAATTGGCGAAGTGTGGCCGTATAATATGCCTCTGCCTACCCCTTCGGGGAAACAGGCGTAAATGTATGTATGTATGAACCATTAGAAGATGTATTACAGCTGCTCCAAAAGGGATATAGTTCAGTTCTAGGTATTTTGGAACAATGTGCCGGTACCACTTAAACTAACCCGCCCCAAATGAATAGTCATCTTTAAATAAACCCAAGACCCTATGCCCCCAACTCACATGAGACCAGTAATTTTGCTGACTACAACATTGCTGAATACAGGACTGCAGTTGCATAAAGCGCTAGTTCTTGGCACTGTCTGCTAGGCCTTCTATCTCTGGCATCATATTATTATTATAATGTTTAATTACTTCATACAACAAATAGTCATAACTTGATATTTTTCAAACACGCGTCATAATACGGAGCACTAATAAATCGCTGTTATTTTTTTAATAAATACTCCCACATACTCGCTCAAAAGCAGTGATTGTTGATATTAAAAAGCGCGCCGCGGAAAACAACCAAAATTATTAAAAACCTTTGTCTCATCTCGACATCGTGGGGAGAGTAACGTTAAAGGCAAGCAGGTGTTTCAAAAATGTTTATAAAGCGTTGCAAAATGAAGAAGATGAGTTATGGTTAACTTTCCTCGCTTGTTTCGTTTTCGTTAACTATACAGAAAAAGAGTGCTGTTTTGAACAGGTTGAGTTCTGACAAGTTGATTGCATACGTTTTAAGATGTTTGCTCTTAAATTTGCACCAGCTATTTAAATATAAATAAATAATTATTATCGAATATTTCATTTAGAAATTGAGCTTGTGCTATGGGATTTAGACATCGGATAAAAAAATATACATGCATTTTTAGAAAAAAGTCAAACCAATAAGATTTTTTAATTACTTAGTTGATTACCTTTATTTATTTATTAAGGACAACAAACAAATTTTACACTAAAACAACCACAATAAATGGCATGGAGTAAAAGCTAAGTGCAGATTCAATTACAGGTTGCCACGACTTGCAATGTGAGGTCAATCTATTTTGCTAGTTAATAGAAAAGAATTCAAATATATTTTTTTTGAACTTATATAAACTATTTGAATGTATATCAATATTTATTATTTTATTATTAAGTACGTTGTATTGTCGTTGCAACCTGTTCATGATTGAGTGGTGGCCTAGATTGCTTTTGGATCCTTCTTGATTTAGGATCAAGGATTATCATAAGGATTGGATCCAACGCAATCGCGGGCATTTTTTTTGACATACATAATCTGAAGTCTGATCCTATTTGGGCTGGAGAGAAAACGTGCTTCAACAGTTCAAAAGTATACTTCGCCGTCCTTCCTAAAGGTCGTAGCAAGTTCTGGTTGTGAGAGGGAGGACCTATCATCCCATCATTCAGCGACACCCTCAGACAACGACTTATTAAAATTGTTATTTTCTTGTGGCATAAATATTTACTCCCTTTTTGAATTCATTCCAAAAATTCAAAATTATTTTTTTAAGTCAATAGAGCTCCTATGAAGGTCAAACTTCAAATTTAACGCGTAAATAAATAAAATAATAAAGCGTTTTTAAAATAAAATGTTATTAGGGCATGACAATTAATTTTAAATCTCTATCTGCGTTATCACAAGTTCAACACAGACGTTGGCAATTTTTTTGAACTGTAAACAAACGTAGTAAACCTACATAGGTTATCGGCTAGTAGCAGTGATCGGCACCTAACTCGCGTTTGCTGAAATTTGCCTATCAATAGAGGTGCGGCGGCGCGTATCTGCTCCACTGCTGTCTTTGAACACAACCCATTATTCACGTGGGTTTTCGAATAACAGCGCCTGAACTGGACTCAGCATTGAAATATCACGTTACCGTCACGTGATATTTTTCAATAGACTTGCAAGCTTGCCATGTGATTGATGGCTGGTAGTTATAATTTTTGATATTGATTTTTACAGCATACATTTTTGTTTGGGTTTTCTATATTAATATTGTACATTTGTAAGTAAGATTGTCTGTCAGGCTTTTATGCTTAACTATTTATACACTAAGACGATTTTTATTGCGACAAATATAATCGGTAGCTTAAGGCTTGGGGAAGTTATACTTTATATGATATCCCCAAAAAGGCTTTGTTTGAGGAAACTTCACAGAGATCACTATATGAATTGGTGACTATTTATGTGTCACTTAATATGGAGAGCTTCTGACCTTTGAAAGACACGTTAAGCCAACCCCTTCAGGAAACGGGCGCGAATGTATGTATGTAATGTTAGTATTATACCTGTCAGTTGGCTACGTATAATTTCGTTCAACAAAAATGACATAAAAATCACAAAGCTGATAGATATATCGTAAAGAATAGCATATCTTTAGTTGCAATATCCTATCGATAGAAGCGCGACAGGCAACGCAAAATTGATCGAATACCAGCTCCTGTCAATCATACCTGTCCCAACTCGCTACACTACATACAGGAACGACATTATAATCGGCAGAAAGTTTTCGCTTGTTCGGGAACATTCGAGAACTAGCGGGCGCTTGCGACTTCGTCCGCGTGACCAACAGGTATACAAATTATATTAATCATATCATAGCATTATCCCGGTTGCCCTAGACCTAAGGCCCAGGGTCTACTCACTGGCGCAGCTCCGTATCATAGCAGGCCCAATAAGGAGGCATTGGTGCCTCGCCCCTTTTTCAACAGCGGTGGGCGTCGTCGGAAGTTTTTTAGTGGGTAGGACTGCGGTGGTCGCGTCTGCCGCAGTGAGCCCCAAACTCCCCTCCCGGTCCCCCTATTGGCCGGGAGACAGTGCGTAAACAGCATTTTTTAACCGACGATAAAAAAAAAGGCCCAATAACGAACATGGATGGTTTTTAGTCAGTAAAAGTCTGACACACTCTCTCGCTCTACTCACAGCAGAAGAAATATATGTATTTAATATTTTTCCATCCGAAAAAAAAGGATCTGCTGGTTTAGTTAAATTTAGATTTGGCTGAATTTTGGTTTTGAAAGTTATATCAATAAACCTAACCGTTTTTATTTGAATATATCAAATTACATCAGCCTGATCAGAAAGACAATATTTTATTAATAATATTAGGTCGGGGAAAAAGTCTTTTCGCATAACGTAGGTATAAACTTATTATAAAATTTTTTTGACTGTACTATTTGTGTCTGGCTGGTTTTGGTAACATTAAAAAGGTTCCATTATAAAGAAAAGAAAAAAATAAAAAAAGTTGTTTCCCGCTATTTTTCATTTGTTTTTCTCTCCGTTAAAATGAGTGAATCTAATGAAGAAATTCGATACATTTTAAAATTTTATTATAAAAAAGGCAAAAATGCAACTCAAGCAGTGAAAAAAATTTGTGATGTTTATGGACCTGATGCAGTGTCAGTAAGAGTAGCACAAATTTGGTTTAAACGTTTTCAGTCCGGAAATTTTTATGTTAAAGATGCACCTCGCTCTGGTCGCCCTGTTACGAATAAAATGGACGCCATTTTTGAAAGAGTGGAGCAAGATCGGCATATTAGTAGTTACGATGTAGCTGAAAAACAGGGAATTGACCACAAAACAGTTTTGACCCATTTGAAGAAAGCTGGTTATACAAAAAAGCTCGATATTTGGGTGCCACACGAGCTCACTCAAAGAAACTTAATGAACCGTGTACTCATTTGCGATTCATTATTGAGACGTAATGAAACCGAGCCGTTTTTGAAGAGATTGATAACTGGCGATGAAAAGTGGATCACGTACGACAAGAACGTGCGAAAAAGGTCGTGGTCGAAAGTTGGCCAGGCTTCACAGACTGTGGCCAAACCTGGCCTAACACGAAATAAGGTGATGCTGTGTGTATGGTGGGATTGGAAGGGCATTGTTTATTATGAGCTTTTACCGCCCGGCAAAACCATCGATTCTGATCTTTACTGCCAGCAACTGATGAAATTAAAGGAAGCAGTCGAGAGAAAACGGCCGGAATTGATCAACAGGAAGGGTGTGGTCTTTCATCACGATAACGCTAGACCACACACATCTTTAGCCACTCAGCAAAAATTAAGAGAGTTCGACTGGGAGGTCCTAGTGCATCCACCATATAGCCCTGACCTTGCGCCTTCAGATTTTCACCTGTTTCGGTCTCTGCAGAATTCTTTAGGTTCTGTAAGGTTGACCTCAAGAGAGGACTGCCAAAACTATTTGTCCCGTTTTTTTGATCAGAAGTCCCAAAGTTTCTACAGTAACGGGATAATGTCTCTGCCCACAAAATGGCAGAAAGTTATTCAACAAAACGGTACATATATATTGTAAATAAATGTAAATAAACTTTGAAAAAAATGTCTTGACTTTTCATACAAAAATACGAAAAGACTTTTTCCCCAACCTATTATATACATGTACTTTTTGCCTTTAGTAAAAAGTGGATATTTTAATATGATAGCAAGACACACCTATTTCATTTATCTATATAGGTATTTATGGATGTTCGGGGATTTTCGGGCTTGCTCGGGTTTGTTCGGGCTGGCATTCATATCGACAGGAGTCACGACGTTCGGGAGTGATGCGGAAAATCACAGGTATTTTACTTTCGTTTTCCAAGTGATTGTGTTTTATGAGTTAGGTGTGTTTTGTGACGATAAGAATTGTTTTTTCTATTATTGTGATTTGTTTACTTCACTACATTTAATGTAATGTTAGACCCAATGATCTATGTTTTTTCAAGATTGCTTTTAGTAAGGGTAAAAAGTATTTTTTGCAGAATTTCTCCTGCTATACGTAGACGTTTTTTTTTTTTCAATGTTACACGTCATAATGACTACATCCTGCCTGATGATAAGCAGTCGATGCAGTCCAATAAAAAAATGAAAGCGCTTTATAACGTGAAATAAGCACGGTATAAAGCGCATCCACTCATGACGGCCTGATAAAATGCCATTTCACGCCCCGCTTAAAAGACCCGGGATCATAGGAAACACATGAGCCGGCAGCAAATTCCAGAGCTTAGTGGTCTTGCTCAGAAACGTCTTTCCAAATTTCTTGGTTCGAGTGCTGATATTCTGCACAGTATGAGGATGGTTTCGAAGACCAGCACGTGTTGTTCGGGAGAGGAGAGGAATATAAAAATAATATATAAAAATGGGTGTTTAGGGATCCTACGAAGACCTGAGGAGCCAAAGCCAACCTAATCTACAAGTACACCTGCCGATTAACGGACAAGGCTCTGGCAATATTAAAAGTACCCAGTAAGCGGAAACAGACTCGCCACTTATTACGTGGGACCGAGATTATAGTTGGCGAAAGGTGGACGTGTAATATGCTTCTGCCTACCTGCCTTCAGGAAAACAGGCGTGAATGTATGTGCGCAGAGTTTTGTAGGACAACTTACATTGCTCGCTAAATATACCTAATATGTACAAGTCGCATTCTGCAAACCCATTATTAAAGTTATCGTAAGGATTCCTCATTTCATTCGATAAATGGTAGTATTATTGCCAATATTTGTCATAAAGAATATAGTCTTCTAGTTGTGCAAGATTTGAAAAGTTTTTGCAGCCTATATATTGATATTAATTTATTGCAAAAAAATATTCAATTTTTCATTTTTTATAATAACAATGGCAAAGATAGAGATGAAAAGGTCTGATACTGTAACTAAACACTTATGGCATTAGTATAGATATTGTTATAATGGAACAATATAAATATGAGTTTAATAAGCTTAGACACGCCAGGCACCTTTTCCTCATGTTATGACTACTTATGCCACAGAGCACAGAGAAAAGCAAGTTTGATCAGTGTTTACTCTAATCGTTGCTAACAAAACTGTGTCTTACATTTAGGGCCGGTATAATTGGGAAGCTAGGCCAATGGTATGTCATATGACGTGTGATTTAACTGGAAATATTGGACTTTTAATTTTAGAACCGCAAGTCAGCATTCCCATCTTAGTCTATCAACTAAAGGTCTGAGCCCAGTAGTAGAAACTCAGGGCTCAGACCTCTAAAAAACCAAGGTGAGTGGGATTCTGGTCACTCAGCGCCACGTCAGTGCAGTATGGTAAAGGCAGGTGTGTGATGTCTTCCACGAGAAGGCGTCCAGCGTCATCGACTATTCCAAACACTGACTTCTGTGAACTGTGATTAATTTTACTGATCAGTTCCAGTCACCGACACTCTACGAAACTGTGTCTTTACTTTCAATCAGAAAGGTGTGTTATAAACGATGCGTTTTACGATATAGGTTTTTTTAGGTTTTTAAAAAACTTGTGGCATGTTTTTTTGTCATTAAAAAATAATGTTGATATGTTAATAATAACCGGTGTCGAGAAAAGTAAATTATTAACAACTTAGTAATTTTTTTACGTACATTCACGCCTGTTTCCCCGAAGGGTTAGGCAAAGGCATATTATACGCCAACTTTTCCATAATTTTATTGTTGCTCCCACGTAATAAATGGCGAGCCTGTTGCCGCTTACCGGGCACTGTTATGTTCGCCAGAGCCTCGTCCGTTGATCGGCAGGTGTACCACTTGCAGGTGAGTTTGGCTTGGCCTCCTCAGGTTTTGGTAGGATCCCTAAACACCAATTCTATATACAAGCCGTGTTATTTACGTCTACCCGAAAAAACATACTAAGTTTTTCTAAGCCTAATTGAACTGTCTGTAGAACGTTGCCTATGCTCACCGCCATTTGCATTTATGAATACCGTCCGCCTGTGTGCTGATAAATTCGGTAATATTAAATCTTGGCCGGGCTTACGGTAAAATATGAACTTAATACTTTCGGGGGCGTAATGGTACATGTTTTAGAACAACACGGGGCCAACATATTTAAATTAAAAACACTAAGTCATAACCAAGATTTTATTTTTTTAATAAAAAAATTATAATTCACGTGAACTCTGACTTGATGTAATAAAGAAGTTTTTATAACATACTTAACATGCATACAATCACGACTGTTTTTAAAACATGCATACAATCACGACTGTTTTTAAAACATGCATACAATCACGACTGTTTCCCCAAAGGGGTAGGCAGAGGCAAATGGTATAGTGTGGTTCACATTTCGCCAATGATTTTGTTGGCTCCACGTAAGAGGTAGCGAGCCTATTACGCTTACGGAAATTGTTATGTTCGCCAGAGCCTCGTTCGTTGTTCAGCAGGAGCACCACTTGCAGGTAAGGCTGGCTTGGGCTTCACAGATCTTAGTAGTCTCCCTATGTACCCTTATAATATATTGTCTTATAACGACTTATTGACGACCGATATTGCGTAAAGGTTAGTGTAAATGTGCAGGCACTCCACTTCTGAAGTAGTGGGTTCGATTCCCACTCAGAACAAATCTTTGTGTGCATGATCCTAAGTGGTTTTGATCGGGGTGTTTCATATTAAGTAAGTATTTTAAAAAAAAGTATGTAAGTATTATTTAGTATTCAGAACACAAGTTCTTATTGATACTTATCTTGGAACTGAATAATTGGTGTAATTAAAAAATAATTATTTATTTACTTATATATTTATAACTAAGGACCTTAACTTTGTGTTCAAAACAAATGGGAATTTGAAACAAAGCAGGTTATAGTCTTGTGGTTACGAGAGCAGTGCATTGTAGCGTATTTAGGATATCTTTTTCCTGACCTGTAGTGATATTTCTTAAATAAAACTGTGTTTAATATGAGTAGGAGTATCACAAGCTATAAGATAAGCGCTGGTTCCTCTATTAATTACTTATTACAAATAAAATCTAAAAAAGTTAAAAGGTACGCAGCAAGCTAACACTAAACGTTATAGCATTTAACGTGCATTCCGTTTCATGTTGCGTTGTGCATACCTGAAGTCGGTTCCAACACACATCGGCACCCACATGGCAGCATGAAGTGCTACCTTTGTCTCAGTCGAGTGTGAGTTTCCCGGTAAATGTGCCACTTGATGACTAAAGCCTACAACACACTGATAGCTAAGCGATTTCAAGATATTTAACAAAAATCGAAAGCAATACTATTGTAGCCCAGATTTAGCGTCCTGTCAAAAGCCAGTTGTCACAGAGTACAAACCATATAATTAAATCTATCGTAAGATATTAAGTAACCTATTAATAGAGTTTGCGAGTACATTTTTATTAATGTTCCAAATAAAATAATAATAGGTCCGTCGCTTCAAGGGAAGGCTTTATAATGTTTCACTGTTGGTCGTGAAGACATCGTTGTTCTGAGGCTCCTATCTCACCTGAAGATGCCCTGTGTAAGGGCGAAACACGTGTCGTGTTGAATAGTTTCTCGATTTTTCGGGAAAGTGCGGGAATTGTAAAAAAGATATTTTTAATCTTATAATATTTGCTTACAATGGATTTCCGCAAAGTAACGCCTGAATCAATAAATTATTTAATACAAAACTATAAAAAGGAGTTAACGGAAATGTCATAATGGTTACCGCACTGTAGATAGACTATATTTATTGCATAAGGTCCAATTATCGTCGTAATTCAATTTATCCACAGACGCAAGGATTTAAACGCTTGAGTTCTATATCAATAGCTTATCTGCAGGCATCATAGTTTATCACTTGATTCTGTCTTGGTCTTGCAACTTGTATAACTTGCATTGAAAGCGTGTCGAAGGTGTCCAACTCTAACAATTGGTTGCACGTCTCATCGTTGAGAGATAAATATCAAAGATAACCGTTAAGAATATCTGTATTTATCTTGAGCTATGTTTATGAAGAAGTTTGATTCTTACATCCTTTCAGAAATTCACGCTGTAAAAATTATTTTAAGATTGAAAAGATATTCTGTATTGTTGTCGTTGTTGATTACGTTAAATGCTATTATTTTGTGCTAAAGGATTCTACCAAAATCTTAGGAGCCCAAGCCAACCTCACCTGCAATTGGTGCACTGTCGATTAACGGACGAGGCTCTGGCGATCAAAAAAAGTTACCGGCAAGCAGCAATAGGCTCGCCACCTATTACCAACAAAAAAATTGGCGTGTAATATGCCTCAGTCTACCCCTACGTGGAAACAGGCGTGGTCGTACGTATGTATGTATGATTACATTAAAAAAAAGGTCAGACATCCTGGACAAGTTAGATAACAATTATACAACAACAAAACCTAATAATCGGATATTGTCGTAGTAGCAGACTGTACAGGAAAAGTGGAACAAGAGAAGAGAAAAAAGGGAACAATAATTGTAAACTTAAAAACGTAACTTAAAATTACATGTAGGTGAAATTGGGAATTGATTTCAGATTGAGGAGGTAGTATCCGGTAAGAGATGACCACAGATGCAAGAGTTTCAGGATAACGGTTTTTCACAACGACTTTCTGACACTCATAAAATAATCTTTAAAAATAGTGCAGGGAATTTGTTTACGAGTAAAGAACATACTAGTGTCGCTTTGGCATTTCAATAATGAATTAACTTTAACAAGTTATGAATTTCTATGATGAGATACAAAGTTAAATTATTATTTTAAAACTTTGTTGAAATAACAGGGGTTATTACAAAACAAGATTTCAAGTTAAGCCAGATATAAAAGTAGTGCAGTCAATCTCTATAGTGTATCAAATAAAAGTGACTTTAACTTTAAGTCGGGTTTATCTTTAGATCTAATTTTGTAATAAACCCCACAACTTTTACAGTTGGTGACGATATTAATACGAAGCACTACAGAGCGTAAACGTATAATAATATATTATTTTTATATTGGTTTAGTTCTTTTACACTTTTGTGGTAGGCAATCGAAAAATTCTATTTCATATTTAAAGGCTAGATAAAAAACAATTTTTTTTTTGTCGAAATCGGAACCTTTTAGTATAAGGGTCGTTAAATAAGTACCTACTTTGTGGGGTCACAAGACATGTTTTTAAAGTGACATAAAGTGCATATCATATAAAGTCTACTTTAAAGATCCTCATACTTAAAACAAAATTTCTGTTTGACATTTCTAAAATAAATATATAAATATTTTCTGACAATTACACCAATTATTTAGTCCCAAGATAAGTATCATTAAGAACTTGTGTTATGGATACTAAAAAACGAATAAACATACATAAATACTTTTTTTTTGTAAATAAATACATACAAAAACACCCAGACCAGAACAAATATTCATGTTCATGCACACATAGATTTGTCCTGCGTGGGAATCGAACCCACGACCTTAGGAACGGAGAGCGGGTATACTCGCCACCACGCCATTTCGGTCGTCAAACAATTTTAAAAAGCAGTAGTAAACTGAAAGCTCTTTCAAGGTTTGCTTAAAAACATCTGTGATATAATGTCAGAGGTTCAAGAAACAAAAGAGCGGCCCTGACCTTGGCACAGCCTCCACAAACCTGAGGTCTTTTCAACAGTTTCTAAGCTGGCTAGTTTTGAAAGCGCTACTTGTATGCCAAGTATTCTTGAAAAACAGACGAGGGCGTTGTGGACACGTTGGAAATTAGAATTCCATGTGTTGTCTTAAAATGTAACTTTGTTTATTTCTGCATAGGTAAAATCTAAGATGCATGTACCATAATGCCGAATATTTTGTAAATAAATATTTAAATAAATAAATAAATATTTTCTGACAATAACACCAATTATTTAGTTCCATGATAAGTATCATTAAGAACTTGTGTTATGGATACTAAACAACGGATAAACATATTTACATACTTTTTTTTTGTAAATACATACTTAATATACATAGGAAAACATCCAGACCAGAACAAATATTCATGTTCATGCACACAAATATTTGTCCTGAGTGGGAATCGAACCCACAACCTCTGGAGTGAAGTGCAGGTATACTGACCTCCACGCTATATCGGTCGGTGTAAAGGTTCCATTCTTAGTTAGGAGACATTACTAAGCACATTTCTCGCGGGATTAATCAATATTTAACATTAGCAAATAATATGGTATGTGTATAGACACCTTACAAACGATAAAAGGAACGTAAACAATGAATGAAAATCCTGAATCGCGCAAACAAAATTCCTCAAGCTAGTAACTACAAATACAACAGCCAACCATCAACGGTTGAGCCGCGGCCCCCGGGCACATCCATCCGCCCGGTGGAAGATCTTCCCTTTAATGGGGAGCAAATCATCCGCTCCCTCCAGTATGTAATGAATTTAAAAGAGCATTATGGCGCCCGTGGTATTTATATGTAGGTATAAATAAAAAACCTTTACTTTTAACGTAAGCGAAGCCGCGAGCGGTGCATTTCGCGATAAATTAATCGCCATTCAAATTTACCATCCGCATTTAATTGTACACTCACGTACTACGAATTACTGGCTGCAAAATTAACATTTTAGCAATTAAAACAATAAAACCCCATGTAGTGGGTCAGAGCGCAGAAGCCGCATTACACTGATTTAATTACATATAAAATATATGCGAATCGTCAACTATATTACGGCGAATGCAATAAAATGAAGTAAGGAAATTAATTTTAAAATCGTCGCGAAGCCGCAGCTTTCCGTAGCACCGGCCACCGAACGACTCGGCTCCATTTTTAAATGCGCCTGAAAATATTTTTGCTGCAAATTTGTAGCTCTGCTACATTCTTACTTATTATAAAATGCAAAGGGGTATTTGTTCGCTTTGCACGCCGAATGGTAGCAACGGGTTGATGTGAAATTCACATTTGAGCAAATGGTGAATGTAATGGTACTCTTTACACCCAAACATCAATCCGAGCCATCATATTTATGAGCAGCTGAAATTCAATGCATTAATATTTTTGAAACGCTCTTTATATAGAATACTAACTGACCCGGCGAACTGAATACCGTCACATTTCTACCCCCTGTCAATGATTTGTTAATATGCTAAAGACATCTTACAGTCTTACACACTTTCATATTACCTATCTGTAATAAGTATTTTATTCTAATTTTCGTTTGAACAAATCAAATATGTCCTGGTAACAACGAACTTAATAAAAGAACATTATCAAATTTGGTGTACTGGTTCTGAAGTTATTTGCGTCCATACATTTTGGCGATACATTTATATTCATTAAGATTGGCAACATGTAAAACAATATACAAAATTAGAATTCCACACAGGCGGGTGATCTATTGTACTGTTTTGTATAACATTTTAGTAAGACACATTATTCTGATTGTATAGCAATTAAAATGACAAAATTACTCCGTAATTTGACGAGGGACCGGAGACGTGCAGTTAATGAACGCGGCCACAGAACTCTTCAACCCTGCCGAGGAATGTGTGGCTTCCTCCCTTACCACCCTCCATTACCCTGTCCCAGAATCCTAGGCATTTTGTCAACTGAAGGGATTCCTTCTGGTGTTCGTAATGTTTTTATTACATTCGTAATCACGAAACCTTACTCTTAGATTGCGGTATATAAATTAGTTTAACATTCATATTGCTCTATCTAGCAAAACCTCCAAATTATGCGGTCTTATCGTGATCTTATATCATGATATGCGTGTATTCCATATTAATGTATTTCCAAAAATCGTGCTATATGTGTTCAATTGTCTAGAGCTTTGTAAAGTTAAGAGCTAGCTGTAAAACTTCCTCACAAAATATAAAAAAATTAAGGACCATCTCAATATCAAGTAAATTTACTGGTTTAACCTTTTTTGATATCAATTTGTTATAATACCACAGATAATTGTTGCTTTACATCAATTGGTTATTAATATTTAAAGCATTACCTTTTTATGAGAATTTTTTGCATTTACAATCGTCTTGAGTCCGATTCCTACTTCTTACTAATAAGAAAACGTTAGACCAAAGTGGCAACTTATTTATTTTTGAAAGATAAATAGCACTCAAACTAAACTAAACAAGCTAGCTAACAGAAAAAGCCAATCACATCACATAAAAATAGATCGATATAAAAATAAAGTGATAGACATAATAGAAAAAAACACAAATTGACACTGTAAACACCTACTACTGAACTAAAGAACGTTTGACTCAATAAAAGTTGTTATAATAATAACGAGGCATGAAAAGACAAATAGACTTGAAGTACCTATTAAATATTGTGTGAACAAACACTATTGGTAAGTGTTTGTCTATTTTAAACAACATGTGCTATTATATATCCTATTTCTAATACGTTTAAGGCCAAAAGTCGTGTACACTTTAATAGACAGAGATATCTCCTAAGCCCCTAAACTTGTCGCCCTAACACTCTCTTCTCCTCAAAATGGTTAAAGTTTTCACAGCCTCTTGACAAGGAAATCCCACCCCAACTATTTTATTGTTAAGACACACATTTGCGGGAATGGTACAGGTGGATTTAACAGAGTCGACTAAGTTTTCTAGCTATGTAGTTCTTCAATGATAGAGTGTATTTAGGCAGGGAAAAGTAAATATAACATTATTGAAAACTATTAAAATTCGAAATCGTTTGGTTTTTGACTAGCTTATAAATTCAAATTTATTTTTGTGATAAACAAGATTAATTGAAAACAAACTATTGCTAGAAGATTCAGGAAACACATCGTGGTAAATTTGAAGCGCTTATTCTTTGACTACTTGGCCTACTGATTCTTTGACTATATGCTTAACCATTTAAAATCTATTAAAATAAATTGCAAGAAAAGATCAAAGCAAAATAGATACTAGAAATATTAATCTAAGTCCATTAGGCTAGAAAGCTTTACTATCCATAATCACGTTACCAACCCTAAAAATAGGTTTTTGACTTCAGGCGAGCCAGCAGTCTAAATAATCAGCTTTTTGTAAATATTCTGAAGTCTTTTAACAAAACAATTTTTAAGTTATTTGGATGACATGATGATAACCGCTAAAAAGAATACTGAACACAATAGAATTCTATCAGCAAAACAACAATGAGTCTCGGAAAAAAGGGACATGATTTATTAATCCACATACTTCTAACAACACAGAAAACCTACTACGTCATCCGAAGTAACGAAAAACAGTCGCCAAGTTAAGTGCGTCCATTTGTACAGGCCATTTCATACTTGCTCTCCCAGATCTCGGAGAAATGAGTCGTCTACTTGGACCAAGTGGTCGAGTAAAGCGGGCGTTCTCACATGAGTTTTATTCTGGTTGGTTTAATAGTTGGTGAAAAATTGTTGATGCCGCTCAAGAATTGTTTCAGTTTCAGTTGACAAATGTTATTACACTTTCTTTTTAATTTGACGTTAAAATAATAATGCTATTTGTTCGCTTGCGTTGGCTCTAATAGCTGTTTTCTAACTACGTCTTAAATAAGGCATTAAACAACAAGTTTAAGACATAACTCAAAAGTCTTCTTAAAATATTTAAAATTTTAAGAAGTGTTTTCAAACTTATCAATTACATCGTAATTGTTAAGGAAAATTCTACATCTATATGAATGGATTTCATGGCATAATAAATGTTAAATAAACCAAGAGTTTTATTTTCACTATTATAAGCATGCATTTATATTTATTTATTTTAGTGATCACCATCATAATAACTTAGTCATAGCAGCAATATGCTCAATCTAATTATAATTATCGATTAAGACTTCATGCAATTATAAATTGATAATAGAAAATTCCAAATTAAAACTAAAGTTGAAAACCCTACGAACCTTGAAGTAATATACAACAATGATTAAAAAATAAATCTGTGAGATTTTTTGCTTGGAACTATAAGCACAAGTTTATTCAGCGGCCAAGCGACAATTTATCTTACTACACTAACTAAAAAAGTTTGATATTCAATCTCCGTTACCCTTACATAGCGCGAGTGGTTTAACTAAACTTTGCGTCGCCGCTAAAGAGGTTGTTTTTTTAAAGAGAATTTTAAATTAATGCTGATAGATGTTATTTATTAAACTTCTAGTAATTAATAAGCTAATTTGCTGTTAGTTTTAGCAGATGGCAACTGCCTGCAAGAATGGAGAATAAGAGGTATGTCAGAAAATTATTAAATTTGCTGACCCTCAAGGTCGCAATCAGAAAACGTTATGATGATAAAAATGATTTTTATTTATAGTTTTTATTCAGTTTTTAGAAAAATACAAATGTTGATTTCAAAATTAGTATAAACAAGAATAAATGCAAAACTGGAGAGTAAATTATTTATTTAACAAATAACGCAAATAATACAAACAGGTATTACAACAATAATGTACAGTACTACGTATGTTAACCTTTTCCATTTCCTAAGTGCACGCTGTCTTTCAATAAACCAATACTTACACTAATTTGGTATACAACCAAGCCGTGGAAAAGCAATATATAGACTGACTAAATTGCATTTATAATGAAAGGCTCAAACCCGAAACACCTGCGGCCATCATTTATAATTATCGTGGTAATTTTCCGACCGGCCCAAAGTGTGACCGCACTTCTATCGCCAAGTTTAGCTACATTAGCCACCTGTGAGCATACGAACGAGAGCAGGGTCATCCTGACTTCAGTCCAGGATAGCAGACGTCGTTGCCGAAATCTACTCAAAGCTTTATTATTGTTAGCTTAATATAAGAAAAAAAACGAAAAAAAGCTTTAAAAAAATTACACCGGAAAGTTAAAATTACAAAATTTATTGCTATTCAAATATTTGCAATGATCGGTTGTTTTTGACCTCGGTGTCAGAAAAATTATTATTAATTCAGAGTTACATTAACTGACACCAACTTCAAACATAATATGAAGAAAATTTTATGACTGAAGACATCTGGGAAAATTGAAATGTGAAAGAAGTAAAGATAAGGATTGAGAAAGGTATGCAAACGGTTTGGACATGTTAAAAGAATGGATGGAACTAGAGCTATTTATAAAGGAAGAATTAATGGAGACGAGTTATTGTATGATTAAGGCAGGAATTTCAAAGTTAAGGAATATCATAAAGCAACTGTCGAAAGTATATAAAAGTTAGAATAACCCCTAAAAGTGTAAGTATAAAGTTATACCCCAGTGTATGTATACGGCGATCAAACATTATCAAAAAAGGTTCTGTTGGCAAGTAGCAGTCCCGGCGGGATCGGGAGGAAATTCCGTCACGGAGCACACGTCACACAATTTCCGGGAATCACATTAAAGGGTTCCAATATTTTTCTTTTTTGATTTTTTTCTTTACTAAGATATTTTTGGGGTTATTTGGTTTAAGATTTATTCGATATAATTTAATTACTTTTTGGTTAGGGGTCTGCGTTTGACCGGCTTACACTAATACTAAAGTTTTTTAGTAAGATTTTAACTAAAGGGTTAGTGGCAGTAGAAAAATTCACTATTAGCATAGAGATCTTTAGACAGGGATCCTACCTAGACCTAAAGAGCCCAAGCCAACCTCACCTGCAAGTGGTGCACCTGTCGATCAACGGACGAGGCTCTGTCGAACATAACAGTGCCCGGTAAGCGGCAATAGGCTCGCCACCCATTAAGTGGGACCAAGTGCGAAGTCCGCAACCCAGAGGGAAACAACATTCTAGATGAAATGTGTCAAATAGTGACACAAGACGACATCCCATTCCCTTATCTTTTATGTCTTTCCTAATGGTTCTGCAAATAAGTATAGAGGTAAATAATTCTATGAATCACAACAGGAATTCATGGAATCAAGTAGAGTGTAATTACATGGCAGCCCACGCTTTTATTGGACCATAAAGGCATAGTTCAATCGGAGCAGTGAGATGTTTCGTGATCTGTTTCGTAAACTTAACTGTTGTGCGCTTTACTCATAAGATCTATTTCTTGGACATAAATGTTTATCTTATGAGGGAATCGATTGTGAAATAACGTCTTATGTGCAAGGGACAAGACCAGTGCTTATCCGGATTTTGATCTTGAATCAACATGAGATAATAATTTGCAAATAATAAAGAATAAATAATGTAAACATATCCTACTGGGTGGCTTTTAAAATTCTAACAGCATGAAGCTGCCTTCAACAAAACGCACGAAGTCTATACCTATAGTGTGACGCTTCTAGTAACTACAGTACAAGCTGTTTAACCAAAGATATACATTTATTACTGCCTTTAATAAAGTTATACCATTCCCATTCAACTACAGCATAAAGGTAAGTAGCAACAGGTGATACAGACAATAACTACAACAACCTTCGAAGAAAGGAAAACAAACCGGATTACTTCGAGATAAGGTACAAATTACATTGGCCCTTGAATAGAGCTTGATTAAAAAGGGGAAATGAAATCTTTTGTTAGTAATTTCGTGAACTTTGTGTTAAGATGGCGTCTTGTGGGCGGCGCTTTTAATTACAGCCACGGAATAATTGCGATTTGTAAGAGATTTTATTTAAAAACATCTACTTATATCTTGTGAAAAATTTCATTACTAAAGCACAAATATACTTTTATATGTTCTCGATTGGATAATTTATTAATTTTCTGACGTAAGATAGAAGGTGTTCCTATATTTTACTTTTAAGGTATGGTTCTTCCTGGGTTTGATTCTCAAACAAGACAAACAATTGTGTGCATGAATATTATTATTTATCTTAGTCTAAATATTTCCTATATGTGTGTATTTGCAAAATAAAGTATTTCTGTACGTGCATCCGTCGTCTAATTCATAAGTATTCATTGACTACTAAGAGTATTCTATGTTGAAGCTATGTAAAATATCTGCTTAGTTTTGGGCTCAAAAGAACTATGTGTGTTGCCTAAGATATTTACTTAATAACGGTAACTTATATTAAATCCTTGGTAGGTACAGTCAGTCTCAGAACTACTTTGTCTGTAGTAAACATTGTTTGCCTGTTTCTAGGAGGGAATCACTAAAACTACAAGGCTACAACAAAAAACATATATGTATTTATGACTTTTTATTTATTTAAACTTTATCTGGTGAACTTAATGCTACAAGACATTGTCTACCAGTTAACCTTTGGGTTAGCATAAAAGTATCGGGCAGTACGAACAAGGAAACATAAACTTCCATAGAATTAGATATAGATAGATACGTAAAACGTTTATTTCCTTTAAATAATGTAAGTTACATAAAAACATATCCCACAAAACCGTGTATTATTGATAAGCTACATATGCCTTTATATGAAAATAATAGTAATTATGATATGAAGACTCAATCAGACTCCTTAAAGTATTGATATATGAAATAGAAGTACATACAGAATGTCACGCCTCTTTCCCGTAGGGGTAGGCAGAACTCACAGCCTTCTACTTGCTATGATCTTGACACTTACTCTTAGAAGTACCTACTTATTGAAAGAAATAATCTTGATCGAATGGGCTTACGTTATCTGAGAGATAGACTTGAGTCTGGTTATCGCGACATAGTTATATCATACAGTAATTAAGCCGCACCGCTCTGCGCCCGACAGAGCCACTCGAATAATCTTTTTAAAAATTCAAAACGGTACACGAAACCCTCCCTCTACCAACCCAAAGGTCTTCCGGATTTCCCGTACATTTAAAATTGGGTTCTTTTACAAAGTAGCTTAGAGTTCAAATCAGGTTGTAATATCTATATATGTATTATCAGTTCACACCTCGGTTACCTCGTGGAAATGGTAAAGCTAATTAAAAAAATGTTGCTACCCCCTGAGTCGCATCTGCTCCGGTATTGGGTTATTAAGTGAGTAAATTTTTTGCAACTGCGCCGTTTAAGATGAAAGTATGAATAAAATAGCGTCACTGCAGTTTCCTTGTACTTCAGTAGCTGTTTACTTTAACTTTATTTATAGTTGGTTTTTTTAGTTTATCATATCATAGCATTATCCCAGACTTTAACTTGGGGCCCAGGGTCTAACCACATTTATTTTTACATTGGTAACAAAATGCATTTACGCACTGCCATCAGGTCACAGGGGGACCGAAAGGGGTGTGGGTCTCACCATTGGCAGACAACACTATCAGCAGTAATACCCACTTAAAATCTTCCGACGACGCCCGCCACTTGTTTAGAAAAAGGTGGGGGCCAGTACCTGTGTTGTAGTGTCTGAGACCCCGCCTGCGGCCAATGTCCCTCGGACCAAAACCAGGGGCCCCCTGCCTCCGGTGCCTAAGACCCACCTGGCGCTGCTTGACGGGCCTTCCTGGCCCGCCCGCTGCGCCCTGCACAGGTCCCTCTTAGTTTCCCCACCGGAAGTCACTACTAAGGGCACTCAGAGCCGCCAACCTCTAGGTTTTAACTTTTCCCGGCCTCCAGGAGGTACACAGCCCCCCCACCACGTCAAAGTCCTGTCCGGGGGGAGGGTCTGATCACTGGTCTAACCAGGTTAAGGCTAAATTTCAGTTTTACATGAGGCAACTGCCGTCTGACCTTCGCAACACGATCACGAGAAGACAGAAGCATATTATACGCCTACATTTCGCTTATTATATTTTTATTCTCACGTAATAGGTGGCGAGCATTTTGCCGCTTACCGGGATTTGTGTGATCTGTCTACCTGAAGAGGTAGGCCCCTTCGGGGAAACAGGCGTGAAAGCATATATGTATGTATAAAACATAAAAATAAGTAAAAGGAATATATCAGATTTACTAACAGGATAGTTATAAGCCAACACGACTAACGGATACATTTTTATTCCCCGGATTAAATTTCCACTTGTCCGGTAATTGGAAATGAAATTCAGGATATATCCGGGTATCGTATTAACCGGTTCTAGCCAGTTTCGGTCCGGATCGCGCCGGTTTTATTCAGTTTCTTTCGATGTATTTTTATCCGACGTTAAATTGATTATGTTCTGTTAATGAATAACGAAAAGACACCCTGTGTTTTAAAATTGATTTATGTACTGTGATTAAGAACCGCTTTTAATAAACTTTATCACCATCATATTCTAGCATAATCCCAGTTGCCGAGACTTAAGCTTAAGGCCCAGGGTCTGCTCACTGGTATAATCAGGTTTAGATTTAATTTTAATTTGACATAAGGCGACTTCCGTCTGACCTCTGTAACCAAAGGGAAACAACGTTCTATGGTCAAACCAGCTGTCAGGATGTTAGCAGGCACTGACTTTCTAATAACGACTGCCATATATGTTAATGACAGACAAGACCAACGGCTTAACGTGCTTTTAGACGCAGTAAGTTGAAAAGCCTATAATAAACTTGTGCAATTTAGAAAAATAATGATAAGGACTTGAAAATGTTCATTACGATATGATATGATGATATATTGATGATGATATGTCAGTCCATTCATGTCCTACCACTGAGTATGGGCTTTTTCTCATGTGCTAACGTGGGAGGCTTAAGTATAAATACTCCACCACCCGAACTTAGTGCGGATTGGTGGAGAAGAAAACATATTTTATATTTAACTAACTCACAGACAATTTGGATACACATTAATGGGTTATAAAGTATTATAAACTAATAAACTCGTATTTTTAAGAAAATAGTAATCTTTACACATTACCTCTTATAAGGACCATCTACATTTCCCTATAAACTTCAACTCTTACCTGAAAAAGAGAGAAAAATCAATTTAAAATCAATTTGTATTTTAACCAATTGATAATATTAACTGTTGAAACGAGTATCATACTGATAATTTTATGTGTAATGTTGCATTCTTGACGCATATTTCAAGCTTTTTATTAATTACATTTTTAGGAGAACCAACAGCTTGATAAACATAATACATTAAACATGTAATCTCAGGAAGCCCATTATAGAAATACTGATAGAAACAGAATCTTATATAGCATAATCTCATAAACATAATACAACATACCCACATAAACACAAAAACATGAATTTAATGCTCAAAAATCCTGCTACTCAATTTAGTCCTTGCATATAATGGGGTCTTTCATAATAATAAATATTTATTTAATTTTACACCAATTACATATTATTAAGCAAGTCCTAGATAAGTATCATTAAGAACTTGTGTTATAGAAACTAAATAACGGATAAACGTACATTTTTTTTGTAAATACATACTTAGTATACACAGGAGAATACCCAGTTCAGAACATATAATATATTTATGTACAGGCACACAAAGATGTGTCCTGTGTAGGAATCGAACCCACGATGTTGGAGCGTAGTGCGGGATACTCGCCACTACGCATGTATATAAAAAGCTTATAAGCTTTTCTTATATATAAGATCTGTTTTTCAACAAGACGAGCTTGCTACTAAAAGAAGCAGACAAGTAACCTGGCCCGCCCTTACATTCAGGTAATTAGGGTGAAATGTTCTCTTGGAAACTGTTATCGATAGCTACTTATAAAAGAACTTTCCAGTGCAGTCAGCCAGGGTTTGATTTGAAAATACGAAATTCTAAATACGGACTTGAAAATTACTTGAAAAAAAAAACAAAAAAAAAATAGGTTTAACCCTAAAAGTGTCCGTGTTATTGAAAAAAATAAAACATCTTAATGTCAATATATGTGTATAGGGTAATGGGTGTATAGGGATCCTACCAAGACCCAAGGAGCCCAAGCCAACCTCACCTGAAAGTGGTGCACCTGCCGATCAACGGACGAGGCTCTGGCGAACATAATAGTGCAAGCGGCAATAGGCTCGCCACCTATTACGTGGGACCAAGTATATTATTGACAAAGAGTGGGCGTATAATATGCCTCTGCCTACCCCTTCGGAGAAACAGGCGTGTATGTATGTATGTATGTCAATACATATAAGCTTTTGGTTCTTTCAGAATTTCCCTGATTACTTGTAATGTTATATCTGTTAAATAAAGCATTTATTTATTTTTTATTGTGAAGGTTGTGTTACAACATGGAGAGCTTAAGACCCGGTGTTACATTTAATGTTGTCCAAACCTCAACCAACGAGTGCAAGATATAAAAACGTAGAAGTTCCTTTGATGTGAAACCTGTGCAAAATTAATGCTTTAGTGACGGTAGTTTTCAAATTATTACTTTACTGTCACCCAATCTCTCAGTTAACTCAAATCACAATAAAAATAGTAACAAAATAGTTTAATAAACCGCAGTTTAAATCAGCAAACTATGTTTAGTCTAGTATGTATAAACACGTACATATAAGAAAACAATATTATAATTATTAAAGACCTAATCATGTACTGAAAGTCCCCACGAATGTGGTCGTAAGCAGTACCTTTTAATTACTCAGAAAGTACTATTGTACCAATGCTAACTGACCCCAATAAAGCTGCAAGACGGGTTCTAATCGAGTTGCAACTCATCCCTGTGCTAATCCTCGATCATTAATCATGTCGAGAGCGGGAGAAAAGTGTCTTGCAAATGTTCAGTTCCCAAGATTCAACGTTGCATTTCATCTGTTGTAAGTAAATGTAAACGGTTCATAGTTCGCTTTACGTGATATCCTAATCTGTTCTTTATTTAATTGCCAGTTAAAAATGATCCATAGTAATTATTAAATAGTATAAGTATAGCAATACTCATTTAGTGGATGATACAATTTATAATAATAATAATAATAATAAGTAAGCAAAAATTTACATTTCATGCTTTTAGCCCGAAAATCGACGAAGTTAGAAGAACGACCACTTTTTTTTTTAAACTGTTATACAAGGATCCTACCATCGTCTTTGGAACCCAAACCAATCTCACCTGCAAGTGGTGCACCTGCCGATTAACGGACGAGGCTCTGGCTAACAGTTCCCAGTAAGCGGCAATAGACTCGCCACCTATTACGTGGGACCAACAGCTCAATTGGCGAAGTGTGGGCGTATAATAGTCTAGAACTAGCATCTAGACTAGTGCAAGATAACTATTGTCTAAATCATCAAATTAGTTATTGTTAATTACATTACAAACACGAAATTTCAATTTTAATTCCACATAAATGCATTAATAAATATAAGTACATTTAGGACGTCCCATTTTAACTTTACTGGAATTCAATCTAAATACATACCTTCATGTATGTGTTATACGTAACTTCATGCCCATATCCCATTTGGAAGGCAGAAACGTTGCTTTAACAAAATTATGTATCACATTTTAAGTAAACAAGGTATACTTTTTAAATAAGGAGATTTCGAAATAGAGTTTCATTTTTTACATAAAAACTTGTTGGCAAATATCTAACATTTCTAGTTTCTTTTTTATATCACTAGATGGCACTCAGGCACTGAGGCCCACCTGATGGTAAGTGATCAGCACACCAAACCGTTTCACGCCCTTTTTGAAGAGCCCGTCGCTGTAATCTCTTGGAAAAAACTCGCCAGGGACTCATTACACAATGCGCGGTAATTTCTAATTCGTCAAAATAATGTACATAGTTTTACAATCCAGTGTAAAAGTAAATGCTAAAACTGTGAAAATAATTAGTATATTTCCATGAACTGATTTCTAAATGTGGTCGGAGCCACCATCGCGACCGACCAAATTTACCACGTTAGCCGATTAGAGCCGAATTACGCGTTGACCACTTTTGTACATATACTAATAGATATTTGTAACAGCTCATTGCACTAACATATATTTTTCAATCTGAATAATAGTAATAAATAAATAACAAATATATTCTGACAATTACACCAATTATTTAGTTCCAAGATAAGTATCATAAAGAACTTGTGTTATGGATACTAAGTAGATACTTTTTTTTGTAAATAAATACTTAATATACATAGAAAAACACCCAGACCAGAACAAATATTCATGTTCATGCACACAAAGATTCGAATCGAACCCACGACCTTTAGAACGGAGAGCGGATATACTCGCCACCACGCCATATCGGTCGTCAAAATTAATATAATTAAAATAAAATTAATGTATTCGTCCATTGGTATGTAATTAGTTAACAATATTAAATAGTTCAAGGTAAATGTTTTTCCAGGAATTTAATAAACCAGTTTCTCATTTACCAACTTCTAAACACTTATCTCTGTTCTGTGTATTCATTAAACCATTTATTGTACATTGTTGACAATAGTTAACAATATTAAATTGTAAGTAAATGATTTCTAGATATTAATAAACCAGTTTCATAATTTACAATTTTTAATGACATATTTTATTATAAGCTGTACATCATTTACCCCTTCTTTGTCAACTGATTTTCACTAATTCTTAACGAAGCCCGGATTTAATGACTGATATTTTAATTCTTATATAAAAAGATCATCTATTGCTGGAGCCTTTGGCACAAACCAAGTTTAAATCTCACCGCGACCTAAAGGATTTAGTTGCCACTCTTGCATGCAGTGGCTTCCTTTAAGTAAGACAGCATTTAGTTTTTTTTTTAAATGCAAGATTTATTGTAAAATGTTAAAATGTATGTTTTGTTGGTTGCCCATGAATAAATAAATAAATAAATTACTTTTAATCGCATCATATTTATAATATTAAAAAAATATATTAGAAAACACATAAACAATACTATCAAAACATACTTTTTTAAAACTTCCCATTTCATTGAAACATAACGTTACTTTGACTTCTTGGCGGGAAAGTGAAGCGTCATGTTGTGATTGATTTTCTATAGTTTGTGATATTTCAAACATAAATGTGTAATAACGGTGGACTATTAACAGTTAAATGTTTGTGAACGTATAAAACATTGCTTTTTAATTTCTCTTAGGAAGTCCAAGTGAGATCTCAGTATAGACCTCACATCGTTACTGAGGACTCAAGGGGTATAGGGGGAGGACATCTCATTTACCATTTATCATCTTTATCACCACTCATTCTCATTTAGTATTAGTTATATGTTATTAATATATCTCTTACTTGACATGCAAACAGCACGAAGCCATTATTAAAATTAGATATTAAATAGAATTAGAATCGTGTTACATAAATGTATACCTTCTAATAGAAATCAAAAAAGTAACCTTATAAAACCAAAACCCACAAACCGCATTGCAATCCAAATCTGAACTAGCAGCGTACCCGACGCTGAACAGTGTGACAGAGGCTGGCGTACACGAATCGATCGCGGCTAAAATTATAGCGGGCAGACGGCGGCATCTCAGGCAGCTCTACCTGGTGTCAACTCTGTTTGGAGCCGCTGGTATAGGGGTGGGTTGACCATTTGTATTGTTGGCTTTACCGATTGCTAATACAAGGTTAGATTTAGGACTGCTTGCACAACAGTTCTAAATTTGATTAAAGCAAAATTTGATTACAGTCGGTTTTATTGTTAATTTATATCCAGTGACAATGTTTGTACCAAGATCTTAGAAGACCAAGCCAACCATACCTGCCAATCAACGGACGAGGCTCGCCACCTATTAGGTGGGACCAACAATGTAATTGGCGATATTTGGGCGTATAATGATTATAACTCTGCCTACCCCTTCGGGAAAACAGGCAAGATTATATGTACGTATGTAAAAATGTAGTTATCGGAATACTTTTAAATTATTACACGAAAATATGACAGTAGGATAATGAAAATAAAAATGATATAATTTTCAATTCAATTCAATTCAATAATTTTATTGCATTTCACATTGTGACAAAAGATCTAACAGTATGTACTTGTTGAGATATTCTTGCTGTGCGATAGAGAAATTTTAAGAATGTTTAAAAAGTGACAAGAGGGCCTCGCTCAGACTCTGAGCTGGTGGTGATTGGAGTGGATGGCAGCGTGGTGGGGGAGCTGAGTACCTACCGGAGGCCGAGAAAAGGTAACACCCAGAATTTGGCAATTCTGGATGCCCTTAGTACTGACCACCGAGGGAAAACTAAGAGGCACCTGCAAAGGGCGCAGCGGGCGCCAGGAGGGTCTTCGGCAGCGGGGGCCGGGGGCTCATTCTGTTTACTCATAGCCCTCCGAGAAGTCGGTCACACACGCTATTGTCGCACAAGGAGGTAGGAGGGGCGCGTCCACTGCGCCTCTCTGAGGAGGTCCTCCCGGTTTTGGTCCGGGGGACGTTGGCCGCAGGCGGGGTGTCAGACGCTGCAACCCAGGTACTGGCCCCAGCCTTTTTCTCAACAAGCGGCGGGCGTCGCCGGAAGATTTTTAGTGGGTATTACTGCTGGCAGTCGCGTCTGCCGGTGGTGAGTCCCACACCCCCTTTCGGTCCCCCTTTGGCCGGAAGGTAGTGCGTAAACGCATTTTTTTACCGACGTAAAACAAAAAAAAAAAAAAAAGGTAGGAGGGGCGCGTCCACTGCGTCTCTCTGAGGAGGTCAGGTTAGTTACAAGAGAACCAAAGCACCATGTGCCAAATATAATATTTTAAACACAATATACTTACACTATATGCTGAAGTATTACATCACAAACTAATAAAAAAATTATGAACAATCAAATGACTAAAAAGGCCTATCAACATGTATTTAGCGAACTAAACAGGTCGGAAGAGATCAAATGCCCACATCTCCGCCATTCCGAGGCACGTTAACATAGTGGGGCGGCCTCTGCTGATAATCGGAGTGACATCCTCCTTCCACCGAATGACCGTACACAAAAGGGTAGCTTCACAACAACCAAGTTATAAGGCATTGTTCGCATATTGAAGATATTTATTTTACTTTTATTTTTTTCTTATCTTACGCATAGATTCTTCGTACCTGTATATAAATTATGTAATGGTGGATCCACACAGACGGGCGGGATGAGTGACACAAAAATTTATTTTTAAAAAGTATCTTAGTTAGTTTTTTTCTTTAAATTAATGTTTACATGCTCTTTATTATACTATTACTTTAGACACGAGTTGTACTCTAATGGTATTACGCGTACGGTGAATTTTAATGTTAACACATTTAAAATGTTAATACTAGAAAATAAGGTAAAATTTAATCTACTTTATTGACTTTTGATTGATTATTGATAAAATATACTTTATTGACTTTAAGATGAACAGGATAATTTAGAATAGTCAAATTAAAAAAAAATTACTATGGCTCTTTACAGCTTCGACCTTACAAGGTTCAAAATAAGTTCAGCAAAAGGAAAAAACACCCAAAGCACATACAAAGGGTTATCAAAAAGACAGAATCTAGTGACAATTATTGATGATATTTGTAAGCTACAACGTAGCTTTTTAATTATCACGTAATGTGCACAATTTTCCGCAGCATTTACTGCTGAGCTATGACCTGACCTGAATCTCTATCGCCTTGGAGAGTGCTCAGTATTGAGACATTAATGTGCATTGAAAAAAAATCCAATTAAATGGCAATAGGTTCGAACGTGTCCAATTATTCAGTATCAGCTGGGACCTACTGTACCCATCTATTTCGCGCGAAGGGTCCATGTAATGGGGCAGTTAAGGGTTAATTACCCGTGGTGGGCCTAACAGACCCGCCCCGTTTTTGTCGGGTTAACCGTTTTCGCGACCGCTGAGTGTGTGGGCTTAAGTGGCTTTTCAAATTGACACATCCGTGTATGATTACTATAAATATACTTGTAATAGACAGGAGATAATACGCGATGTTATACTTAATAATTAATCAGAAGGTTATCTTTCCTAGGTGTAAAATTTATTGTATTTTTTATTAGGTGATAGTTTTTGGTTAACACATTACTTGGTAGTCATTACGTCCAGTTAGGATGCTTGCATAATTCTATGAGCAAAACGCCATTCTTCTTCTAAAACATGTGTGAAGTATGACCTTAATTCTTCACACCTTTGCTCATAAGGATATGCCTGAGCCCAGTACTGGGATATTATTTATTAGTGGGGAAAAGTGAACCTCTGCTTCCCCAAGTAGTCAAACAAAGAAGTTTGAGTCGATAGTCCAACTTTAGGCTGACTGACCATTAAAGCGCAGTGTAGAAACAACAAATATTAACCAATGGGATTTCATAAAATCATCGCTCCTCTCCTGTCCGTGAATCTCATTAGCAAATATTTTAGCGTTACTTCACTTTACTGCCTCGCTTTGCAGTGGACAGTCAGCCGCAATTCTTAAATCTCCGCTAAAAGAAAGTACGCATGTGAATATCTATTAGCAAAAAAAGCTTAAGTATTGTAGTCTTAAGTTTTTCATTATTTCCTTCACTGTGAAGAGTCAGAACAATTATTTGGACAATTGTGAAACAAAAATCTCCTAACAAAACAATTTCAGTCTCTCTGTCTTAAGTTTTTCGCTACTTTCTTGACTGTGAAGAGTCAGTAGTCTCCCTCAATCGGCGATTGTGTAACAGAAGAACGTCCCTAGTTAGTCAAAGTCGAAAGCGACATCAGACAAAGCTTTTTAAAACTAAGTCTACAAGCAAATAAATATGAAGCGACACTTGAAGTTAATATTAATAACCGTCGCTACGAAGCTCCGGGCGAAATTAAAATGAATTAAAATGCACCCAGTCCGGTATGAATAATAAGGGATGTTGAATAATACGGCACTTGGTATTCAGTGGAGGACCTGCCCGCCAGCACAGCGTGTAGCGGCGCGATTACTATGTAATTACAGTTATGGATTTGTTTGTGCAATTGTAGTGCGTTTTTGTACGAAACTATCATATCCTTTACTTTAAAATGTTGAGTTATATGTTATGTGATGACTTATACAGTGTATATATTATAATGTATAAGTAATACTTATGATAATAAAAATATACGTAGAAGAGTTATGTCATGACATAACTCTGTTTCCACGTTCACAGTTATTAGTCACGTAAGAAAATCAAAACGGTGGCATGAGAAAAACGAGTACAACGGTCCCCGACGTTTATCGAACCATTTCAATTATCAGCCTATATATATTGTAGTCTTAGATTTGCACACCACGAAAAAGTCTGAAAGAATAAGGAATCTAAATACCTACAAGAATCCTGAAAATATAACAAAGCTATTTTACTCTCGGTTTTTGTTATAAGTAGTAGTTGTTAGGCCAAGTTACAGAATCTTAATATATATATCCCAACAAGCTTGCAAGCTTCTAACAGCAGACGCCCTGCCTTTGATAATCCGGTTTTGGTCCACCAGATGGAGCCCTAAATCCTTTACACGCCTTGTGAAAGGAGTCCTGTTGACCTCAGAAGTGGGACGTCAAATGTCATATTATTCCTAGTTAAAATATTCATTATTATATTGTGTAATTATGTTGTAGGGTTTCTTTTTACTTCTTGGTATGCGGCAATTGGCTCGCCACCTATTACGCGGAACCGACCACATAGTTGGCGAATTGTTGGCATATAAGATACCTCTACCTACCCCTTCAGGGAAAAAGGCGTGAATGTAGGTATGTATGTCAAAAGGTATCTTTAAAAACGTCCTTTAATTCTTTACAAATAGCGCTGTATTATTTACTATAAAGATCGCCTGCGCTGCAAGCCTGCGGCCGCCTACTGAATGCATCCCGGCCGCATTTATTCACATCCGTTCGCTTGTTTCGCCGCTATGAATAATAATAGCGCGCAGTGTGGCGATGGCCTAATTAAAATAGTGGAATCGCTTGACAGTCAGTTTGGTCAGGTTATTCGGCTTCTGAATTGGTTACAGTTTGTAAAGTATTATGGTGTATTTAGTACATGACTATGCAATTAAGTTTATTTTGGGCTGTACTTAATATAAATAAAAAAATAATTCTGCCTGTTTGTTCATGAATCCTAGCTAATAGTAAGTTTGTTCTTTTTAATCAATCGTTTTCTGCGTCGGTAGCCTTAATAAAGATTGGAATTCTGAAGGAAAAAGGTTTTTAATAGCCAACATTAATAATAACCAAATCACTGATTTTCTTAATATTTATTATCTTAATCACTTTCAAAAAAATGTTACCTAGGACACAGTTTTAGAAACTTATGAGTTTTTTGACCCGCAAAGTATAGATACTATACTCGTACAACTGTAGTTAAAAAGCAATTTCTTAAATAGGGGTATTATGCTGTAAATGATTACTTGTCAGATAAACAAGCTTGGGTTTAACATTTTCAACTTATAGTAGTGTAAATTAGAATAAAAAGTCAACCAGATCATTGTCGTGACCATCCCCTATTGTACAGGCTCAGCTCAGTTTCACATTACATACTTACTTGACTGTGATGGAAGGTTCCCTTAGTGCTACTTTATTGGTTACGGCTTCTGGGGACCCTTTCAATATCTTCAAATATTCACTGTGTGTGTTATGTATTGTTATATTTCATTGATAATTTAAAAGAGCATAGCCTGTGAGTTTCTTGTCAGTTCTTTTTACAGAGCGGTGGCTCGGAACTGGCACTTAGATTCACTTACACTTATTTTTTTTTTTGCATGTAAGTGATTCTAAGCTTCGTGATTTCATTGTAGTAATATTTAGTTTTCTTTAATGTATATTTTTTTGACGTTTTCAAGTGCTATAAAATGGTTTATGAAATGAAGAATTTTTTACTTTACTTTAATTTAACTTTTTAAGAAAGTTTCAAGCATTATTTTTATAAACATGTAGTACTAAATATGAGTTAGCTTAATTTAAAATTAACTTAATAAGTGAGCCCCATCCGAAGATCGTATAATTTTTTTTATCGTTATGAACATTTCTTTTTTATCAGTACACTTGCATTTCCTACGCCTCTTTGTATACTCAATAATAATAAATAAATAAATATTTCTGACACTTACACCAATTATAAGATAAGTATCATTAAGAACTTGTGTTATGGATACTAAATAACGGATAAAAATACATAAATACTTTTTTTTTTAAATACATACTTAATATACATAGGAAAACACCCAAACCAGAACAAATATTTATACACACAAATATTTGTCCTGTGTGGGAATCGAACCCACGACCTCAGGAGTGGAATGCGGGTATACCACCACGCCATATCGGTCGTCAATAAAACAGTATACTTTGATATACTCCTCCCGCGAGTTGGAGAAAGGTAAAGTGAAGTAGAGTTGGAAAGTTGCAGACACCGAACACTCATCGTCGGCAAGATTGATGACGTCTTTACGGTGTAATTTCCTCCCAGAGGGAAGTGAACTGAGTACACTCACCATCAAAATTATGTTACCTAATAATTAATGATGTTTGTTACTTATTTACAAAAAAACTACTAACCAGATTTAGATAGAAATTGAGAACACAGGTAGTTTATAATCTTGATTATAGCATAGGATGCTCCGTATATCAGTATATTTTTAATGCTATAATGCACTTCTGCAGATAAGCTATTCGTGTTGAACAACATGCATTTTAATCGTTGCGGCAGTGAATAAAATAAAAGACATTTAAGCTAAAGTCAAGTCTAAGCCAAAAAAAAATATGCAAGTTATGCTCAATAAAGCTCATACGAACGTTACCTTTAAAGCTAACGCGTCCATGCACTGTGGGAAGGGGATTGAACCTACCACCTATCAGTGTGGTGGGAAAACAAAGACAACGCGTATTATTGCTTCAGTACATTCTCAGGTCTTACTATAAGTAGCCGACAAAACTCATAGTCAGGTAAAATTTTGCGAAAAATATCTCAAGTAAGAGAGCGTAGAGCCAAATGGCACAGTAGGACTGTCCTTCAAACTAATGAAATATAGTATAAGTAAACCATACTGCTGATGCAGACTGTACCTACTTAAGAGAGCGGTTGAAAATTGCGTTAAATGTTTTATGTTTGTATTAAATAACTTTATTTACTGTTGTTTAAGAGGTACAATAAAACTTGAATGTATTAAATTATTTATTTTCAGATAATAATGGAAATTTGCGCCGTGTGGCGTAGAATAGTGCTACCCCCTCCCATCTCACGGGGAGTCGTAAGAGTCGACGAAGATAAATCCTACCGGATGATGGGCAGCAGCGTCATCTTGCGTAGTGGCTTCAACTGCGATCACCAACCCGCCTGCCAAGTGTGGTGATTATGGGCAAATATCCCCAATATAATGTAATCTATTGAGGAGACTAATATTTTGCAGTGGCCTTTAACACTGGTTTGATGAATGGAAATTTATTTTACTGTAAAAGTATGGAGTTCCATCCGATTAAAGTTCCAGGGGGGGGCAAAGTCTACAGGGGGTTCTTATTTTTATTTTTACTTAAGGATATAAAAGATACGGTACATACTATTCTAAGACATCTTATCTATCTTATCTTATCGCGGGGGCCACAGACTGACCGTGGCGCACTATGACCCTTATGTCGGATCTTTTGTGCATAAAAAGACATATTCATTATTCTAAGACATACTGAATATACACACAAAATTTTATAATTATCGGTCAAGCCTTTACGGAGACGTCTTGTGACAAACACTAAGACACGAGAATTTTATATATTAGAGAAGATAGACAAATAAAACGTTAATAGCTTACTCAAACAGTCGTTACAGCAAGACAGCCACATTTAGCTTTATACCGATCTTTATTTTAGTTGACAAGCACTTTAAACAATGAAGGCCGCAGCTTTCCTACATGTTGTCCAAGTGAGGTCAGCACTATACACAAGTAGCTTACCGGACCGATTACCCTCTTTTATTACCCCTTTGTTAAACTATTTGGTTTAGTTTTACGAAATACCTACAAATTGTATCGGATAATAAAAAGTTACGAAAATCAAATGGATTTTTAAGAAACAAGCTGAGCCTAGGTTGAGATCCTTCTGGTTAAATATGACTTATGGTTGTTTAATTTACACATGTTGTATTTTTAGTCTAATTTTCATTTCAATTCATTTATTTCCAAGAATATGGTATACAATATGGTGTTACAAAATTATGATGAATACAAAAGTACGATTGTAATAACGCATTTTTTATTTCACAAAATACTCACGATACCTAGACGGTTTCCTTAGTGCTACATTCATTTACATGTTTTTCTGACTTGACATTTACAATGCTACATTTAGAAATAAGATGAAACCATCTTGTGAGCGGTGGTCCGAGTGAACCAAAGGTCGTGAGTTCGAATCTTACTCGGCCACAGCGGAATCTTTTAACCGGCTAGTGTTCAAAACTCATAAATTAAAGATATCATCACTTAGCTTCTTTTCGAAGATCTTATAGACTTCACTTTGACCTAAGAGTGCAACCTCATCAGCATGGAAGCCTAGCTGCTGGTGAAGAAGTTAGCAAGAATATCTTCAAGGTTCTATCGCCCACCGTGACATTTAGATAAATAGGTTAAAGGTCTTTTAGAGTAACGCGGAAGGACCGCATCAAGAACTCGCGCATCCGCGGCAGCCTTCATGCTCGTGAAATCGCAGATAAATTGCAAGAATGTCGCCTACGCTTACAAACACCGGCAAACTACGTGGGGAACCAATGTCTGATCATGGCACCGCCACCAGGCCGAGGTAGATTAGGCTGACCAAGAAAATGCTGGCTGTCGTAAGAGATAACATACGTGCCAATAAAGTATCGACCAAGGATGCCGAAGACCGTGCGAAGTGGAAGAGAAGATGTAGGAAAGCGGACCCCGGGCCCGTAAGGCAGCAACCGGGATAACGCTAAGATGAAGAAGAAAGGCTATTTTAAAAATATTATTCCAAAAAAGCGCTTTCTTTCCAAATGTCACTGTAATAGTAACGGAAGGAGTATCTACCATCAGGTCTCGTTGGTTGCACTTTGTAATAAAAAGCCACTAAGAAAAATTAATAAAAAATGATTCACCACTATTACAGCGATCACTAATCCCGATTAGAACTAAATCTATTAAAAAACATCTTCTTCTTCTCTTTTAAATTAATGGCACTATGTCATCAATGGTAGTAACGACAATTCAGCCAGACTCGTATGATGACTTCACATGTGAATAAAAATAAAGAAACAAAATAAAAAAAGCTTTGCTAAATGTTAAATGAGAATTAAAGTTAAGTTAAAAATTACAGTTTGATATCATTATGTCTAATAAATTTTATAACTTCCAAAAAAACTTTACGAGAAGAAATTGTAAGTAAATATAAAAAGTTTGTAGGCAAAACCACTTTTAACTTTGATAAAGAATTGAAAAAATTGTAATTTAATAACCTGGGACATTAAAAAAATATGTGGATCATTTAAAAACATCGTTCTGTCCCTCACAACTTTAAACAAATGACTGAAATGCACTGACATTTTGAGTCAAACGATTTTGTGCCGCCCTTATAGTTAATAAACTTAATCAGCATTAGGACCTAAACCGACGACATCCGAAAAACGCATGGCAGCGGTTGGAGACGAGGAGCTGAAGATCGAGTTCTGTGGCGTGCCATTCGAGAGGCCTATGTCCAGCAGTGGACAAGTGTAGGCTGATGGTGATCATAATGAATCAACATTATAAAAACGGAAAACCAGTGACCTACCTAAACCTATGTATGCTATTTAAGCGAGTCCTCGTCGGGTTAAGTCTCCCTACTATCTTGCCTGTATTATGTATATGTAAAGTACAGCAGAAATTACAGAGGTCAGTCCTTGGATGGGTGACCGTTTGTGTGGCATTTGATATCGAGCGCTTCCGTGCTTCGGAAGGCGCGTTAAGCCGTTGGTCCCGGTTATCTCCAAATGTGGTAGTCGTTAAGCCATGCTAGAGGCCTCATGGGCGGCTTGAAAAATTCTAACAGCAGGGCGCCATACACCTGCCTCCGCCAATCCGCACTGGGTCAGCGTGGTCGAGTATGACCCAATACCCTCACACCTTGATATGTGTGAAGAGGCTTGTGCTCAGTAGTGGGACGTTAATGGGCTGGGATGTATGTATGTATATGTAGTGTAATTTATAAGTATTTTCTTAAGTGTGTTGATTTATGTAAGTTTATTAAAATTTCTTTTTTTTTACTTTATCGTACCGTCTTTGACCCTCTCTGCTAACCCTATGGTTAACTGGTAGAGAATGCCTACGGCGTTAAGTTCGCCTTTGTATTACTTTTATGTGTGCAATAAAGATTAAACAAATAAAAACAGTAAAATAATTCCCATTTAGACAGAGATATTTAAAAAACACACGCAACGCAGTAAGAGTAAAACAAAACTAAATAGCTAGAAGGTACGTTGCGGCGGTGAATAATGAGAGTTCTTTGTTTGCTGTTAATTACGGATTCGTGCGGTACTAGAGCGGGTTGCTGCTATACGGAGCTATACAGAGCTATACTGTGCTATTTAAAGCTATATCTCTTATGCTTGTTGAATTTATTTAAGTAATACTGTATGTAATCCAGAGTTACTTCTATAAGTTTATAAAGTATATGCAAGATTTTTTACGCGTAGAATTCTGTATGGAACTTGGTAATCTGAGAATTCCTGGCGATTGAATATATCCTATGACTTTATTCATGTTTTAAACTTTGTTAAATGACATTAATATGCTTAAAACTGTTATAGTATGATTGAGGAATATTTATAACAAGAAATATACAAACTTGAGTGGTGTATGGGGATGATTAGAAGACCTAAGGAGCTCAAGCCATCCTCACCTGCAAGTGGTGCACCTGCCGATCAAAGGACGAGGCTCTGGCGAACATAACAGTGCCCGTAACAGGCTCGCCACCTATTACGTGGGACCAATAATATAATTGGCGAAATGTGGGCGTGTAACATGCCTCTGCCTAATCCTTCGGGGAAACAGGCATGAACGTATGTAATTATATATGTATGCATATACAAACTTCCAAGACACCTGTAATACCAACTATTGAAAACCGTTTCACGCTGTTTTTGAAGAGCCCTAAGTATGCTGTACTTGGAAACTAGTCGCAATAAACCATATAATATTTTATGTCATTATAGTATAATATAATTTAAAACGACATATACATGAGCAACCCAATTTTCCACTGGTAGCAGATGTTTACGATTACAACGCAAAAATATGCCATTGCGTCGCTGAACCATGTAAGAGGACGCAGAACTCCTCATCACGTATATTGTAGTACAATATTGTTATACGAAAATATATAATATCAGTCCATACGCTACTATGCCTCTTTTTCTAGACCTAACTTACGTTTTATGATCTTTATCTTTACTATTTTTAGGGTAAGCTATATGTTAAGTAATCCGTATTATTAAGCAATTATTGTTATAACCATTAAGATATAACACAGTAACTAAAGTTAAGGGTCGTTTATTTACATTTAAACCCTAAAAAAAAAAATTTTTTTGTCATAATAATTTTAAACTGTTGAAATCTAGTCACAATCTAACAGCCTTAGGACCATTGATATCTAATACAAAACTATTCAGAATCATTAATCTGCTTTCAATACTCCAACCAAATTATTTTATATAACCTTGTATAACTACTTTTTTAAATCTAATAGAAGTATTTGGTTTGCTTGAGGAAATCAATTAGAAACCAAATTGTCTTAATGCCTTATTTTTAGTTTAGACTGCAATGAGCGTGTTATCATTCAGCCGTTGCCGTATACTATAAAAACCTAATATAAATACTCGTAAACTATTAGACATACTCAAAAATAACTTAATAGAATCAAAAGATAAACAAGAAATAAAAATGTAAACTCAGAAGGTAGATTACTTTTATCCAAATCTCATCTCAAATCCCAAACTTCATCTTTGGGACACGTTTGGTCTTTCAGGATACTTCGCCACGTTTTTTTTCCTTCATTCTGTCTTTGAAAGGCCGAGTCCCCCTGCCCCAGTAATTACGCTCCCATTTCGCTTTTGAAGCCTTTTTCAGGTCACAAGTTCAACTCCCGGAAACCAAGATGTATTAATATTTCCTTGCGTTTTTATAATGGGTTTTTGCGTACACCTTTTATCATTGACATTTTCATTTTTTTGTAATATCAATTGTATATTTAGATCTTAGATGTTTTTTTTTATTATTTTCGTTTAGGCGTGGAAAACGTATGTTTTTGTTTCTTATTTTTTAATAAAGACATTGAAGATGAAGTTTTACCCCACTTTTATGCTCAATTCAGCATAAACTTCAGACATTGGAGCTAATCTGTACTTCGACGCATAAATAATAGTATAGGATATATTCTTTATTAATTTGTCAAATATATGCAAGAAAATAACAGCACTGTGTTTTTAAATAAGATTGATTATTAAAATAATCTAAATATCGATTTTTTGCACGGTTTCTACAAATTAAATTAATGTAGCTTGGTAAAAGTATAACAACATTTCATAAAAAGAGAAAAACTTTATGGATTCTTTAAGCCGAAAGCAGCGAATACTCGTAGTTCTGACAGATTGTATCCTAAATATGAAAATAGCATATGAATAAAAATATACACTATAATCTGCTCCTTTCAATAATATTGTCGCCACAAAGTAGATATACACAACCATAATCTCATCCATATAGTCGCAGCGCATACAGTCCCAACAAATTGTATCCATTCTGCAAGTTCCAGAGTTAATCCCTCAGACCAAAAGTCCGTCGTTGATCCGGACGGGCCAATATTCGGGCAAGTTTGGAACACTCCACCGGGTCTTATCCGGCTTGTCGACTACTTTTGCAGATATTAACGCGGACATTTGCACTGTTTATTTCGATCTAGTACTAATAGGTTTTTATTGTATTTTATACCTTGATTAAATTTCGAACTATTGCTGGAAAAATAAAGTCACAAGTATTTAAATGAAATATGTAATAGCAAAAGCTTTTAGCTTTGTATCGAGTTTCGTTAATTCTATAACAATAAAAAAAGTTCTATAGACGAAAAATTATAAAAACACAGAAAAAAAATTTTTTAATCACAAAATAATTAAAAAAGTTTATAAATATGAAAATGCAAATATGAGGTTTTCACTTAAAGTTAACATAACAAGTAAAATTCTTTCTCGACGCAAAGAATATAAAGGCCCCTAATTTCCCACTAAACACGCTAAAGACAAAAAGCCCCAAAATAATAATCCTTCAGAAAGCGGATAAGTCAAAGACGAACTCCCTGAAGTCTCAAAGCCGAGGGGCAACTTTATTTGTTGCGAATGTAATATAAAGTAAGTACATGATCCGATGGAACGATGCGATGCGATCAATCATTTGCATAATACAACACCAGCCGACCCACATCCGCTATATTTATAATGCTTGAAACAACGTGGTGGAAATTCTACGTTCAATGAGTTCTAATGAAAAAGAAGAATTCTAAACAGATAAAAGGGCAGTTTGATGCTTGAGTCTAGTCTAATTGATTTTTTGATGCCAATGATGAATTTGTAACTAGTAAATGTTTTTCTTAATACTGTAATTCTTCTAATGTCGAAATGATTGATTAAAATAAAATCATACATACATTCACGCCTGTTGCCCAAACGGGTAGGCAGAGGAATATTATACGCCTACACTTCGCCAATTATATGGTCGAGCTTATTGCCGGTTAACGGTCTCTGTTATGTTCGCCAGAGCCTCGTCCGTTCATAGGCAGTTGCACCACTTGCAGGTAAGGTTGGCTTGGGCTCCTCAGGTCTAGGTAGGATCCCTAAACACTCGTATATAGTTATAATTTATATTAGGTTCTTAATTGTTACTTTAGTAACATGTTAATAAATCATGATTACTATTATTTTATTATTATTTACACAAAGAAATAAGTAACAAAAGAAAATTATACATAAATCTGTAGAAAGAACACTAATACCGTTAATAATAAATATAAGAAACAAATACTACCTATCATATCACTAACTACTAACGCAACGCTTTTATTCCAAAAATAGTTTCTTGATCAATCTATAGTACAGCTTCCATACAATTTCAGTCAAAACGATGTAATATAACGTGTATCAACAAAGGACCTTTAGCTAGGGACGGTATACCTAAGGGTGAACATTCGTCTTGTCAACGCCTCAATGCGTTGCGAAACCCTCAAATTATTTAGCACGCCACAGCCATGTTTCATAGTTGTTGATACAATGAACTAAAAGGCTACAGTTTTATCCTTGTCATTCGCATTCAAAAAGATTGACATCGGTGAGCTTATTTATGAAAATAAATTTGTCGAAAGAGAAATGATAATGTTATTTGGTGGAATGGGACTTACCTTTTTATTTTTTCTGCCTAATTCTTCTATGAAACTTCAAATCACCCTTAATAGCATTAATTCTGTATGTGTATTAGATAAATATATTTTAAGCATTTTATTACAATTTTCTCTAGAATTAATGTTACTTTATCTTGAAATATCAGAACTATAAACATATAACTAACGTCGCCGTTCTTGAATTAAAAGTATTGAATTCAAGTATCTCGTTAGCTATTAAATTAACAACATTAATACTCTTATTTATAGTAATTTATGTATAAATTATAACAAAGTTGTACTTAAAATGAAACACTTTGAATGTAACTCTCAACCATTCTGTAGGATCCTTTGATAGATTATTTCGGGAGGGCTGCCTGAATGAGATCCTAATTCTGTTTCATTTGGGTTAAGTTCATTATCCGATCAATACAATGGAAACGAGCCATTATTTTAAGTGTCCGTCTTCGTTATATACCATTTTACGATATTAAGTTGAGATACTTTGGTGCCTATTGGATTTATAGAAAAACTCAGTTTATAAAATTAATTGTCTATTTTCTATGAATTTTAATCAAGCGCTATTATTTCATATAACTTTTTAACCCACTATTGTTTGCTATTTCCAAGCAATGCAAGCAAGAGATGACGTGGACTATTTTCTAGAAAGTAAATAAGGAAAAAATATAAAATAATACAATAACATCTTTCACTTCCGCGTTAAATGTACTAGAACTTATAAATTGTAAGTAAAAGCACAATTCTTTTACAAAACAAAGAAATCTTCTACATACCTAAGTATATCATTTACGCTTTGCTAAGTCCCACTCACAACACTTTTTCCAGGATCAATGCCATAAAAGGTTTCGATTCGATGCACATGAGTGCACCCTGTGAAACAGCCTTTAAGCTATTTGATAACAGCTCATAAATGAATGTCAACATCGAATCGCTAACTAAGACCAGTTAGTAGGAAGTTATGCTAATAGGTGTATGTTAGTTTGGTTTATGTCCTGACGCTTGCATATAATTGCAAATGCGAGAGAACCGCATAGCTTAATGCAAATTTCGATAAATGTTTGTTGTTTGATTTCAATAAAGATAATAAATATGAATACTGATTTTAATATCAACAATGGACTATACAAACGCAATAGATTCAAATCGAAAATAAATTGAAGAATTGATAGAGAAGAAAGGACAAATAGCTTTCCCAGATGCAACGAACGGAAATCAAAGCCGGATATTAAAAATAAGCACGCATTCACAGAGGGAGTTATGGAATACGAATCTACCAATGAAAACAGAAATTTAATATACTTAATGAGAATAAAAATATCAACACTTAAGATTTGTAATTGTTAAAAAGATTTTATTAAAGATGAAGAAAATTTACTTCTCTCGGTTCAAAAAGAGCATAATAGTGATTATTGGATGAAAATTAGTTATTTAAAAAAATAACACACTCTCACAAACAAATGTCGCGACCTTATGCTAAACGGAAACCTATTTGTTACCCTTAGTAGAATAGTCTATAAGTAAATTGTTGTTAATGGTGAAGTAACAAATATACAAACATACTTTTACGCCTGTTTCCCCGAAGGGGTAGGCAGATGCATAAAATTACAAAAAGTACAATTTAAAAAATACATTTTGTTTTTATAATTAAGATCCTCGCCAAACATTTTGTTTATATACGAGAAGCGCTCATTTATTTTTCTTACCAACTTATTAAGAACTTTATATAAAATTTAAAAAACAAACTAAAATAAAAAGCAAAACTAAAAAAATGCACTTCATAAAGGGTAAAAATTAAAAATTGCATTGCCTATGCTCTCATAAGCAATTTTCCTCTCTTAACATATCTATTTTATTAACTATTTTTGGCACCATATATTTATTTGATCTCTCACCATAATAATATACACTGCTCTATTATATATCTCTTCTTATATATAACCTTTCATACAATTGATTTAAGAAGAGGTCCGAGATTACTTTCTACTTCATGGAGCTTTCTGTTAATACTAAAGTTAAATACCTTTTCAAGCATTTTGTTAACATCAAGAAAATTTAATTATTTAAGTATAATGTTTCAATGACAATTCATATCTTTATTCGTTATGATTTTATCTAGCAACATCTTATGATTTTATACAGGCACTGGACGATTGATTTAGGGTTCCACAAATACTCGTCACTTATTCATAGCGCCCTTCTAATTTGTTTCGGCCCCTTTGTAACCTTCGTTGAATCTAAAGCTTTTCCTGTTCTTGTTTCTCCAATTTGTACCGGTTTAATTAATTTTGTTTGAATTTCCCTGTTTGAGTTTGGATTTACTGTTTGCGATAGAAGGCACACAAACATATTTTTATATTTACAATACAACAAACAAATCATATTGTGACAAAAGAAAACAAAATGTCTTTCGGAAAAGAGAATTTAAATAAATACGTAAGCATTAGTCCAAAAGAATCCACAAAAAAACATTGTGATATAGTATAGTATTATATATATATAACTGAAAGCCATTCTGAGTTATATTTATGAAACTTATATAAGTATCTTGGTTGCTACACGAACTTGTAGTCGTCTCTTTTAATGAAGAGTGCTATTTTATTGTAAAGGGAGTACGCATCGAATAATATCATCATTATTAATTATTTTTACAAAACTTTTCCATTTTATAACTTTTTAAACTTGTTCAATATCAAAAGCTTCAATTTACCACAGACATTTTTGGCCTTCAATAAAATCGGAATTTTCCGTGTTACTCATTGTCTGCCGGGCGCGTTAATTCACACCCATTCCGTTGTTTGTCTGCAGACTTCAGCTTTTAGGCCCTTCCCCACTTCACGGGGCATAAAAGGGCCCTCAAAACTGATACTCAGTCTTTGGAGATCCATTTCAGATTGTGTTTCAGCTTTGCACTCCATTTCTGTGCTTAAGCGTTATGGACCGTTGTATTGTTAGGTGCAATGGAGTAGTTTAATGGAATGATTTCTATTAGATCTTAAGTTAAGTTATGTAAGTAACTCAATTGAAATTGTTATAGTATGATTTTGCGATCTAGAGTAATCACATTTCGTTTTAAGTTAATTAGTAAGGAATGTATATAAATTACTCGTAGTTATTTATTTGAAAAAGCTACAGCGACAGCGTTGTAGAGAATCAAACCGCAAAAAAGAAATATTAGTAAAGAAAACTAAAAAATTTCATTGCATCGGTGTTAATGTAGGTACTATGCCTTTTACAAACTAAAACCTTAAACATATAGAGAATAAAAAGGAAAACCACGCACTTACAATTCCACAAAATAATTTTTTGTTTTTGAAAATAAAATTTGGGAAAAATTTGCGATTCAAAATTCAGTTCTGCTTTGAATTGGGTTAATTGTGAGAAAAATTGTCGCTGAAACGTTAATGATGATGTTTGTACTACTGTTTTTAAGAACCAAAGCGTCAGCAATATAGAGATTCAAAAACTAAACCTTACTGTCACTATTTCATAAATGGTACATTTTCTTAGAAAATACAATATAGTGGCAATCCAAAATTCAGTTCTGCTTTGAATTGGGTTAGTTGCGAGAAAAATTGTCGCTGTAATATTGATAATGATGTAAGTACAATTTCTTGATAAAACTAAAGCATCAGCAATATAAAGAATCAAAAACAATAGCGTGCAGTCACTATTCTGCAAAAGCAACATTTTTTTAGAAAATAAAAAAGAGGAAAAATGTGTGGATCCAAAATTCAGTTCTGCTTCGAATTGGGTTAATTGCGAGAAAAATTGTTGCTGAAACGTTGCAAAAAGGGTGATACGAAAAAGCGGTGTTAGGGCGCGAGTGCTGGCCACTAGGCTGCGGGGGCTGCTGGGCACACCTGCTCCACACAGTGGTATGTCACTTTATTAAAAACGCATTGTAAATTTTAGCAGCGAGCAAGTGAAACAAATTCTGTTTGCTTTTTTATCGAGCTCCTAAAAGATAAAACAAAAAGCATTTAACTGTTTCAAATTGCAGTCTATTGTACTATTGTATCATGACGTTCCACATACTTAACAGTGACTCCTCGCTTATTAAGGAAAAACATTTTTACATAATTATTACTTACGCCTTCGGTGAGAGTATTTATAAGGAATGCGAAAACTGCTAGAATATATTTAATCCGTAAGCAAAAACCTTTATTAATATTCCTGATTTTAAAAGTATTTTTTGCTCATTTATTCACTCTTATATACCAAATATATTTCCCTGCAAAGATAAATGATGAAATTACTTTGTTAGCTGTCAATTATAATATTGCTTTATGTAGGGTGATCGAAGGTAGATGAAGTCTGGTACATAGATAGATAAATTGTATTGTGCCCCGTATTTTTAAATACTTTTAACCTTAGGAACATAGTAAAAAAAACAGGAGTCGGAAACGAGTGAAGCGATATTTATACATAAATTCTTGTTTTTCTACCATGGTTTAAATTCTGGTATAGACAGTCTACAAGAGGGCCCCGGGATTCGGGTGTATAGTATTCCCTATAGCTAATATCTTTCATATTATAGGGTTAAAAAGATATATTGAATTCACAGGTTCCAGGTTTCCGACGGTTATTTTACACTCTTCAATAAAAAGCTATTTAGTCACACAAAATAAATGACGCTTGCAATTATTTTGTCTCAGAATTCAAAGTCTCCAACGTTACTATATATTTAAAAAGTTAGGCAACAGTAAAGTACTGATTCACCATCATAAAAAAATACCGACGGCCCGTCTGTACCTACTATGTCAGTATTTCATTCTCACGAATAACAATCACTAATAGGTATTACCAAACTTAATTTCCAACTAGAAAATGTCACAGCAGTTTGCAAAAAATTATACATATCTTGATTTTTTAGTAACAACAAATACCTAGTAAAAAGAAACATAAAAGTATATAATTGTAATATAAGCCTCAAAACCATTAAAAAATGAACGGTAAGTAAAGCAATAAACCATGTCTCTTCTTCAAAATACTTAATGTTATCCAATGCCCAAGTTAGAAGTACATCCGTCTTACCCTGACGTCTCACTAAACTTGTTTACAGAGATGTAATTTGTTACCATCCATCCAACGTTGCTAGGTCTCTCAACGTCCCTTCATGATTTTGAAAAGAGAGGCATTGAGGGTCATTTAATGATGGACGTGAAGGATGAGTTAACAAAATTTTGGAACGGATCATTACGCGGCTGTATACATGTTATTCGATACGTTTATTTTTCAAATTAAGCAGAAAATTCTTTACAACGTAGGATTTTAACGCTTTGAATGCAGAAACTAGAGCATAAGAATTTAAATGCCTTTGTATATTTTTAACAGTCTGCCACTTTTACCAGTTCATTTGGGGAAATGGGATTCGGGGTATTTACAAATAGATGCGCATGACGGAACGAAACAAAGCGTCATGATTTCGTTTCAGAATTAAAGAAAGGCAAAATAAATGAATAGCAGTTATGTTTGTTTGAACATAATATAAACAAACGTACAATAGAAAGAATTCTGTAAAGGCTTTTGACGTAGGACGCTTTGTGCAATTTTGAAATGCACACAATCTATATTGTTTGAACGTGACAACTGCGCATTTTTAGGTTCCCTATTTTTATAAAAAACACATTTATTTGTAATTTCAAAAAAATTTTTGTTCTCATTTAAACGTGAATTGGAAGTAAAGCAAGGAAGTTAACTGGGGCCAATATTATGCACCTCCTAGACGATGGAATAATAATTTGTAATATAAGGTTTCCATAGTTTGAATGCTGTTATTGAAGTTTAAGAAGTCAAACAAAACTTCAGAGAAGTTCTGAACATCCGAAACGGAGTTCCTCATTGCAAATGTTAGCTACTAAATTGAGGAAAATTTAATGTTTCGACAATTTCAGACTTAATTATTACGGTTACGCTTTTAACCTAGATTCCGGACGAGAATTCACTTAAATCAATTGAATTCCAGCGAATGCAGTAACCTGGTTTTGTCGTGGCTATTAACTTCAATATAAATTCGTAGGTATAATTTTAGAGTGCATAATACTTTTATATGTTCATAAATTATTTCAATTATGGCAACAACTGAAGTAGGTTTTGGTTCCTACAAATATTTGTTTTGAAATCGCCGTTAGAAACCCACTTACACATTTATAGGATTATTAAGGATATTAATTGTTGTAATATTTTAATTCAAGTTGAATTATTAATTTGGAAGGGCAACAAAATTAATATGCACAGCAGTAGTATATTCAAAATAAATTTCACCGTTTCCATTATATCATAGACGACGACCGATATGGCGTGGAGGTCAGTATACCTGCACTTCACTCGAGAGGTCGTGGGTTCGATTCCCACACAGGACAAATCTTTGTGTGCATGAACATGGATATTTGTTCTGGTCTGGGTGTTTCCCTATGTATCTTAAGTATGTATTTACAAAAAAAAAAAGTATTTATGTATGTTTATCCGTTATTTAGTATCCATAACACAAGTTCTTAATGATACTTATCTTGGAACTAAATAATTGGTTTGATTGTAAGAGAATATTTATTATTTATTTATTATTTATAGATCCCGTATCTCAATGTAGTTAAAAATTATTTTGAAAATACAAGGGATAGATGCCGGCCAAAAAAAGGAGACATTGCGAACTTGTCCTTGGCCTTTGAGTAGTCCTGACCCAAAGGGAGCACAAAATAATATTATAAATAAACACAAAAGCATATGGTTTTTCCTGGCCCTAACGTCTTAGCCGTTAGACAAACTAAAACAGTTGTTTGCATACATACGCCAAACAACAGCGCCTATTTAAATATACCAACAATTATGTTAATAAATTATTAAATATACCAACAATGTGTGCGATTCTACAATAAAATCCCAAGCAACATACAGCAATTGAGCCTAAATAAATTTAAATTAACAATAAAACACAAGCTGTCTTCAAAGCGATACTATTCTATTAAAGACTATATGGCAGATAAAAATGCTTGGGATTAAGCTGCCGTTTCATACAGGCTATTCTAATATGAATAACTTGAAAATATAAATATTGTTAAGGTACATAACTTTAACTTATTGCATTGTATAGCTTCACAGACAAATGAAGATTGTATTTCTAGTACCAAACTAATGGACATATTTAAAAGAGCAAAGCCTGTGAGTTTCTCGGAACTGGCACTTAGATTCACTTACACTTAATTATTTTTTGTTTTTAAATTGTTTTGTTGCATGTAAGTGAATCTAAGCTTCGTGATTTAGTGTAATATTATTTCGATGGTTTTTTTTTTCATTTGTAATCATGACGTTTTCAAGTACTATGTATAATAGTTTATGAAATAAATAATTTTTTACTTTACTTTTACTTTACTATGCTACAACGAACAATTGCTGTTGTACACTGCATAGTGCATTTGAAACTATTAATTACGTTATAAGTGTTGATATAGACATTGTGAACGGTGTTTGCTCGCATGTTGCTAATGCAACTGTTCGTAATTCTTAATGAGTGTACAATGGCGCAGTGGCGAGTCACATCTCATAATTAGTCTCAAATACAATTAGTTGTCAAAAGTACGTTTGAAGCTCGCGCATACGGTGCACGGCCATTCTGGTTGTTTGTACATGTGGGTGAGTGGTTGGCTTGTTTGTTCATGCTATTGCTTCTATTTTTTGCTAGTAAATAAGTAAATAAAATGTTACTTCTCATGAGTTTATGATGGTTGGATATAATTTAACCAGTAGGAATTATTACGCCACGGAGGCACATTATCACAATTTTATGCTAAAATGGTTTGTACGGTTTAAGGGTGACTTCATTAAAAAATAAAGAAAAAGAAAAGCGGAAAAGAAAGCTTTTCACCGTTTTTTACATAGTGAAAAATAATATATTGGCTAAAAATTAAAATACAATTATGTATTAAAATTACAACAGACTTAATGGTATAGAGAGATTTATCGAAGAGGCAATAATATGTAAATACTATCTGTTCATGCAATGATTGTGCAAACCACCACCAGAGTAAAATAAATTGTCACGTGTTTCGCTTAACAGTGCTGAAGATTGGAGAATAGTGGAGACTTGTTCAAAAGAAATGCTGAGCTGGCATCTCATTCTCCATTTAAACTTTACCTGGAACTCCATTCCCAGAAACCCAATGCTTAAAAGTTACCGTGCGTAATCGATTCGAAATAACAAAATTTGCAGCCAAACTAAACCCGACGCAAAACTACGCAACATTGTAGTTGACGATGGGCGGAGAAGATAGCTAGAAAAAACTACTGCCCCTTGCCATTGGGGTGGAAAAGCTTTTCAATGGCGACCACTAGCCGGACGACTCAGCAAAGGCAGTCAAACACAAGGACCGATGACTTGATAAATGATCAGGATTGTGCACTATCGGCTTTTGTACAGATTTTGAAGAAGGCCTGTGACTCTGGCTCTTGTCTGTAATTAATGGAGGTGTTATACAAAGTTATTTTAACATTTACTAGTGCTCTATTGGATCCCAAGTTGCATAATGCTTTTTTATTTTCTATTAGCGCTCGCAGGTTGGCGGCACTTTTTTCTTTCTTAGTACATAACTTAGTGCATGTAATAAATATTTAAGATGAATCTAGCTCGGGGTATTTACATCGAAACACGAGCAATATTGTACAGTTCAGGGACGACACACGGTATGCAGTTACGGGAATTTTGACTGTGTCTCGTCAAAATGGCGACACCGACATTTCGTGGCCGACATTCCTGCAGTCCGGGCGTGCTCGCTAGGCTAGTTTGCTGACTACATATGACAGACTAAATATAAGGAGAATTTTAGCTTAAACATTGTTTTCTATATTTTACATAATTTCACTCCCTTTATCCTATTTAGGTTGGGGTAGAAATCTCACTGCAACTGTTCAAAAAGATACTATATTCTTGTGGAAAAGTTCATTTTTTAGCACAGTTGTGATCTCCCAAAAAATCAAGAAACGACTTAACACATGTTCCTTACACAGGATATTTTTAGGTTCGATAAGTAGAAGAATATAAGACAACCTTAAAACAACGACGTCACAACAAACGCAGAGTCGAGAATCAAACTGCGTTGCATTGTCATAAACTTAGGGGCTGTTACTTCAAATCGTTAGTTAGAATTTGCTTCATAATTAACTCTGAAAGTTGACGCATAAAACACTGCTCTGATTAATATGAAGTGCTTAATATAAGGCTTTGGACGTCTCTTCAAAGTTTGCTTAAGGACCAACTTCCAGAGGCGGTGGGAAAAATCCTAAGTACTTCTAGCAATTTATCCACAGCACGGCGATAAATCGGAGCGATGAATAACGACCCGGTTCGGTGCTCGACCGGGGCTCGTTAATGAGCCATTAATGCCGCAGACTGTACTGATTTTAATATTAAGGCTTGATCCGTTGATTCCAATTTGTGTTGAAGTTTATTAAGTTTCGCTTTCATCAAGCATATAGTACTAAAACCTAGGCGACAGTTCTTTACGGCTGAGGACTTGAAGGAAAAAATTATTGCTGTGAGAAATATATGCTGTAAGTAGTGTAAGTAAAGCCTTTTAATAAATACTACATTCCTTAGCGTAAATGATGATGTAGATAATTCAATTACTGAACATATGACACCTAACGAACTGTACTTCTGAAAACAGAGATGTGGGATTACAATTGTTCTAGAATAATTACCATTTTCCACATATATCCAATGTATACCTTTATTTATTAAATCACTCAGTAGATGTCGGTCTTATGCGGATGAAAGTCTTCATTTTTGAACACATTGACTTTTATTTTAAATAACCAGAAACTTCTAAAAAGAGTCCAAGATGGAGTCCAAAAGACCCTGCTGGTATCACCAGCAGCGTTGAATGTCCGGGCAAGGAGCTTACGCTCGAGGCCCGACACCACGAAGGAAGAAAATCTTCGCTGAAGACCCCCCAGTAGACTTTTATTTATTCGTGCTAGACTTAAGAATTCTGTTTTTTAGCTGCATGTATAAAATCTTCTTCATTATTTCCTTTTATCTTAGTATATTTATCCATGTATAGTAAATAAGATAACAAATCACTTTCCAAACATCCCCCTAACACCACTAGAGAGATCTCGTTCCTCGCTTCCCGCCACTCTACAAGCTTTCAAAACAAGATGAAAACTTTCAAGTAACGCAAGATATATTTTACAATAACATTATCTCCCGCGCGATGTGCAGATGCTCTTAGCTTCTGTAAAACTCGGCACCTTCTAATTTCTTAGACTTTTTAAAAGTGAACTAAATGGGAAAAGGGCTGTTTGCTTTCAGTAACAAAACGCTGGGGGTTTTTACAGCATTCAATACGATTAAGAGCGATTATTTGTATTCTATTGTCTGTCTGTTGTCTGCCTGTTGTCTGCCTGTTGTCTGCCTGTTGTCTGTCTGTTGTCTGTCTGTTGTCTGTCTGTTGTCTGTCTGTTGTCTGTCTGTTGTCTGTCTGTTGTCTGTCTGTTGTCTGTCTGTTGTCTGTCTGTTGTCTGTCTGTTGTCTGTCTGTTGTCTGTCTGTTGTCTGTCTGTTGTCTGTCTGTTGTCTGTCTGTTGTCTGTCTGTTGTCTGTCTGTTGTCTGTCTGTTGTCTGTCTGTTGTCTGTCTGTTGTCTGTCTGTTGTCTGTCTGTTGTCTGTCTGTTGTCTGTCTGTTGTCTGTCTGTTGTCTGTCTGTTGTCTGTCTGTTGTCTGTCTGTTGTCTGTCTGTTGTCTGTCTGTTGTCTGTCTGTTGTCTGTCTGTTGTCTGTCTGTTGTCTGTCTGTTGTCTGTCTGTTGTCTGTCTGTTGTCTGTCTGTTGTCTGTCTGTTGTCTGTCTGTTGTCTGTCTGTTGTCTGTCTGTTGTCTGTCTGTTGTCTGTCTGTTGTCTGTCTGTTGTCTGTCTGTTGTCTGTCTGTTGTCTGTCTGTTGTCTGTCTGTTGTCTGTCTGTTGTCTGTCTGTTGTCTGTCTGTTGTCTGTCTGTTGTCTGTCTGTTGTCTGTCTGTTGTCTGTCTGTTGTCTGTCTGTTGTCTGTCTGTTGTCTGTCTGTTGTCTGTCTGTTGTCTGTCTGTTGTCTGTCTGTTGTCTGTCTGTTGTCTGTCTGTTGTCTGTCTGCTTACTTTTAGCTTAGTTTGTTAAAGGAGATCTTTGCTAAGCAGTGAGACGGTAATGAGTTTCAAGGATGATGATTATTATGATGTAATTACATCAGAGACAATTATCAGTCTTTCTGAAAATAATTGAGTTCCGATGAGGTACACATCATTTTGCTTCAGATTTTGCATGTCATGCCAGTGCTTTGTAAGCCACTCGTAGTGAGCTATGTTATATATCGAGATTGAAACCGTTAGCTTCGCTTTTCCACACTTTTTTAAAAAAAAAAATTGTTCTAATTATTGTAGGATAAAGAGATATTACTTTATTTTTATCTTTCTTAATATATTTTCTTTTATATTATTTTAAATAATGACAAGACAAGTTAATCTGATGGCAACTACTATTAGTCGTTAATATCTTTATACTCATATTTATATATTTTTTGTTGAACAACTAATCCGTTTCTAATTTCAATTGCTTACTGATCTTTTTCCATTCCGTTCTTATTAGTTTTCCTAATTCCTATGAAGGACCAATGATAGAAGTTAGAGCCGATAAATATTCCTTGGCTTATTCTTATTAGGACACTGCACGACCAATATCGTAACATATAAACACCCCCAGAAACTACTGTAGGTGTCCCGTTGTTCTAATTGCGACTGAGCGGCGTCTCCAGACTCCCTTGTTCCTGGAAACCAGGTCTCTATTGACTTTCTTTTTGCTAAACTTATTTTGACAACATCAGCTGAGCACAAATAGCTCCATAGTACTACTAGGAAGTGATTATTGAAGTAAAGCAGAGTTGCGAAAATATTTCCTTGGATGGGTGACCTTTTGAGTAGCATTTAATATAGAGTAGCAATTAAGAATATATGTATATGTAGTTTATTAATAACACATATTTTTATTTTATGTATTATATGTTTTCTTATTCGTACTGCCTCATACTTTTCTGCTAACCCAAAGGTTAACTGGTAGAGAATGCCTTGCAGCATTAAGTTCGCCTTTTGTACATTTTTATTTTAATTTGTGCAAAATAGTTTAAATAAATAAATAAGTCGTTGGTCCCGGTTACCACAATAGGTGCCTACTATCTTTAAATATTTTTACAGCAGGACGCTTCACAGCTGCATCCGCACTGAAGCGTGGTGGAATATGAACTGAATCCCACGTCGTACGTTGGAAGAATTCATTGATCTTTCACCTTAAGTTAACCGCATAAGGTTAAATTTATGGTGGTCATATATTGACCACTGCCTGGTAAAGGGTTAAGATTTAAACAGAGACATTCATTTTTGACATACATAGAAAAAATTACACAGGCAACTGTTTTCATAGAGCTCCACACCAAAACAAGTGTTTCTCCTATCTATTTGACATTATTGAACAATTTGTGAAACAAAGAGCAAATAAAAGTAGGATTTTCTATAACTTGAAGTTATTTGCGCGTAAAATCAAAAAAAATTATACTAAAAAAATATTATAAATGGGATAGATATTCTTATTAGCTTGACTGTAGCTTAATTTATATTACCTTACCTTACGGTGATTATTTCACATTTATGATTAGATTTTGAATTACCAACAGCAAAAATGTTAGCAGTATGAGAAACTCTGTGTCCAAACAAAGCGAATATTAAAAACACAAAAAATAACCGTAGTGAGGCCATCCTTACAGGGATGTTACGGTAACCGCAACCGTTCGCAGTGCGTTCCGTGTTCCGTACGCGATACGGCGCGTAAATCGTTCGCCAAAGATTTATAGATCTATAGTGCTTTGCTGTTTTATATATTGAATCACCAACATAAGTTACACAAAGAATAAATTAGTAAAAAAATTATTAGTTCTCACTGAACTCATAATTAGAGGCGACCACATCATGCATTAAATACAAAACTATAAAACAAAAAAAATCTTATTTAAAACAATAATAAAGATGTTCACCAAAATAATAAAAATAAATATATATCAAAGTAATTGCGCTTCAAATAATAACATTTGTACATTCAAATTAAAACAAGACACAAAACAAATAAACAAACAGCTAAGCTAATAGCTTTGTGTCGGCTTTGTTCGCGTTTTGTTCTGCCAAAGTGACGCATTGATGGATTTGTCAATCTGCCTCTGATGGAACTAAACGCGTTTTGTCTTCACTTATGTTATACTAAAAGAACGTCTGCGCTTCGGTTCGGTAGCTATGTGCTAAACATTTAATACCTTGGGTTACAAAATAGGATTTTTAGAGTCACTAATTAAAATCGCTTAATAATATAGTCTATTTGCTCACTAAGGTAGCCTTCAAAGTTCTGTACTAGTTTTGGTGACAATTCAATGTAAGCAAAAAAACAGTCAAATCATTATTTTTAATATAAGGGTGTTTTTCTATGTATACAAAAGTATGTATTTACAAAAAAAAAGTATTTATGTATGTTTATCCGTTATTTAGTATCCATAACACAAGTTCTTAATGACTTATCTTGGAACTAAATAATTGGTGTAAGTGAAAATATATATATATATATCATCATTTGGTATGCATTGTTATTTTTTAAAGTTTCCAATGTTATTAATGCAAATGTATGTTTGTTAGTTTCATATCTCATCTGTGGATCCAATTATAATAAGATTCTTATGCATACTACTACTTAATTTATCTATTTTTTATGTTAAATTTTTAAACCCATACCACTTGGCAGATTTCATTGCAATTTGCTTCAAAGATAGATGGGACATTGGACTAGAAATACAGCTACATTTTTTTCTGACCCTTTTTTTCTATTCCTTTGGGACGTGGTTAAACAAACAGCCTAATATTGTACCAAGAATATAAAAGTGTTAAAATTTACAAATAACACCGAGTCAAGTCACGGGCAGAAACTAGTAAAATAAGGAGTTTTTTTTTTCATTGTAGAATGTAGTTAATATGTGTTTAGAGAAAAGTTAACAGTTACGTGCTACGACGCGACTACGAGACCGCTACATCGGACGCTACGAATGCTACGTGTGCTACGAGTCGTTAGTTCAAGTTATTCTACTATGAAACATTGTAAATTTTAATCCTTACTAATATTAAATATTTAAAAAATAACATTTGTTCGTTTATAACGCTTTATGACCTCAATCATTTATTGACCTCATCATCATGATCATCATAAAGTCATTATAAACGATTGAAAAAGTATGAAGTTCTTATAAAAGCAACGGTTTCTTAATAGAGAATAAAAAGATTTGTCTTTCTGTTTATTTATCGACCGTTCAATTCAAAGACTTGGTGCTAAAAAGCTGTATTTTGCATATATATCGCTGGCCCCGGGCAATATAGCGGTAAACGCCGGTTACGCCCTTTTTAATGTTATTTGATTTTTGGCTTCTCTGAGTATCAATCTATCTCTCTTATTTTTTTTAATTCTTTTCAATTAATATTTCTTTAAAATACATGACAATAACAGCTTTATTGCATGGATAATTCTCTTACGACTAAAAATTTATTACTGCATTACTCTATGAAAGATAACACAAAAAACCGGTGAACATCTTTACAATTCATTTATAAACAACGAGTAACAGTGTTGAATTTAACCGCGTTTTTGGATATAATCGTATTATATCAATAAACTGTAAACATTTAATACGAAGTAATCACAAGAGATTTAATTCCGTACAAGCTATTACGCCTTTCTTCCCGGAAATTTATTGTATCCCCAGCGCCGTATTGTCATGTTACGCTGAACGCCATTCCTTTCACTCCTACGCATAAATGAGTACCGCATGCTTTCTAGCATCATGTTTAGGGAAAGTATTGATACAAATACATTTTATTCTGTTTTTAAATTTCGTTATTTTAGTGTTTTCTTTTCTATTATTTATTAGTTTATTGTTCGAACTACTTCATAGTCTCAGTCGTACCGGAGCTCTTATAACTACATTATGTAACTTAAATTGTTATTCTCTTTTTGACTGCTGCAACACAGGCCTGCGAGCCTCCTTCGGCACCTAGGCCCGAGGTTTGTGAGCACGGCGGGAGCTCTATCTCGCCTGCTCCCCAATCTCGGAGGGAGTGGCGGCAGTTGCCGCCGCCTTTACACGGGAGTGGTGCGGTCCATAGCCCTGTATGGGGCCCCAATTTGGGCGAGCTCCATATCGGGTCGCCATCGACAGATCCTGCAGCAGTCGCAGAGGGTCATGGCGACCCGTGTCGTTAGGGGGTATCGCACCATCTCCCATGAGGTGGCATGCGCGCTCGCCGGGTCGCTGCCATGGGACCTCGACGCCGAGGTTCTCTCGGCGGTCTACTGGCGTGGCGCGCAATCCCGGAGCCAGGGTCTCCGCCCCACATCGGACACTGTGGTGCGGTGGCGTAGAGACGCTCAGACACAGGCTCTGGGCGCATGGCGGCGGCAGCTACACAGGAGCGCCGAATTTTGTGCCAAAGGTTCGAGGCGCCGTATCCTCGAGGCGGTCGGGCCCATCTTAGAGCGATGGGTCGGCCGTCGGTGGGGGTCGATGACTTTCCGGCTCACACAGGTTTTTTCCGGGCACGGGTGCTTTGGGAAGTATCAGTGTGACGTCGCCGGGGGGGAGTCGACCCGGTGTTGCCACCACTGTGACTGCGCGGAAGACACCGCGCAGCACACTTTGGTGGCGTGCCCTGCGTGGGCGGGGCCGCGGTCGACGTTAGCTGCGGCCCTGGGTGGAGTGGCTCTCTCGCTGCCGACCATCATGCAAAAGATGGTCGACAGCGAGACGGCGTGGGAGGTGGTGATGTCGCAGAAGGAGGCCGCGGAGCGGGAGAGGGAGCGGGATCCGCTCTCTCTCCGGCTACGCCGTTGGCGCAGCGGGCGGGCCAGGAGGGCCCGTCAGGCAGCGCCCGGGGGGTCTTAGGCGGCGGGGGCAGGGGGCCCCTTCCGTCTCGCCATAGACCCCCCCCGAAGTCGGCCAGTTACGCCATGGCCGCACATAGAGGTAGGGGGGCGCTGCAAATTGCGCCTTCCTGAGGAGGTCTCCCCGGTTCTGATCCGAGGGACGTTGGCCGCGGGCGGGGTACCAGAAGCTACAAACCCGGGCACTGGTGCCTCGCCCCTTTTCAACAGCGGTGGGCGTCGTCTGAAGTTTTTTAGTGGGTTGGACTGCGGTGGTCGCGTCGGCCGCAGTGAGCCCCACACCCCCTCCCGGTCTCCCCCTTTTGGCCGGGAGACAGTGCGTAAGCAGCATTTTTTTACAGACGATAAAAAAAAAAAAAAAAGGCCTGCGAGCCTAGTGCAAAGTCATAGTTTACAAATATCCTTGTAGTAGAATAGTATTGTTTTTGTGTTGTTTTTCAAAGAGTAATATTAAATTAAAAAAAGAAGAAGAACAAAGTCATATCATTTCAGAATTAATTAAATTTAATTAAACATTTCAGAATTAATTAATATCATCATTTCAGAATTAATTAAACAAAAATTTAGTAGTTAAACACTTAAAAAAATATATTAATTTCATAAGATACTGTACAAAATAATTATAAATAGAAAAAAAAACACATTATAAAGTCAGTCCGTTACAATGGCTACATAAAAATATGATTCATTGATAGGATTCTTGTTAAAACAGCGTTAGGTGGATGATACAGCTAAGCTTTGGCTATAAAACTACCCTGAAGAAGGTGGTAATCGGCTAGTACGCTCGAGATCTAAAGCGGAAAATACGTCGTATTATATTCTTACAGTTCTGAATTTCGGTCGTCGGTGTGTTTATAAAGTCATTAATGACGTTGCAATTGAAACAAGATCGTCTATAATTCGTATTATACATTTTTTCCATTATTTCATTAAATATTTATACCATTATAATTATTTTTCAAAGGTTACATTGGTGAAAAAATTAGCTTTCATTTGACATATATAACGCCTGTTTTGGATCACTGCACGCTGCACTAGAAACAAATTAGCTTCTTTTATTTCTCATGTAAAAAACGATTTTTGATATAACCGCTTTATTGCCCGGGGCCAGCGATATCTACTAATCACACTAACATAGTGGCTACAAGAAAAAATACATATATATATAGGTATTACGACTTGAACCCTTTCTAAATTAACATAATTATATATAGTGACATAGAGCGGGGGCTCGGAACTGGTACTTAGATTCACTTCCACCAAATTTTTATTTATGCATGCAAGTTTTATTTATGCTTCGTGATTTCGGCGTAGTAATATTTATTTATTCTTTTATTTATGTTTTGTTTTGACGTTTTCAAGTGCTATGTAATAGTTAATGAAATAAAGAATTTTTTACTTTATCGACGAAACTATTAAGTTGTATCTTAAACCAAGTCAACAAGTTTCACATTAATAGTTCATAGTTAAACTAACTGACAGAAAGGATATTTAAAATATGTAATTAACGCTTTTAATTAGCGACCTTGCCGTGCCACATTCAGTAGGCAAATGTAATTTTTCATATCGAAACAAAAGCCTTTGGATCGGGGTCGAGTGAGGTCACACTAACTGCATAGAAGGCTGTATATTAGGCTTTCAGGATTTGTGATCTTTCATCGTAGCATGGTATTGAAAAGATTTTATGTTATAATAAATTTGACGACCGATATAGCGTGGTGGCGTTAAACCCGCACTTCACTCCTGAGGTCGGGGTTCGATTTCCATACAGGACAAATACTTGTGTGTATAAATATGAATATTTGTCCTGGTCTGGATGTTTTCCTATGTATATTAAGTATGTATTTACAAAAAAAAGTATCCGTTATTTAGTATCCATAACACAAGTTCTTAATGATACTTATCTTTGAACTAAATAATTGTTGTAAGTGTCAAAAATATCTGTCTAATTATCTATCTAATAATAATTATTAGTAATAGTTATTTAATGCCAAGAAAAATATAATAAAGAACTTGTGTTATGGATACTAAACAGTGGAAAAACATATATAAATACTTTTTTTCATTTATAGTTCATATACATATGAAACACCCAAATCAATACAAATAATCCTGTACATGCACAAACATTGTTTGTCATGTGTGGTAAACGAACCGATGATGACCTTAGGAGCGAAGTGTAGGCCTATGGTCCATGCCATATCGGTAGTGAAAGTGAAACTAGAAGTTTTATAATAACTTAAAGAAAGCTTTGGATTTACATAAACACTAGATTTATTAACACTCTAATGAAGGCTGAAATAGTTAGAAGCACTTAAAATGTCGAGTAACCTATTAAATAAAGACTATTTCTGATAAAAATATTTTTGGGATATAAAAGATTAAGAGTAATTTCATCTAGTGTATGTAATAATAAACTATAATCATTTAACTCTAAAACACTTATTGTTATCCTAAAAGATTTTAGTATGTGTAGCAAATTTTTTAAGAAATATAATAAACAATTCCTTAAAAAAATACCTGCACTAACTTCAATACTAATTAATATTTTAGTTATGCATAAAGGGTAGTTAAGATTGGCAATTTATACATTTTGATAACACTTTTTACTTATGCTACCAAAATCTCAGGAGTCAATCACAACTGCCAGTGGTGCCCCAGCTGATCAACGGACTAGGCTTTTGCAAACGTAAAAGTTCCCAGTAAGGGGCAATAGGCTCGCCACCCATTACGTGGAACGAACTATATTATTGGTAGGATTTGTGTTTAATGTATCTGCCAACCCATTCGTGGAAACAGGTGCGTTTATAAGTATTTACACCTTAAATACAACCCATTAACAAAAAGGTTGTTTGTCAATATTTTTGAAGCATTTTTTTATATAACTACTAAGTGAGTTTGAGAAATGGACGCGAAATGCTTTTGCGGTTACACTGAACAATTATGTTTTCAGGACTGCTGAATATTTTATCGACTGAAGCGAAAATGGCTCTGATAAATTAGGTGAAGAGGTTGTTTCACTTTGATAACTATTAGGAGATTCACGGTCACATTTTGTAACTTATTTCCCATAAAGTTTTCCCCATAACTATTTACAAGCTTAAACAACACTGTTTTGATAATTATTATACGGTTTCTTTCATATGTTTTTTAATTACTATCATTCATGAATGCAATAAACTTCGCCTGTATTTTAGAGTTGGTACGAAACTAAAAATGAGAGCTATCTCGAAACTCTTCAAGTTATACTATTGCTCCTGATCTAGGATTAAATACAGACGAAAATACGAGTGCATGTCTTAAAGCTGTGCAAGTTACGAGTTCCCTTCAAGACTTATGTGCTCCTCCGAAGAGTCTAAACGTGGCCTCTTTCTACACTTTTAAGCGGATTAAACCTGAGTCCGCCGCTGACAAACTCGTCTCCCGGATTATTCAATAAAACCGTTGTAAACATTAAGAAAACAACTCGAAACGATCGCACTCTCGGCGACTCTTCCACAAGTTAACTCGAGGCGAGCTCGTGGAAAACAACAAATTAAATTACACTCCAAATCATGGCTGACTTTCGCGACACGAACCTGAGAAAACTTTTCCTGAGCGTCCAGGATCTCAATGAACAGGGACAGCTTGTGGTCCATGATGGGGAATCCATTGCGGGGCTGCTGCAGGAGATGCCGGACGGCCTCTCTGACCGCGGCCGGAGTGCTCGGCGTGGCGGGCGTGCCCAGCGCGGGGAACGGGCCGAGCAGCTGGGCCAGCCCGTGGAAGGTCGCGGAGGTCTTCGGGGGGTTCTGTGCGCCGCCCGGCAGCGACAGCCGGCGCGACGTCGACGGCGGCACCGCGCCGTAACCGTTCGTCATAATCGCCGGCCTTTGCAACTGATAGTCACTCCGCGAGGACGGCAGGTTGACGGCCCGCGGCAGCGTCGACAAGGCCGGCCCGGGACGAGGCCGCCGCGGCACCGGCTGCAGCAGCGGCACCGCCGGCCACTCATCCTCCACCGACCCGAGAGAGTGGGGCCGCCGGGTGAGGTGGTTCTGCGGAGGTCTTGGGGACACAACACTCTGCGGTCTACGTGGCCGGCGCTCCGGCTGGATAGGGTTAGGTGGTGTGTAGGGACTGAAACCGCCAAAATCATCGCGCAAGGGGGAAGGACCCGGCTTTTTTGGTTCCGGCGCCGGCGGCGGCGGGTCATCCCAGCGCGGCCAGGCGAGGGCAAGGGTGTCGGGCTTCCGGGGCGGCGCGGGCCGCGGCCTGGCCACCCCCTCGGTCATGGCGGCCTGCGCCGGCAGCGTGTCACATGACGCGGCGTGCGTCGCGCCCGGCGGCCGCCCGTCGACTGCCGCTCCGCCGCTACTCCCTCCGTCGACGCATCGCGCACTTGTTTTCGTGCGTGAACTTTAAGTTTTCCGTGAGTTTTAATCGCGGAGCATGCGGCCTTTTTGGTACAAACAGACTCCAATTTGTTTTTCCGTCAAAACTTCTCTATTTAATTTCTAAACGTTTTTCTTCAATATAAACTTTTTGCATTTCAGCAAAGTTTATGAACTTTCAAACATTGTTACTATTTGTTTAAATATGCATTTTCGAGATTTTTATCGTGTTATCAAGAGCCTTGTAGCTTTATAACTGCTTAGTGGATAATGTCGCAGGCACGATTGTGGCGCACATTCTGCGTAGTTTTCTCTTTTTAACTTCGAGGGTGTTTGTTAAGTGCAGAGTCGATGCAGCGCAGTTATTTCTTTGATGGTGTTGCTATATAATATACACACTTCTTTCGAAAACTTAGAACTATTTTTTAATATAGAAATTGTAATATTCTGTTGCATATAGAATAGACGCAATGGAGAGAGGTCGCATAATTTAATAGAAATGGGTATATAATTCCTTTAACCAGGGCCCTGTTTAATAAACGTTACAATCCGACAATTTTGTAATTAAGTTACATAGTTGTATGACAAATAGTGTTTAATAAACCTCACACAAAGTCACAAGGTTTTTCACCATTGTATAAGGATCCTACGATCAAAGAAAAGAACCGAAAAGACCTAAGAAGCCCAATCCAACCTCACCTGCAAGTGCCAATCTATAAACGAGGCTCTATCGAATATAACAGTGCCCGGTAAGCGGCAATAGACTCGCCACCTATTACGTGGAACCAACTAGAATTTGGCGAAGTATGGGCGTTTAATTTCAAATCGTATGTATTTATTATGAAAAAATGTTCAACTGTTGTTTGTCAGTGTTTTTAGTTTGTCATTAAAAATATGTTCTTAAGATGTGCTCAAAATGAACTTCCAATTCGGTAAAGTCAAAATGCAGGCCCGCCCAATATTATCTTCCGCCCAAAGCATATATTTATCGGCGGTTAGTTGAAAGATGAAGTTTCGAAGGCTGCAGTACAAAATGTGGAAGTTCTGATCTGTATTCACGAGGCTTTGTGCCGTGACCAACTTTAGGACTGACTTTTTCAGAGTTCATTGAATAAGTTTTGCTGTCATATTTCTCCTTACGCTGTTTGTGGGAAAACTTGTATTTCTTTGCATTTGACTTGGGTTTGTATGGATGTTCAGGGTTTTATTGTTTCATGTTGAACATTGAGTGTGGGGTTTTCAAGTAGAAAAATTGCTTTATATTTGACTAGAGATATTTATTTTCTTAGCCGAGGCATGATTGAGGTAGATTTGTGTTAGAAAACGTATCCCAGGTTTCAAGCTTTCTTCGCAATAAATTAACATTATTGATTCTTATCGATTTCGGCCCAGGACAAAAATATGTGTACATTAAAATTATATGTTTATAATGGCTGGATCAGATGTGTAATTAGTGTCATCATCATACCAGCCTTTTAAAAGCGGAGACAGCCCAGTGGCAAGACCCCTTGCCTTTAAATTCAGAGGGTCTCGGGTTCAAATCCTAATGGCGCACCTATGTGTCCGTAATTATCTCTAGCTCCGTCTCAGCCTCAGAAAGCACGATAAGCTGTTGGTCCCGGCTGTCATGAATATCTATGGCAGTCGTTATTAGGAAGTCAGTGCCTTCTAACAAACTGAAAGCTGGTTTAACCATAGAATGATGTATGAATCTGGGTTGCGGAGGTCAGACGGCAGTCGCTCTACGTAATAACTAAAATTCAGTCAAATCTGGTTGAACCAGTGAGCAGACCCTGGGCCCTAAGCTTTAAGTCTAGGGCAACCGGGATAATGCTAGGATATGATGATCACACCAGCCTTATAAAGTAAATAACATAAATAAATAAATATTTTCTGACAATCACACCAATTATTTAGTTCCAAGATAAGTATCATTAAGAACTTGTGTTATGGAGACTTAATAACGGATAAACATACAAAAATATTTTTTTTTTGTAAATAAATACTTAATATACATAGGAGAAAACTCAGACCAGAACAAATATTCATGTTCATGCACACAAAGATTTGTCCTGCGTGGGAATCGAACCCACGACTTTAGAAGCGGAGCGGGTATTCTTGCCACCACGCCATATCGGTCGTCAAAGTCTACTGCTATAACACTACTATATCTAATGGGGTATAACAGTATACAAATCTATACGGGTATAAGAATATAACCACCCTGGGTAAGCGGGTTGGTAATCGCAGACCAAGCCAGTACGCAGGATGACGCTGCTGCCCATAAGTAGTGGTAGGATTTCTTTTCATCGACTGTTTCGACTCCCTCTGAGATGGAAAGGGCTGGCACTATTCTGGGCCGTATCAAACGGCACAAAATAAGTATTTAGGTTTGTCTATGCGAAGTCTAGAACCTACCTATAGTTAAAAACTCTTTTTAGTTGCTTCGTAGAGACAAAAAGCGCCGTGATAGATGTAATTTTTATTAATTATTTTTTGCAGTATAATTGATGAACCTTTAAAGAATTGACTTCTATAAGCACTCCCTAACTGAACTTTACTGATCGTTGCCACGAGCTTTTAAAAACTTTCAATCTAACCTAAGTGTATCCTCTATAAACTTTTCGAACCTGTATCCCTTACGTACGGTATCCGTAACAAAACAGAGCCCGAAAGTTAAGGATTGGTATTTGTAGCGTAATTACGCATTGAAACGGTTGGAGTGGTTAAATGGTTATCTCTGAGTGGCCGGCTGCTCGGGAAGGGTTCTGGTTATTTTGGGACGCCAATCAGGGTCGCCATCATGAGACGAACGACCTGTAAGTGGCTGTGGAATCAACGTGAAGTTTTTAAAGTACCCTCACCAATTGACGTGTTTCTGTGTTTGTCTGCTGATACAATTATTAATGTTTAATTTAATTCTAACCTTAAAGAAAGAATGGACAGCAGGAGTATTTTTTTATACCACATCTTGGGGGCCAAACATGGCGCCTGATGGAAAGTAGTAACCACATTCTTGGACACCTGCAGGGACATCACGATCGCGTAAAAACGAATTACGCTCTTTTTGAAGAGCTTATGATGTAATCTCCTGGGAAAACATCGCCATATTGAAAAGTTTAATCAAGCTATAGCGAAATAAGCTTAACCGTTATTGTAAAAAAATTACCAGACATATGTAAATATCAACAACAATTTTATGAAAAACTTATAAAGTCAATTGCTGCGTTTATAATTAAATTGCCACTCACTTGCAAATTCTTAGATATACACTAGATGTTAATTTGATTGATTTATTGACTGATTTTTGATTAAACAAATACGTTACTTGAGTTGAAGTTAAACACGATATGTCAACGAAACTGATATGATATATTTAAGAACTAATTTTGTCATTTTAGAAAAGGTAAATAAGAGAAACTTATATAGGGCTTATTACAAAACAAGATCCTAAGTTAATCCAGGCTTTAAACTAGTGCTGTGACTTTTATTTAATAAAATGAAGACAGCGACAGCACTAGTTTAAAGCCTGGATTAACTTAGGATCTTGTTTTAAACAGCCCCATAACTCTTATCTTATACTCGTAACACACATTGTCGCAAATAAATTTGACACTTGAATGAATGTTCACACCAAATACTCCCATTGTTCATAAACTACACACAGTCATTTCGTCAAGATTGTCATACTTGTCAATTAATTAATTACCGTTAAAATCGTGCCAACATCAACGCAAACCGTCTCGGAGTCAATTAATGATGATTGGGGTTCAATTAGTTGCGTTATCACTATTATGCGTTTGAGTTTTGAAGTTCTGTGGTTAAGTAAGTTTAAGGTAGTGATGTGGGTTTATAAGTTGCGATGGGACATGTCTCATTAAAGCCAATATATTTGATTTGCTTCTATGTAGAGTAGTGATGGGACAACATTGATCAAATTTTTATTTATTTACATCATCATCTTCTTTGTAAATTTTTTGTATAGTATATTGTTTTTCATATAAATAAAAATACCTTAACCTAGTAATGCCACCTAATAATTTGCGAAATGTAGGCGTTTAACATGCCTCTCCTATAACAGGCGTGATTGAATGTGTGTACTATAAACTAAATAAATAAATAAATAAATATTTTCTGACAATTACACCAATTATTTAGTTCCAAGATAAGTATGATTAAGAACTTGTGTTATGGATACTAAACAACGGATAAACATACTTAAATACTTTTTTTTTGTAAATACATACTTAATATACATAAGAAAACACCCAGACCAGAACAAATATTCATGTTCATGCACACAAAGATTTCCTGTGTGGGAATCGAACCCACAACCTCTGGAGTGAAGTGTAGGTATACTGACCTCCACGCCATACCGGTCGTCGTATATAAACTGTTCGAATAGTTTGACTGTAAGATCTATAAACTATGATTAGAATTATACATTATTTTTTTTTACTAGGAAACGTGTTGGTCGCGTGTTGATTCGGAACTCAACTATACATAATAATATTATTACTTAATGTTCTAACTCGATAACGAAAATCAATCATTGTTTTTTTTCTATTGAAGCAACATACAAAAATATATAAGGCTGGCATTTCAATAAATATTTCTAGATTTGGGACAAACATTTATGGTTGTTTTCAATACCAATTTTTTATATATAAGGGCATTTAATATTATGATTTATTTTAAGTACTTCTGTTATGACTTATTGTCTTATTTCAGACTATCAGCACTGGGAACAAGACCACTAAGCTCTGGAATTCGCTGCCGGCTCATGTGTTTCCTATTTCCTATGATCCCGGGTCTTTTAAGCGGGGCGTAAAACGGCATTTCAGCAGGCCGTCATGAGTGGATGCGCTTTGTATCGTGCTTATTTCATGATATGAAGCACTTTCCCTTTTTTTTGGACTGCATCGATTGCTTAACATCAGACTTGACGTAGTCATCATGACGTGGCACATTAAAAAAAAGTGACTATATTCCTAAACTGACGGGAGAGAAAACTAACCTTGGCAATTTTCGTGCCCCCTCTTTTATAATCAAGCTCCCGCAGCATTGCAAGGGCGCGTTAGTTTTTAAGTTTACTTTTTGAGCCAAACTTGAATTAATGATTTTGACTTTGACAAAGAAAAACACGCAATAAATTCATACCACACGTAATTTCGTAATCAATTCACGTGGTTATAAAGTTCCGCTTATCAAACGATTACCCACATCGACAGCACTAGCCGTGACGCGAGCCCCAAACAATCAATCTAACTCAAGCCCGGCCCAAGACATCTAATTACATTTCCTCACAAAAGCGCGAGAGTGCTCCACAGTATCGGTGGTTCGTGTTCTGAACGTAGGGCTGTTATGTGACTGTTGCAGGACTGTTCGAAAGGGTTACCGCGGCCAACATGGATGGTTTTTAGTTAGTAGAAGTCTGACACAACAGCGGGGGAAGGTCATTTGATGGGATTTGATCCAAAAAAAAGGGCTGTTCTGTGAACTGCTATATCCCTTGAATTTGGACACAGCGTCACCTAAATCCAATCATTATTATCTTAGTCATATGATGTTGTTTGCTAAACAAAGACCACCCCAATAGATTTACAAATTCGCGCATCTTGGTATAGGTTTAACGTTCCACTACTAAGCACGAGGCTACTCTCATGAACCAAGGTGAACCCGATCTTCTGGACATATTACACAAAGCGGATCCAGTGTGGATTGGCGCAGACAACGGATACAATTTTTTTTTAATTATTTTTTTTTCCATCAATTTTAAATATACAGCTACTTATATATAAAGATAGCACCTAGATGAAAACAAATATCGTTTTAATGCACATCTTTGTCCCTTGTTCAAACCCTATGACCTTAGAAGCGGAGCGCTGACATATTAAATTCCACGCCATTATAGTCTTTAAAATATACATGGAAACAAATTTAGTTATTTACATAATATGTTATTGTTAAATAAAAAAAACTAAGCCAATATTATGCTACGTAAATATACTTGTTATTAAACGTTGTTCGGTCAACAGATATTATATTACATGTTGTTCTATGAAACTAAAGAGAACTATCTTTCTTGTAACTGGCGGGAGAAAAAATTTACCTTGACGATTTTCTTGCCCGTTCTTTTACGATCCCGCCCACATCAAATGTGCGCGCTAGTTTTTAAGTTTTGACCTTCATAAGAGCTCTATTGAGCCAAACTTGAATAAATAACTTTGAATTTGACTTTATCAAGTAGATATTATTTACCGATAGACCCCCCGCTGGCAGCCCTGCCAGCTCTGGGGAGCTGTATAGATGCTTCGGGTTATTATTTAATTATCACGCCTTTCATATGTCTTTTGATAGCGATCGCAGACGCCACGTCTCCCCTTGTGTTAGCTCAAATTAAATTGTTGCACCATTTCTGTTTGTGTTTTTTGATTTTCTTAATACAAATAAATACTATTGATTTGGTTTGACCGTTATAATGCGGATATTTGGTGCATGGATATTTACTACATACTTGCATATTTTTGGTTCTGGGTATTTTTAATGTAAACAGTGTTTTAAGTGTGTTTATCTGTAGTCTAGTGTAGGATATAGAGGGATTCTACCAAGACCTAAGGAGCCCAGGCCAACCTCACCTGCAAGTGGTGCACATGCCGATCAACGGACGAGGCTCTGGTGAACATAACAGTGCCCGGTAAGCGGCAATAAGCTCGCCAACTATTACGTGGGACCAACTACATAATTGGCGAAGTGTGGGCGTATAATATGCCTCTGCCTACCCCTTTGGGAAAACAGGCGTGTATGTATGTATGTATCTGTAGTCTAGTATTCATAGTAGGTCTGCTTAAATTGTGGCTAGTTATGTGTGAAATGGCAAAGGATATTATTACTATGTGGCTTTCTCATATCAAACAGCTTAATACTGAATACGATATTTCAAAAGTAAAATCAGTACTTAATCAGTAAAATGATACTTGTTACTATATTGTAAGAAATAAATTATAGATTTATGCATCCCAAAAAGCTAAAGTTTTGTGTAAGACGAAGTTTTTACTAAAATGAATGCCCGTTCGCGATGTACTAAGTGAGAATCGAACCCACGATCTTTGGAAAACCGGTCCACTGCTAGTCAAAATTTTGTCTTATATATTGTAAATGCAAACTTTCAAAGTATATCAATATATTATTTACTACTTTAATATCCTACAGGCGGAAGTTAGTCGAACAAATAGAGTGGCCACACGTTTGGCCACTGTCTGCTGATTGGTTCGATGTTGTTTCCTCGTCGGTGAAGTGTCGGGCACGCGCGGCCGACCGGAGCGCAGGGATGGGACAGAGCTAGGGATATTTTGAATTAACGTATCCGACAAATATTGAGATTTTTCGAAAATTAGCTAAACCATCCTAAAGATGGGAACAACACTTTACACAAGATCGAAAGAAAGAAGTCACATTTATCCAAGTGAAAGTCAAAATAGTTTATTCAATTTATCTTAAAAAAGTTCTTATGAAAGTCAAGTTCTATCGTTTACTAATGCGCCGTCGCTGCAGGAAAAAACTAGAGTAGAAAGAAAACTCGTTAAGTTTGTTCTCTCTCCACAAAGAAATTCGGATACGGTACATCCCATTCAAATATCCCTTCGCCACGTCCCATCCCTACACCAAGGGATCGTGCCCAGTGATACGTCGCATTCAAGTCAAATTGATTTATACCTCTCCGTATGAAAATTGTGTCCCAAGTATCCGTAATATTGTATCAGAAATTATACGGAACCCTCCACCTTTGATCTTGGTCCTGGCTTGTTTACGTTCAGATTAAAAAAGGTTTTCTTTGACTTCGGATGGCCCTTTCCGATATTATTATTTTTTATTAGCATAGCACTTTATTTAGGGGAGAGATAGTTTTATATTTGGGATGTTATGTTATTACATACTTCTATGTTTGTGTGTACCTATATGCTAAAGGTAGTTTTTAAGTAGAATCTGTGTTTGGAAATATGAGAGAAAATCGTTAGTTCTGTTATGTATGTATGATGTATATAATGAGAATGTATAGAATTGGAACACTGAAAAAGAGACGAATTAAGTATGTTTAGATAAGATATGGCTATATACTCCGCTCCTGAGGTCGTGGGTTCGATTCTTACGCAAGACAAATCTTTGTGCGCATGAACATGAATATTGATATGATTAAAAATATCATTGTAACAATTCCCGCGCAACTATAATTTAATCCATCACTTATAGAATAATCAGTTTCAACGTTATGCACCTCAAAATATTAAAAATGAATGCTCGATATTTGGTCCTAATAACATAAGCCTAAACATAATTTAATCTATCAAAATATGTAAATATGGACTAATTTTTATTTGGTTCTGATTACCAGATTATACTGACACCAAACAAACAGTGAAAAAAATTTTTTTTTGAAATCCGTCTATATTTGGCGAAAATATCGGTGGACATACATAAAAAAAAATATATTATACATACAGAGGAATTGAGAACCTCCTCCTTTTTTTAAGTCGTTTAAAAAACTACAGACTTATAAACAACAATTTTAAACATAACATAGGAAACGATAGTGGTGCCTAACTACACTGCGGAATACTTCCGTACTAATTACAGCTAAAAACTCTACATCAAAAAGTCATTAGTTGTAATGCTTTGCAGCATTGTCCGGACGGTCGCCATGGCAACGGGCACAACCAGGCACCTAGGCACTAAGTACTCATTACTAGCTCATTTATAGTCTGTCTACTATTGAGTACTAGGTGATCTTCTATTCCGTTTACTGTGATAGACGACCGATTTGGCGTGGAAGGTTAGAGTCACCGACAGACAGACTGACTGACTGACTGACTGACATACAATCCCATCCCTCCTTTAAAATCACGACAGATACAGACTGACAAATCTTGAGAAAACCACAACAGACAGATAAACTGACAAATTCTGACAAAGAACCCATTTGCTTTTACTCCTTTATTATGGTACCGCTCATATTTCTTTCATTGTTGTTAAAAAAATATATGGAATTTCCATTTTGTGTAAATTTTTGACGAATCTAAATGATCATGTTGATTTTAAAGACAGTAAAGTTTATTTTATTTTATTTGTAATTTTATTTTAATGCAGAACTCCGCTCCTCTAAAAGAAGGGTACCGTTGCGGGACTTTTTGGTAGGTATTTTGCCAGGGTGCCATAGCGGGAACCATACCATAGCGAAACTAACCGGATTTCCACAGACAACTAGTGCTAATGCATTAATATTTGGTCATATCGAGGTATTCTCATTTACAGGAAATAACTTGACAAAACTAATCATTGATAATATTATATATAATAAGTTATGAAATATGAGAGCACTCAGAAGTATTTTAGGTGTGAAACTAAGTGATAGGATTAGGAATGAAGTGATAAGGGTTAAAGCTGGTGTAAAAGAAGATATAGTGACAAGAATTGAGAAAGGTATGCGTAGATGGTTTGGTCATGTTGAGAGGATGAATGAAAGTAGACTTACGAAAGTGATTTATGATGGACAAGTGATTGGAAGTGTTGGGAGGGGAAGACCACGTAAGACCTTGCATGACCAAATAAAAAAAAATGGAGAAAGGACAGGTTAAAAGTACCCTAAACTGACGGGCGTGTATGAGGAGGTTAATGAGTGTGAATGGAGCTGTGAATGTGTGTGCCAAGATCGTAGCAAGTGGAAGGATGTGATCTCTGCCTACCCCTACGGGAAAGAGGCGTGACATTATTATGTATGTAAATAAGTATTTCTTTAGAAATAAAAGTATTTAATTATGTTTAACCGTAGCACACACTTGACATTTTTATTATTTCAAAATATATTTGACCAAGGCCCAAAGGGAAGCCGTTAGATGCAGGCGCGTCAAGATCGTCGTGGTAAGAAGAAAAAAGTGAGAAACCATTTATTACATACAATATGGTTAACATATACACTAAAGGTTTCTCATTCCAACATATTCTAACAACTTCTATAGGTATTCTGCAATTTGTGGCTGAGATAGCAATGATGAATAAAACTCTAGCAGTATAAACATAGAAAATAAGAGACAGAAAATTTTGTTAAAAATACATTACCTAAGTTGAGCGCAAACTTTAGTCAGAAATGCTCCCAGAACTATGCTTTTAAACGGCATAATGAACGCGTGAGGCATGCTTTGTCAGAAAAACATTAAAAAGATCACTAAATCCAGACAGCATTCGTTGGAAATACTAGCTCAATTCTGCAGGAGTAAGGTTAGGTTTTGTATGACAGTGCTAAGGTACTTATGTCGTTAAAGCGACGGTGGAGTGGGCAGGTTTTGAGAATTCTGCAGTGTTAAGGAGAAAAGGCACGCCTCATATTTCAGGCGCTTGTTGTGTTTCGCGACGCCGAGCAGCCAAATGATTCTGTGAATGTTGACTGACGTTGCTTACGAGCAAAAACATGGGGACATTTCGAAGTTTCTACAGAGTTATCTAGAGTGGGGAAATTGCTTGACAATTTGACTTATAACAACCCCCGACCAAAGGAGTGTTGTTAAATTAAATCATTAATGTGGTGTTTTAAGTTTGACGTGACTGTGACTCTGTCAGAGATCGGTGCTCTTAAACGAATGGACCGATTGTGTTGCGGTTTTTTTGTTTCAAAGCTGACTTAATCGAGAAGGTTCTTAGCTACAATTTTTAAATGTTTCGGCGATTCAAACTCTTTAGCACTTGTTTAGTTGCGATAAGGAAAAATAGGCAGTAATACCTAATATTTTTCTCTCAGTTATTCAACTTCATTATTTATTTAAGTCGTCATTCATTGATCAAGCGTTTACATGTAACGAGCGGCGATAGCCCCGTGGCGAGACCCGTTGCCTTTAAATTAAGGGGATCTCGGGTTCAAACCCTGGTGGCGTACCTATGACTTTTCGAAGTTATGTGCGTAATTATCGCTTGCTCCGTGCCTCGGAAAGCACGTTAAGACGTTGGTCCCGGCTGTCATGAACATCTATGGCAGTCGTTATTACGAAATCAGTATTACTTCTAACAAACTGACAGCTGATTTAACCATAGAATTAAGTTTCCCTCTGGGTTGCGAAGGTCAGACGGCAGTCGCTTCACGTATTAACTGATTCAAATCTGGTTTAACCAGTGAGCAGACCCTGGGCCCTAAGCTTAAGTCGAGGGCAACCGGGATAATGCGAGGATATGATATGACATGTATTATAACGTTGATCAACCTTAATCGTCTATGATTCAATTCTCTCTAATTTTATCGTCAATCGTGAAGACATCATTGTACTGAGACTCCTATCTTACCTGAAGATGCCCTGTGTGAGGGCGAAACACGTGTCGTATTGAATTGTTTCTCGGTTTTTCGGGAAGTTATAGTTGCGCGGGAGTAGTTCCAAAGATATTTTTGATCCATCAATTGCATCCATGATCCTTTTTAACCCGGTTATCACACTTCGTACAACATGCGGTAATCATTGAGTCAAATGAGAGTAGCCATGGACAGCTTTAAAAAGTTGAAATATGAAATTAATAAACCAGTAAAAATATTGAAGCTTTCATAATGATAACGTTCGAATGAAAAAAAAAGCTGGTATTTAAAAAATGAGCATAAACAAGGGGGCAGTGTAGCGTGATTTGATTGTTCCTACAAGAAGAGGTTCACGGCATCACCGTGGCAACGTTGCAAAGAGTTTACTTTCTTCATTTTAATAATAAATGCCTTACATACCCATGTTAGTTTTGCAATTATTTTAGAAAATAATATAATGAGAGATATGTAAGTGCACTGGTTTGTACCATACGAGTGAAATAATGAATGTGGAAGCAATCACAGACATTTATTGATTAGACGCAAAAGAATATAATTTTAAATTAAAAAACGTTTAAATGTTTCAAATTGCGGAATATTATACATACAAGTCTTTTTCGCTTTAAAACGTAATTAGCTATATATGTTTATAGTAATTTTGGACATATTAGTTCAGAATATGAGCAAATAATACACACACATACATACATTCACGCCTGTTTCCCCGAAGGGGTACGCAGAGGCTTATTATACGCCCACACTTCGCCAATCATATAGTTGTTCCCACGTAAAAGGTGGCGAGCCTATTGCCGCTTTCTGGGCACTGTTATGTTCGTTGCAGGTGAGGTTGACCAAGCCATCTTCTTAGGTCTTGGTAGCATTCCTATACACCAAATAATCATTGGCACATTTGCATGAAGTTCGTAATACGAATTGTCATTCGTCAATCGACGGGCACAGCCATCACGTTCTTCATTATTTAAGTATAAAAAGGTATATGTTCAAGGGTATAGTAGTATAGTTCTTTAATTATAATATTGTTTCATGAAGCACGTGGATATAAGTCTGTTTTTAAAGTAACTCACGAAAGAGAACATAAAATCAAAAGAACTTTCCAGAAAATTTACGAGATTGCAACCCTAATGACGTTAACAGCCGTAATGCGCAGTATCAACCAATCCATTTCATTGGCTCCCTTAACGCACAGTTTCCACCACGCAGTCCGATAGGCCCCCTTAGCGCAGTCCTTACCAGGCCATTCGAGTGGAAGAACTACAATACCAGACCGCAAGGTTCTGGACAGACTTTTTAGCACGAACGCAGTAGACTTTTTCAACAAAATTTCCGTGTTTTTGTTAAGATTAGTATAAGATTTCTGATCTGTTTTATAAGATTTATATGTGACAATAATTAATATAACTTATTAAGAGCAACAAGGAAGACATAGTTATGTTAAAATAGGTTAATCGGTAACATGATTATTTGAAATAATCCGTATTGTTTAAGTATATTCATATGTGATATATTTTCTTTTTATACAGTATATTAAATAATGTGATCTTACCATATAGGGAATCGCAGAAACTTACCTGTAAAATAAAAAAATATACAATTAGGTAAAAAAATACACATAGTATTATATATTTTATCGCGTTATTAATAAGGTTTTTATTTAAGACGATATGGCGTGACTGTCATTATTTGCGTTCTGGAATACTCTCACATTTCCAAATCAGCGCAAATGCATAAAAATTTGCAAACTTAAACATGGCATTTTTTATTATGTGACACGTCATAATGACTACATCCTGCCTGAAGGTAGCAGTCGATGCAGTCCAAAAAAAATTAAGGCGCTTCATTTTGTGAAATAAGCACGATACAAAGCGCATCCACTCATGACAGCCTGCTAAAATGCCGTTTCACGCCCCGCTTAAAAGACCCGAGGTCATAGGAGACACATGAACCTGCAGCGGATTCCAGAGTTTAGTGGCATTTGTTAATGAGGCGTCGAACTCAAGTACTTATTCAAGTTATAATGTATTTGAGGCTAACTTTGCAGTCTGAAAACCAACCGCACTATAATCTATCTCGGAGGACGTCTTGGCGGGAAAGTGAAGCGTCATGTCTGCAGTTTTGATTTATTTTCTAAAATTTGTGATGTGATGTGTCATAACGGTAAACAATTAAGTGTTAATTGTTTGTGAACGTACATGAGTGTTGGTAAACGAAACAAAACAGTGTAATATCACTTTGTGAATTCTCTCAAGAAATCCATGTGAGATCTCAGTATCCCACATCTTTACTGAGGACTCAAGGTTTCAGGGGAGGACATCTCATTTAAGATTTATCATCTTCATCACCACTCATTCCCATTTATCATGAACTATATATTATTAATACATATTTAACTTGACTCTGGATAAATGTGCTAACCGCACGATGCCCATATTTAAAGGAAAAATCTATCTCGGAGAAGGTTTGTATCAAGTAAAAATATGTCCAGCAAGACCGGCTCGAACTGTACTGACCATTTATTTGAATATAGGTCAAGACAACTTCAAATTGAAAAAAAATGAGTTGACATGTTTGGAACGTGACCGCGCCCTCTCTAGCTTCCTGCCTACCCGCGGGTAGAGATGGGCGACGGGTAAATACCCAAAAGGTAAATACCCGAGTATTTTCCCAAAATGGGTAAATACCCGGTATTTATAGGGAAAATACCCAAATGATGGGTATTTTCGTTTTTACACTAAATGCCACAACTTTTATTAATTTTTACATTCTTATGAACAAATGCAATATAAACTATACCTTTATTATTTTGCGAGGTATGAAAAAACTGAGGTTTGATTAAAAAATCTGTAAATAATGAGAAATAAGCGAGGAAATAAAACGAAGTCAATATAGTTTTAATATAATTATTCAACAAAAAAATGTACATTTTTTCGATATTAACTGTAACATATTAAATCATTTCATCATGATTCATTTGTAGATTTTAGTTCCTCCGTGATTGCTTTTACCATCTCATTGTAAATGACTTCCAAATGTGTAGTTGAGTTTGCTTTTCTGGGTGCTAATTTGTAAGATGGTTGTATCTTATTAAAAAATGATATCTACAGCGGATGTTTGACGATTGAAAACGGAGAACCAGTTACAAAAATTGCCTTTGACAAAAGCTGATCCAGATAAAGTTTCTTTTCTGCAGATATCTGTGTTGCAGATGAATTTAAACTGTTTACCGTTAGACTGTTGTCGTGTTTCTCCATTGTAGCGTCTGGCAGAGGAATATTGGTAGCACTTTCCGCACTTATATGTCATGTCAGATATTTTTTTGAGTTTATTCTTGATATCAGTTGGACTTTTAAAACACTTTAAAAGATGGCTAGTCATCTTGTTGACATTGCCAAATTTATACACTTTATCACAGTGTTTACACTTAATCGTTTTACAGGTTGCTGAATGAAAATAGTTTTCCCATACATCATTTTTCTTCTGTCTGGGCATGATGTGTCCTAAAAAAACATTGTAATCATTTTAAAAATATATTGTTGAGAAAAGTAAATGAAAAACGAGGGCCAGGAAGGCCTACAAAGAATTTTGTGGAACAACATAAAGAGAAAAGTGGGGTCATGTCGTATCAAGGGTTAAAAAGTAAAACCATGGACACAGCAGTGTGGCGCATATTCCGCCGACATGAGTCAATAGTTATAAGAATAAGAGTAATTCAATAAAAGATTAAGACAGAATTCAAAATTTTCATGACTTAAACTTTAAATGTCTATAAAAAAATGTTTAATCACATGAATGCTTATAACATGTTTTAATAGATTTTTTATATTACTTAGATTAGTTAAGAAAAAAGTTCTTAATTATCATTAAAATTGGCCATTATTATCAATTAATGGTAAAAGTTTGGATTTTTTATAAAACATAACATAATAAGTATGTAAAACGACAACCATGGCTCAAATGGTTCTATTTAGAACCATTTGGTCTATACTACTTTCGTCTCCAAGCTTTGCATCCATTTTCAAGTCATCCTGTATATCTTCACACTATACACACACACACACACAAACACACACATCACAGCCCATTAACGTCCCACTACTGAGCACGAGCCTCCTCACACATACCAAGATGTAAGGGTATTGGGTCATACTCCACCACGCTGACCCAGTGCGGATTGGCGGAGGCAGGTGTATGGCGCCCTGCTGTTAGAATTTTTTAAGCCGCCCATGAGGCCTCTAGCATGGCTTAACGACTACCACATTTGGTGATGACCGGGACCAACGGCTTAACGCGCCTTCCGAAGCACGGAAGCGCTCGATATCAAATGCCACACAAACGGTCACCCATCCAAGGACTGACCTCTGTAAACTCTGCTGTACTTTGGTGATCGTTTCCGACCACCGAACACCGCAGAGCTACGAGCGCTTCACATTTACACACTGTACACATTTTTAAATAATATAAAATGTATATGTTATTAAATAATATAAATATAAAATGTAAATGTATATGGGTGAAAAACATTTATAAAAGAAATAACATCTTTTTTTAATATTATAAACATTAAGTTTAAACTTGCCTCTCAATCCTTTATTAATACTTTATTAGCACAACGTATCGTTGATATCGATGTCCGGAAGGGTAGCAGTAGTTGTCAATCCATTAAAAATCAATTAACCACTATCGGAAGTCCACAAAAAAAATCCTGGTCGTCACTATAGAGTACAACTAAAAGTAGTGCGCACTTTACGAAAAGAAAACAACGTATGAGTAACTTCTCCATTCTGATAAGGAGGTGTACGGGGCAAGGTGGGGCGGGGTTGGTGGTTTGCTTTTGTTTGGTGGCAACTAGTCTGTATTGTTTGTCTTATTGTTATTAAAATGCGCTTTGCGCCGTTTACCCGCTTTGTTGTTGGCAAGGCGACCGCATAAGGAGCTATCGGCAGCTTCAAAGACTCGGCATGCGCTGTACAGTCTCAGTACACGTTGATGAGTCAAACATTAAATCGTTTCAACACAAAAATTTTAGAATCTATAACTGCAAAAATAGTTGGAGAAGCTAATTTGAAAATACCCGAATATTTACCCAATCGGGTATATTCCCGGGTATTTACCCGAATTCGGGTATTTACCGGGTAAAATCCCATCTCTACCCGCGGGGTACGCAAATCAGTCGACGTTGGCAAATCTGCGGGACCGCACGCGTCGGTGCTCTCTTGGCCGTTGAACCCATGCGACCTGTGAAGTCGCTATTTTTGACTGAGGGTAAGTGCCTAACAAATGCCACAAGTGTGGTCAATTTGTCTGTTAGGAGCACTTCAGAGCTTATTGCATTGAATGTAAATCAAAAGAATATTCAGATGACTCTGAATACTTTTATTTTAAAGTTGATCTCGACTGTGCCAAAAATTTATGATTTTAAGAGACATTAGAAGTTATTTTATATTTTCAGTAATATGTTGTCAAAGTTACATATTTGTTTTTTTATTATGTTGATAATAAAGCATTTAAATATTTTTGATAGTATATGTAACGTTGTATTAATATTTTATCACAATATTTACTAAACTATGTGGGGTCAGTAGCGACCCCATGCGACTATTTGAGTGATTTTCTTTATGCGACTAACTAAGGGTTAAAAGTTCAGAACTTCCGAATACGGCTGGCTCCCAGATTCGCTCTACGAGTATAAGCGGCCAGAAAAATATAAATTATTACGCGAATAATAAATACCCTTCTAATTACAGAACATTCGTGGTCACGGACTAATTGACAGGACACCTTTTATAAATTTGTCACTAGTTGACATTGTTATTGAGATCTATCATGATCTATCACCCAGTTTATAGTGGCTTTTCCTTCCATTTAAATAATGGCTTCGTGCGTCTAGCACATCTAGCCAGTGTCAAGTAAGTGATAAATTAATAATATATAATTCATAGTAAATGAGAATGAGTGGTGATAAAGATGACAAATGGTAAATGAGATACCCTCCCCTAAGCCCCTTGAGTCCTCAGTAAAGATGTGGGACTATACTGAGATCTCACATGGACTCCTGAGAGAAAATTTGAAAAGTGATGTTGCACTGTTTTGTTTGATTTACCAACACTCATGTATGTTCACAAACACTTAACGGTTAATAATCCACCGTTATTACACATTAATGTTCGAAATATCACAAATTTTAGAAAATAAAACAATACTGCAGACATGACGCTTCACTTTTCCGCCAAGAAGTCCTAGTGGCTTCAAATCTCTGTGAATTAATCGATGTGTTTTATTTAGAATCGTGAGATTATTTTTCAGTAAATATCTTTAGATCTCTCACATAGCATTATTAAACCCCCAATCAAGCATAGTTTGATCATTAATAACTATAGAATTATCAAAGACCCAATGATCATACTAAAATATATTTTTTATAAATACCTTCATAGAAAATACTTAGACCAAGACATATTATGTAGATAATGTATAGGGTGCACACAAATATTTGTCTTGAGAGAATCGAACCCAACACATTGACAGCAAAGATTGCTTACACCACACTCCGCTCTCGTCGTCAAGTTAGTTAGTCAATTTAACTGAACCTTTGGTTACCAAAGCTAGCCATGTAACACAACACTGATACAATAATCCCCCATTATGTTCTGAAGAGTGTGGTGTACCAAATTGCTCCTAAGTAACAAGTTCCTAACTTAGATTAAACTTTACCGAACTGTGTCTGGGCTGCATATATTTTGGGTAGGAAGACCTAAATTTTATATGTTATCTAGTTTTTTTTGGACCTGAAATAATAGACATAGGATTTTTGCCTATGGTGACACGACCGTTCACCATATTTGCTGTTTTATAAGTTGTTTTAATTAATCATAATAGTTTTACTTAAAGGTTTGTATAAAGAACTATAATAAGATTATTTTTTCATAATTTTTAAATGATGAGTTTTTTTACCAAAAAATTATGTAACGCGCTTTGTTTTAAAACATACATTGGGATCACTTCTACGTATTTTTTTTAATATGGGCTCTAAATGTTCTCATATAGGTTTTGTTCACATATTTATATAAATGAACCAAATTTTTACTTCGATAACTTGAAATGGTTTGATAAATAGGTATATTTTTCTCATTGGCTACCTATACCAGACCATAATATAAAGTAATAACATATTATTTGCTGCAGTTATCGTACTAAGCATCCCTTAAAGATGAGGTAAAATATTTAATTTAACAAATAATCATTTTTTAGTAGCGACCTCTGGCGACTTCGACTATCAAAAATACTTTTATTACTTACAAAAAACACACGCTTTGTGAGAAACCTTGGAGAATTAAATCTGTCACATAAAATTAAGATGGCGCTTAACACATACAAAATATTGACATCTAGTTTTGGTACAAGAACTCCATTGCAAATAGGTTCGCAAGACAGCCTCAGCAAACAGTACGGAACAGCGCCATCTATGACAGGGTGCTGTTACTAATAAGTAACCGCCACACAGATCTAAACCTCGTGTTATTATCTGTTTAACTTTGTTGTATAAACACACTTACCTTGAGCAGATGTGGATCACGCTCTGCAGCATCCAGCAAAGACTCCGCCTCACTCAGCCAGGCCACGAACTTCTCCAACGAACGGTCAAAGTTTTGCAAAGATGAAACCGCCGAATTCAAAGCTTTCCCTCGTGCAATGATGCTGTAAAATAAAGTAAACATAAATAACTGAACTTAATCTTATGCTCAACCTAAAATTGACTATGTAAACAACTTTTTTGCTAACTGTGACATCTGCCATGGGGTGGCGGAACTAACTGACTTTAGTTAGTTATGCTACCCTGCGCCAGATGTCCACACTAAACACATTTAAATAAGTAGTACTGCAGCGCCACAACTAGATGGCGCTGTTGTATACGACCTGCTAGTTCTCTTTAATTGGATAGTGCTAGATAGCACTACAAAACACAAGTTGAAGTTATATGTTATTTTAAATCAGATAGATGGCGCTACTAGACAGAAGTTGCATATTTAAACCATTCGCTTTTACAAACGACGCGCTAGTTCCTAAAAACCCAACTAGGTGGCGCCACAAGACGCAACTAGATTCGACTAACCTGTTGTTCAATTCGTTGTATCTATGGTTGATGGCCTCGGTGGCTCGCTTAATGCGTGTGGTGTCATCATTTCGATAGACTGCGATCAGGCGCTGGGTCAGCTGGCCGAAAAGCTCGATCTGGTGCTTGTATTGATGCACCTCAGCGTGGAACGACTGCGGAGGATGAAAAAAGGGTAAATAAAACAACTAAAATATAGCTTTCTAAATCAATCAGCCCTTTGCCTAGCAGTGGAGGGCAAAGAGGGCCTTCCCATAGTGCGCCAATCGTTAATATACGAGGTGTAAAAGGACTTAGGTATGCAAAGTAGTATACACAGAGACATTACCAAAAAAATATCGTTAGGTTTTCATTCTTGTATGTAACAATTTTAGTAGACTAATTTACCTACTAAAATTATTAAAGGGAAAGTAAATATAATTAGGACTTTGGTCGTTATTTATTGGTGCAATTAGGCCAGTAACTGTAGGTCACTCTCGAACTAGTTAGCGACGATGTTTGTAACATGGCTTTAGGCCTGAGTTTAGCAGCGAACTGCCAAAGACTATTTACGATAAGACAGACCTGTATTTTAACCTGTTATTGCTAAAAATAAACTCCTACAGAAAAATACGACAAATCAAAAAAACTAATTTTATAGTATGTATATCTGACTCGGCACAGCAATCCTTTGAATATTTTCTACTGTCATTATTTAAATGTAAAAGTTTGTTACTTTTTCACGCAAAATACTATTAAACTGATTTCGATGAAATTTCGCACACAGGTAATTTATAATCTGGATTGACACAGATGAGACTTTCATATTTCTCTCTTTTTCTTTTGTTTTTGATTATGGTACCACCCATATCTCTTGCCTTGTTGTATTTTTTTTCTTGGATTTTAAATCTTGTAAATTTGATAGACAATAAAGTATTTTTTATATTATATAAATAAAAATTTTATCAGTAATAGTATGCCCACGGAAACGAAGACCACGCGGGTGTAACCGCGGGCGCTTCTAGTATTCAAAGAGACACTTGTAGTATCCTCTTCACATTTCATAAAAAAATATATTCTAATCTCACCTTCCTCCGCTACAAACGAGAAACATTGATAAACAGCCAGAAGAGCAACCGTTTCTAAAAAAAATTCATAATTCGCTTCCCATCCCGAAAGATAGGCAGGCTTAGCCCGACCACTGAGAGAGGTTTTATTTCATACAAGTAGCTTCAATTACCGGGGATTTGTGTTCGGAATAAATTCGAGCGGTTGCGTTGAGCCGGTTGGGTGGGCGCTTCGGAATAAACAGGACGTAGGTATAACGGCACGTGCACTTATGTACAAGATACTAGAGGAGTTATATCAGCGTATATTAAAAAAAAATTAAACATCTTACACAGCTCACTCAATGCTTTCATATATAATTACTTACATTATTTATATATAAGACATAAAGTAACTTGTAATATACTCTTGAATTTCCAGCAATAAACGTATTGTTTCTACATATTATTAAAATGGATTATTCTTATATTTATTGTGAGTTTACAGATCACAAACTATATAGGTACACAGTGATTAAATGATTTTTTTAATAAATAAATAAAATAATTTACATGATTACCTAGAAACGCTTGTAGCCGTATCAAAGACAGACACATAAAAAAACACGTCAGACCTATACCGTATCATCCCCAAGTTTGCGACGGCGCGCGGCGTGCAAAACCCTGTTTAATGTTAATCGACCAACATTTCGATTAATTCTTCCACAAAACTACACGTTTACTGTTAGAAAATTTAAGCTAGCCATTCACAGTCCGAAATTCCAGTTGGATTGACGTTAATGCAAATAACCTTACTTGTAAAATTTCATTTTGATTTTCTTAAAATTTATAATCAGAGGACTGATCTAACACTCCTCAGTTTTAGGACTGTGAATTGCTACCTATAGAATGAAGGACAGGTGCGGACTCCTCCCCTCTTCTATCCCCACCCCTGATGGCTGTGACACATATCCTCTGATACTATAGGCCTGTCGTTGTTACTTTGTCAAATGAACTGTGAGGAAACGTATCTTTTTGTGTATTTACTGTTGCTTTTCCATTTCGTACCAAAACACGAGTAAAGGACTACATATCTTGATCCGAAAACTTGGTCAAGTTGTTTGTTTGTCACTACTGTCGATTAAAACTATGAGCTGAAATCAAATAACATTATAAATCTGTACTTTATAGCATAGTCTCGGATCGTATCGCTGCGTCAAACATTGCTACCTCCTGCAAATAGTGTTACTTTTATAATTAATACCAATTTAAGAAGCGCATGGTCCGAAATACATCTCAGCTTTTCTCTACTCAAGCTCCTGCCCGAGATGAATGGGAGTGTTCGTTTATAAGTCAAGGTTTTTAAGAGCTTTATTGAGCCAAACTGAAACTCCAAAACATTTAGACTACGGACCTACGTGAAATTATATATGTATGTATGAAGATGTACCTTTTGTTCGCGCAGCTGTAGCTCCAGAACGTCAGCAGTGTGTCCTGGCGGTGCCATTCCTGCAAGACGCGCTTCCATCCTAGCCAGCCAAGCGTCAGCGTCGCGTCGCCTCGCTTCGTATCGCTGCGAGTCGCCCAGCATCGCGTCCAGTTGAGCTTTGCGTTGTAGCACGCGGGCGTTCGCCTCATCCCAGTGTTCACGCAACGCCGTCACTGTGGACAAAACAATTGTTAGATTAATTATATAAGTATGCATTCATTAATAAATAAACTAAAAGGGGAGAATACACAGACAAGGTAGCATATAGTTAAATAATTAGTTGGAAGACAAGAAGCGCCCGTGAATTAGCACAGTGCGCCATGCGCAGACTTAAGTTCCTTCTTAGTTCCCTCAAAGTATTTCCAGACAAACTTAAAAAGGGTTGGAATTTTCAAGCAAATGAGGTGGTTTAAGTCCTTGTTGGATTAATAAAAAAGAATAATTTATATGACTATATATTATGATATGCTGAAGACACATGTTTCCATCAAAGTAGGTATGTACAATATCTTTTAGTTTGCTCAATTGATGCCTTAAGTTATAACAACCGTTTCTAGAGTTCCGTTGTACACAAGCGATGTCATATCCGTCAGTTTGTCAGCTGTTAAAACGCATCTAATTCTGCATATACAAGAATATCTAGCGCGTTTCCTGTCGTATCGACCTACCGCCCGGGTGCACCGTGCACGGTGAATCTAGATTTAAGTCACACTTGCTAGTGCTTTTGAAGGCACTATTGAACCGATCTGTTTTTAGGCATCATTGAAGATTTCCGTAAGCTTTATCCGTACATACAGAAACTGCTACTGTCTCCTAATAAATATACATATTTCTATATAAAATATTATATAAATAATCCAAAATATTGGTGTCTGTTTGTAAAAAACCGTGCAATAAACGCTTTTGAATACTCTGCTTGTCTCTGAAACGGCTAGACTGATTTTGACGGCACTTTTACTGGCACATAGTTGATATAATAATAAGTAACTTAGGCTACTCTTTGACCCAAAAATTTGGAAGTACCTGAAAGCCATCCGGACGTAGTCATGGGCGGCTGCTAGTTTATTGTAAAGTATAAAAAATACTAACTTGTTTTTGTATTCGGTTTATTTGATTCGCAATAAAATATAAATTTTCACAAGAATAAAAGAACTGTGAATATAAATAAAATAGTACATTCAGCTTATTTTTCGTATTCTATGACTGATCCGAAGTACCTATGTGTGAGGTGGTAGTGAGGAGACTTCCGGCCCTTTTCCTCGAGCGCTGCTGATTATTGCTCGATATAAGTTTGACCGGAACTGTCGTTCAGTGTGTACGTTTTCGTTTCATCAGTTTGGAAAAATGTGTATTTGTATCTGGGAAAATATTATTTACTAAGTAATTTTATTCTGTTTTTTTGGGATGCCATCATCACGATGTGGTCATTATGACGTCACATTAAAAATTATGGACACAGTAACTATTTGAATTGAGGTAGAAGCTGAAAACAATTTTGGAATTCTGAGAAAAATCGAACACATTGAATTTATCCTTAAGAAAATCAAATAACTTGAAAAGCGGAAGATTGCGACCGACAGAAGACAAAGACTTTTACTATATTACTCTTTTAGCTGATACAATTTATTCTCGGTTTCCAAAAGATACCTTTAGATCACGCGGAAAAAGTCGTAGGCGGCCGCTTGTGTCTTATATATACATATTTACAGAATATAAGAGAAGTGATATTTTTATCAAACTTTAATTTTTTTATTTTCTTTTGCTTTGGCGAAAATAAAAGTGCCCGGAAAGCGGCAATAGGCTCGCCACTTATAACATGGGACCAACAATATAAATGGCGAAGTGTGGGCGTATAGTATGCCTCTGCCTACCCTTTCGGGGAAACAGGCGTGATGTATGATATTTTTATTCGATGACATGTTATAAGCTCTGTCTTCTGTTCTCTGTTACAAGAATATTTATGTCTATTTATTTATCTATAGTAATCATTATCAGCCCATCATTCTGTGCTGCCCATAGGTCTCTCCAATGACACGGTTAGCTTAATTATGATATTCATCTAAAAGCTGCACGCTGTAGAGAAGCGACAGTCCAGTGGCGAGACCCATAGACTTCCGAGTTCAGAGGGTTTCGGGTTCAAATCCTAGGTAAACCCTTTGGTTTTTAGAAGTTATGTGCGTAATGATCACTTGCTCCGTGACTCGGAAAGCACGTTAAGCCGTTGGCCCCGGCTGTCATGAACATCTATGGCTATTAATACAGGTCATTATTAGGAAGTCAGTGTCTTCTAACGTCCTGATAGCTGGTTTTACCATAGAAAAACGTGTGCCTATTGGATTGCGGAGGTCACACGGCAGTTGCTCCATGTAGTAACTGAAATTCAGCCAAAATCTGTTAAGACCATTGAGCATACGTGGAATCTAAGCTTAGGCCCTAATCTTAAGTCTAGGGCAACTGAGATAATACTAGGATATGACGATAAGTACTCAAATTTGAAAACCCATATTGTTCAATCATCTCATCAAACTGAATCAAAACCAAAGCACTCACACAACAGTGGCAGTCGAATCAGTTTGCATTTCACAAAATAATGAAGTGAATGCACAGTGTGCGAGCGCACCGTCCGTCCGGACTAATGACAATTTACACGCGATTTGTTTTGTCCAGCGGCGGCGGGCGGCGGCCCACTGGGCGTGTCCAGTTCCTGATCAATTTCGATTGGGACACATTTATCTCGTGTCAGTTTAAACGCACTGATATTGTGCATTTTAGTTGGAAATTTGACATTAAATTATTGTGCGGTAGCCTATACAGATCTACTGGCTGTTGTTAATATTTGTAGTGGTTTTGGGCAAACATATTCTCATTAATCAAGTGTCGGTAAGTGACACCGCAATCCTTATTTTGGTCATTAAATTGATGTATGGAAGATAAGATTAAGGTTTTTTTTATGAACAAGCAGTACAACTTAGTATGCTTCATTATTTCTCTTGTGATTACAGCCTCAACTAAAGACATTCTGGGGTTTATTACAAAAACAAATTCTAAATTTAAGCTAGGTTTAAAACTAATGGTGTCACTGTCTTTATTTTATCAAATTAAAATTCCAGCACTAGTTTTAAACCTATTTTAACTTTTGATCATGTTTTGTAATAGGCCTTCTAACTCTCAGGTCCATATTGCATGACAATTTAGTTCTTACTATGCAACTTTGATCGCGATAATGTAATCTCACGTTTGAGCACCTTCGTCGCCACTCCATTGACTTGCTGCGCTCGATCGCGCGATGGAAATAGTAATAGATATTGTGTCTGGCATTCTAATGAGTGCACAGTGTCGCAGTTGCTGCATCAAACTTCTGAAAATTTGCTATTATGTTGAACATCGGTACTAAAAAGATGTTTAAAAATTCCCTTTTAAATAGAGCATTAACTCTACCTTTCTAACTACAATGTAGTATTAAATCAACGTTTTACTTTTACATTTTTTATCTTTATCACCTATTGATATATTTAATTGAATAACAACGTACAAACACAACTTATAAACTTAGAGCAACTCTACTAACAAAATCTCTGAAATGGAAATAAATTTGCCTTTAACTTTTTGACGCAAATTAAAGTTTTATAACATCCCTTGAACGGCGGTCAATAGTTGGAGGAGTCAAAAAAATCCTGAACAGGAACTGACGCAAACGATTGTTATCTGTTGCTACTAAAACTAAACTTGGAAATTATACGTCACATTAGCAGTTGTCTGTCTGTCTATTATTGCTTAAACTATGGCGAAAAAATTAATTATTACCGGGAAACTTGAGTGTTCCAACTTATGAAATAGGGACACTCAAAGAAACTAACTTGTCGTGGAGTCGCGACAAATGTTCAGTTTGTGTTACCTGTGCCAGATTTTAGGAGGTATTTTTAGTAAAAGGACGATTAAAAGGATACTATAGAGAAATAAAGCAGGAATTAATTTACAAACTCTGCGTCTGAGCGCTGCTTCAAGAGAATTCGGATCATATATTTAGGAATTATTATTGAAAAGTCGATTAATTGTCCCCACAGTTCCATCGGTTCCCCATCTAAGATCTTGCTACGGAAACATGTTACATAAATAATAAAGTTATTAAATGAAATAGTGAATAAACAAATACTTAAAAACTAGACTAGAAATTTTTCAACAGATTTTGACGTCTGTTATTTTTCACTATAAGTTGTCTAGCGAAATCTTTGGACATTAAGGAACGCTTAATTTAGTATTTTGTAATCGATGAATTTACATGATGCAATTTGTTTTGTTTCAATTTATACATACATACATTCCTGCCTGTTTCCCCAAAGATGATGCATATTATACGCCCACATTTCGCCAATTATACAGTCCCACGTAATAGGTGGCGAGCCTATTGCCGGTTGCCGGGCACTGTTATGTTCGCCAGAGCCTCGCCCGTTGATCGGCAGGTGCAACACTTGCAGGTGAGGTTGGCTTGGGCTCCTTAGGTCTTGGTAGGATCCCTATACACCCAATTCAATTTATATTCAGATTTTATAAAGTAACCTAAAAAAAATCACAACTGGCACACAATTTTTACAGTTATAATTCACCATTGGAACTATTTGCATAAACATACATTCTTCCGAATAAAGGCCGGAATAAAAACAACCACGATAGATCATAAATACTTCTTCTTTAAATATAAATAATGGCTTCGTGCGTCTAGCACATTTAGCCAGTGTCAAGTAAGTGATATATTAATTATATATAATTTATAGTAAATTAGAATGAGTGGTGATCAAGATGATAAATCGAAGATGAAATACCCTCCCCTAAACCCCTTGAGTTCTCAGTAAAGATGTGGGACTATACTGAGATCTCACATGGACTCCTTGAGAGAATATGAAAAGTGATGTTGCACTGCTTTGTTTGATTTACCAACACTTATATATATTCACAAACATTTAACGGTTAATAATATACCGTTATCACACATTAATGTTAGAAATATCACAAATTTAAGAAAATAAAACAAAACTGCAGACATGACGCTTCACTTTCCCGCCAAGAAGTCAGATCATAAATTATAAATGATATAGCCTGATTGTACTTTTAAATGAATAACATGTCAATCAAACTCTTTTGTATACTTTTACGGACATTTACGAAAACCGTACCATTCCTCAAGAGTTTTTTTATTGCTTGCCTTTCGCCACAGCGTTTGTCACATTAATATACATGACTCGTTACTCGCGGAGGCTTGGCGAAAATATTTACCCGCATTCTACATAACAATGTTAGCTTAGAGGGATGTTTTCTGCATTTCTGATTTTGGGGGAAGTAATTATAGAGGTGTCATACCCTCTGGCAAAAGATTTTTCGTCAAATTTTACTTTATCAAAACTTATCACACTAGTTTCGTTTCCCAATTTGTATTTACATTTAGCTTGTATTCACTTGGTCATTTAATGAATAACAATTTGGCAACATATTACTTGGACAAGTTTTATTAATTCAAGTATTTACGACACATATTCTTATTTCACGATCTAATTTACTTTCATCCTCTTTAAAAAGTATTTTGTATTAGTTACATAGTATCATGGAGTAAGATATGTTTAAGTAGTTTTATATTAATCAATAACATGCTATAAAAAATGCATTTTTTTTGACATCTTAGCCAATGGTGTCCAATGCTATACCATATTCCTTCCCAAAATGTTTTATTGAATCAGTTGGTTAGCAACACTGATTTGGCGTTATTTGCAATAACAAAAACTTCGACATACACACAATTCTTTCAATCACTTTACAATAACGGTATTTTATAGAATTTCATAATTATATACATAACATACATACATAATGTCACGCCTCTTTCCCGTAAGGGTAGGCAGACATCTTTCCACTTGCTCCAAACTTGGCACACACTCTTAGCTTCGTTTACACTCGTTAACCTTTTCATACCCGCCCGTCGGCTTAGGGTACTTTTGACCTGCCCTTTCTCCAAAAATTTTCTGGATTTGTTTATGAAATGCCTTACGCGGTCTTTCCCTCCCAACACTTACATTCACTTGTCCGTCATAAATTTTAAAAGAAATATCATTGTGTCTCTTGCAAAATTGGACCATACGGCTTTCTTAACAAGTTTGCTAATTAAAGTATCGGTACTTTATGAAACGTTTTTTGCCGATATACTAGGAACCCAATTATTGATTTCACGCCTGTTTTGACAGGCCGCCGGCCGCCCGCCGCGCCGTTGTATGCTAATGACCGCTTATGGCTGTTCTACGCGAGTTTCGGGTTTCTCGCTGTGTTCGTTGATGGCGGAAGTTTTCGTATTGATTTTTGTTGAGTTTACTCTTTTAGTGACAATACATTGTTTGAAGGCTTAGACGGAGTAACATTTGGCATAAGAAATAAAGTTTATTAAGTAGTTTAAGTTTAGTGTAATAATATTACGATTGTTTTTTTTTAATTTTTAATTATGACGTTTTCAAGTACTATGTATAATAGTTTATGAAATAAATTATTTTTTTACTTCTACTTTTTTACTTTTAAGTATAAAATGTATAGAGTAGCCTTTTCGCTATATGATGTGTTAAATAAGCGATGTCTTGTGTCTAGTCCGTATGGGCTATAAGGCTCGCCTCTGTTTGTTAAATGTTACCAGGTATTTGCAAGGATAAGTTTTAAGCAAATTTATGGAGTTATATCAAATAGAGAAACAGAGTGATTTAACTTCAGAAACTTTATATAAATTTTACTCAAGTACATGATAACACTTTTTTTGTGTGGAATACTAATAGGGTGGTTAGTACTCATGCGCCTACAAGCTCTTCACAATTGAATATGATTCATTAATGCGAGCCTAAGTTCACATATTATAAGCTGTAAAGAAATAAACTGATCTATTTGATGTGTTTTAATCTTTTTTAGGATCAAAATGCCCTAACCCCAAGTTTCAGAGTAGTAAAGAATAGGAAACAAAATGGGTCACTTTGTTTTTTTAGTGAAATCCTTGATTTGAGCGTTGCTTACAGTAAATAAATAAAAAAAAACTGACTATATTGTGATATTTCTGACTATTTAGTCCCAAGATAAGTATCATTGAGAACTTGTGTTATGGATACTAAGTAACAGATAAATACTTTAATACATAATTAATATACACCGGAAAAAACCCAGCCCACGACCTAAGGAGTGAAGTGCAAATATACTCGCCACCACGCCAAACCGGTCGTACGTACGTACGTAAGTACATACACAAAAGGTTGAGATTAATTAAAAGTAACCTCCTTTTTTAAGTTAATTAAACTTTGGTTACATTGAGTTAGTTCTGTTGTAGTTAAAGTCATATAAAGTATTGTTCATCCTCTTTGATGAAGTATCCTGAACTACAAGACTGGTACCCACGCTTAGGCGTCCATTCAACTATAACATACGTTTCAATAATTAGTAATTATACATATAAATTTAAACATACACAAATTTATAGCCGTCCTAGTTAAAAAAAACTATTACAGTTAACAGGATTGTTATAATTTAGTTTAGATTCAAAATAAAAAATTGTAATTAGTAAAAACAATGAAAGTGGGGGGATTAAACATACTTGAAAAGTTTTTCTATTAGATATAGGCAAAATTAACCGATTTTGATACAATATTTCTGATTTCTCAAATCTAAAACTATGCTTCAATGTCTTTACATGTAATTTTTAAAAAAAACACCATCTACTATCAAAGCATTTAACATAATTGCACCAAAATGTCATTAAACCAGAACTTCACCAAAGTTGAGCGAAACTCAATATAATTAATCATTTTCTTGCACCGAAACTAATTAACACTGTTTATTACAACACCGAGACGCTTCCCGGCACTTTGTCCCACAAAACACGGAAACAGCGGGAGAGCACAAACTAGCCACATATTGGCCGGGACTTAGGACCACTCATGTATAATGTAACACTGCAGGCAGACTCGATTTAAGTTGAACAAGTTACGTATGAAGTGAAGTATCCAGGCCGGTGTGCAACTTATGATATGGTGACCTAAAGTTTCTTTTATGATACTGTTACTGTTGCAATTTTATTCAGCCTATTGTACAGTCATATACTTGGTAAAATCCAAAAGCGCCTGTCTATTGTCAAGAGCGTGTTTTGATGTATATCGTGTTTTGTTTGCAACCAATTATTTGAAGCTGACTATACCTATATAGTATGTGAAAAGAGAACATATTATATTTGTATATCACGTCCAGAAACAGGCAGAAGCTATCTTGAGCACTAGTCTTCAAAATATGGATAACAATTACACTCATTCGGTATAAGATTTTGAGGACATAAAAAGAGCCATATAATAGGAATCAGGACATTCCTCGAGGTTGAAGTTCAAGTAGGTTTATTAAACCTAACATTAAACCATTTGGTTACGACTGCCTTTAGCTGTGCAATTGGTTAATTAATTATCGAGAAGATAATCCAGGTACCAAAAATGTTACAGGCGATTAAGCATTATTTAGGAAAAAAACCTCGAACATAAGAACTTTTACATAGTATTATTATATATAATTAGTAGGATTATCTGTTAAACTACAGTTTTAAAGACGACACCATATATTATAAGATTTTAGTTATATTCTGTTATTTATAAGCATACATAAATCCACATCGAACCTTTCAATAAACACCTCATGTAAAGCAAAGAGGCACTCGTCTTTGATACAGGGAAGCCGGTAATTTCTGCTGAAAATAAATAAATAATAATACATACATAGATAGACAGTGAAATTATAATATAATGTACAACATGAAGAATATTAAAAAGATCTGAGGTGCCCAAGCAAACCTTACCTGGCTCTAATAAGCGGTAATAGGCTCGCCACCTATTACGTGGGACCAACAATATAACTAGCGAAATGTGGGCGTAGAATATGCCTCTGCCTACCCCTTCGGGAAAGAAGGCGTGACATTATGTATATAGGTATACACTTGGATGTTTCACACAGCGCATTTAGCGCTATCGATAAAAGATACGTATGAATATAATTCAAATTATAAACATAGCATAAATAAAATACATAGACAATATAATACATGCAAACAAATATAATAATATGCCTTTGCCTATCGTAGAAACAGGCGTGATTGTATGTATGTCCGTTTGTACTCAAATATAAAATTTTAAGAACCGAACTGTTCACAAACATAACTCTGGGTAACAGATTTAAAAAAAAAATAGATATTTAATATTTTTTTGTTCTTTTAATATAATATAAATTGTGGTAATTTGGAAAACTATATATTTATATTTTTTATCCACTTTTGCACTACAATTGCAATTTATTTGCGACCAGCCACTTATTTTCACTTTCACGCTCAAATATGAAGAATTTTGATATACCTAAACATTACCAGACCTTGAAAAACAAAATAACTATATATTACACAGTTTTACACTACTATTCGGATGTGAAATGGAGAAACTCTTCATTCGGGAAAAGTCGCAGCCGACCGCTAGTCAACACCTGAAAGGCAGACTACAGGCTAGCGAATACCTCACCGATAACTCGAGGAGCTCAGTACTCATGAATATTCCAGGAGAGATTGTAAACTTTGTTCATTAAAATAAAACTTCCCAAGTCCCCGAGATGTGCCGTGCCGCATCGATGACTCGTCCGTTTGGCTCAATCAATAAAAATCTTTCAGATACATACTTAAAGAAGTAAAGTATCAAACGACGTGGCCTTTTAAATACAAAATCTTTCTCTGTGGTCTGTGGTTCTATTTTGTAATGTTAAAGTAGGAAATTAGGGCTACTACAATAACTAACACAGGTCTACTCAGTAAATTGTAAGACAGAGATACTCTAATTTAATTCAAACAACAATAACGAATGATAACATCAGTCGAGGAAAGGAAATAATTAAAATCATTTACGAAAATTATTGGTTTTTAGGTTAGTAATTCCAAAAAAACTTTAACTGTATATAAATTGAATAAATTATTTTAAATTCTGCCCAGTTTAACAGCTATAGCGTAAATATATATCTAATAACAATAATAATAATTGTAATTATTAATGATGTAATTCAATTTGTTCTTGTATGGTATTGTTGTATTGTGTATTTAAACTGAAACTTTAGGAATTTTAATTTATATTTTTTTTTTTTCAATTATAATCTTTTAATTGCGTGCTGTCTCCGCCTATAATTATAATGACATTGCGCTAAATACTGCTATGGTTAAATCTTTTATTTGTATGGTTAATGTTTATTATGTTGGTGGTCACTTAAATAAATAAGGAATAAAACTGAGAATATTACTCAGGATAAACCATTAACAATGTTACCAAGTTTCCTAGATAATGGCACTTGATATTGTCCAGATAAAACGTGTGACCTACCAAGTTAAAGTGCCAAAGTTCCAAGACTTGAGTTTGACAAGCGGCTGGTTTGTTACCACTTTTTCAATGTGTAAACTTTACAGCTTAGCACGTTGGCGCTTTGGGAATGACTAACTGACAGTATCTTCACATCCAGAATATACACAAACATACAATCATGCCTGTTTCTAAGAAGGGGTAGCCAGAGGCATGTCATAAGCGCACATTTCACCAATTTATATCGGCCTGTAGCATTTTTAAGTATGTGTATCTGTTGTCTAATACCCAAAAAAACTCTGCATAGTTTGGGGCTCAAGACTGTGTATAATGTTATAAAACATTTATTTTAATTGTACCTTTCCTAAAGTAGTCCCATGACCATAATTTAACGCGCCCACTTACTACGAGCGGGAACTTGTCTTTGAAGAATTTGGCAAGACTTGACAAGGTTGTTTTTTTCTCCCGCCAGTTCTGATACGTTTAGCAAAGTTCATTATAACAAAAACATTAACACAGCCGTGTTACGACAATGGAAGGAACAAATACCCTTTGTTGTCTCAAGGAACTGCGGCTACATCACGAAGAGGCCAATTAGCAAATTACAACCGACATAATGAGCCAGTATTTGTTGGGGAACCAGTCATTTCGGAAGAACAGACATGGGCAATGTCTTAACTTTGTCACAGTAGAAATAAGACATTATTTAAACTGAATATGTATTAAATTCAATTTATTGCATTCCAACAAAAGATCTTAAAGTTATATTTAATACTTTATATGGACACTGTCAGGTAAATAAATAAATTAAAAAAGAAAAAAACTTGTTCGACTCGAACCCAGGGCGAGCAATAATAGTCTAAACACGAAAGGCTGTCGCTTATGATTCATTCAATATTCATAACCTTTTAATTACACGTTAAGTACGGCGAATAAAGCACCTTTAGCAGCGATAAATACCTTCAAACCGTGTTTGATGCGTATATATGAAGGTATCGTACTTAATTGTTTCTACTATGACTTTGTTGTTATATCTTTATTCTTTCGCTTTATATCGCTTTACAAATGAGGCGAAATTCAACATAAATTGAAACATTTTCTCTTGTATATTTTCTTTACGATATTTTTTAATAGTGGAGAGAGAGAGATGCGCTTAACAATGTTCTTTTAGCTTTAAACACAAACAAAATTGAAGTGTCTACAAAAAGCCACGTTTTTGTTAAATGCCTATGAAAGAAATATAGTTGTTTTAAAAAGGGTACTGTCTGTCGGTTTGTTGTATCTAATGTCAGTACCATTTGTTTCTATTTTGATGGGCATGAAGCTGATGTAATCTGGAGTAACTTATGATACTTTTTAATCCTACAATGTACCTGTACTGTACTAGTAATAAATAAAACACATTGTACGAATTTCAATCGCGGTTTATGAACTATTTTATGCCGACGTTTCAAATACTTTACAGTGATTGTGTCTCCATAAACGAAGTCCTAAAGTAAACCAAGATCTCAGACCGTTTTGTGTGAATTGGAACGTCAAGACGTTATTATCTGATGTTATAGTGGCGGTAATTTTGGCGTTTAAAACACTAAATTCTTAGTATCCTGGTAAACAAGGATCGATGTAAAGTATCCCAAAGGACTTCTTGGCGGGAAAGTGAAGCGTCATGTCACCAGTGTTGTTTTATTTTTTTAAATTTGTGTTATTTCGAACATTACTGTGTAATAACGGTGGATTATTAACCGTTAAGTGTTTTGTGATTGTACATGAGTGTTTGTAAATGCAAAACAGTGTAACATCAATTTTTATTTTCTTTCAAGAAGTTTATATAAGATCTCAGTATAGTCCCACATCTTTACTGAGGACTCAAGGGGTTTAGGGGGAGGGTATCTCATCTCATTTACTATTATTTATATTTTATTAATATATCTCTTACTTGACACTGGCTAAATGTGCTAAACGCAAGGAGCCAGTATTTAAAACAAAAAAAAAGTATTTGGATTACTTTTTTTTCCTGGGATAAAGTACAATTAACTGAGATGGACATACTTAAAAAGAAGAAAACTGTTATTATGTAGCCTACACTACTGGTAGGAAGGGATTTTTTATTTTTATTAATAACACTTCTCTTGGACAACATTTATCCCGTGCAACTATTTAGTTTACAACTGCTAGGGTTGGCTGGTAGAGATCTCTTCAAGAGATAAGCCCACCCTTGTACATATCATTTTATATACCTTATGTAATACTTAAAATTATTTTGTGAAATAAAGGATTATTGTGCATTATTATTTTCTTTACAAGCTCCTGCAAAGAATGGGAAAGGAATCTTAAATTGACGTTCATAAGAGCTTTATTAAGCCAAACTTAAACAAAAAAAATATTTGAAAAAAGCCGAGATGAGTTTCTTGAGGCATTCTTCTCAATCTCGTTGCCTTTTTGGAAGACTCGTTAGAGTCACCGACAGACTGACTGACTGACGATCAATCCCCTCCCTCACGACAAACACCACAGGCTGACTGACAGATCCCCCCGAGAACTGACTGACTGACGATCAATCCCCTCCCTCACGACAAACACCACAGGCTGACTGACAGATCCCCCCGATAAGAGTCACCAACAGACTGACAAATCTTGAGAAAAACCACAACAGACAGATAAACAGACAAACCTTGACAAATTCTGACAAAGAACCCATTTGCTTTTATTTCTTTATTGTGGTACCGCTCATATCTCTTTCATTGTTTTTACAAAAATATATATCGAATTTCCATTTTGTGTATGAATATTTGACGAATCTACATGATTGAGTTGATGTTAAAGATAATAAAGTATATTTTATTTTTTATCTTTTATTTTAGACACAAACAGTTATACAATAAATATGCCTGTGTCAGAATTTAAAATAATGCTGGTTTGAAACTAGAATCCCAAACCTCACCATTTGATCTTTAACCAACTTAAACGTCCCTCTTTACATCAGCTTACCCGTAAATTCATACTATTTTAAGTCGCTCAGGTGCTCAAATCACCCAAGCTAAAACTAAAACAAAAAATCCATTTAAGGTCATAAGGGACAGTATAAAAAACGGAAGAACATTGTAATTAGTCGGGGGCGCCCCGGCCCTTGACAACTCTCCAAAATTTGTTTCCTCTTTTAACCGACTTCAAAGAGGCACATAATTCGATTATAATTATGTTGCGGTGAAACCTAAAAGTTGAGAACAGAGTAATTTTTTAAGAAATAAATTAAAAAAGACCTTCAATTAATTTCCTATGGGAATAAAGACTACATAACTAACTTTCGATGTGCTTTCGTTGATAAGATAAAAATCTATAATTTGAACATTTGTAGCCCTGCATTTATAACTCTTTGCTTGGTTCCAAAATAAGTATCATTAAGAACCTCTGTTATGGATACTTAATAACGGATATATATACTTCCATACTTTTTTTTACATACATACTTGATATATCCTTATACAGGAAAAATCAAGGCCAGAACAATTTTTATTAATGTTCATGCACACATAGATTTGTTCAGTGTGGTAATCGAACCAACGACCTCAGGAGCGAAGCGTAGGTATACATACCTCCACGCCATATTGATTCATGATGATAAAATTGATGAGAAGCATTTAGGGAGGCCTATGTTCAGTAGGGGACTTCGGAATGATGATGCTAATGATGATATTAACGCTCATGTGAGACACACAGGATATTTTCATAGATCAAGTAGGCAAAGCCACAATCAGAAGGTAGTCATGTTATATAATGAGTAAAGTAATACATATATTACTTATGTTATAGAAACATACAGACAATACAAGAGAAATAACATACTGGGAACGAATCATCGGACAGAATTGTTTTCGCCCGCAGTTCGTTTCTCGCGTCCGGATCCGGACTCCAGTAATAATGGGACAATCTGTCCGACAAATTGTTATAGACGACACAAAATACTTTAGTAAATCGAAATCGTTCGAGTTTTACTGACATATTGTCAATGTAAGATTTCAAACGAATTGTGAAATTACAATTTTTGTATTTGTTTTGCTCCAATATATTTGGGCGTTTACTGAAAAACCTTTGTGCATTGAGACCATGGGTTTTGTATGATATTGATTTTTTTTTCTTTCTATAGAGTTTTTTTAAATAATGGCTTCGTGCGTCTAGCACATCTAGCCAGTGTCAAGTAAGTGATATATTAATAATATAAAATTCATAGTAAATGAGAATGAGTGATGATAAAGATGATAAATGATAAATAAGATACCCTGCCCTAAGCCCCTTGAGTCCTCAGTAAAGATGGACTATACTGAGATCTCACATGGACTCCTTGAGAGAATTTGAAAAGTGATGTTGCACTGCTTTGTTTGATTTACCAACACTCATGTATATTCACAAATACATCACGGTTAATAATCCACCGTTATTACACATTAATGTTAGAAATATCACAAATTTTAGAAAATAAAACAAAACTGCAGACATGACGCTTCACTTTCCCGCCAAGAAGTCTTCTATATAGTTAACTGATCATATATATTAACACCAAAAACATAAAGCATTTCAACCTGCTTTGGTTAAACGGTAATATAAGACAGACCTTGAACTTTACTTAGCCTTATAAAGTCCACTGCTGAACATTAGCCTCCCCAATAGATTACATTTTATTGAGGGTTTTGCCTATAATCAGCACGCTGGGCAGGCGGGTTGGTGATCGCAGTTCAAGCCAGTGCGCAGGATGACGCTGCTGCCCAACATCCGGTAGGATCTCTCTTCGCTGACTCTTACGACTTCCCGTGAGAAGAGAGGGGGTGGTACTCTTTTAGGCCGGTACCACACGACATTATAATCTTAAAATATTAAATAATAATTAAGGTAAAAAGGGTTCCTTGGCACGATGGCTGATACGATCACCGAGTTCAGAGGCATTCACAAAGGTCAATTCTTTGAATGGAATCTATAATACATCAAAACGTGAAATGAAAGTAGGTAAACAAAACACGTCCTGAGTTAAAGCACTGTATAAATCTAAATTCACAAAGTCAAAACCATTTATTTAAGTATGGCTTAATATAGCTACATGAAAGTTAATCAAGACATTATGTTAAAACTAGCGCGCCCACTCACTTCAGGCGGAAGCTTGATCGTAATAGAACGAGCAAGAAAACCGTCAAAATTGTTTTTTTTTAGTTACAAGCCAGTTACAAGAAAACACGATATTAAAATACTAACTTTCTACCATTCAAAATCAAATTAATTTACTCTTAAATAATTTATGAACTCAGGCGTTACTTTGCGGAAATCCATTGTAAGCAAGTGATGGATTAAAATATCTTTATAACAATTCCCGCGCTACTATAATTTCCCGAAAAATCGAGAAACTATTCAACACGACACGTGTTTCGGCATCTTCAGGTAAGATAGGAGCCTCAGAACAACGATGTCTTCACGACTCTCGTTTCAGCGTTGGTAGGTACAATTACAAAGATATTTTAATTCATCACTTGCTTGATTTACTCTTACCAGGCTTCCGAGACATTCAGCCATCAAACACTGAAGCTCAATATCTATAACATCTACATTGAATCATATGTATATAATTATTATTTACTATATAGGATACTTCTTACTGCAGATTCATATTTAATTCCCGATGCCGAAATATGATATTCACGGAATAATTGGTTGGGAGGGAGGTGAAGTGTCCTTTACATAAGCACGACAACAGTACAGGCACTCGACAACAATAGAAAATAAATAAAGATATCTCAGAAACATAATAAAATCGATAAAGCCTGCTAAGAGTCCCGGGTAGTCGCCATGAGACCGGGATAATGTAACTCACCACACTCAATATATAGCGTGCAGAAACCCGGATTCTACTGTATATGATCCACGAAGAGCCACGCGAAGTTAAAGTATTTAACGTAAAGTTATATTTTCAGGTGAATTTGGACTCTGTAAATTGCATCATATAGATATTATTATATACTTACATAATATTATTTTCACGCATTTTGTTTTAATAGAAATTATAGGAAACATACCAACAAGTTATTAAAACTATACTTATTTCTATGACTACTCAAACTTTTATAGTACATTTAAAGAGTAAATAAATTTAGGAAATACACTAAATACATTAATTTACATACGCTAGCCAAAAACAGGCGGATATAGTTTGGTAATAGAAAGAAAGCTAGGTATACTAAGCTGTACTCAAAAATCGCGCGTCGAGGCCTATGGAGCTTGCTTGCGCAGTTGTATTCTCTTTATCTCAATAGCATTAAAGTTATCAACAAAACTTCTTCAACAGAAGTACACCATTGCCCAGATTTTACCACCACGGGGTAAGGACTACCGAGAGACAAGATTTCAGCTGTGTGTTAATGTAAGATATGATAATGTAAAGTCTAGTTGACCTTTGCGGACCCGACTTTCTGCACCTATCTATTCACACGTCAGAAATACGACGCCACTCTCTACAGCCTTATTAATATTAGGTAGCTTATTATTTGCGAGTTATTTATTTGATACGATCGTTTGTGTTTACGTCCAGTTCCATCAAAATGGCGGGGAAACGAGGCAACAGGGGCTTCATGATGAATTAATTAGGATTTATTTTACCGGCTGATTGTTTTTTTTGATTGATTTAGGTAGTGAGAATGGAAGTGGCGAATAGATGAGCTGTATGCGATAATGCAGATATAAAGAGTGCTGTAGCTTGCGAAATTACTGAAATATAGCTATCGATGCAGGTCGATAGGAATAGTGTTTATATAATAGTGTAATCAATATACTAAAAGGTATAAGGCGACTAAAAAAATAAAATTTAAAAAAGTAAAATATATATCAACAGGATTATTTAGATTTGTCAAATTTTAATACTCAAAATGAAAATCCATAATTATTTTTTCTTAACAACAATGAAAGAGATAAAGCGGTCCCATAGTCAAGAAATAAAAGCAAATGGATTCTTCGTCAGAATTTGTCAAGGTTTGTCAGTTTTTTCTCAAGATTTATCAGTCTGTCTTCTAAAGGGGGAGGGGATTGTCCGTAAGTCAGACAGTCTGTCGGTGATTCTAACGAGGCTTTCAAAAAGGCAACGAGATTGAGAAGAATGCCTTAAAAAAATCCTCTCGGCTTTTTTTTTAAAATTAAGTGAATGGTATCTTGTCGAAGGTCCATGTGGTCGAAGAGCTAGGTCCCCACGTGACACTTGTCATGTGGAAATCTCAGGGTTCAAAGCGGCCCCCCCGACTGGTCTCCACCTTGTCGTGGTGGGGGGGCTGAGTACCTCCCGGTAGGGCGCAGGAGGCGCTAGGGAAAAGGCAACACCCAGAGACCGACGACTCTGGGTGCCCTTAGTACTGACTACCGGGGGGGAAACTAAGAGGGACCTGTGGAGGGCGCAGTGGGCGGGCCAAAAGGGCCCGCTCAGCAGCGCCAGGAGGGTCTAGGCAGTGGGGGCAGGGGGCCTCTGCTGTCTAACCATGGACCCTCCGGGAAGTCGGCCACACACGCTATGGTCGCAAGGGGAGGTAGGAGGGGCGCGTACACTGCGCCTCTCTGAGGAGGTCCTCCCGATTTTGGTCCGGGGGACGTTGGCCGCAGGCGGGGTGTCAGAAGCTGCAACCCAGGTACTGGCCCTCGCCTCTTTCTCAACAAGCGGCGGGCGTCGTCGGAAGTTTTTTAGTGGGTATTACTTGGCGGTCGTGTCTGCCGGTGGTGAGTCCCACACCCCCTTTCGGTCCCCCTTTGGTCGGAAGGCAGTGCGTAAATGCATTTTGTTACCGACGTAAAAAAAAAAAAAAAAAAGGGTTCAAAGCGGACTGTGCCAGAACTAGACACATACATCCATACATACATGATGTCACGCCCCTTTCCCGTAGGGGTAGGCAGAGATCACATCTTGCTACGATCTTGGCACACACTTTTAGCGCCATTCACACTCATTAACCTCCTCATACACGCCCGTCGGCTTAGGGTACTTTTGAACTGCCCTTTCTCTAAAAGACTCTACTATACAGATCCCTTTTAAATAGTTTCATCATGGTCATCATGCCGCATGTTCGCGCCCCCACGTGTCGCACTGCTGCGCACCATCACTCCCTGATCGCCCGAATGCACATCGGCCTTAATGCTTTCCTGTGTCAGTACCCTGACTGTGACATATTCGTAGGTAGCTGGGAATCAATCCAGGAAAAATTGTCGTCTTTTTGTGAATGTATAATAGTAAATAGTGTACATATGTAAATAGTGCCACCTCCTCTCATCTCACGGATGATGGGCAGCAGCATCATACTGCGTACTGGCTTGTACTGCGATCACCAAAAAAGACCTGCCCAAAACCTGCCCAGCGCAGCGTGGTGATTATGGAGAGATACCCCCTGTAGAATGTAATCTTGTAGAGAGGCTAATGTTCAGCTATAAACTTTATAACGATGATATGATGATATAGGTAAAATTCAATAAATAATTATTCATAATCATTTATTCAAATTTGGCTCAAAAAAGCTCTTAAGAAAGTCAAGTATGTATGCAAAAGTGTTTCTCAATCCTCCTGTCTGTGTCTCAGGTTGCTATCACAATTTATTTTCGAGATCGCACTCTCAAAAGTAACTTACAATACCAGGATAACATGAGCGCGGGGATATTGCCTCGTAATTTATGGGGACACTGGTATAAGCGCTTATGCCGCAGACGATTCAGACCCGTTATCAAGTTGGGCATTTGGGCCATTTTGGTTTTTATGACCGTCGCTGAAAGTTCTAAATTGCAAGTTGAAGTGTAGGGTTATCCGAGCAATTTTGCGAACTAATGCTTACAACATGAAAATTTAGTGTTAAATGATACTTTGATAGTAGGTTCTTAGATCAGTAAGCATATAAGTTAGCAGCTTTGTTTCATTTAGACTCTTATGCGGTAAAATGGTTTCTTTTTATATGTGAAGACTCGTCATAGTGACCACATCCTGCCTGATGAAGGGGAATCGATGCAGCCCAGAAGAGTAGGAACGCTTCGTACCGTGTACTAATCACGGTGACAAAAGCACCTACTCATGATAGCCTTCATAAATGCCGTTTGACGCGCTTAACAGACCCAGGACTAGGAGTTGGAAAATCAAATGGTTTTACTCATGACCGACATACCAATTATTTGGTTAGAGTGCTGATAGATTGCATAGTTCCTTAGACCAGCACTTGTTGTTCAGGAGACAAAAGGAGAGGGCTTAGGTAAAAAATTTCTGAAGAACTCGCCCGAGCAATTCCGGTAGAAAACACGTAACTAACAGATCCCGGTAAGCGGCTATAGGCTCGCCACCTATTGGGTGGTAAAATATGCCTCTGCCTACCCCTTCAGGGAAACAGGCGTGAAAGTATGTAAAACACGTAAGTTTATTTTTTACAATTAGTAACCCAAAAAAAATACCCCTTTCCCTGTTTATTGCCTAAGTAATGCTTTGAATGGCCTCAATTCTACTTTGTTTAAAGTTTTAACACTTTCAACCCAATAGCGCTATACAACATGCTGCATCGGTAGTACGGAAATAGGTATGCTTTTGTGGAAAGCGTCGCCAGTGGCGTGCTTCCTTCGTGCTTCATATAAAATAATCGAGCGAATTTTCGCTACAACGAATTTTACGTGGCCAGACTGCATGAATTCTTTCATACTGAATTTCACACAAGTTGTAACTTGTCAAATCAGCTTAGAAAAGAAGTAAGATGCTTGGATTGTATCGTATCTCTGTATAACACTTTGTACGTGGTAGGTGTTCCCTTGGAAATAACAGGAGGGCGAAACGTTTTAATGGAAATTTTCTAACGCGTACCCTTGGGTTGTTTGACCACTGATATGGCGTGGAGGTCAGCATACCTGCACTTCACTCAGAGGTCGTGGGTTCGATTCCCATACAGGACAAATCTTTGTGTACATGAACATGAATATTTGTTTTAGTCTGGGTGTTTTCCTATGTATATTAAGTATGTATTTACAAAAAAAGGTATTGAAGTATGTTTATCCGTTCTTTAGTATCCATAATACAAGTTCTTAGTGATACTTATCTTGGAACTAAATAATTGGTGTGATTGTAAGAGAATATTTATTTATGGTAGATCCCATGTCTTACACCATGGAGCAGGAGAGATAAATTCATGAAGTGTAGGCAATGCGCTACTGAAAGATCTTAACATTGCAAGCATCCACAAATTGCTGTGACCTCTTTGCTCGCTGTAGACTTGGGTGACACCACGTGGTGTAAAAAACGGTGTTCACATGCTAGTTTTGTTGCATAGCTCAAATTAACTGCGCTGTAAATTGGTGCAGCAATAATTCATATAACAACGAAAGCGGGCGAAACCAATGTACGGTACTCGTAATATACCTTAGCCAGCCTCGGCAATGGCGTGCTAAGAGTGCTTTTACAGTGACGTTTTTAGTAAGCAAACATAAAACGCTCATGCGTGTTGGTTAAGCTATCCAAGTAACTATAGTCCTTTTCATCTAGGATGAGTTCTATGACAGATCGATTTATACCGTTTATGTATTTATGCACAATAAACTTTCCATATAATAGTTATGCACCAACAAAATTAAAGTTTTTGTTTATTTATCAATCGATTTTATTTCCTTATAAATTATTATCGATTATCGGAAATATTAGATTCGATTTCAATAAAGGACATCTCAACAAGTGTCAAAAATCGATCTGTCATAGAACTCATCCAAGGTGAAAAGGACTTTAGATCCATGTAAAGATCCAAGAGACACAAGGCTCGTAGCCTGCGACGCGCCACTGACCGGTGACCGATTTTCTTGCCCGTTCTTTTACGATCAAGCTCCCGCCCGCAGTGAATGATAAGATGATAAGAGCTCTATTGAGCCAAACTTAAATAAATGAATTTTGATTTTGATTTTGACCGCGCTGCTAAAACCGACACTGTAAAACCTCACTTTTACTTTTTACGCCAATGTCTCGTGATCAACTTGTTAGATATGTATAAGATGGCAATATAGATTTGCAAGCATTGACGAGGGGGTGGCCTGCCCACAATGTAATCGTGGAATCCCGAAATTAATGAACTGACATAACAGTATAATTTATAGCGTGACGTAAAATAATGGTTGTAATAATTTCTCCACTATAATATTTTTTACACTACGGATTCCCGCGACATTTGTCAAGTCCTCACCTAGATAATTGAATTTGGATTTTAAACTACAATTCATTAGGTTAAGAACTCGCGATTCACGAGATATCTTTATGTCTAAGATAATAAATATAAAGCATCGGTTTATTGGCCCTATTACCCGAAATTGGCGTATTTTCATTCCCTTTATGATATAATAATGGCGCCCGTATTACCTCGAAGGTGATAAACTTTAGCGGGGAGTATCGACCAGAGCATTTACTTAGAACAGAAGAGCGAGCCGTTTTTATTTTTTACAGAACCGTACTTTAAACAGAAAACTCAGTCTTTAATATTTTGCATTTACAATGCTATATGAAGTCCAAAGGTCTTGGATTCGATTCTCACTCGGGCCACCGCGAACAAGTTGATCTTATAACTCAACGTTTTGTTACGTCCTGATTTTAATACCTACGAGCTTATAGGTCTCTACTAGTTTGATTGTAACATTTTATCGAGCAAAGGCACAAGCGCTGGCAAGCGATAATTTAACAAAAACAACGTTTTGTTTACAAGTAATTGCTCACTTGCCATGAGAATTGCTTCGAGCATTCGCAGGTTGTTACATTACATGCATTTTCTTTATTAATTTTGCCTGTAATGTATTATTCGTGCGAACGTTATATTACATGACATGTGTGCATAACATGTATCTAGATATTTTTGATTTTGTTTATATACAAAAGTTTAAAAAAAGCTCTATTTTAACGCAAATAGTAGCGACCTATTACACCGCCTCTCCGAGACGGTCCATTTTATCGACCTCGGTTATTGCGGTTGTCATCGAGGGTAGTGACGACAATTCAGTCAGACTCGTATGAAGGAACACACTTTGAATGATAATAAATGATATAACAGTTTTGCAGATGTGATAAAGACAACAAAATAAAGGTCTTCCACGTGGCCACAGACATATCACACAGCGACATCTAGTGAAAACTAAGCAGAGCTAGTGTGTACATAAATCAGAGCGCAAATAACACCTAAAAGATGAAACAGCAGCGATCCACTATCTAGTAGGGGCTGCTTGTTATTCTAGCCGCGTAAGCAACTCCGTCGCAGCCTCCGCAGCGGGGGTGAGATGAGCAGACGCATTTACCTACCCATCTAGCAGGTTACTGTAGATATAATTCGGTTGTTTTAAATATTGTAGAGCAATTCAATTTTTAATTGCACATTTTTATTTATCTTTTGAATGTCGTTATTTTTATCAACGTTTTTTAACATTTTAAAGCAAGTATTTTTTTCGTAAATGTTATAGTTTTTACTATTGTCTCCATACGATTTCTTTTTCTTAACAGTATAAGAGACTCTAAGAAAAACTACATACACATTTAGATCCCGGAAAAATGAATAAACGCGATAAACTGTATTTGCTGTGATAAATGACTAGCTTTTTATATGGGCAGTGATTCTGCCCGACAGAACAACGAATATCATTCACTTTTCTGTAATTTGCCACCAAAATAGGTCTGTCAAGCATGATTTCAGCTTATCACTGATATAAAAACATAAACATATAAACTCCAAACTGCCTTCCTCGATTTTTACACTTGTTGCGTCATATCTCTCAGATCGATCCTTCCAAGTCAAGCAAGGAGAAACGCGATCCAGCTTTCACCACCTAAAGGCCGGCGTACCTCAAGGATCGGTTCTGGGACCGGTACTGTATAATATATTCACATCTGACTTACCTGTAAACAGAGACATTACTGTTGCAACTTATGCCGATGACATAGCATACTTGTCTGTTGACAATGATCCGGCTGCTGCCAGCCGCAAGCTTCAGGAGCAGTTGGACGCAATCAACATATGGCTGCACAAGTGGCGTATACGAGCTAGTGCGGCTAAGTCGAGCCACATCACATTCACCTTAAGGAGAGAAGACTGTCCTCCCGTAAGACTCGGTGCCAACATTTTGCCGCACTCAAATTGTGTAAAATATCTTGGTTTCCACCTTGATAGGCGCCTCACATGGAAACAGCATATAAAACTAAAGAGAGACCAAGTCAACCACCTGTTTCGAAATATGTACTGGCTCATGGGAAGGAACTCTGTTCTGTCGATAGACAACAAGCTTCTTATATATAACTCGGTGCTAAAACCAGTTTGGACCTACGGAATTCAACTATGGGGTGTTGCAAGTAAAAGTAATATCCTCTGCCTGCAACGAGTGCAGAATTCGATCCTGAGAGCAATAGTCCACGCTCCTTGGTTCACAAGAAGCGATGAAATTCATCAATATCTCAACATACCGACAGTCGCATCTGAAATCGAGCAGTACAGGAAACAACATATGGAGCGGTTATCCTCACACCAAAATCCTCTTATAGCTGATCTGCTGGACCCGTCTACGGTGGTGAAAAGACTAAAAAGACACCACCTTATTTGATTGGTAGGGGCAGCGGTGGCTGTCCCACTAAAAACGCCACATAATCGCACAACAAATTCGCTTATGGTCTAACGACCGATTGCAAATGATATTGGGAAAAAAAAAAAAAAAAAAAAAAAAAAAAAAAAAAAATATAAACTCCAAAGGAAACCATATCCTTGATTGTGATGAAATAAAGCTAACATAACCATACATTTCATGGTCCTGGGACCTCCGTTCGCCACTTCGAGGGCCGAATGCGAATGAGATCCCACAAATATATAATAAAAAATAAAAAACCGGTCAAGTGCGAGCCGGACTTGAGCACGAAGGGTTCCGTGCTATTGTCTATAAAAATTGCGAAAAAGATTATCTATAGTATGAGAGCCCTTTTACATCTTTATTTTATTCTGTTTTCTAGTATTTGTTGTTATTATGGCTTATTTTATTTTTATTTTCATTTATTACATAGCCCACAGTAATCAGATAAATGTAAGTATAATATAATTATAAAACAAAATCGGGTTAATATTTTTTATGCTTAATATGTGAATATTAGTAGACAGAGGTAGCTTATTTTACGTTAACAAATTATAAAAAATTGGTATTATTCATACAATGGTTATAATAAAATATACTTTGCGTGTTTATGTGTGTGTGTGTGGGTGTGTGAGAGTGTGTGTGTGTGTGTGTGACTAAAGTGTACTTAGACTAAAGGAAGCACATCGCGCGCATCATCGCTTTCGAAATGTAGTGTTGGAGAAAATGCTGCTATTTTTGACCACTATCTGGACCAACGAAGCAATCCTAGACAAGCTCCTGACTTGAAGGCTCTCAAAGGTTTGTCTCCGCCGAATATTTGGATTCCTCGGGCACATAGCAAGGAGAAGGGGAGACATCTTTGTAAGTGCGTCACTCTGGACACTAAGCAGCACAAGGCTTTACATGTGACTGAGATCCGGCGACGTTGGCGTAGAGGAAAACGGTACACGGAGGAGGTTGTTATAGCGGTGAGAATTTCAACTGTGGAGCTATCACGTTTTATGAGATACAGCCTGGTGACAGACGGACGTACAGCGAAGTGCAAGTAATCTTCTTTATAGTCGTATTGCTCTTGGCAGAGTGGTCGTGGTCGTCGTGTAGTGGTACTGGCAGTACAGGTTATACTCCTTACGATGTCTCGCCATCTGTACCTGTTTGTCATTCTGCTACATAAATTGAAGGCATCGCCTACAGAAGCCTCACTTTGATCGGCCGCATGCATGCAGTCTTCTGCCTTCTACGTTGCCTTGAACTACAAGGTGTTTTATGGTCTGGTTGTCCCGCTTGGAAACGTGTTCAAAGAAAGGAAGTATGCGCTATTGTACAGCAGTACATAGACGCTGCTTAAGGCCGAGTTCTTGGAGTATGAAGATGTACGGATTTATGTCTAAGATACCCCAAACGTTCTTTACCAAAACAATGATTTTAGGGCATTTCTCCTCATCTTTTCCACTTTTCTTGTTTTAGTAATAGGGTTCCGTTTTCTCCTCTGGGTATGGAACCCTAAAACACCCAAACAGACGGACGTCGGACCCGCGTTATGTATGACCGTTGATTTATTATTTTCATATACTTGTGTGGGATGATTTACGAAGTCATACCTGATCCAGGAGAATATTCATTTTTCTTGGGACTGTCACTGGGCTGGGAGAGGAGGTTTGTGTGTAGAATTAGGAAGAGATATGAGACAGTTCTGTTGGATTAATATACCTTGTGTAGCGGTAGTAGTAGTGCGAGAATAGGTGATAGAAAGTTGAGCAGAGTACGCGGAGGTTAGTCTTCGGGCTGGTGACTTATGTGGCATTTGGTATAGGGCGCCTAAATTTTTTGTATCACAGTTGTGAAAAGTCCACAGCGAACTAAGAATCACTAGCACGCTGCCGTCCACTTAAAAACTGTTTGACACCCTTTGTTTTTTTTGGTCGTGGAATACTTGCAAGACCTTATCTTGATGACCTTATCTTGCAGCACATTTCATTCAGTCATCTAATATTATGTGTTATTTGTACTAAAATCCTTTTATCCTGCAGCTTGAGTATATCACGCTCACTTATATGTTTCGGCGGTGGTGGCGTCATGAATCGGGTCGTTATGCTTCCTAAAATATGGTTGAGCGTGACGCGTCTGTTCATGTCTACTATATTTATCTGTAATTATGTTAATATTGCTAAAAAGAGTTTTCTTTTCTTTTCTTTTAAATCTTGTGACTGCAGAACAGAATTGTTTTAATATTATGTATTTTTATTGTAACTGGCGGGAGAAAAAACCAACCTTAACGATTTTCTTGCCCGTTCTTTTACGATCAAGCTCCCGCCCGCAGTGAATGGGCGCGTTAGTTTATAAGTATGACATTCATAAGAGCTCTATTAAGCGTAACTTGAATAAATAAATTTTGATTTTGTCTCTTAACACCTTAATAAATCGGCAGAAATGAACCTTATTCAACACCGTTCTTCAGTCAAAACTCATATGGAAAAAGTCACTGACGAACGTTTATTCTTTTCCAAACAAACAACAACTTATTTATTATAAACATGATGAAAGAAAACCCATAAAAAACACTTCGTTTAAGTTCCGGAACACCTGGTGGTACAAAGTTCTTAACAACAACCTGCGATGCTTCCGACAAAGTAAGCTATCTTCTTACATACGCACCGAACACGATTTGTGTGTGAGTGCGCGTAGATGAGTCGTCGCACGCACACACTGACTAAATATACGTACATATAATCACGCTTGTATCCCCGAAGGAGTAGGCAGGGGCATATTATAAGCCTAGATTTCGTCAATTTTATTATTAGTTCCAAGAAGTAGGTGGCAAGCTTATTGCCGCTTATAGGGAACTTTTGTGTTTGCCAGATCCTCCTCTCTTCATCGGCTGGTACTTTGGCTTTGGCTCTTAAGATGTTGGTAGAATCTCTTAACACCCCACCATACGCCAAACGTTATTGGCGGTATTCCGTGTGTGGAATATATTTTTTAATTAATTGAATGAGCTAATAGCGACAACCCTACGTGTTTAGGCTATGTCCGCTTTTTAAATTCCACAGTGACAACCAAGACTAACGACATACATTGGTCCTTGGGAAACACCTTAATTCACCGACATGTAAAGTTATTGTCGCGTGTATTGCGATATGAATTCGAAAAGTCATAATCTAAGGTTTGAACACTGTAAGCGCTGCTTCATTTCGGTCTAACCAACGACATTACAACATGAAGTAACACAATATAGTTATATTTGCTCTTCAATAGCTGCAGAAATACAAGACATATCAATTTAAGGCAGTCGCAGTCTATCGGTTGAAAGTCTGGTATTGTAACCAACTATCTATCATCACTTAGAGCACTCTATTGCGCTACCCTACGTGTATACTTCTTATCATGTCCTGTCCATCCCAAGGTTGCCTGGAAGAAATTGCTGTGAGCAATAAGTCCGCCCATTGTACAATTAAATTAAATTTTTCCATTGCTTTATTTCTTTTTATTTTGGTGGACAATAAAGTGTTCATTCATTCATTCATTCATTATCATCTCTAACAGATGTGTCAACCCTAGTAAGCACTTATCATTTAAAAATAAAATTATGTATAAAATATATATATATAGGGCGTATAGAGATCCTACAAAGAGACGTATAGGAATCCTAGAAAGGGGTGTATAGCCAACCTCACCTGCAAGTGGTGCACGACGAGGCTGCGGCGAACATAACAGTGCCCGGTAAGCGGCAATTAGCTCGCCACCTATTTATTACGTGGGTATAATATGCCTCTGCCTACATCTCCGGGAAACAGGCGTGAATGTATGTATGTTATTTATAAAACCCCTGGCCCTAAATATGAAACAAAAAAAGATGTGTTTAGCTTGTGTCGTCCTGTCATCAATCACGCTCTATTATCTGTTACGGAATGTTCTCGAATAAAAATGTCGAACTACCCCCGGGCAATGTATCATGAGGGCCCACGTATTCGTAACATGTTGTTATAAATGTTTTATACTCGTATGTATAGCCGAAATTAATTTGAAAAAGGGCTCCTTTGGGTTTTATTAATCTTTAGAGTATTTGATAAATTTATTAACATATCCCTTATTTATACACAAGTTTTTTTTTTTAATTTTGCAGGATATTGGACAATGTTTGTGAGTATTGTCTACACCTAAGTGAAATAAACTATTTGACTTTGATTTAGCAAAATTACTTTACTGTAAATTAACAAATGCAATATAAGATAATTTTTATATAGTTGCAGAATTTAACTATTTAAACAACGACCCCAGCGCTCAGTAAAGAGGTGAGAATATAAATAATACACATGTTTAAAAATTAACCAGACGCCATGTTAGCAGAATTTAAAAACAAAATGTATGCCAAAAAGATTTAAGTTACTGAACACGAACAATAATAAAATACAATAGGTACAATTAATTACAATTACAGTGGGTACTTCTGATTGTAATCACAGTTATTTTGTTGTTATATTCTTCGTAACTTATTTATTTAATTACTTAACATGTTCATAGTGAAGTATTTCTTACCCAAAGGCTACGAAGCGTTAAGATTTTGTATTGAACCCCGAATCAGGCACATTAATCACAAAAACACATTTCAGTCGTTCCGTTAACCAAACCTATTCACGAAATAAAAAGGCTTTTTTTGAACTCAATATTAGTGGAATAAGCCAAAGTGGGTTAATGACCTTGCCTTGGGGTGGCTAGGGAGAGGCATAGCACTACCTTTTCAGGTAATATCGATACACGTACAGAATAATTTATCGATATTTCACCAAACACTAGCTCCGCAGTGCGAGATATTCTAACGTCAAATTAAAGAGCTTTAGTTCATACAGTTCTATAGCTAATAAGAAATAAAAATACTGTAAGAACTAATATTTAAACAGGTTTATGGTTCATTCACCCGAAGTTACTTTTAATAAATTTAGGTTTGCAAACCACAACAGATCAATATTATATAATCTTAAAAATACTCTAAAGAACATAAAATTTGAATTTTAAATATCCAAATTAAAAAGGCTAAAGTGTCCTATATTTTATTTTGCTTGGTTCAATAATTACATCATGTTTGCATTAAACAGATAATGCAATCCACAAAATTTCTTTCTAACGCTTAAGTCACTAAGCCAAATAATAAAACTTTGTTTTTATTGACTATAGAATTTTGAATAGATTTATTCATTTCAAATAAATTTATTATGCGTCTGTGTTTGTCTTTTAAAATATAATTATGTATTTGTTATTATTTTTTACACACCAAGTTTTCTTTTCATTTTAACCACTCTTTATCCTAAGCCTGGAAAAATCGCTGTAAGCGATAAGGTTGTAAAAATAAAGGATGGTATCGCTTTTCTTTTGCAAATGTTGGCTTGTTTTATTTTAATTTGGCGTACAATAAAGATTTTTCTATATATCTATTTATGCTCAACCGGACACTGAGGCGAGCACACCATACATGCACAGACCGAGCCTAGCTAAAAACAATTCCTATATAGATATCGGAATCGGCTAGAATACACTGTAGCGCCTGATCTTAAGGAGCTATTTACCCTACATGAAATATATATTTACCTTTTTGCCAGTATATCCTACGTATAATTAATATGCCATAATATAATAATCGATACATTTTTATAGACAGCAGAGCACATCACTATCCCCAACCCCTTCACCAGGACACAATCAGAGCCACAGATAGGTGTCTACTTTATTACCACAAATGGCTAGTGGAAAAATGGCTCGAGCACTCCGCCAGGGGGCGGTTAAGTGGAGCGTCTAATGGATTCTTAGCTCTATAAATGTAAAGGGACAATTTTAATACAACCATTGAAGAATCGTTTTTGTTTAGGCTTAGGATAAGAGAAACAAGGAACTATACCTCTAGCGTTATAACGCGACGGTGTAAAGAATCAAATACTTAGTGTAAAAGACTAACTAAATACATAAATATGAGACTTCTCACATAGTGCTTCTAGCCCCAAACTAGGCAGACCTTGTAGGTATTAGGTATGGGTACACTAGACAACGGATATACAATAATAAAAAATATCTTCATTTGTTCAATTATGTGTAACAGAATATGCTACTACATTAAAGTCTTGAAGCTAATAATATATAAACACTTTTCTGGTACATAGTTATTTATGCCACATAGGAATATTATATAACACGCCATAAGATTACAATTTTATAAAGATCAAAATTCAATAAAGATAACAAAAAAAAATAGGACGACGTGGGATTAGCACGGAAACAAGCGCATCCACTCATGACGGCCTGCATAATTGCAATTTCATACTGTACGAACCAACTCAACCATTCTATGTATTTATTATTTGCTAAATTGGCATAAAGTGTGAACGGGAAATAAAACCAATTATTAATATATTCTTTAATGCAATAAACTCACTCAGCAGCTACACACGTTTTTAAGTTACACCAATTTAAAACTTGTAACTGGCGGGAGAAAAAGCTAACCTTAACGATTTTCTTGCCCGTTCTTTTACGATTAAGCTCCCGCCCGCAGTGAATGGGCGCGCTAGTTTTTAAGTTTTGACCTTCATAAGAGCTCTTTTGAGCCATACTTGAACAAATTAATTTGAATAAATGACCCGGAAAGCTAGAAGTAGGGAAACACATGTCAATATCATTTTGTCTCTCGCTTCAGCGTTGGTCATGAAGACATCGTTGTTCTGATGCGGTTTTGATTTTATCTAAAGATGCCCTGTGTAGGGGCGAAACACGTGTCGTGTTGAAATGTTTCTCGATTTTTCGGGAAGTTATATGTAGTTGCGCGGGAATTGTTACAAAGATGTTATTTAATCCATCACTTGCTTTTGTAATTTTGCCTAGCATTGAAATAAAGGAAAAATTAATTAATGTGCCATAATCGGTCATGTTTTACTATTGTGACCAGTTCATATATGCTTTTTATAAGTGGCACAGTGCTAGTTATCAAAATATAGTAAAGATTACTGTGAAACTTGAAAAACAATTATAAATTGATTGTATCCGAACTTGAAAGGGCAAAGTTGAAGGCACCCGAGCACGAGGTACATCACCTATGAGATGGACGGACCAAATTAAACCAGCCGTGGACAGTGCTCTGCACTTGTGTACCAGAAAGGCCAACATCAGAGAGGAATGGCGGCGAGTTGTGAGGCGGGTCACTGCAACTGAAGTGACGACCACGACCACTCTGCCAAGAGTGTAACGACGAAGAAGAAGAATCCGAACTTATCATTATTGAATTGAGAATTTATGTACATCTTAAAATATTCCTATTGTCTGTTCATACAAATTGTGAACCTGTTCGCTGTCTGTGAAACCTTCAAAGTTAGCTATGAGAGCAAGTTCAATTTTTACAGCCCCTTCAACGCCCAAGTACAACAGCTGTATGCGTGGAGATCTCTTTGATCCCGTTTGAATATCACCCGTCCTTTCCAGGGCCTCCTGTCACTCGTTTCAGGATCATAGGCAAAGTTAGCAACGTCTCAGTAGACAAACAAAGGAATTATTCACGATGCCACGCTTGAAAGGACAGGTTTTGTAAGATTATTCTAAGTTTTTTATTTCAAGTGAGAAAACAAGCGAAGTGTGAAAAATGATAAGATTGAGATAGATGTATTGTGTATGAGTCGATGTCGAATAACTGAGGTGAATGGGAAGAAAATACATGTTTCTCTGGAGATGGTCTAGATAAAGTTGGAGCAGGGCATAATAAACAAATAGGCGCTGATATTAATTACAATGCTATTTATAACGTTTTACAGGATGCGATGAAATCATTATGAAAATACGTCCTAAAAACACTAAACTAAAGAAAAATCCTAATTAGCACTTCACTATGCATCGCTCTTCGTTCTACATAGGAGTATGTACTGTGTAATATCTGTATAATATTTTTCTAGTACAGGGTCTCATGCTAGCACAGAAATTTTGATATAGGTTTATATAACATGCATCGTTTACCAAAAATAAAAGTATTTTATTCAAAACTAAAAACAATAAATGTCAACATTTATATGTTTATAGTATATTAAAACTATATAGTATATTAAATGGTCCTATTAATAATATACATAATAAAAATATAATAAATATCAATTTTATTTTCTGTTCCTGCAGAAATTCGATATAAGCAACATTTTACTAGCATGTTGTATATTTGTCGATGTCATTAAAACTTTCTGAATAATGGTGAAAAGCTTTTCAATAAATAAATATGACGCAGCGATAGGAAGTTTTCGCAATATCAACATCTAAAATAGCAATCGACGCCGCGAACTGTCGACGTCAGCCATGGCAGAATTAAATAAACAACTTGCTAATTGGAAGCTGGTCGAGATGACACAGCATTTCAGCGGCAAAGACTAATTAAATCAATACTGCAAAAGTTACGACACGGACTAACAGTCGAAGCCCTAGTTAGTAGCTTCTATTGTATACCTTTCACAAGTCAAGACTTAATTCCTGTTTGGTACCTCTTCATAAGTTATTGGATCTTTTAAGAGACACCAATCGTGGAAGATTCCCAGGATAAGCTGAATGCTGAATTAACTATCCAGATCGTTCTTAATTGTGGGACCTCCTATAGATCATACGTCAATTAGTGTGCACCGGCTAATCTTCCTTTGGAGGTTTCGGCTCAGGTGACTGATACTTATTATTACTCTTCAATGTGACGTAAATTGTAAGTATATTATTCTTATTACTTATTTTAACTAATTTGTACTGTTTTTGCACACCTAGAAAGGTTAAAAATGGCGAACAAATGTATTTTTATAACATTTTCAAATTGTAATGTACCAATGTTATGCAAAAAAATGATTTGATACTTCACATTACCGCCCAGATAGTTGCCTTTTGCCAGTAGCGGTAAGCGAATGCAGTTTTGACTACGTTTCGGATATAGTCAGACAGATAAAGTACGTCTAGGCGCTACCTGGTAAAACCAGAAACCAAGCTGAGACAGCAAATGCATGAAAACTAAGAGCTCAATGTTGAACAGTAGGCATACTAAAGAAACGGAATCACTCTATTACCAGCATCACTTGGACCCTACGCGATGCGCACATTTGGCAAACTAAGCAAAGATGTTACTAAGAGAACTATAGAAATAATAATAAAGAAACTCGACGTGCATAGAAGTTATGGTCCGTCTGTGATTTGAATGATATCTCCACGCAATATGTGTTGTCAAATAATATAATATCTTCATGTAAAGCAGACATTTATCTAGTCGGGTAAATTGTGTTTAACTTGAGAGTAAAGTGTTTGGATTAAACACAATACCAGAGCGTATTTCAGAGCGTTTAAAACATTATATGGCCAATGATTTTGTAGCATAAAAAAACATTCGAGTCTTCTCCAAAGAAAATTATTTCGACCAAAATTTGAGAAGGAAATGAAACCATACAACACTGTAATGCTGTGTTCACTTTGAGTAAATTGCTCGCGCACTCGTAACGACTGTCTGTCATAAATACCTACCAGCGTACCTCAAACAAATGATTTTTTTAGGACAGCACTCTGCACAGCTTTCAGGTAAGAAAAAATAATAGATGTAAATATTTAATATTTCTTTACGACGTTTCTCTGTTAGAGAACGACACTTATAATATGTCCATCAATTTCAGTCATACTTTAAATTGAATGACTAAGTAATTTGTAATGGCTCAACGAAACTTATGAATATTTAAAAGCGGCAATCTTGACGTAAAGACTGCAGTACAGTCTAATCTCGCGATGAAATAACTTTTAAAATAATGTGTGAAAGAAGTTGGCTATATTTACTGTCTGACTAATTTTATAATTAGACAGCAAAAGTAAAAATAAATAAAAACAAGATAAGTAATATCAATGTCAAGCAATTATGCCTATAAATATATCTCTAGAAACTAACAATAATCAATTACAAAAAATACGTGATAACTCAAAAAAAAATTGAACAATAATGATATATGTGTAGTATATAGGAGTAAAAATACTTCAAAATAATGTTTACAAAAAGTATATCGACTAACAACCACAGTTTGAAACATAAACTTAAATTATAATAGATTTAGCAACAAACGTTTAGAAACAGAACGTACTAAAGAAGAGATTATGCTTACAGTGAATTGTTTCATTATGGTAAACACGGGTTAACGTTTTGCAATTCAAATTTAACTTTACGCCATCGTGCGTGCGTTTAAAATCAATGTAAACATTGCCTCAAGCTGTTTGGAGCGGATCGGCGGGAAAACATGCAAATGCATACCGTTTTCTGTCGGGAAAAAGATATTATTTATTTTCTCTAGCTTAATTTTCATGCAAATAATGGAAAATGTGGTGTGGGATTATCTGCTGCTTTTCAATGTATATTATTTTAAGCGAAATAAATGTACAAAATTTCTTCGACATCATCAGGCCATAGCAATCTGATGGACAAGATTTACACTATAATCCTGTTCTCGATAACAGCCGCTTAAATATATATAAACATATTTATGTATCATCTAGTGTAAGACCCCACATGTTTGCCGTTCCACAGTCTCTATTCACTACATTCTTTTTATGTAACGGTAGTTGGCGTTGATTGTAATATAGCCAGAACTGACACTTCAATCTCAAAATCAAAAATCCTTTAAGAAAACGATTTTTAGACTCACTTGAATTCACTATTGTAGCGAAAACCATCGCCTCACATTTTAACGTAGGTACTGTTAATAAAATCCAATTTTCCATAACTGAATTGCCAAAAAATAGTCCATATAATATTATTTAACTATGAAGTTCTAGTCGATAATCTACATTTTCAATTCAAAAGTACTCTCATTAAACCAAAGTCGTTGTTATAGCAATAAAAAATGTAACTGGCTTAACTGAGGTATTAAGGAATCGGGCAATTAGTAAGGAACCAATCGGTTTGAAAGCCTTCTGAATCAAATCACGCTCTTTTTGTACATACTCTAAAACAATTAGTTGCTATTTTTGAAGTTCAGCTCTGTCTATAATTGTCTAGAAGGGACACGTGTAGGATTTGATAACAGAATTCTGTTGAAGCAAAGAAGAGGAGAACTATTGAGTAAAAATTTATATTTTGTTCTTGTTGATGAACACAGACAATGACTAGACATAAGTGTTTCTACAATAACTGTAGCAACTATTTTCTATAAGCTACTATTTCCATATAGTTTAAGAGTTGTGTCGATGAATGTATGACGTTTATGTGAAATTATCTAAGAGTTCTTTTGGACGTTCTAAAAATCTCAATCAAAATCAGAAGTAACGCTAGGCCTCTGTGGCGGAGTATAGTTTAAATCCGTTTCAATATTATTAGTTTATGTCAAAGACCTATAATTCATACTGTAATAAATTATAATTAGCTTAATTTTTTATAATTACAAGCACTTCTAGCCAACTGTAGTAATTGTTATAGAAAATATCTAAACTAGAGATAAGTCCACTTTTGTTCACAATTATTATTTTGTTGTACTGTTATTTATTTATTGCAATACATAACGTAAAGAAATTAAGATGAATTGGTATTCTTAAAAGAACTTACTATCAGGATGCTTAGTGTATCAAAAAGAAGAATTAAAATGTTCTATGTTAAAGAATCTAATTTCTCGTAATAAAATCTCAATGAATGTACATATCAAATCTACAACTGAAAGTAACTATACCTAAAATATCGCTAGCAAAGATAGACATTCAGCCAATACAAGCATTCGGTAAGAAGCACGTATATCAATATGTCTCTCCCTGCACACTTCTAATTTACGAAACTGTCACCCAGCTCAACAGGCGAGACACGGCCTTGACTAGCTATTTGTCAGAGGACAGATTGGAAGCCTTCCCATTGATTAACGTCCTCAAGGGTTGCTGCTTGCCTTACTCACAACGCACAGATACACACAATAGAACTCCATATGACACAATAAGATGACAGTATTGTCACTGTATTTTGGGTCGGAATTGTAGGTTCAAATTTGTCATTTATGAACAAGGGAATCGTGTAAATGAGGTATATGAGAGGGTATTAGAAATTATGTACGTGGTTCTCAGCTTCTATTGTCCCGGGTGTGTTAAGTGGCGGGGTAGAACGGTATTTATGCAAGCCGTCATAAGTGGGTGGTGGGCGCTTGGCTCACGGCTTGAAGCGCTCTCATTTTTTAAATTGCATTGTGCTGCTTACAATTAAACGAGAAGTGGTATTTATGATCTGGTCACATGTAAAAAAAGTTACATAGATAGCAAACATATAATGCACAAAATATTTAGATACAAAGCGTTCAATTTTATTGGACTGCATTCACTGCTTACCATCAATTAGGAAGTAGGCATACTGACATGTGTTTGACTGAATGCGTTTAAATTTTAAAATAGCGTTTCATTTTGTTTGGATAACATTCGCTTAGAGACTCCCAAATTTGAATAATCTTAACTTTCTGTACAAAGACAGGAGATAAACACATTTCTATGGTAATTAATTAACATCCTCATTTATTCCGGTGTTGACTTAAGCCGAGCTTTTAGCTGAAAGGGTGGATTCCCTTTGGATAAATCCTTTGGGCACTCGGTCGAAGCTATCCTTTGTTTGCTATCAAACTTACTTATCTACTAAGTACCGTTCTTCCATTACTAAAACTTACATTTAAGCTACTGTTCATATTCGATTATCCAAAACATTAAGACGATAATGATATGTGTAGATATCTATTTCGATCTGTATAAAAGCAAATTTAATAAATTGTTTCTATCTAATAAGACATTACTTTTCATCTGATAGCGTACAAGCGCACTAGCTTTAATAAATACTAGGATTTTATACACAATATAAGGATATAGAAAAAAGTATACTAGGAGGATTTAAGTACCTATGCTGCTTCTACGTAAAAAAACTGGCGTGATTAAATGCATACATTTATTTAACACCACTTTATTAAATACCGGCCGATACAAAAAAAAAGAACAAACGTCGCCAATTATGATTAAACAAATAAAATATAATCTCACAAAACTGTACAATCTGATGTAGTCATTACGCAGAACATCATACGGCGCATGAAAATTTTAATTGATGGTCCAGAAACCAGATTCTACATCACATCACGCATCAAAAAGATCTATTGAATGATAACAGTTCTGACGTTCGCAATTTATTCACCAGACCATAAAACAAAGGAGGAACATTAAACATGCGATATAACACGTCGAATATAAGCAAGGCTTTTAATTCCCAATGTAGCACGCATGAAATAATAGCCTCCTACACCACTGTTTAGCTATATCGCTAAAGATATGCTAATCGACTCTTTATTGCCTTAGTCACGCTATCCTGAAGGGAGTTTGTTTCGCACAAACCTTTGGGGAATAGGCACAATCCGCAATTCATTACTGAACTTCGTACAATTAGATTTTGAGAAACGATTATTTAGATTTTAACAAGCCTTTAGACTAAGTAATTAGAACTCGTTTGAACCTAGTAACAACCAGGCAGGCAGATAAATATGCTTGGGATTAAACTGCCGTTTCATACAGGCTATTCTAATATGAATGACTTGAAAACATAAATATTGTTACGGTTGTGTTATATTGCACTGTATAGCTTCACAGACAAATGAAGATTGTAATTCTAGTACCAAACTAATGGACATATTTAAAAGAGCATAGCCTGTGAGTTTCTTGCCAGTTCTTCTTACAGAGCGGTGGCTCGGAACTGGCACTTAGATTCACTTACACTTAATTTTTTTTTGTTTTTAAATTGTTTTGTTGCATGTAAGTGAATCTAAGCTTCGTGATTTAGTGTAATATTATTTCGATTGTATTTTTTTTTCATTTGTAATCATGACGTTTTCAAGTACTATGTTTAATAGTTTATGAAATAAATATTTTTTTACTTTACTTTACTTTACTTTACTTTAACCCTTGAGGAACACCTTATTATTCTGTCAATGCTATTTAAGAACCATTAGCTTAAGCTTTTTGTATTTTTTTAGTCACTCTCCAATTTTCATGTTAACATTTGATGAATCTGAATGATCAACAAGGTCTCGAGCACAATAATGTATGTTTTATTAACTTTTTACTCAGTTAGTAGTAGTACTGTTTGAACTGCTTCCGAAGTTTCGTAGGGATTTTTACTTACCTACTTTAATTTTAGATTAAGCCGTCGATGGAAGTAAACCCTAAGACAAGAAGTTTTTAATTCCTAGATACATACTTACATTATTTCACATAATTTTTAGTTGTTCCATTAAACAGTTTTCTTACCTGTAAAGAAAGAAATAAATAATTACAATATGAATTAAGAATAAAATTTCATCAGCATTAAGTTAAAATGGAAAAAATGTTATGTTTAGAATAAAATAAAACATACATTAGGAAAAAAATTCAAAAAGAATACAAAGAGGGGCTAAAAGATTTTCTTTCTCCAAACTCGCCTCTGGCCCATAGTTGAGATGTGAATATGACGAGGCCCGTAAGGAGGAGTGCCTCGGTAGGGCTTAGATTTTTTGTTCTGTTTCACAATGCAGATAATATTTTTTTAAATATATGCCGCCGTTTAATGATTGTAATTTGACTGTATTTACGACAACCAATCAGAGACGTTATCCAATCAGAGGCTACTGCTTTATTGTAGGGGAATCTACTAATTCGAGCAGTATTTATGAAACTTAGCATGAACCCACATGTGTTAAAAAAATATTTAATTGATTGTAAAAGAACATGTTAGCTCATAAAGTTGCTATCGGATTCTCTATTTATTGCAATAAATTGTGTGATTGCTATAAGATTCTACGTAGTTAGATATTTTCTGTATCGAACCCTATAGGATGTATTGTTTATAATTAGAGAGCATTTATTGAAGGAGCTGTGTATAACACTTCCCATACCTAATCTAATTATAAAAGTGCAATTATTTGAAATGTATTAGTTTCACGGAGGAAACATACTCGGATTACGTTTTACTCGTTAACACAAAAAAATGTTTACTATACAAATACAACTCAAAAGAAGTTGGTTTCCAAAGATGCTTTGCTTAGTTTGTATATCAATGGAAACGATATAGATTGCGAATATTTGAACAATTTTAAACTTGGGTTTGATTGAGTTACAATAAATAATACGTCCAAAAGACTGGCATTTGTAAATGATGCATAAATTTTGTGATCGATTCTGACTGCCAAATCTAGCAAGAATGATGGTTAGCTGTTTTACGTTTATGAAACCTGTATGGATCATTTTATGATCAAAGCCTAGTTTAGTTATTGTACAGTCTTTTTATTTGACCTTACCACATCTACTTAAGATCAAACGTATATATTTTATTGCTGCTGACTGTACCTACATCTGAACAATTTAATTTGTAAGATGCCGTACAACCATAAAATGTAATTAAAATTTTAAGAATTGAAGTCTTAATTGTCTTACAACGCGTTTATGTTTATTGATTTACTTCTCTTGTTACAATTTCATCACCATTATTTAACACCTTATATAAAGAAAAACTACGTAATTCTTGCAAAGTATATTAAGAAAACTCTGGGACTTCGCACTACGCAGTCACCATCAAGTTTAAGTTAAGCTAAGCACATGTTGCAACTTAGAGTTAAGTTAATCCAAGTCAGGCAACTTGTTAACACAGGTTGCGATCGCAAGATACATTGAATTTTCTAAGTTTAAATTAGTGTTAAGCTAGCGTTGTTACGTTTACTGAAACTCCCTTAAGAAAAATATAATATTCTTCTTCTTCTTTTATCTCTATAAAAAGATGGTCTCTTCAGACATACACAAAAACGGAGTGCAAAAAACTTATTGAACCATAGATTGGTCTTTAATTAGAATATATTTATTTAGGCATAACCAAGTGCTAAATAATATTTCTTTTTGATCTAACATATGAGGTCTATAATAATGTTCTTGAACGTGAATGTATAGTATCAACCACGACCTTCACTAAGAATGCTACTTCACTCGCGGCAGATTAAAACTAAATTAATTGTTTTTTTTCCGTTAATAATTTCCAAGTTGCTTCTTCCTTATCTCTAAAGCAACCAAATATAACAACAAATAAACTTAAATTTTATATAAAATATTAATAGTAACCCTCTCTCTTCTCAGGGGGAGTCGTAAGAGTCGACGAAGAGAAATCATCCCGGATGATGGGCAGCAGAGTCATCCTGCGTACTGGCTTGAACTGCGATCACCAACCCGCTTGTCCAGCGTGGTGATTATGGGCAAATATCCCTATTAGAATGTTGTCTATTGGCTCCCCAATTAGTGCTCATGTTCAGCAGTGCACTTTATTAGGCTGGCTATATGATGATGATAATCAAGATGAAAAGGTTCTGACGATACTGCATACATTAAAATTTGTTCGGAAAGTTAAACTTAACATACATTGAACAATAAAAATTTTGTTCATTCCTTTTTTGGACAGAACATGAACAAGTTCAAAAGTCTGTTTTTGAACACATTTCCATCCGGTTTTCAGCAACGGCCCGAGTTATTTATTAAAAATATTTCGAAATTTATTTTCACAACAAATATTTTTATACGTAACTAATTAATTCAGAACTGCATTCTTAAAATTTTTATTTTCAAATCTGTTATGCTATGAAAACAGTCAGGTAAAGCTGCAGGAATGTTCTTATACATACTTCCTAAACTAATTAGGGGAATCCAATCAGTTTGGTTTCGACCACGTTTTAGACTGGCACAAGGCCAATATAATAGAATAGTAGATGTATTATTCTAATTTAAATGTTGAGACAAAGAATAATTAAGTTTAAACTGAGCCGTGAAATAAATAAATAATTTTTTGGGGGTATTTAGTTTAGTTCCGGCCAGAACTTAGAATGACGCTGCTGCCCATTATTCGTTAACTTATTTTTTGACGACCGATATGGCGTGGTGGCGGGTTTACCCACATTCCACTCCTGAGGTCGTGGGTTCGATTCCCACTCAGGACAAATATTTGTGTGTATAAATATGAATATTTGTTCTGGTTTGGGTGTTTTTCTATGTATATTAAGTATGTATTTACAAAAAAGTATTTATTTATGTTTACCCGTTATTTAGTATCCATAACACAAGTTCTTAATGATACTTATCTTGGAACTAAATAATTGTTGTAAGTGTCAGAAATATTTATTTATTTATTATTATTATATGGTCATCATCCCGGTACGCCGTATGACGTGCTGCCCATCATCCAATAGGATTTCTCTTCATCGAATCTTACGACTCCCCTGAGATGAGAGTGGCACTATTCTAGACCGGTAACACACAGCACCAAAATCAGGTTAATACATTCCCTATTTTTCTATATGGAGTGGAAACGTGGACGATCTTAGCCCGAGAACGACAAAGGATCGATGCATTCGAGATGTGGTGCTGGACCGCAAAACGCACCAATGTCTCCAACTTGAGTCAACTCAAAATAAAAACCCGCTTGTCGACCATATGCCAACAACGTATTCTTTCATACTTTGGCCACATAGCGCGCAGAGGCGATGAAAGCCTGGAAACACTGATTGTCGCTGGAAACACAGAAGGCGAACGATCGGTCGTGCACCAACCAGATGGAACGATCAAATGAAAGACTCATCGTCCTCCAAATTATACGCGGTCGTGAAAGACGAGCTGGATCGGAACCGGTGGAAGCAGATAATCCGCTCCAGATGTTACTCCGATGCTAACCACGATCCTCAGACATGAGTAAAAAAGTAAAGTAAAAAGTTCTTTATTTCATAAACTATTACATAGCACTTGAAAACGTCAAAACAAAATATGCATGAAAAAAAAATGTATATCAACCCTGAAATCACGAAGCTTAGATTCACTTACATGCAAATAAATAAAAATTAGGTGTAAGTGAATCTAAGTGCCAGTTCCGAGCCTCCGCTCTGTGAGAAGAACTGACAAGAAACTCACAGGCTATGCTCTTTTAAATTATTTTTGTTACATGACACACACAGTGTAAATTTGATGATACTGAAAGGGTCCCCCGAAGCTGTAACCAATAAAGTAGCACTAAGGGAACCTTCCATCACAGTCAAGTAAGTATGTATTGTGAAACTGAGCTGAGCCTGTACAATAAGGGATGGTCACGACAATGATCTGGTTGACTTTTTATTCTAATATACACATACAAGTTGAAAATGTTAAGCCCAATTTTGTTTATCCGATAAGTAATCATTAACAGCATAATACCCCTTTTGAAGAAACTGCTTTTTAACTACATTTTTAAAAGTTGCCAATGGTAGATCAATTATTTCCTGCGGAATTTTATTAAAAAATCTGATACTATTACCCAAAAATGAATTTTTAGTTTTGTGAAGTCGACAATTTGGCAGAGAGAGCTTATTTCTATTCCTAGTATTAAAATTATGTACTTTTGAATTTTTATCAAATGTATTAATGTTTTTGCGAACATACATTATATTATCAAATATATACTGAGATGCAACCGTTAATATGTTAATTCTTTTAAACATCTCTCTAAGAGAATCTCTGGACTTAAGATTATAGATAGCTCTTATGGCGCGCTTTTGTAGTACAAATATATTATGTATGTCCGCAGCAGATCCCCACAATAACATACCATATGACATAATGCTATGAAAATAGCTAAAATAAACTAATCTAGCTGTTTCTTCGTCTGTTATGAGTCTTATCTTTTTGATGGCATAGCATGCTGAGCTAAGCCTTCCGGACAAATCCATTATATGGGGGTTCCACTGCAATTTAAAATCAATATTGATGCCTAAGAACTTTGTGTCATTTAATAACTCGATATTCTTGCCGTTCATTTTCAAGTTAGTTGAGACTTTTGTAACATTAGGCAATGAGAACTTTATACATTTAGTTTTACTTGCGTTAAGAGATAGATTGTTAACCGTAAACCAATGTAAAACCTTCGCAAGAGCATTATTTATCACGTCAGAATGATCCTTGCCTCTGTTCACTTTAAATATCAGAGATGTATCGTCAGCAAACAAAACTGTTTCGCACAGATCTCTAGTATAGAAAGGTAGATCGTTAATATAAATTAGAAACAATAAAGGGCCTAAAATCGAACCTTGTGGAACTCCCATAAGCAATGGCGCGCCAGAAGACTCGACTCTATTAATAACTACTTTTTGAGTTCTGTCACTCAAGTAAGATTTAATTAATTTTAAAGAATTACTATTAACACCATAATATGTCAATTTAGCTAACAAAGTAGGATGGTCAACGCAATCGAATGCCTTCGAAAGATCACAAAATACTCCAATCGCATCCTGCCTGTCCTCCCAGGCGTCAAATATATGCTTCATTAGGGCTACACCAGCATCTGTAGTGGATTTACTCTTAGTGAAACCATACTGCTGAGAATGAAATAAGGAATTCAGAGAGAAATGACAAAGTAATTGATTAAAAATAACTTTTTCAAATATTTTACTAAGAGCTGGGAGTACTGATATTGGTCTATAGTTAGTAGGATCAGACTTCTCACCAGCTTTAAAAAGAGGTATTACTTTACTGTATTTCATTAAACTTGGAAATGAACCATCATCAATACATTGATTAAAAATGACTGCCAACTGAGGAGCAATAATATTAATGATAGATTTAATAATGTTGGTTGAGATTCCCCATAAATCCTCAGTTAATTTTAAATTTATTGTATTAAAAGTATTAACTATTGTAGAGCCATCAATATGTCTAAAACTAAATAATTCACTACAAAGAGGTACATTGTCTTCAAGAAGAAAGACTGCACGCTGAGTAGAGGAGTCAAGTGCTTGAGTTGTCTCTAATGGTATATTCACAAAGAAATTCCGAAATGCGTTGGCCACCTCTTCTTCTTCTACAATATCTTTATCATCGACTTTAAGAGTTATCATGCTATGATTATTCTTGTATTTTCCAGATTCTTGGTTTATGACATTCCATGTAGCTTTAATTTTATTTTTGGAATTCATAATTTTATTTTTAAGATGCATTGACTTAGCAGTGGTGCAAACAAGTTTGAACAATTTTGAATAATTTCTAACATGTTGAATAAAATTTGAATCTGTTGAAGTACTTTTTTCTCTATATAAATCAAAAAGTTTCTTCCTACTTTTATAAATTCCGGGAGTAGCCCAATCACAAAACTTCCTTTTGTTTGAAATTTCCACACTTTTCAGCTTAAAGTTATTCTTAAATTCTTGTTGTACAATTCCGAACAATTTATCATAATTTATAGCGGAATTGTTTTCTAACGTGGTAAGCTTTTCGTTGACATTGCTTTGAAATTTCAAAACCAGATTCTTTGTTATTGGTCTAATTAATATTTTTTTAGTTACATTTTGAAAATTATATTCAAAACTAATAATCTGTCCACTGTGGTCAGAAGTTACGCCATACTCAATTGATTTATGTGTAATAGTAAAATTACAAAAAATATTGTCTAAGCATGTTGAAGACGTAGGCGTAATTCTAGTGGGTTCAAGAAAAGAATTAAGTAAATTAAAAGACTTGAACAAATTCAAAAACCTAACTGATATTGAGGAAGATTCCAAAATATTAACATTAAAGTCACCACATACTATAACTTTTTTATTACTTTTGCATAAGGTTGCTAAAACATCCTCCATTGCAGTTTCAAACTGTTGATAATTGCCACTAGGCGGTCTATAAACACATAAAACAATAAAATGGTTAAGCTCTGTACAAGACAATTCTAAAACACGTTCAACTGAAGATGTTTCAACATCCCTACGAGCCCTATTGTTTAAACTATTATGTACTAAAATAAGTGATCCACCTCTTATAGATTGTTTCCTGTGAAATGCACTAGCTACTTTATAATTTTGTAGTCCCAGTAGAGACTCATTAACATTTAACCAATGCTCAGTTATACACATTACATGGATATTTAATGACTCTAATAACAAACTTAATTCTAGATCTTTGCCTGAAATGCCTTGAACATTCTGATGAAATAAATTTAAGAGCGGCTTTTCATTGGTCAATCTATTGCAAGAGAACTCCTCTATTGTCTTATGAGTAAATTTAAATTATTTGGAATTGATTCCAAGTTTGAATTATTAATAATGTTCTGCTCAATAAAAGCAGGTTTCACAGCCAAGTTTTTGGCTAAGTTAAAAAAGTAATAATATAGCGTAGAAGCTAATCGTTTTTTAATATATTTAGGTATGTAATAATTACCATTTGTCAAATAGAAATTAATACCTAAGTTATTTATATCAATAACATGAAATTGAGTCTTATGAAATAGAGTTATATCAATAACATGAGGGACCGACTATAGAGAGAGAACACACAGCACATTCTAGACAGGTACCACACAGCATCTAGCACTTTTTATTATCGAAACCATTAATGTTCATGACAACCGTAGCCAATGACTTAGTGTGTTTTCGAGACACGGAGCTGCGATGACAAATAGGTTATACAAAAATGAAATTTTAACTGAAGAATTAATTTAACTTAATCAACCTTTCTAAAACAGCCTGTAGAGTTTTGTAAACTACCCGTAATACTGATAAAAGAAAAAACAATCTGCCTTATATAAATCTTGGCAGACAAAACAGATGTACCCAACAAACAACGTAATATAGTATTCATAGCTGGCATTGTACATACAAGATTGTACATATACGAGTATACTGCAGGAGGAAATTGTTTCATATTTTGCAACACAGCCCGAGGAGGCTGTCCTAGTGACGCCGTTATTAGATTTATGAACCCAAGACTACGAGGGAAGATACATTATTACCACAGAGAAAAGTATATCGAGGTTACGAACAATGTGTGGCTGGGATTGGTTGGAAAAGGATCTTTTACACCTGGTAAAGGAGTTTAGGTCGTATTCATATATGTGGTGTCACTGTATAGTATAAAACAACGTTTTTTACTAACACTAGGCTAAGAACATTGTTACTAATAAAATATGTAATTTCTGACATAAAAAAATATTATTATTATTATTAACGCTGTTTGTCTGTTCCTATCTATGCTTAGATCTTTAAAACTATGCAACGTATTATAAGGTTTTTTTAGATATTAGTGAATAAATAATATTAATAAATAAAATAAATATTCTCTTACAAACACACCAATTATTTAGTTCCAAGATAAGTATCATTAAGAACTTGTGTTATGGATACTAAACAACGGATAAACATATTTAAATACCTTTTTTTAGTAATTTATACAACTTACTAATATACATAGGAAAACACCCGAGAATGAATGAACACTTCATTGAGCACCAAAATAAAGAAAAATACAGCAATGGAATATTATTATGAATTTTAGTATGGGCGGACTTATTGCTTACAGCAATTTCTTCCAGGCAACCTTAGGATGAACAGGACATGATAAGAAGTATACAAGTAGGGTAGCGCAACAGAATGCTTTAATTAACAATAATTATTATGATATATTAACCTAAATAAATTACACTTCGAATTCACATTAATCAAACTGGATTGATTCAACACGAAGGTTTATATTTAAGTCACGCGAACGAAGTAGCAGGCAGCCGCTAGCTTTTTATGAAAGAGTAGTGCTAGGATTGAAAACCGTATTCCGTAATATAGTTTAAAGGTTTTATTATCCATACGTAGCTATGTTACTATATTTACTGCTAAGGAAACCATTTGATGTGGCTTTATTGTACACTTAATAACTGGAATTCAGCCAAATCTGGTTAAACCTGTATGCAGACCCTGTCTTCAGCATAAGTCTGATTGGTTATAGTTTTAAAAGAGCATTTCATTATCAAATTCTATTCTCAAAGCGTTAAGGAGCGAGGCAGGAACCTTGCCGAGTTTCTTTTCGTAGTAACTCCAGCCCTAGTAAAGTGGCGCTGCAAAATTCACAAGCTTGAATAATTTAATATGATATCGGTATTTCAGTATGTTACAAATTGTCTGGTACCATCTAACTCTGCTTTGTTTGAGAGCAGTTGTTGCTGTCCAAGTTTTTTTTATTTTAATTGTAGATATTAAATTTACGTAGACAAAATAACCAGTAGATCAGAATCTGATTACATAATAGCATAAAAGTGTATGAAGAGTTTGTATGTAATGTTAACAATGTCTCGTTATTAACTAACACAAGCTTTCACGGATTTCACGAATAGCAAAATTATACGAGTAAAAAATAATAAAATAAAATATACTTTATTGTCTTTAAGATCAACATGATCATTTAGATTCGTCAAACATTCAGACACAAAATTGAAATTCGATATATTTTTTAACAACAATTAAAGATATATGAGCTGTACAATAAAAAAAAAATAAAAGCAAAAGGGTTCTTTGTCAGAATTTGTCAAGGTTTGTCAGTTTATTTGTCTGTTGTGGTTTTTCTTAAGATTTGTCAGTCTGTCTGTGAATCTTATCGGGGGGATCTGTCAGTCAACCTGTCGTGATTCTAAAGGAGGGAGGGGATTGTCCGTTAGTCAGACAGTCTGTCGGTGACTCTAACGAGGCTTCCAAAAGGCAACGAGATTGAGAAGAAGCCTCAAGAAACTCATATCGGCTTTTTTTGAAATTATGTCTTAAGATCTAATACAATTGACGAAATAAGATATTAAGAATACTGCTGTTCTTAAAACTAACAAATTCTAATATCTAAAGATCATACATATCTTAAGAAAGAAAGGAGCAATTCATGTCACTTCCAGGCAAACTTGTCGTTCATAAAATCTTTCACACTATAATAAGCCTTCTGGCACAATTTACTCTATATGTAATCTTTAAATTTATTTATTAATAAATTTGCCACATCATCTGTCAGCGTATTGTACATGCGAATACTGTTCCCCGCGAAAGAATTTGTAAATTTATGGAGCCTATACTTGGGCAGAGTAGGACAGATTCTGTGATGACAGCCTGTAAAATTTATAAAAATGTGAAATGCAGTAAAGCCGTTTTGGGATAAACCTTTCCTCGTGGCTTTAAAGTAAAACTGGCGGATTTCAACCTAATTATTATACCATATTATTTTGTTCAAATTGCCCAGTAGCCCATATGCATGTTTAATGTCAGGTAGGTCGAGAAGTCCCTCCATTTTGTCATGCCCCTCCCTTGCCATAATCCAGGGTTTCACAAACATTGGGTTCCGTCTGCTTTATTAATTATTAACAGGACTCTCAGCCTCATCTTGGTTGCGTTTTATATTTTAGCTTAATTTCTACTGGTATTATAAACGCAAAAGTGGGGCTTTTGTTAAGCTTTTATTCATAAATGACTAGGCCAATATTGAATAGAATGAGTATTATATATATGAATAACATGTTAAAAACGTGAAGTCGCTGTAACGTAGGTTACATAACTACTATTAACCATAATAAAAGATATAGATAATTTATGTAATATGTAATACCTTAATTATAATAATCAAACAAAGTCTAACCTACTTGCATTCTATAACTTATAATATTTATATTAATACTCGCTCGCTCGTACTTGTCGTGTGACGTAGCTATGTGCTCGGAAACCGGTCGGCTACGGAGCCGAACGAACCCGCCGCGCCGCGAGCGCCGCTTCCGTCATTACCACTTCTAAGCCACTCACGTCGAGTAACTTATATTACCAAATATTATATTAGTACATCTAAAGTACTTATTGTGGTGTGCTATAAACCACAATATAACAATCAAGGAAACAATACTGATTGAAGTGTATTGTAAGGCGGGGATATTGGAGAGATATTGAAACACCGAATGTTGAGACAATACTGGCTTTATTGTATAGAAAACACATAATATAAAGTGTTTAAAAGAATACAGATTATTAGGGTTAGTACACACTATAATAAATATACTATGTTAAGGTTGATACACACCACACCTCCTTACCATAAATGAAAAAAAAATACAAAGTAATTTTTTTTTTCAAACTTAATACTTAAATTGAATATAGTCAATCGTATAAAAATTGGTACATAACATTGTTAATAATTGTCAATGATTATAATATTTGATTATATAAATAGAAGTGAGTGTACATATTAAAATTAATTATTAGGTGTAAATAATTTTGTGCGATTTTTATGGATTATGTCCAATTTACCATTTTTATTTACTTGTACATTTGGTGTCATATCTTTGACGACAATATAAGGACCTGAATATACGCTTTCCATTTTGTTAGAATTTTCATTTCTTATTAAAATTAAATCATTTGGTTTATACACCATGGGGTTAATACACTTATCATACACTAATTTCCTAGCTATTTTACTTTTGAGTAAATTCTCTTTTGCCTCTTTTTGCGATAGCTGTAGGCGATATTTTAATTCATTAGGGTAATTGTCATGATTATACAATGGCTCTACTATATTGTTATTTAAATTACTTGGTAGCGAACAGACTTTTCCAAATACCAATTCGAATGGAGTAAATTTAGTTTCAGTATGTACGGAAGTATTAAAGGAGAAACACCAATATGGAAGCCATTGGCTCCATGACTCTGGATGACAATCTGTTTGAATACGCAAGAATGAGTTTAAATGTTTGTGAGAATTTTCTAATGCACCTATAGTTTGGTGATGGTAAGCTGTGGAACTAAGGTGATTTATTTTTAAAAGTTTACAAACCTGTTCGAATACTGCAGACATGAACTCTGCTCCTCTGTCAGTTGCTATCGCTCTGGGTATCCCATATTTAAGGATAAAACAATTTACTAAGGCTTGAGCCACTTCCTCCGCCTGTTTTGAAATTAAAGGGTGAGCAACAACATATTTTGTTAATTCGCATTGCACGGTAAAAATATAAGAATAATTATTGTAGTCCCTATCTAGTGGTCCTACTAAATCTATGTATATTTTATCGAATGCGGTGTTAGCCGTAGAAGTAATAACCATTGGTTCCTTAACCATTCTAGCATGTTTATATTTTTGACACTTCTCACATTTTTTAACAAATTGTCGCACATCTTTCTCTAAACCTGACCAGTAAAAATATTTCTTAATATTATTGAACATCCTTCTCATGCCCGCGTGGCCACTTGTGGGCAAGAGATGGAAGTCATTCAAAATGACCTTCCTGTCATCTACATTATCTATTCGTTGAACGTCGTTTAATATATAAAATCTTAGTGCGCACTTATTTCCTAGTGATTTAACTTCATTTAATAATTTATCAACAAAAATCTTATTATTCTTATTTTTCAAAATATAAATCTCGTCGACGTTTATCTCTTTACATAATATTTCTAACTCCCTCACGAAGGCGGCTCGCGTCAATCGCGATTGGAAGTCGGAATTAATAAAAATTGTTGACTTATTTTCTACATAGCATAACGCGTTTCTTTCCACATTTATTATATTTTGTCTTCTTAAACTCTCTAATTCATTTTTTTCTATAAATCTCAACTCTACCGCTTCCCTCGGTTTCGTATGACTTCCAATAACACTTGGTTGATCAGGCCAATTGCAGTTAGAAGTCATGTCACGGGGAGACTCTTGTAGTTTTCGAGCTTGTGCCCTAGTCGTTACATTAATCTGATATTCACTCATATTCTTTAATTGTTCTGACGTAAAAGTAGGAATCCGAGATAATGCATCTGCAGCTGCGTTATCCGAACCCTTCACGTATTCTACTATAAAATCGTACTCCTCTAATATTAACCGAAATTTAATAAGCCTACTTGACGGATCACGCATATTGAATAGATAAATTAAAGGACGATGGTCTGTTATTATTTTGAATTTACGACCATAAAGATATGGGCGAAAATGTTTAATAGCCCATACTATTGCTAATAATTCTTTCTCGATAGTTGGGTAACGGTGTTCCGCAGTATTTAAAGTTCTACTTGCGTACGCAATAGGATTATTATTGCTATTACTTAAAACCGCACCAATTGCGTAACCCGAGGCATCCGTTTGCACTATAAATTGATTTGTTTCTGAGAAGTCTGGATATTGTAACACTGGGGGAGACATTATACACTGTTGTAACGTTTCGAACGATTTTTGACACTCCTCATCCCACACAAAAGGCACATTCTTTTTACATAATTTATTTAATGGATAGGCTTTTGCCGCGAAATTTGGTATAAACTTTCTGTAATAATTAACAAAGGCTGTGAAACGCTTGACCTCGTCCACAGATTTTGGAGGGGGGTAATTTTTAACAACTTCAATTTTTCCTGGATCCGGCAAAACGCCATCACGAGATACTACGTGTCCCAAGTAAAGCATTTCTTTCTTGAAAAAGTCACACTTTACTGGGTTAAGTTTTAAATTGACATTTCTTAACCTCTCAAAAACATCTTGTAAATTTCTTAACTTTTCAGATAAATTTCGACCATATACTATTAAATCGTCTTGATATACGAGGCATTTTTCATAAGTGAGACCCGCCATAGCCATCGTCATCATTCGTGAGAACGAGGATGGACTAGTTTTTAGCCCCATAAATAACAATACCCGAGAGTTGTTATTTTACCACCTATACCTGTTATAGAAATCTTATCATCGTAATATGAAATTTGATGTTATACTTTACGACCGAGATGGATGCGCCCGTATCAAGTAACCAATTATACACGTGATTATTTACTGAAAAATTAATAGAGCAATTACTGCTACATGACAAAATTTTAGTCACGAAAAAACTTATTTTCTGTTTCCGTGGTTTCTGCTTTTACTTCCGACTCAGATAATATGTTAATGTTGTTGTTGCGCATCCTTTCATTTCTGTTATTATTATAATAAATTCTACCTCTGTTTGGGCGACTGCGCGTAGGCACCTGATGCAGCTGTTGGCGCTGGTTAGAGGGCCGATTCGATCCACCCCGACGTCCGCCGATGTAGTTGTGAGTGCCGCCTCGCTGTGGTGTTCGCTGCGAGTATGTTGGGTGTGAATGTCCCCGATGTCCTCTCGTAAAATTCTGCCTGAAACCCCTTGAACCTCTGTGATTATGGTACATACCAAAGACTTCACCAGAACTCGCAGACGACGCCGTCTCCTCATCTTGTGCGGCTTGCACAGCATCCTGAATTGAGCTGAAATTTCGGGCGGTTATTATTGTGCTTAGTCTACGGTTCCGCAAACCATCAGCAAACTTTTTAATTGCATGTTGCTCATTAATTGGTTTTAATAAATTGTAACTTTCAGAGTTGCCCTTGGCCTGCGAAATGGTAAGGTTAACAAAAAGTTCGGTTACTTGTCTACCATAGTCTTGGACACTTAAATCGTTCTGCTTTATGGAATTTAATTTAGTTTGGATTGCTGTTGCTGATTTTTGAGGTAATAAAACCTTCTTCATGTCAGCTACAAGATCTTCTACAGTAGCGTAATTAGAAGCCAATCGTAATTTGGCTGTCTGGGATAGTCTACTCTTTAGTATGAAATTAATTAATTGCATTTTGCAATCAGGAGTTGTAATAATAGAATTATAGTATTCGATATTATCAATTAACTGTTTGGTATTATTCTCCTCATCCGTCATGAGTGGTAACAAATTTATAGCAACTTTAATATCGAACTTAGCCATGGTTGCAACACTTTGTAATTGACAAGGTTTGCATAAATCAATTATATCGCTATATGTAGACTGGAACTTCTCAATATACTTCTGAATTAATTCGGAATCACTACTCGAGATCTTGCCCTTTTTAATATCATATAATACTTCAGATACATAATTAGTATATCTCGTAAAAATCTCATTTGCCTCAATAAGTTTTTTATTTAGTAAGTTCTCAGTTCTACGACTTGAACCAACTTTAATCAAATATACTCTAATCTCTTTAATTTCATTACACAATGCCTCTAAGATAGATGCCATAACTTACCACTATAAGTACTACAGAATACATTTTATTATACTAACTGTACCTCCTTTTAACGTAATCTGAAACGCGAATGATTGTCTTTAATAGTTCGTTGCACTTTTATCGAATATATATGTATAGTTATAACCGGCATATGAAAAACGTTATGTCTGCGCTGGAACCATATAGTTATTTATATTTATTACCACGTTCATTAACCGCACTTGTATTTTACACTTCACTAAATGCCCATTATTATTTTTCACTCATACACTGACCTCAGCCGCGGAAACTTTAGGTATTGCGCGTAGAAATGACCGACGGAGCGCATGGTGATGAAATTGCTGGTCAATCCACTGGAGATGACACCTCCTATAGATGCGATATGCACCGTAAAGTAAGCCCAACATCATCAGAGCGAGTATAACCGTCAGGATAATATTTGTAGTCCCGATATGTGTCCTTATTTCTTCAACCGAGGCCTGGTTGCTGCCTCCAGCCGCGTTCTGGGCAATTATCACTTCTTCTTTGGATTTAGTGGTACCCATCTTCTTTATTGATAACACTTATTACCGGATAACGCGTGAAATTGTGTGAAAGATTATCGAATCTTATTCGCGCATCGAACATATTGTAACTTTAGTCTAATCCTTATACGGTAAAGGAATTTTTAAACAACGCTCCGCTGCCCGGACTTTGGCAGGGTCGCCATGTAAGGCGGGGATATTGGAGAGATATTGAAACACCGAATGTTGAGACAATACTGGCTTTATTGTATAGAAAACACATAATATAAAGTGTTTAAAAGAATACAGATTATTAGGGTTAGTACACACTATAATAAATATACTATGTTAAGGTTAAAGTGATACTTAGTTGTTATAATCCCGTGCTTGGGTAAGTTGTGCATTTAGCTATTATTAACTAGAAGCTTCCAAAAGTGTTGCATGCAGCCGAAGGTAATAAATACTAATGAATCCGTACGTTTCTTTAATTTCGTATTTGTGTACATTTATTTTTAAAATATTTTACTAGCTTATGTTACGTTAAACATAATCATTATTTTTATTTGTAAGTTACCTTCGGTTACCTCTTTTCTAAATGTAAGTAAGAAATTACGAAGTACATAATTGCTAAACTGGTTAGTCGTTCGGTTCTGCTTATAAATTCCATAATAAACTTATATTGTAAACCCTGATGCTAGTTTGCGAAGGGAAAGAGAAACTCCCCTTGACGGAGGACTAACTAGTTGCTTCACCCAGCTTCACTCGTACCGCATCACCTATGTTTGAGACAACTTATACACCTTACAATTATTATGTACCTCGACAGGATCACCCTACGGTTTGAAGCACGGGCTGCCCTTGAGCCCGGCTTTCACTGCTCTCAACGCGCTGGTGGTCATCCCCGGGACCGACTGACAGGGGAGTTCGCGTGTGAAGTGTTGCCAAGAACAGTTTGAGACAACTGAACTTATGACCCACTACCTGAGAGCCTGACTTTTATATATTAGTTTTATTTTTTTTGTTAAATTAAACGTATGTTATGCATAATATGCTAGTAAGTCATTGAGAGCTATGCGAGTGTCCCTATGGAATAGAATCAGAAATGAGGAAATCCGTAGGAGGACAAAAGTGACCGACATAGCGAAGCGCGTTTGCAAGCTGAAGTGGCAGGGGGCGGAGCACATAGCTCGAAGAACCGACGACCGATGGGAAGTTAAGGTTGAAAATCGGCAAACGTTATAAACGATGGACCGATGATCTGGTCATGCTATCAAAGGAAAAGCAAATCTAATATCGGTTTCAAAGATATACTAGGTTCTATTGTAAATCAGAACCATTTTAATTAAAAAAACACACACACACACGAAAAATATGATCAAATTAGTGAAGTATATATTTTAAATTGAGATCCCACCAAGACCTAAGAAGCCCAAGTCAACCTCTCCTGCAAGTGGTGCACCTGCCGATTTACTGACGAGGCTCTGGCGAACATAACAGTGCTGGGGTAAGCGGCAATAGGCTCGCCACCTATTACGTGGGACCTACTTATATAGTTGGCGAAGTGTGGGCGTATAATATGCCTCTGCCTACCCTTTCGGGGAAACAGGCGTGAATGTATGTAAGTATATTTTAAATGTAAAATTCTAATATATATAATTTATATTTAAAAATACACGATTTGTTTATTATTTCTATTCCGCCTTTTTCCGTCCGTCTGTGTATCTACCTATCAGCGGCTTGTATCTGATGAACCGCTCAGTTGAAATTTTCACACAGTGTGACTTCTGTTTACATATATACACAAACAACTGACATATAAAATTCCTAGTAGCGTTCAACTATGTTAAGTCTTTTACGACGGTAACAAACTCTTCGGATGTAACTTCTGCTCGCCCTGCGCCACTCAAATTTTATCATTTACATATAAATAAATATTCGTAGACATCTCACGCCGCGCTTCTAGCCCCAAACGTTTACTACTTATCGGTATAAGACAACGCATAGACGCAAATTTGAATTCATCATCATCATATCACCCATTTGAAGTCTACTGCTGAACATAGGCCTCCCCAATTGCTTTTCACGTAGATCGATTCTTTGCCGCCTGCATCCACCGGCTCCCCGCCGCCCTGACTAGATCATCGGTCCATCGCGTGGGGGGCCGCCCTCTACTACGCTTGCTGATTCGTGGTCACCATACAAGAACCTTAACGCCCCATCGGTTGCTGGTTCTTCGAGCTATGTGCCTTGCCCACTGCCACTTCAGCTTGCAAACTCGCTTCGCTATGTCGGTCACTCTAGTTCTCCTACGGATTTCCTCATTTCTGATTTTATCACGTAGGGACACTCCGAGCATAGCTCTCTCCATTGCACGCTGAGCGACTTTGAGCTTTCTTATGAGGCCCATAGTCCCATACGTCATCGCTGGCCACACACTCTGGTCGAAGACTTTCGTCTTGAGACACTGAGGTACTTTGGACGAGAAGATTTTGCGTAGTTTCCCGAACGCAGCCCAACCGAGCTGGATTCGACGATTGACCTCTTTCTCGAACTTGGACCTACCTAATTGGACTTTTTGTCCCAGGTGAACAATGAATGAAAAAGAATATGAATTAAGTATTATCATTTCTAATTTATTTTGGTCTGGGTCTGTCATACGTATAATGAGTTAAAATACAGCACATGCACACAATTATTTGTCTTGTATGAAAATACAATAACTGCACTGCCCCCGCACCACAATTATTAAGTACATGTGCGTTTTATTTTTAAGACCATATTTATAGCCATCCGATATGTAATACCTTTTTATGTAATACATATTTTTACGCATAGGCAGAGGCATATTATATGCCCATACTTCGCCAATTATGTTGTTGGCCTATTGCCGCTTACCGGGCACGTTTATGTTCGCCAGAGCCTCGTCCGTTAATCGGCAGGTGCACCACTTGCAGGTGAGGTTGGCTTGGCTCCTAAGATATAATAAATATAATAAATAAAGCAGTTATCATGTAGATTCCTTAGGTTTTACTTACATTACTAATGATGAATTATATTACAGACGTTCACATAACAACAAAAAACTCGAGAAACATGAGCATCCTCTACAAAGTAAGATATCAAACGTCTTATTTGACTAACCCGACCAAACAAACCAGCACTATTCACGGGGCGAGCTCGGCGGCGAGCCATCCGTCATAACCAGTTGTAAATCTAATTCGGTTGCAATAAAACTAAAAATGCCATAAACCGCTCATTCGAGTGGTTTACGAGCGAAAACAGCTGTTGCCGTAATACACTAACAATGAGCAGAAATAAGATTAACCTAATACAGGCGAACGCACAAGTGCGAGCAACTTATTTCATTAAGAATTTCTAAAGAAAGAGGCGGTCAAATATAGAATTTAATCAATATAAAACTGTTCTGAAAAAAATTGCTTACAAGTAAATATTTTTCTCGCGTTTAAAAGAAACCACCACCAAAGAGAGCAACATTATAACTGACAAAATGTGGGCGTTTAATACGCCTTTGGCAAAAAGGCGATATTGTATGTATGTATGTAAAAGAAAGCTGTAGCGAGAGCAAATTAAGTATACAATCAATAAAAACAATCCTAATACAACGAATCTCTGAAATCCCGGGAATGCCGACATAACAGCCTTTTAATAAGAAATATATTTGTTGTAGAAGTGCCGAATTCCCATTCAAAAAATGCTCAAAGCGCCTAAAGAAGTATTCACTTCGAAAATTTACTAACAAATAAATATTTACGAAGGGATCTTGGTATTGCGATCCTAGGAGGTCGGAAACTATAGTTGTAAGCAAGGAAGTTTTTCTCTCCACAGCGAATCTTCTGGTAAAAATATTTCACAACCTTAGCATAATGACGTCGATATAACAAACGCTGAAATGAAAATAAGCCGGAAGATTTCGCTTGAGCAGGACTTATCACAGAGTAATTTAAAACCTACAATTGCTTGCAATGGGTATTCGAAAAAAAGTCTTGATAAACACACCCTGCAAACTCTGTTTAACTTCAAAGACCACTTTCAACTTCTCTCGCAAAGCTACAAGAATGTAAATCCGCTACAGTAAAATAAAAACAATATTTGCTCATCGCGTAAAGTGCGTAAAAGATAGAAAAGGCGACAATTAATCACCTCCATTGTTATGTAACGATAGGATTTGGAGAAAAAAAAATATTCCCAAAGAAAAGAATAACCGAAACGAGAGCGGGCCTTCGTTAGATTAATTTCACAGGACAATGATTTAAATTACAATTTCACGGCGTCGATTTTTAGCCCGGAGCGTGCAATCCGGAAAATACAGGTTCATTTTTCTTTTTAGGGTAACGTAGGCAAATAAATAAATTAATAAAAAAGGTTATTTTGTACACATTTACAGGATACAGTTATTATATACACAATTTATATGAACAAAATAATACCAACAACACAACACTTAATTCGTAAAAAAAAAATATACTTTATTATCTTTAAGATCAACATGGTCATTTAGCTTTGTTAAACATTTAAACACAAAATGGAAATTCGATATACTTTTTTAACAACAATTTAAGACATATGAGCGGTACAATAATAAAGAAATAAAAACAAATGGGTTCTTTGTCAGAATTTGTCAAGGTTTGTCAGATTATCTGTCTGTTGTGGTTTTTCTCAAGATTTGTCAGTCTGTCTGGGAATCATATCGGGGGGATCTGTCAGTGAGCCTGTCGTGATTCTAAAGGAGGGAGGGGATTGTCCGTCAGTCAGTCAGTCTGTCGGTGACTCTAACGAGGATTCCAAAAGGTCGTTTCAAGGTCGTTTCTTCGTTCTTTCCATGTAGTTGTCTACTATTTATCTCAAAATTGTTTTTTCTGTTTACGAAATTATTACGGGTTAGAATCGTGATTTGTAGTACTATGTTTCCAAATTTTCGAAGTACGTAAGTCATGTTAAGTTTAAAGTATTTTATTTAAATCTAGGCGAATTTCTTACGCATACCAATTTTTGCCCACAGTGTTCAAATCAACAAAATATTGAAATGTCGTCCCTGTTTAAATGAATAAAACATAGTCATTTAATAGAATAAGGTCAGTAATGTACGAAACCCTATTTAAAATGGAGGTAGACACTTCCCAGCGGGTGTCGCATTCAGCTATTCGAGCTTTAATAATTTCGTAAGCGATTCGAATTTCATGAACTCCCCAAAATGATTTCCGCCGCGTCTTGTCCACAACAACAATCGTTATTTTGAAGCCTTGGCTTTAAAATAATCAGAGAGAAGTAAATACCAACGTAGTAACAAAAATGGTAGATCCTAATTTTTCCTCTTTGTGATTTTTGTTAGTATAGCCTTCTATTATTAATTTATGCTTTTGCGACTTGTACTTTACTTGAAGCAATAAACGCATGTATTATTGTAATGATAGTAATTATGAGATTTTTATTAGTATATATATTAGTATAGGGATCAACCCAAGACCTAAGGATCCCAAGCCAACCCCTCCTGCAAATTGTGCACCGGCTGATCAACGGACGAGGCTCTGGCAAACATAACAGTACCCGATAAGCTGCAGTGTCTGTTCATCTATTATGTCCAGCAATGGACGAAGATAAGCTGGTGACGATGATAATGAGGTTATTTTATCAGTAGGTTATTTTATTTTAAGTGGATTTCTACATAAGGCTGACTATATCGCTCCAAGAGATGAGAATAACTCATTGACTGAATACCCGATTATTATCCAGTTGACGCCGACATCAAAACCTGAGCACTTTACCTATCTCCCCCATGAGTTATAGCTGCGAACTATACTAGTAAGAAAAGAGATTTCAGCATATCAAAAGGGAAAAAATAAGTCTAATGATCTTTTGGTCTAAGAAACAACGTTTTGACAATTTAGATACAAATTTTTAGACCAATAAAATCATTTTTTTACAAATGGCGGGAGAAAAAATTAACCTTGAGGAGTTTCTTGCCCGATTCTTCTGCGATCAAGCCATAGGTTGACGCTCATAACAGCTTTATTGAGCCAAACATGAATTTGACTTTTGCACTTTGAACTAAACAAACATGATTTCCTTGCGAAGCTACAAGTGCATACATTTTAACTCAATTCTGTTTAGCTAGAAAGCAATTTGACTAGAGTAGCTGATTTCAAATTAAAAACGTTCCCTGAAGCTTTGCTCTTTAAGGAAAACAATAATCAAGAAAGTTAGTCGCAGTTATTTCAATATCGTACTTGATAGTGCACTGGCTGTTACGTGGAAGTTTCCATCTCTTGGCAGTTTTTCTCGTCTCTGAACTGCGAACACAATTAAACTCCGATCACAACTCCATCTAGTTAAGTGTTTTCTTTGTCGAGGAACTGACATGGCATGACTTTGTAGTTAAATGCGTTTATATGTCACTAAGTAATAGTTTTTAACTGTATATAAAAGTATAGTGGATAGTTCTAAATCGAACTTATATTTGTTTTTTAATAACTTATTTCTGGATTTTGTTCGTAGCATTATTAACAGTTAATATTTGTTGTTGTTATTGTATTAATTTAGGAGGAAGGCGTGATTTATACTGAGGCGGCTATCATCGTTTCCATTTTTATACATACACACATTATACATTCATATCTCATTAAGGAATTGATATAGTTGTAGCACAATTCACTTATAGCAGAGAATGTGGGCAAAGACATTGATATTAGACCAGATCCCAATCCATTTTCCCAGTACATTAAAAAATCACCTATTTCGTAACATTTGTGCGTTTGACTGTACGTCTGCAAAGGGCTTGGTAGCATTCCAGACGAGTGAAGACAGAAATACACAAACAATTGTTTTATCCCCATATCGCGTTTGTTATTCTAAATAAAAAGTATGATCGATGAGTTATTACTTTCAAAAAAACTGAACTAAGAATAATAAGCAAATAGGCTGAGATGACAGCGATATAAAATACCATAAACAACACGACAGACAGAATAAAATGAGATAAACAACATGATAGACAGCAAAAAATGCACAATTCAAAGAGGAAAAAGTTGATACATACCACATTATATACCCAATCAATGTTAAGATCAATTGTTACTAATATTGAGAACGCGAAAGATTCTATAGATGTTTGTTACACTCTGGCGCGAAAACTACTATATGGATTCTAATGAAACTTTACAACAATATAGCTTATTCATCAGAATAACAATAGTATATATCATTTATAAAGATGTTGCGTGAATTACTAATCCTATGCAGACATAAGTTACTTTATTATATTCTTTTAAGAAAAACGTCGAAAGTCACCGATATATTGAACCTTTGATAATATTTCAACGTTGTAAGTTTCGTTTGAGTGTTTGGCTTTAAGTTGAAAATCAGACGGCTACACCTGATGTCTTTACAGTTCCGTCTGTGCCGGGGAGCGGCCGGGAGTCGCTCAGAGCGGCTCAGAGCGGCTGAGAAAGGCTGAGAGCATCCACTTTAGATATCGATACAGGCAATGCTTAACTCACTGATACTAAGGTCACCATGATAAATTATTTTTATAATAAATTATTATTTACTTAATCATGTAAATGTGTGTTAGTGTCATTTCCATTTTAATGAACAAGTATTGACCATATTATATAAACGTAGCGTGAGATGTCCAACCGCAATTAGGAATTGACAGTGCATACTGCCTGCTATCGGCCACATTAAAAGTCTATGGAAAGGTTAAGTCATAGACGGCCATAGCCTGTTGTTGCTTAATATTATTTGGCCCGCCTCCACTTGTTCATTACCTTTTTAATTCACATGAGTAATTATTTTGCACGCATCAAGTGTGCGTGAAGGTATATATAGCATTCTTGTAACTAGAAAACATACAAACGTAAAATCGCTTCCAGACGTTTATAGAGCGGAACCCAAACGGCGTCAGCAATACGTTGGTAATGCTAGACGGTCTCTTTGTCTATTGTGATGATTTTGAAAGTGACAACACACAACAATTTCCCGTACTTACAAGCAAAGGGGAATTCTTAGAGCCTTCCGACCAACCAAGTTCCAAGTAATGAGACAATAATATGCGTTCATTAAGATAACTGCTTGCAACCTTGGAAAGTATCAGGAATTCACTTGTTAATACGGGCAGTAATTATTTTTATTTTCGAAATTATACACAATTTAGTTCTTAGCATTTATAATATAAGTATCCTTGACCTTGAATATCCTTTGCATTTAATATTCAGTCGCACTATGCTTTCTTTAATCTTAATTAATATAATTGACAATTTAAAAATAAGCCTCTTTTTCCTCAAATAGTCCTGTTTCGTTAATGCAGTGTGGCAACCCTACAGCTAAAAGTCTGCTCGTCCGTCTGTTTGTACATCGAGATGCGAAATCCTCCTCCAGCTATATTTGCCCAGTTTGATTGAACTAGCCAATGAGACATAAACAGACTTACAAATAATAGTAATGATATGGAACTACATAAATAAAATCACAATTTCTGCTGCTGCTGAACGACAAACGCTCATCCTCAGTATTCAGACGCGTGATACTATTTCAATATTTACAATTACAAATCAGATAATTTTTCTTTAAAAAGTTCCAAAAGTGTGGCAGCCCTACAGCCAAGCGCTTGCCATCTTCCTCCAGAATGTACCCCGTCCGTCTGTCTGTCAGTTGGTACATCGAGTTGCGCCTTCCTCCTCCAGCTTCATTCAGCCCAGTTAGTTCAGCGGCAGCTTGTTTTATTGTGCTGTTTGTGTTAGTTTTTCATTTGAAATTCGTTTTGTTGTTTATTTTTTTGTTACTTGTAAACTGAAAACTTGAGTAACTAGTAATTGACTTTTATACATTTTATAGTTTATTTTGTACATTTTATGATATGTTTTTGTAAGAAAAGCAATAACACCTGACATGCCAAAGCAATATTGTAATATCGCAGGGTTCATGTTTTTATGTACAAAATGAAGAAAATAAAAAAACTATGAAATAACAGAATCTACTAAATAATGACCAGGTATCATAAAGCCGGAGGAGTATTGAGGCCAGAATAACAACCGGTCGGTTCTGTTTCCAATGGAAACATGGATTTTTATTTTATTCATGGTATTTTCTATGTACGTAATACAAGCTTGGTGTGGAACTAGACGGCGCATTGTGATTTTTTTAAGATATTATTATATGAATTGTATTATTGTAAGTTATGCGGCAAAAAAAATTCTAATCTATTTCCGACAATGTAACCACTGTAATTCGTTGTATTAGTTCCATTCGCATCTTCTTGTACCTAAATATTATTAGAAATGTATGATCTATGTACAGATCTCCTATGTTTTCATTGGAATGAATGATCAATAAAAATAATGTGTTGTTATGTATCTATTGACTCACCAAAGAAAATCGTAATATTCTTGGAATGGATTTGAAAACGTACAGTAGTAACTATTAAAAAGATCAGTGCCGGTCTACGTCTGTGGCCACACGTTAGGCAGGTAGATTCGGACATTTTAGCTTTATTTAAAATTACTACTGAACCTTTGTTTCTTAAAATATAGTTTTGGTTACGTCGAAAAAGCACCATTTTTTATGTAAGCAAGTCAGATTATTTTTTTTTACTTGGGCCGTCAGTTTTCCACTTATTTTTCGAACAAGAAGGTATATCAACAGATCTTTTAGAGTCTCAGTCAGGTTTTTTTTAACTCTTATTAACATAAAACATCTTATATCATATAAATATATATCTACTACAAGTAACAGAAAAAAAGCTTACAATATTGCAAGCAGCTATTTCTTTTATATTTCTGAAGCAATTTCTAACAATGTCGTATTTGATTCAGGGAGCGAAAAGTCTAACATCGAACATGTCTGCCCTGACGCTAAGAGGTTTAAGTCACGAAAGTTTCGAAAATAATGATAGTCTGCCAATACAGATACTGTTATTTTTATCTTAATAAAATTCTTAGAGGAAGTCAGAAAAATATCTACTGGTCGACTAGACACAATCATCGTGTCTTGAGGAATTGGGGACTTTCCCGTTATAAAAAGTATCATTACGTTTATTTACATTGGTAAATTTTATCCAAACATGTTATACTGTTTTGTAGCTTAAGCAATGATTATTAAATTTTTCATATTTTGTATTATAGAATTGTCTGATAAGTAAGTATTTCTAAAAAATAAGTTTTTAAAATTAAATGTACTTTTGGTTACTATTAACAAGCTTTGTCTAATTTAAGACTACAGAGAGTGCTGTATGAAATGTGCGATAAAATTTAATTATTTATGTTCATAGGCAACAGGTAACTAGGGTTACCGCGACCGCGGAACATAGCTTGTTTAAGAATGAACATGGATGGCTTACAGAATGGATGGGTGTATAGGGATCCTACCAAGACCTAAGGAGCCCAAGCCGACCTCACCTGCGGTTGATGCACCTTCCGATCAACGGACGAGGCTCTGGCCAACATTATAGTGCTCGGCAAGCGGAAATAGGCTCGCCAACTATTACGTGGGACCAAATATTTAATTAGCGAAGTGTGGGCGTATAATATGCCTCTGCCTACCCCTTCGTAGAAACAGGCGTGATGTATGGATGGTTTACAGGTAAGTAAGATGGGATACCTAGATTAAGACCTAGGTATTGCGAACGCGTGGGGGCCCTACCCCGGAGCGGCGCGGCGGATCGATAGCGGGCAGCGACCCCGCGTCAGCTGGCCGCTGCACTCAGGGTCACCGCGCCCGAAGGTCGGCCTAACTACACTCCTACATACTCTAAAACCAATCAGGAACTACTATTAATGCTTTTTATATTATATTTCATACTACATGCATGATACCATTCATGTCACCACTAATCAAAATATATGGAAGACACTTTAAAAAAAGCGTGATAGGATTTTGCGTTCCCCAGTAATGAGGAAACGACCTTCAGAAAAAAAACAAATAATGGGCCGTATGGCATCGGCTTAGAGTTGACAATATTCTCCCTTTCATCTCATGTGAAGAGGGAGAAAATCGACGAAGAGAAATCCTACTGGCTCAAAGGCAGTAGCACAGAATAGACAGCAGCGTACTGGCTTGAACTGCGATCACAATCTCGCTTTGCTATCGTGGCGGTTATGGGAAAATACCCCCAATATAATTTAAACTATTAGAAAGGCCAATGTTTAGCAGTGGACTTCTATTTCTTTCTCGACCTAGTTTCCCGCAGTCTGGGACGAAAGAGGCAATATCGTCTGGCCACCTTGCCGTTCTCCAGTACCCATTTCGTACAAATTTTAGCCCATCGCTGTGGGTGCTTCCTGGCTCCGCCAGTACCACTTCAACAGTGCCGGCTATGCCAGTTTTTGACCGTAAGGTAGCTTTGCGTACTCAGTGCTTTTTTTTTGGAATGTAAAATCATCAAATGACCTTCCCCCGCTGTGGGTGGAGCGGGAGGGTGTGGCAGACAGCTACTGACTAAAAACCATCTATTTTCCTTCATTTGAGCCTACGTCCCCAGGCAGCGGTAACCCTTTCGAACAGTCTCGCAACCCCGGCAGGCTGCGTACGCAGTCCTGCATTTACATTAACGGGTTGATTTAAAAAAAACATTAATAAACTTGCTGCTACTTTTGGCTTGCCCCGCGTAACCTACCGTCAAAATTTATGTATAATTTATAGGGGAACCACATTTCTTTAGCAAAGTCAAAGTCAAAATCATTTATTCAAGTTAAAGCTCAATAGAGCTCTTATGAAAATTAAAATTATAAACTTAAAAACTAGCGCGCCGATTCACTGCGGGCGGGAGCTTGATCGTAAAAAAAAGCGCAAAAAAATCGTCAAGGTTACAACGTACGTTAATTACCTATATTATATTATATTATGTAACCTAAATATTATTCCCTTGATGCTACTTTATTGGTTACAGCTTCGGGGGACCCTTTCAGTATCATCAAATTTACACTGTGTGTGTTTTGTAATAAAAATAATTTAAAAGAGCATAGCCTGTGAGTTTCTTGTCAATTCTTCTCACAGAGCGGAGGCTCGGAACTGGCACTTAGATTCACTTACCTACACCTAATTTTTATTTATTTGCATGTAAGTGAATCTAAGCTTCGTGATTTCAGGGTTGATATAAAATTTTTTTTTCATATATATTTTGTTTTGACGTTTTCAAGTGCTATGTAATAGTTTATGAAATAAAGAACTTATAACTTTTACTTTACTTTACATTATTATTTTTTTGTAATAAATTTCAAAATTAGATCAGTGCAGTGCATTTTGTTTCACAAACAAACTCACCTCCATATTTGAAACAAACAATTGTATTTTTTTGTATATATATCACATGTTACAAGGAGCCAATAATGTGGAACACGGGAACCTCAATTTATCCAGTTGGTAATTTGTAATGTTTGGTAAGGATAATGATAATTCTGACTTGAAACATAGTAGTACTAACCAATAAAAGAGACATTGTAGACATGTCAAGAAATGTATCTTAGATTTATGATGTGTCGTACTTCGAGATAAATTCTGGACCATTAATTTTGATTGCCAACCTTCATTCAGACAGAACTAGAAAATTTGTTTGCTATTTTTAGATAAATATTTGCTAAAAATAAAGTATCAATATATGTTTATGTTAGGTATCGGTTCAACTGTAAACATAAACTACATTACATTAATATTTTTCAAATTCTTTCTAACTTTTGTATTAAGCCTTAAAGTTTACATCAATATTTCATTTATTTTTTTGGCCTGTAACTAAAGGCAAATTGTTAATGAAATTACGTTTCATCTTATGATGAAATTATGATTTACTCTTTCTGATAGCATGTAGTTGACGCAGCACGTCGAATTTTTTTATTAACATAAATAAATAATTTTTAACAATTACGTCTATTATTTAGTTCCAAGACAAATATTATAAATAATTTGTATTATTTTGTTTTATTATTTTTTATTTATTTACATTATTTTTGTATATCGTACTTAATATACATGGAAAACAATCAGACCAGAACAAATATTCATGTTCATGCATACAAAGATTTGTCCTGTGTGGGAATCGAACCCACGACCTCGGAAAGGTGTGCACCACCTGTGAGTGCATGCTGACTTTCACGCCATATCGCTAATTTTAAAGTAAGATAAATAAATTATTGAATTTTTCAAACTATAACTACATTTAGTAGGAGCAATTTGGTCTTGTTTATCCAAAAGTCAAAAATACTTTATTTCATAAACTATTACATAGTACTTGAAAACGTCAAAATTATAAAAAAATACCAAAAACAAATAAAATATAACTATACTAAACTCACGAAGCTTAGTCAAAGTCAAAAATACTTTATTTCATAAACTATTACATAGTACTTGAAAACGTCAAAATTATAAAAAAATAACAAAAACATATAAAATATAACTATACTAAAATCACGAAGCTTAGATTCACTTGCAACCAAATAATTTAAAAAAACAAAAAACATTTAAGTGCAAGCGAATCTAAGTGCCAGTTCCGAGCCACCGCTCTGTAAGAAGAACTGGCAAGAAACTCACAGGCTATGCTCTTTTAAATTATCGATTGGTTAGTAACAATCTTCATTTGTCTGTGACGCTATACAATGCAACATAATATAACAATATTCATGCTTTAAGTCATTCATATTAGAATAGCCTGTAACACCCAAAAATTTGGTGGTATCCACAAGGGTCAACTCATCTTCCTTTATTTTAATAGTGGTGTTTACTTGTCTGACGTTAGGCGTCACGAATTTAATGCATTTCGTTTTAGCCCCATTTAATAATAAATTGTTAACGTCAAACCAGTGCACCACCTTTGAGATCGCATTGTTTACATCGTCTGGGTTCTGATATCGCTTTATTTTAAATAATAATGATGTATCATCAGCAAACAATACTATCTCGTGATTTTCCTTTACCAAATGTGGCAAATCATTAATATAAATTAAAAACAAAAACGGGCCGAGAATCGAGCCCTGCGGTACCCCCATTTTTACTACAGAACCCTGAGATCGCTTTCCATTAACTTCAACCCTTTGAATCCTATTACTTAAGTAAGAAGTAAGAAGATCCAATGCGGAGCCTCTTAATACATAATAATCTAATTTTTTTATCAATGTTTCATGAGGAACACAATCAAAAGCTTTGGACAGATCGCAAAAAATATCTAAAGCGTCCAAAGAATCTTCCCAAGCATCAAAAATATGTTTCAAAAGCTCAACACCTGCATCGGTTGTGGAGCGACCCTTAGTGAATCCAAATTGTTTTGAATGCATTAAGCCATTTTTATTAAAAAATCTTAACATTTGGTTGTAAATAAGTTTTTCAAAAATTTTACTAAAAGTAGGCAGCACTGAAATAGGTCTAAAATTAGTTGGGTCTGCTGTACTGCCCGATTTAAATAGTGGAATGATTTTACTATTTTTCATTAAATCTGGAAACGTGCCGCAATCTATACATTTATTAAATATTATAGCTAAACTGTGCGCCACCGAAACAATGATAGGCTTGGTAACTACGATGGAATTGCCCCAGAGGTCTGCAGTCTTTTTAACATTAAGAGTATTAAATGTCTTAATTATATCTATGGGTGTTACATGATTAAACATAAACTCTTCTGTACAAATGTTTACATTATCTCTTAAAATAGCCTCCGCTAAAGTAGGCGAGGAATTTAAAGTTTTTGTAGTAGACACTGGAATATTAGTAAAGAAGTCTTCAAAAGCATTGGCAATATCTAAGTCAGATGTAAGCGTCTTGCTATCAATGTTGAGTTTAAACTTATTATTATAATTCTTATTTCTTCCCGTTTCACTATTAATAATATTCCATGTCATTTTAATCTTATCATCACTATTTTTAATTTTATAGCTCAAATAACAAGACTTTGCCGTATGACATGCTTTTCTAAATATTTTAGAATATTTCCTTACATAATTATGAAATTGTTCACTATTGTTAACATTTCTTTCGTCATACAGTTCATACAGTCTCTTTCTACTTTTATGTAGCCCAGGAGTAGCCCATTCACTAAAGGCAGCATTATCATTTACCTTAATCGTTTTGGGAGTAAATGTTGATTGAAAACTACTACAAAAGTCGCTAAAAAACATATTATATAAAATATTAGGGTCATTGCTTTTATCTACCATGGGTAAACTAAATGATAATAATTTATTGTTAAACCTCTCAAAACGATTATTGGTTTTTGGTATAAATGTTATTGTTCTTTTAGCCACAGTTTTATTTCTACAAAGCAAAGATATTTGTTGCCCACAATGATCTGAATCTAATTGATTAATAATTTTTTTACTGTCATCACTCAGTATAATATCTGTAAATATGTTATCCAAGCAAGTGGCAGTAGTGGCTGTAATTCTTGTTGGCTCTAGAAACACATTTATCAAATTATATGATTTAAAAAGTGCTTTTATTCTTGTACATGCACTCGAACACTCTAGCAAATTAACATTAAAATCTCCACAAACAATAACATTTTTGTTAGCATTATAAACTTTTCCCAGCACTTCATCCATAATACTTTCAAATAAATCATATGAAGCTGATGGAGGTCTGTATACACTCAATACAACAAACCGCTCCATTTCGATACAGGCTATTTCAATAATCCGTTCGGCTGAGAAGCTTACTATATCATGGCGCTCCTTGAATCTAAATTTCTTATTTACTATAATTAATGATCCACCATGTATAGCACCCTCCCTGCAAAACGAACTACCTACCTGGTGATTATTAAAATTGAACATGAACTGGTTACTTTTAATCCAATGTTCAGTAATGCAAAAAATATCAATATGATTACCGTTCATGAACAATTCAATTTCTAGTTCCTTACACAATATTCCTCTAATATTCTGGTGCACCAGGTTTATAACATTATTTTGTTTAGTAATTACTATGCCAGAGTTTGTCTCTGTTGTCTTAGATCTTAATTTAAATGATTTTCTATATTAGAAATAGAATCAGAATAATTAATGTCAACACAACAATTATTATCTACACTACTGCTTTGCTCAATAGAAGCAATATGTTTAGCCAAATTCTTGGCTGTTATACTAAAATAATAGGATAGCGAATTTGCTATCTGTCGCTTAAAACTAGATGAAAGGTAATATCTACCTTTAGTCATAAATTTGCTGCTAACAAAACTGTTAGTATCAATCAAATTAATACAATCATGATATGTACTTATAGTATGTAGTACACAGTTTAACTTATATCTAAGATTATTTTCCGCGTCTGGCAAGCTCTTTGAGTAGGGGAATGTGAACAAAATAATTTTACTTAAATCAAGAGACAATAAATTATTAATATATTCAATTAAATCCTTTTTGTTAACGTTACCCCTATTCTCCACTAAAATAATAAGAGTATTCTCATTACTAAATTTATAATTTAAAATTTTTTTCATAATTTTGTCATATGTTGCAGATGGCATGCAATAGTTCACAACTGATTGTCCCTTAGACTCTGAATTCAATTTTGAGCCCATATGTCTACCAATATCATCACTGAACATAATTCTTTTATGTACATCACCTTGTGTACAACATGTTACATCAATTGATGCACACAACGGCTGCTCTGCACTGACACTAGTATGGGAGCTTCCACATAAGGTTTTGGTGTCAATGCAGACCGAAGGAACACACTGTGGAGAACTCAAGCAGTTGTCGTTGCAAGAGTTTTGATTTATAAAAGAATCAAGGCGCTCAGTGTTATCATTTGAGGTTTTAAGTATCTTATCTATTGTTAAAGAACATTTATTGTAGTCCTTAAGGGACAATTCATATTTCCTAGTTAGATACTGAATTTCAAATTGCAAATTTTGTATTTTTGATTCTAAGTGCTTTGTGTCAGTATAGTATTTTGAATGACACTGTTTTAACTCTAGCTCAGACAACTTCCATTGTTCTCTTAATTTAAGATTAGATTTAATATTCTTGCATTTATTCATCAGGCTATTAAAATGTTTTAATTGTTTTTTTGATTTATAGATAAATTTATTAATTTTAATATATTTTTTTAGTTTATTTCTGCTGCAAAATAGAACTGACTTGTCTGGTTGATATGAGTTATCATTTGTGAGATCAATAGTAGACAAGTCCGGGTTTGAAACAATTGCAGAAGTAATAAACTGCGGGGCACCACTCATTAACTCACTGTATAAATTATTTGTTTCACGAGCAGCAGATTCCTGTGAGGACACTTCCAAGTCGGAGATGTGCACATGGGCATCTCGTAGTTCCTGCTCCAGTACTGAAGTCCTCCTCAGGGTCCTCTCATACTCTTCACTGCACTCTTGAAACCTATCTACTATAGATTGTAGGTGATCCCGCTCAATAACAATAGATTTACTTGCAACCAAACAATTTAAAAAAAACAAAAAATATTTAAGTGTAAGTGAATCTAAGTGCCAGTTCCGAGCCACCGCTCTGTAAGAAGAACTGGCAAGAAACTCACAGGCTATGCTCTTTTAAATTATCGATTAGTTAGTTACAATCATCATTTGTCTGTGACGCTATACAATGCAACATAATATAACAATATTCATGCTTTAAGTCATTCATATTAGAATAGCCTGTATGAAACGGCGGTTTAATCCCAAGAATTTTTATCAGCCATATAGTCTTTAATAGAATAGTATCCCTTTAAAGACAGCTTGCGTTTTATTGTTAGTTTAAATTAATTTAGGCCTAATTGCTGTATATTGCTTGGGATTTTATTATAGAATCGCACACATTGACCTTTAAAAGATTTGTTAATTTTTTGAAGCCTAGTGGCAGGTACAACTAGTTTATGCTTATTTCTTGTGTTTAGGTTATGTATATCACTTATCTTACTCAATTTATCAAAATTTTTATGTACATATACTAGGTTTTCATAAACAAACTGACCCGCCACTGTCAAAATACCAATTTCTTTAAATTTATCCCTTAGTGAATGTCTACATGGTAGATTATAAATTGCTCGTATGGCCCTCTTCTGCAGTACAAAAATATTTTGAATATCTGCGGCACAACCCCACAGAAGAATACCATACGACATAACACTATGAAAATAGCAATGATAAACAAGCCTAGCTGTTTCAACGTCTGTTAATTGGCGAATTTTCTTTACCGCGTATGCAGCAGAGCTGAGTCTATTCGACAATTCACCAATATGTGGGCCCCACTGTAGCTTAGAATCTAATATAACACCCAAAAATTTGGTGGTATCCACAAGGGTCAACTCATCTTCCTTTATTTTAATAGTGGTGTTTACTTGTCTGACGTTAGGCGTCACGAATTTAATGCATTTCGTTTTAGCCCCATTTAATAATAAATTGTTAACGTCAAACCAGTGCACCACCTTTGAGATCGAAAACAATGTAAAACTTCACTCAAGAGCTCTCTTATTGCCATAATTCTCCTCACAGCCAAGAGACGGCTGAAATGCAAATCTTATTACGTCGCCGCGCCAGGCCAACTCCGACCCAAAGCCGATTAAGATAAGTCCGGAATTAAATTGGCAAGTTCCCGTTTACTTTCGGCTAGAGAATTGATTGGTATCTCCGTAATCGTAGTGAAGCGAGAAAAGTAAACCGTCTTAAGGGGAGCAAGAAATACTGGTAACATTCACCTGAATATTGAGGAAGTTAACTATAATGTACGTGAGATATTACCCGGATCTTGTGAAGATTAACAGAAATGTTAACATTAAATGGACGTAGTTATGCAAAATGGATCCAGCCACAAAAACTTACTTTTGAGAAAACAGGAGTAAATTACATAGCATTATATAAAAACTATAGTTTGTTTTAGAATTCCTGTTAAGTATTGTTCCTGTTAATATTGTAAGTTGTATTGTAATATTGTAAATCTCTTGAATAACTGTACGGAATTTTAAAGTTTCTTGTTTTTTTAACTACTGGAAAAGTAAGCAGAATTTGTGCTATGAGTACTAGACATCAAAATAACATAATCATAACACATAGAAATCTTCTAATTCAAGACAAAATATAAACTACCAACTACAGCGCCTATATGGGTCGTCATATCGAAAGAAACCTATAACTGCATGCTTTTATTTTTATAATGTAAGCAAGGCAATGTCCAAACGCAAGATGAATAGATACTAAAACGGGAACACACTGGATGCAGCCCACTTGCATGATATAAGTGCAGTAGAAGTTTATGGGAGAAGTCTACCTTCAGCAGCAGACGTCATTGGACTAATGAATAGAAGGCGCGGGAAGCAACTAGTGCAATATATGAGAAAATTGGTGTTTACTGGATTCTCGTTCCGGAGCCAGTCCGTGCTACAGTTACTAACGACTCGCGCAGTTCGGCCGAAGTCGCGCCGATACATATTTCAATTGTTCGGCGACGCCTCACTTCGTCAAAGCCTGATTTATCGGTTGTCTTTATCTTCCAGGAGCAGGTGGAGAGGAAAGTAGGCGTCTTTCTAGCGTTGTTTGTAAATTTTTTGAGTAAGTTAATAAATCGTGTTTATTTTATAGCAAAAATTACTATTTTTTGTTTTGCTCACTTTAAGTGTTTTTTTCATACATAATTCTTGTTAAGGCTTATTTCCGTAGTGGCAGACAGAGATCAAATCCTTTCGCACTTTTGACATAACTCACGCTCACCCTTCTTCTCATAGATTAGTACACATACTTCTGTACTTTTGCCTTTCGCCCTTTTTCCAAAACTTTTGTATGATTTCTCTCTTTTTCTGTCAGAAAACAATTTAAGAAACCAAAACCGCCTTCGTTGCTTTGTTACGGTAACGGTGCTAAATAATGGAGAAACATTTATAAATACTTTTTTTTTGTAGACACATACTTAATATACATAGGAAATCACCCAGATCAGAACAAATATTCATATTTAAGCAACTAACAGAAAATGTATTCGAAATCAAGAACACATGAAACTAACGCCCGAAAAATATTGGCGCAAAGAACCGCGCCGTGAAATTTTTTCTCAACTTCTTCTTGCCATGAGAGAGGGTTAGTTCCCCTTGGTTCCCCCTGGTTCCCCCAGTTCTCCATTAGTTGCCGACCAACTTTGACGCTCCACGCATTCGCTAACATGTTACATCAATATGGACAGGTGCGCATTTTCTGCGTTCACTTCGCGAAATTGCCTTCAGCTCGCGATTTCTTAGATTTACTTATTTATATTTTCCTGTGTAGGGGGTTGCGTGTTATTGCTATTACTCAATATATTGAATAAGTATATGTACATGAAGTGCTCTTAGCTTAGTTAGAAATGGTGATCGTGAACTAGAGCTATGTAAAGCGAAGTTCACCAAGGTCAGTCCTCGGATAGGCAATCGTTTGTGTGGAATTTTATATCTGTGCTTCTGGAGGCACGTCTTCATGTGTGTTCCAGTTATATTTGGTAGCCGTAAGGTCCAAAGGCGATTGAAAATCTCTAACAGCAGTACATCAATTCGTACTGGGTATTCGTACTGGAGTATGACCTAATGAGGGTATATCTTTTAAAAAGTAGTAAGAGATTGAGCTTATCTTGAAGAAATGATTTTGACTTTAAAAACCTTAGAAATATGCTGAACTAAACTGTACATTGCCATATATATGTTAAAGTAGGTAAACTATTTTCAATATTTGCTTTTACTATTAAGTATTATTTTATTGGGGCTTAAGAAACATTCGATCAATCATCAACCCTGGAATCGAACAGATTAGTAAGTCGTTCCTATGTCGGATGATCCACTGCGGGTAACCTGTCAAAGAGTATGAGTTATCTACTAGCTTAAATCTTTTAAACGGGACATGATACGGCATTTCTTCAGCCTGTCATAGAGGTGTAGATGTACGATATCGCAGCTTCGTATGCTATGTGAAGTTGACATCACATTATTATTTCTATTCATCATCATCATCACAGCCCATTATCGTCCCACTACTGAGCACGAGCCTCCTCTCACATATCAAGGTGTGAGGGTTTTGGGTCATACTCCACCACGCTGACCCAGTGCGGATTAGCGGAGGCAGGTATATGCCGTCCTGCAGTTAGAATTTTTCAAGCCGCCCATTAGGCCTCTAACATGGCTTAACGACTACCACATTTAGTGACAACCGGGACCAACGGCTTAACGTGCCTTCCGAAGCACGGAAGCGCTCGATATCAAATGCCACACAAACGGTCACCCATCCAAGGACTGACCTCAATAAACTCTGCTGTACTTTGGTGACCGTTTCCAACCACCGAGCACCGCAGAGCTACGAGCGCTTTATTGTATTTCTATTAACTCTTGATAAAGTGAAACAGCGATCGGTTTAACCATACAATGATGTTTCCCTCTAAGTTGCGGAGGTCAGGCGTCAGTCGGTCCATGTAATAACTGAAATTAAGTCTTATCCGGCGGACCCTGGGCCTTAAGTTTAAGTATAGGGATAAAGCTAGGATATGATAGTATGCGAAACATATAGTTGTAGTTAATAAAGTTACAATCAGCTAAGCTATATGTTGCTAATCAAAACAGTCTTTATCAAAATCATTTATTTAAGCTTGGTTTCATTCCCAAGCTCTTGTGAATGTCACATAATATAGAAGCGCCACTTGCCAGAGTGTCTGCTGTAAAAGCAAACGATTAGAAGGTACTAATGAAATGCAATGGTTATGATAGTCTTTGTCATATTTTGATAGTTTTATTACCTTTAAATATCAATGGCGCGCCCACCATATATTATTATTTTTAAAGATAAAAGATAAAGATAATTTATTTGTCAAAATACAGTACATTAAGGTATAAATATTAGCATCTTGCATTCTACCATTACTGGTGTACAAATTTTGATCTTATAAACTAACAACATAAAATGATCTTATAAACTAACAACATAAAATGATCTTATAAACTAACAACATAAAATGATCTTATAAACTAACAACATAAAATGAACAAAGCTATTGATCATCAAAAAAAATTAAAAAAATTACATTACTTATTAACTACATCCTTTAAATATTCACTATTCTCTGCATAATGAGCCTAACAAAATTTATGTCATGTGTATTTTTTATAAAAAAAATCATTTCCACTGCTATCTATTGGTGTAGTATAGGTATCACAACTATACTGAATTTGTATGTTTAATTATTACTTAATACTCCATTCGCAATCTCTGAACACGCCCTTGTTAAAAACATAGTCAAATATGACTAGCAACAAATAATTAAAAATACACAAAAATGTGAATAAAACAGTCTTACATACTAATAATTGTTTGCATCAGGGTTAAAAAGGCTACACAGAATCATTTTGACGATTCACATAAATAAACCAAAAACCCTTTCAGAACCCACTCCACTCGTAAGCCCCTACAGAAATTAAACCGCCAGGGTTTAAATATTTACAGCAAATAATAAACAACAGCGTCTAATAAAACTTTGTGTAAAACATTTTCAGTATATTTCCGTCGTAAATTCGACCTAGATAACGGCGGAGGCAACTGCATCGCAATTTAGAACCCTATCTCAGATTTTATCCACAAAATGCAGCTCTATTGATGTAATATTTACATATCAATTTGCGCTGTTGGCTGCGTTTCAAAAAGGTCTTTGATTATCTTTCGAAAATTAATAAGATAAAAATATTTATCCAGTTTTTTTCTGCAGAAGAACATCTATGTTGCTTGAGTGACTGTACTCAAAATTATCGTAATTTATATGCAGTCCTAATTAGGAGGTCAATGCCTTCTAACACCATGTACTATACATAACATATCATTTCGCCAGTTATATTGTTAGTCCCGCGTAATAGGTGTTGAGCCTATTGCCGCTTACCGGGTACTTATATGTTTGCCAGAGCCTTGTCGGTTGATTGGCAGGTGCACCACTTGCCGGTGAGGTGAGCTTGGGCTCCTTAGATCTCAGTAGGAACCATATACACCCTTCTAAATATCAAAGTTGCACCGCTAGACAAGGATCTCCTCTCACTAATTATACGTTGAAAGAGATTCGGGTCCAATACTACAATACTCCAAGCTAGTGCCGATTAGGTTTATTTCGCGCATACATGTTTAATTTATATAGATAATACCATCAAGATCCCGAGCAATACCAATTTAAATGATTTCAAACACCAATGTATAATGTAATTTAAATTAATTACATTTATAACATAATAGATAACAGTATTAATGTTGTTATCATATATTACATTATGATTAGCATTTGTCGTTATAGACTTGACAGTAACTCAACCCTTAATCAAATCAGTTACTATGAATGAATCTTTGAAACATTTTGTAAATAGTAAATATTACAAGAAAATAGTTCGAACTTATGCTCTTAAGAACACATAACTAGTTGTCATAAAACTCGTGTATGTTCTACCAAAAGTACAAGACTAAAAGAAATATTGTGGGGGAGTAACACGAAAGGAAACGATCAGTCATGCCCTCGACGCGGCTTACCCCGCCCCCCTTCAGGGATAAGTCCGCCGCTTCTCACTTGACTTCATCGGGGAACAGCTGGCTAGCTGGGTTGTACTACTGTAGCGTGCTCGGAATTGCCTATTTTTTCAGCTGTCGGAGGTGAGATAAATTTGCCACATCATATGGCAGCGTATTGTACATGCGAATACTGATCCCCGCAAAAGAATTTGTAACTTTATGGAGTCTATACTTGGGCATAGCCAGTTTATTCTTATTTCTTGAGTTAAAATTATGTCTATCACTATTTTTACGGTGCTGCAGCTATCCCAATGATCTTAAATAGCACTGTAGGTGATACGCGTGCCCTTAACCATTAGATAAACACATTGACATAGAATTGTCCCTTATACACAATTGTTAGTAAGTATATAAAAGTTAAAGGATTGTAAAGAAGACTAGATTAATGACTAGATTTCTGGTGACTGAAGTAACAACTTTATGCTATAAATTGTTACTTATAACGTTACATTACGTTACGTTATAATTTAACATCTAGATTATCTGTAATGTTCAATATTATCCAATTAATGTACTACCATAGAACATAACCTGACGAGGTTCTTGCCTAATTCATCGCTACTTATGCTCCTAGTTAGTTTGTAAGTGAACGTTCGTAGGTATTTTATTAAATAAAAATTTACCAAATTATAAGTTTTTTTTAACTTTGACAGTTAAATGATCAACGCATTTGGAACGACACCCTAAAAGTAACCCTTACTTAACCATCTACTTCCAAATAAGCACCACAACAGCATTTACATTTCGGAAGTGCTTAAAGGATTAACGAACTAAATACATTAATATATTTTGTGTAATTCTCATTACTCATGTAGGATTTATATTTCCAAAATTTCTGTTGTAAAACAGATTTAACTTATTATGCCGTGTTGTTTACGAGTTGAAATACAGCTTACTAGCATATTAAACGAGAAACTATCATTATTTAAATGTTTTATGTTATGTTCATAATAGATCTCAAGCTACAATTAACAAGTATTTCACCAATTATAATTATTAAAAAGAATAAATCAGCAACAGACGAATAAAATATCAATATTATAAAAAACAGACATATCTCTCGTAAAATAAGTATCAAGTAGAACTTTTATTTCCGTGTTACACAGCTCTTTAAAATATCGCTTTTAAAATCCAACGAGGAAAAGTAGGCACCGTGCACGAGGCTGTTTAGGGAAGATTAAACATTCCAGGGAGCCATTTGTCTTTAAAATTTCGTGCTTTACAACACCCATTCAAGGGATTCGAGGGAGCCGTTCAGTAAATAACACAAGAGATAAATACCTGGTTCAGCTCCGTGCTCCATGGAAGGCAGGTCCTGCTGCGATCTGCGGCGATGACGGTAATCAGCACGATAGTCGGGCCAGCGACCATACTGTGCTGGAGCATTCAGATACTCCTGAGACGAGAATCTAGACGCACGAGGCGGCGAGAATCCCATCTGGTTGTAGTAGTCATGACGGTAGACCACGTCGGGATGCCCGGTGTTCCCTCCAGGTCCGATCTGACTCCCGAAGTGACTTCTATGTCCCAAGTACTCAGGTTTCATCGGCCCATCGGTCAACTCATGACCGTGGATAGAAGTTGATCTTTGAGGACCATAATCACGAAGACGATTGGAAAATTCCGCGCCCATTCTATGTGGAGAATAGTCAATACCTCGAGGACCCATTTCGAAGTGGCCATGAGGACGGCTGTTCCGGTAAAACTGGGGCGAGAATGGATTCTTATTGTCCTGCAAGTGGACCTGACGAGGAACGTTGTAGTTGTCAGGCCTCGGTTTTTCTTCGGGTTTGGTTGGCTTTTCGTTGTTTGCGATTTGAGTTGGCTTCTCCGTTGCATTAGGAATTGGCTCCTTCTTAGGAGTGTTCTCCTGAGACACCCTCGGAGTCTTCAGGCCAGAAATGCCTTCAGACATATCTTGAGAAGCTCTTCTATTAAACTCTTGGACCTTCTCCGAGACGGAGGTTGGTTGCGGAGCTTGTGACATTTTAACTATGTTATTTTATAAACGAGATCAAAATCTTTAGTTTAAAAACTGACTACACAAATAGTGTATGTATCAAAAGTTTACACAACAATTACACTAGGTTACACTAAATACGTGTATGTAAACAGTTACGTGCAATATATTTAGGAAAATTAATCACAACCGAATACACAGACTGAAACACAGAAATTACTTGTTGATAGACACGATGTAATGGGTTTAGAATTATTAAATAACACTTTTGCGACACGTGATGCACCTAGTAACTAGCACTACCGGTTTTCGAAGTCATTTATGAAGAAAATTCTTAAACTCACTTTTTAAAAGAAATTGTCAGAAAAAGCGTGGCACAGAACTAAAATTTGATGGATCACCCGGAGAAATGTAATTTGTACCTACTTCTTTAAATTCTGTAAGCGGATTACTAGAATTAGAAAAAGGTACATTTTTGATGTTCTTTTTTCCAAAAAACCTTTTATGTTGTTAGAGACAAAAAAAATATTGTAATTTTTTGCCTGTCGATGAAACTGCAATTGTAAAATAAACCTTTATAATAGTAACATCTTCAAAACGTTATTATTTTTCTTCGACAAGTTACTCTTTATCCTGTTTATCCCATTTCTTATAAAAAAAAACATCTATCTTGGCATATTTCATGAAATCCTACCTTTCGTCCTAAATCTTAGAGCTCAATTTGGTTCATTTTAATACTGTTTCCCAGTTAGCATAACTTGTTCAAGAATTGTATGCTCAAAATTGAATCTTGAGTGTAAAAGGATAAAGTACAAATGCGGACGAGGTTCCCTAATTTAATCATGCACTCAAAAACGCTACGGGCAATATGGTTTGTATTCTTACTCATTGTTATTTTACTGTACTTTTTAACTATTATTCTGAATAATATAAATGTACTTGGGAATGGCATTGTTACTTACATAGTAGGAATATTCTTCTAGTTTCGGTTAATATCTTGTATCTTACAATACACTTGTAAAAAAATAATATTAATTTTTATTATCACAATGGAGATTGGTGGAAGAAACGATTTTTCATTTACTTAAGCCCGTAATCAAGCGATTATTTGTTTATTCAAAATATATTAGAACATATACTAAAAATATTATTCATGTAAGTATTATTTTAATAACGTTAGATAAGCGACTATGCCTGATAAGTTGGAAGCAGTAGGTCGACCGGATGGCATTACAGGACCTATCTAGATATGGCTGGACTGTTGCCAGGGTTTCTCCAGGTCAACCGGGTAAACAGCCATTATTCGACGACCTCGCATGGACGTTGGTATACCTGCACTCCTCTCACGAGGTCGTGGGTTCGAATTGTTTACCTTAATACGAATATTTCCTAGGTGTTTATAATAAGTATTTTTTTAGAAAAAGATTTGTCATCGACACGTGACATTAAAAGCTATTTATGTATGTTTATTAGTTGCCTATTACTCGTGTTACAAGCTCTGCCACGGCTGCAAGTATGGGACTGAAAGCGCTTTAATTGTTGAAAATGTAATAAATTATAAATTAAAATCTGGTATCTTTTATTTTTAATTTATACTTCAGTAGTTCGTTTCATTAGTCAAGATTAGAAGCTTAAGCTGGAAGATTTTGTATGGTGAGCAGCACATTATAACAGTATGTTAATGCTCAGTGTTATTAATTGAATAAGACTGATTGGCGAAAACATGACACGCTGAAATATTTTGTTAGATGTTAAGCTCACCGTGGCGGAGTTGTTTTTTTAGGAATAAGATTTTAGCAAAACATCTTCTACCTTTTTTTGCGTTTACAAGCAAAAAAAAACAAACATAAAATCTATTAAGTTTATCACGACTCTTTATACTTTTCTTATACAGGTTTTCAACAAACTGTAAAATTCATATTCGTGTATGTATGTTTAATGTTGAGTACAGTTGTTTTTTAAAGTATTTTTTTAGTTATGGCTAAATACTAATTACACGTGTTTAATATATTGACTGATTTAATATGCTAGTGAGGTAAAGCGTAATTTATTTCAAAAAAAGTGACAATAATACATTCATGTATTTTTATAAGATACAGACAGTTATCAGGTACATTTGGAATATTCTTAACTTAAACAGAAGTACTTATGGTTGAAGACATTTATTTTTCACAAGAGATTTATACACGAAAATATAACAACTGTAGCGCCAAAGTCGGAAACAATTGCATTCTTAATATGCACAACCTATAAAAATATAAGACTAACAAACGATGTTATTAAAAACAGTCTGCGAACAGAAATTTTATTCTGAGGCAGTTTACTATTGCTTCAGAATAGTACTATAGTAAAAAGTTATATGAATGGAGTCGAGACGTTCGAAATGCAGCTACGATAACTCTCAATGTTTACTTCTGCCACCGAGCAGGTAACTCCATGGAGACGATATGACTTCTCTTCTTCTTGACTTAAAACATGAATATTGTTAATGTTATATTATATTGCATTGTATAGCGTCACAGACAAATAAAGATTGTAATTAACCAATCGATAATTTAAAAGAGCATAGCCTGTGAGTTTCTTGCCAGTTCTTCTTACAGAGCGGTGGCTCGGAACTGGCACTTAGATTCACTTACACTTAAATATTTTTTATTTTTTTTAAATTGTTTGGTTGCAAGTGAATCTAAGCTTCGTAATTTTAGTATAATTATAATTTATTTGTTTTTTTTTATTTTTTTATAATTTTGCCGTTTTCAAGTACTATGTAATAGTTTATGAAATAAAAAGTATTTGATTTGATTCGGTATCGTAACTAATTGGGTTTACCAACTTTGTTAGTAACAAGATGACGGTAAAGGAGCATAAATGTTCCAAAATCAGTCTGTAAAATTTTTGTCTGTTACCTGCCAACAATCTTATCTATTCAAACTTAAAATGGTAAAGTTAAAACTACAAATACTTCTGTCAATTTAAGTTGAGGTGAAACACTTATAATTTTTCATGTGTTAAAGAAACTTGTTTTGTCACCAGTAGAGATTATAAACATACATTCATAAATATACCCCTTTTCCCCGAAGGGTAAGGCAGAAGCATGTTACACGCCCACATTTCGCTAATTATGTTGTTGGTCGCACTTAATAGGTGGCGAGCCTATTGCCGCTTACCGGGAACTGATATGTTTGCCAGATTTCAAAAAAGGCGCAATTATTATTAGTTAAGCTATCAAACAAAAGTGTATGATTAACGTTATATTTAAGAGCAATTAATGGAAGAACAATTCTTCTTCCATTGCGAACGCGTAAGGTTCAGTATATAAATAATACAAATGAAAAGAAAAGAAACACAAAAACTAATTACTGTATAGTATGCACAGATGTATTAACAGAATTGAGTCTCGTTGTATTACATCTTCATGTGATATGGACCTACTTTATGATTCTAACCAATGCATACAAAGGCTACCTATACCACAAACAATCAAAGCAGTTTCGTACTTTTACAGGCTTATAAATAAAAATAACTCTAAAATGTACAAACTATTAGTAATCCTGCTATTCTAGTCTTTTAGGTTCTTAAAACATGGCCAAATTAACAAATAAAGTAATTGATTCAAAATTGTCTTCGTGACAAAACTCTTGAGATTGGCGACTAAAGTTTAAGCGCACCTATTTTCGAGCATAATCTCAGGATCGAGCATAAACCTTCAAGGTTTTATAAGAGTTTAAGTAGTTCTAGCTTCTGCCGTGTCTCCATTTACTCTGATATTTCCAAAGTACTTTTGTTTTTACAATAGTTATTGCAAAAACTGTCATGTTCACTGTCGCCAATAAAAATGCTTTATTTTTTTAAAACAGCAAATACCATCTCTTGGCAACGTTCCCCCACACCAAGAGGCTACCCCAATTCTTAACACGAGGGTCACCGTCAGACAGGGGACAATTTCCACACGAGATAACCATCCCCACTAAACCACTCTAACTTGAAGACTTAAGCCAGATTTTCCTATGCAACTGACAATCCGTTAATGCTCTTTACTGTACAGCCATCGTGGCTAACATCCAAAGCGTCATAAGAACACACGTCTTTATTGTGAAGAGAATTAGGACGAGTTTTGATATATATGGCGCATAGGTTGTTACTTAATACTCGACGTTAACTGTACAAGTTATCACTAACGCGTAAATCTTGTCGTGCAATTATGGGTTCTGATGTAAAGTAAAGTAAAAGTAAAAAAATTATTTATTTCATAAACTATTATACATAGTACTTGAAAACGTCATGATCACAAATGAAAAAAAAAAACAATCGAAATAATATTACACTAAATCACGAAGCTTAGATTCACTTACATGCAACAAAACAATTTAAAAATAAAAAATAATTAAGTGTAAGTGAATCTAAGTGCCAGTTCCGAGCCACCGCTCTGTAAGAAGAACTGGCAAGAAACTCACAGGCTATGCTCTTTTTAAATGATGGATGAATACATATTTGGATGGGAGGGGATAAGATCTATGTACCTGTTTCTCTTGACACAAGACTGTAATTAATGTTATTCAAGTACAGTGGAGCCTCTGCTCTCTTGCTCGTCAGCGAAATGAAATTACTTACATTTACATAACTAGCAGTCGCTAGTGAATTATTTGCTTTTGTATTAAAAGAAAGGAATGTAAAATAATTTTACGACAGATATGGTGTAGAAGTCAGTGAAACAGCACTTATTAAACAGGTCGTCGGTTTCTTTCCATCACAGATTATACCATATTTGTGTTCATAAATAAAGTTATTATATTGAATTTAATAAATATGTTTACGACCGATATGGCGTAGCGGTTAGTACATTGCTCTTATTACACAGGTCGTTGGTTAATTGACAGAATGAATGATGTGTGCATAAATAGATTACAAGTATTTATTTACAAAAAAAAAATGGTGAAGCAAGAAATCTATGAAATATGTCCAGAAATGTGTATGAAAATTTTAGAATACATATTTGTTGCTTTTTTTGTCTGTGTTTGTTCTAGAATCTTAAATGAGTTATTATTATTGTGAAATATCATAATATTCATCCTGCGACTATTTACACAAAGATTGTACAAAAATAAATAAAGCTTTGATTAAAGGCTGACTGCACCAATATTTTAATACAAATACATAAGTTCAGAAATGGCCACAGTAAACAGAGTAACTTACTTGATGATGTTTTTTCTGCAATCCTATTAAAAATTTTAAATGTGATTTTTTTATTTATCTTCGTTTTAAATGATGTTCCTAACAAACGCTATAATGTGTAAGATACATAACGTAAGTTAAATACTAAAAAAAAATATAAAATGACAATGCACCTGAGATTAGGCATTACAATGACGAATCGCGTTAGATAAATTATAGTATATAAAATCTAAGAATAAAGTCAACGAGTATATATGAGTGAAGTAGCTAACTAATCTCTGTACACACAGCTTAAACCTGGTTGTGTAATAACTTGTCATACTTAGATAAGCTTTCAACCAACGTCTAAGAAAGTGAAAAGCCGTATTTTACTGGATAATCTCGAGTAAAATAGAACTTATCAGTTATCACTAATCCACTTAATTCTTACATTTATAATGAAAGTGAACATTGGTGTCAACGTCTCGCGGTAAACTTAAAACGCTTAAGTTAGGATTAAGTTTACTCTGGGGAGGCTAGAACTCAGTGACAACTGGATGTTAACTAGACACTTATACTCTTTCGTAGAGCTACAAACGCCCTTTCGAAATTGAAAACAATTCTTGTTTCTTGGGCCGTAGGGTAGGAAACCCGTAGAAAGAGGGTTAGGGAGAGATAATAGAAAAAAGAAAAGTAATACATTATTTTCCTTCATATTATTAATAAACTTCGGCCTTTTCGTAAGCCTGTGAGCTAGATATAATATATATGTATCTAATGAACAGTAAGGTAATATTTTTATCTGTATTGTAAGGGTACATATATTGTTATTTATCTACATAGATTAATAGAACCTCAACGTACGTTTTCTGGTGCTGAGCTCAATTTTCGTCTAAAAGAGAACGCTTTTAGTGGTAAAACCGTAAAGGTTGCTAAAATTTAGTATTTTAAATGGCATTTTGTTAGTTTTCTGAACAATAAATCGGACATAATTATAATTATCTATCTAGATAATTCGTAAAGCTTTCTTGCAATAAAATTATTTAATTACACAGCGTATCCAGCCTCAAATTAACTGTAATTCAGCAAAATCTAGTTCAACCAGTGAGCAGACCCTGGGTTGGAGGTTAATATAAGGCAACCGGGAAAATGCTAGGATTTGATGATGATCTAGCCTCAAATTAAGAAGTATTAAGATTGAGAAGAATTAATGAAGAATAAATACAAAGAAAAAGTTATAAGCTTAAATAATTACTTCGTTTGTAAACAAGCCTAACATACCGACATTAAAAACAAGACAACTATAAATTTTCAATGATCCAGATATTTATCTTGTGCAAGTATCGAACCCACGACCTTCTAAGCAAAGAACACGTGTGCCAACCTCCGCGTCATACCGGTGGTCGTCTTTATACGATTCCTACACACACTTGACAGGATTTTCATTGATATAATGATTTAAAAAATTACAGCATTTCTATACTGACCGACTAACAATAAAAATTAATGTAAATGTTTAGCAATAAAAATGGCCGCGGTGACAAACAGTGCGTGGCTCCCAGCCGTCGCAGTATCCGTCCGAATATCCGAGTCCGTGTGAAATAGTGGCAATATCCGGGGCCCCGGATATTATCCCTTATGAAACATGACTCATCGCCGCACACGCTGCACTTCCATCAAAACTAGACTCGACTCCATCCGGGTGAGGTAACTAGTCGCGTGGAACTAAAGAGATGTCTCTTTTATTATTGTCACAATTTCTTTTTTATAAAAGTTTATAAGCAACATTATGTCGCTATATATTATATTTCAAGATACATATTGGAGTGGGTCATATATAACCTGCATATACAAATAATTATAATGTTATTATAAAAGCACGTATGTCATATGAATGGCATATTTTTTTAAATATGTTTTTAAACTAGCTGACCCGGCAAACGTTGTTTTGTCTTATAAATTTACTAAAATGTCTAAATAAAAATTTAGGGCTGTATGCATTTAAAAAAAATAAAAACAAAAAAATTTCGTCCAAAAATAAAAATAAATATTTTTAAGGGTGAACAACCCTTATCACTAATGGGTATGAAAAATAGATAGTAGCCGATTTTTAAACCAACTGAATATGTCAATAAAATTTGGTAAAACTCGGTAAAAACGTTTCGGAGGAGTACGGTAACAAACATTGTGACATGGGAATTTTATATATTAGATATATACTTGGGAGATCTTTAATGGCGACTCCCACCAGATGGGACTATTTATCTGGTCAAGGCAGTAAAAAGCCGGTGGATGCAGGAGGCACAAGACCGATCAACGTGAAAAAACATTGAGCAGTCTATATTCAGCAGTTGACTTCAAATGGCTGAAATGATGATGATGATTTCAGATGGTAACCAGAATATCCGGTACATTCCATTAAGGGTACTTCAATAAGAACCCCGTTAACGTGCTTAAATACCTTGTGGTTATCCGGTGTGCTTAAACGGATGTAACAAAGTTACATTATTGATTTTCGATTTAGCCTAACTCTTGGCAAATTGGCATGAACTGTCAATGTTGTATGCCTTTCTGATATGATATACCTTCATAAAATAAGTCGTAAATTTATCTAGTTTAACAGACATCATACTTTTTCTAAATATTTATAAGATTTTAAATGCAACAGGCAAACTTATAAATAAATATTTTTTGAACATTAAGTTTACTCGATATCATTAATAACAAAATGTTTTTAAATATGTTTCTTACTGCTCGCTTATTTCTTTACATAGACATCAGGTCATCAACGGACGAAGCTCTGGCGAATATAACAGTGCCCGGTAAGCGGCAATAGGCTCGCCACTTATTACGTGGGACCTACTATATAATTGGCTAGGTGGGGGTATAATATGCTGTGCCTCTTCGGGGAAAAAGGCGTAAATGTATGTATGTATGTTAATTAGTATTATCAGAAAATATCATGTGATCAAAAGTCTAAAAAACTAACCACGAATAAATATTTTTTTATCCCAACAAAGTACTACGAGTAGGTATTACGTTTGTTATTTTAAATTATATAGAGAAAACCAGTAATTAAAAGGATTATCTTTTGTAAAGTTATATATTTCAATTGACGACCGATATGGCGTGGTGGCGAGTATACCCGCATTCCACTCCTGAGGTCGTGGGTTCGATTCCCACACAGGACAAATATTTGTGTGTATAATAATGAATATTTGTTCTGGTCTGGGTGTTTTTCTATGTATATTAAGTATGTATTTACAAAAAAAAAAAAAAAATTTATGTATGTTTATCCGTTATTTAGTATCCATAACACAAGTTCTTAATGATACTTATCTTGGAACTAAATAATTGGTGTAAGTGTCAGAAATATTTATTTTATTATATTTATTTAATGATGCACTAGAAATGGTGATAAAATATAATTCACAGACGATCTGACCGAAGCAGCGCGTAAATGCTAGTCGCTAGCTAAATAATTCATCCGTAAAGTTTGTCCAACAAATTATGCGATTTTCCAAAGCGAGATGATTCTGCTCGAAGAGAAAGGAAATTGTATGGCCAAATTGTGCTCGGAGCGCCCTTCGGTGTGGGGCGGGGCACCGTCAACTCACCCAAAATTCCTTTACCTATTTTTATTCTACAAAAATCGAGATATCAATGAATATTTTATTTTATAGAGACATAGATTATTTAGTCAACAATCTATGATAGATTTTGTAAGCTATTATTAGAAAATTAGGTATGCAAGGTAATCTATTGCAAGTGAAAACATTTGTGCTATGAGGACCGTTATGGCGTAGACTAAGCTTGTGTGTTCCATTTTCACACAGGACGAATATTTGTGTGCATGAACCCGAATGTTTACCTTCATAATGTTTGCTTTAAATTTTGAATGTTAAATAACAAAAAAGTATGCATGTTTTTTATTCATCCTCTATTATCCGTGGTAGCTTAGTTTGTAACTAAAAGCGCTATGTAAATAAATAAATAGCTTTGATTAGCAATATGTTTTTTGTTAAATAAATTTATATTAAAGATACATGCTTTTCCCCAAAGGATTAGGTTGAGGCATATTATACGCTTACAGGTAAGAGCCTAGTGCATGTAATGTTTCTAAGGTCTTGGTAGGATATATATAAAATTAGTAAAAAGTGTTTTGGTTGAGCATGAGTACACCATGGAGCGGGCGCGGCGGGGTGACGGCACTTTCTGTAATGGCCGCCTTTGTATTTTGTTTTCAAGTTTAGTGATTCCTTTGGCCGCTCCTTGCCGGTACTTGCACCCATTTGTATTGATTGTTAAGTTGTTTACAAAGACAGATAAAAAGATAACTCATTTAATTTGTAGACACAATATTTAATAACAGAGGTACTTGAAGATATATTTTAACTATTTCAACTATTTATATTGATTTCTCAGTTATTTAACAACATTTAATTAAAATTTAATATGACATGACAGGACTGATTAGAGATTTATATTGTATTATTGCAGGTAGAACGTTAATTTTAAGCCCATTTAACAGCCTCTATAGCAAGCGCGACATATCAGATAAAATATTTGAATTATTAAAGGTTTATAAGGTATTTATGATAAAATAATAATTGCTTAGACAACTTACACTAAGTCATCTAACTCCAATCTAAACACGTTTGTTATACCTACATTATATGAAAAAACTTGCTTAAAATATATAGAACACACTAAGCTCAAAACAAATACCTAACCAGTCTCATACACACGAATATTTGTCGTGATCGGGACACAAACATACGACCTTCGAAAAGGTATAGTACCACCGTCAGTCGCCAATTTACTAGTTAAAGCCAAGTTACTAAACGTTAAGCGGGACCTCCGGGAGAGTAAATGGTTGAATTTGAATTTGTGGTGAAGTTTAATCATAGTTCACAGAGGTCAGGGCCGGGATGAGATACTGTCCGTGTGGCGTTTGCTAACAATTTCCTACCGGCTTCGGCATGCACAACAAGCTATTGTTCCCAAAATTGTTATAGGCTTTAGTCGTTAAGTACCACATGAAATTCGTGTTAAGAAAAAAAAATCGAATGTGGCCTACGCCACAACCCTGGCAGCTTACTCCTCACTGGGTCTACGTAATGAGCCCAGTACTGTACGTTAACGATACTTAATTGACTTTAAAGGTATCCGATACTGTCTTTTCCACAATTTAGGGGTTGGTATTTCCTATAGCTCCTCTAGGTAAGGACATTAATACATTAATGAAGCATCGATCAATTAAGCAGTTGATGGAGCACTTATAAAGATATTTCTTGACTAATAAAGTTTCTATTATTATAAATTACATTGATAATTCTTAAATATTAGGTCGGGGAAAAAGTCTTTTCGCATAACGTAAGTATAAACTTATTATAAAAATTTTTTGACTGTACTATTTGTGTCTGGCTGGTTTTGGTAACATTAAAAAGGTTCCATTATAAAGAAAAGAAAAAAAAAAAAAGTTGTTTCCCGCTATTTTTCATTTGTTTTTCTCTCCGTAAAAATGAGTGAATCTAATGAAGAAATTCGATACATTTTAAAATTTTATTATAAAAAAGGAAAAAATGCAACTCAAGCAGTGAAAAAAATTTGTGATGTTTATGGACCTGATGCAGTGTCAGTAAGAGTAGCACAAATTTGGTTCAAACGTTTTCAGTCCGGAAATTTTGATGTTAAAGATGCACCTCGCTCTGGTCGCCCTGTTACGAATAAAATGGACGCCATTTTTGAAAGAGTGGAGCAAGATCGGCATATTAGTAGTTACGATGTAGCTGAAGAACTGGGAATTGACCACAAAACAGTTTTGACCCATTTGAAGAAAGCTGGTTATACAAAAAAGCTCGATATTTGGGTGCCACACGAGCTCACTCAAAGAAACTTAATGAACCGTGTACTCATTTGCGATTCATTATTGAGACGTAATGAAACCGAGCCGTTTTTGAAGAGATTGATAACTGGCGATGAAAAGTGGATCACGTACGACAAGAACGTGCGAAAAAGGTCGTGGTCGAAAGTTGGCCAGGCTTCACAGACTGTGGCCAAACCTGGCCTAACACGAAATAAGGTGATGCTGTGTGTATGGTGGGATTGGAAGGGCATTGTTTATTATGAGCTTTTACCGCCCGGCCAAACCATCGATTCTGATCTTTACTGCCAGCAACTGATGAGATTAAAGGAAGCAGTCGAGAGAAAACGGCCGGAATTGATCAACAGGAAGGGTGTGGTCTTTCATCACGATAACGCTAGACCACACACATCTTTAGCCACTCAGCAAAAATTAAGAGAGTTCGACTGGGAGGTCCTAGTGCATCCACCATATAGCCCTGACCTTGCGCCTTCAGATTTTCACCTGTTTCGGTCTCTGCAGAATTCTTTAGGTTCTGTAAGGTTGACCTCAAGAGAGGACTGCCAAAACTATTTGTCCCGTTTTTTTGATCAGAAGTCCCAAAGTTTCTACAGTAACGGGATAATGTCTCTGCCCACAAAATGGCAGAAAGTTATTCAACAAAACGGTACATATATATTGTAAATAAATGTAAATAAACTTTGAAAAAAATGTCTTGACTTTTCATACAAAAATACGAAAAGACTTTTTCCCCAACCTATTATTTCACATAGCTGTTCTAGCCCCGGACTATGCAGAGCACTATCTAATTTAAATATAGTTTGAATTGTGTTCATATTGTTTTGTTTTCTTTTTAATGTCAATAGTCTCGATTTTTTATAAGTATAACATTTTTAAGTAGAAGATGGGTGGATGGATGCTGTGAGAACAGCATCTTTTATGAGAGCAGACCAAATGTGTGCCGCCAATTGAATATGTTTATAAGTTATAACTCTTTTTGTTTTTATAATAGATACAAAAGAAGCAAAAATATTTGTATTTAGGAGTAGAGAGGGACGAATGATAACCACTTTATATCTGTAATTTTATTTGAATAACGTCGTTGATGTCAACGGCGACAGCTAACGAGCAATCATTACTTATTAATAAGTAATATATATTGTCAAATCAAAAAGTTTTTGACAAATCATAAATATGGCACACAATTCTCACAACCGCACACGTGTTTTAATAAAAACACACATCAACAAGACGCTGATGTTGCCAGCAATGTCAACAGTTGAAAGACGATTAATTCGCAATTTCCCGCGGGTTTTATGTGTGAGCTTCACAAACGTCACAACGTGTCGGCGCCGACGAAATGACGGGCATGTGCGTGTCGTAGGATTGTAGAAAAAATGGATTTTTACGAAAATCCTAACATGTCGCACATCTAGTTCTTAAAAAGATTAGCAAATCGGTTCAAAGATATTTTTGTCAAAGCTACGATATCATCGTACAGTTGGCCTGTATTGCCGTAAACCTGTACGATAAGTTAATCTTAAATCATACTTGTTGGTTAGTATATCATTACACAAATATGTATTTAAGATAATCAGAATGTTATATCGCCAATTACATAACTAACCATTTTATAAATTTTAAATTAATATATTTTTTATGTGACTTGATATATCCCGGCGGGAGATAAACAGTCACAGCGAAAGCAGCACATATCTACATCAAATAAAATTATCAAAACTGTTACTCAGTTTATTACTTGTGCCCTATCATTTACATATTTTGATAAATACTAACATTATAATAACTACCGCACATTCTGAAAACACCTAATAATGTTTGTAATATAATCGAATATAATCTATGTGATTTACATTATAACTGAAACTTCCTAGAATAAATGCAGAATTCAATTTTTCCTTTATTCCCCGACGTTGTATATAAATGATGTTTTGTTTACAACATTGGCATGGCACCGCGCGCACGTTGCGAAATACGACCGGATCCGACGCGTTCACTAGTTACACGAGATTCTCTAACGATCAGTTAAAATTACTAGATCTAGTTTGTAGTACAGTCTGCTTTAAATATTTAGTAGCACTCAAAGCGTCATTAACCATAGAATGTTTTACTCTAGGTTGTAGACGTCAGACGGTAATTTACATATAATTACTGAAATCATATCTAAGCATTAGTCTAGGGCAACAGGATTAATTATAGAAAATAATGATGATAGTGCCCCAAAAGATTTTTGTAGATAAAATGTCGACAGATTCTGTCCATGTTAACCAGGAAACCGCCAGACATATAGACCAGCTATATGTAGGTAGTATTTTCTAGGTTCAGAAGGTATAGCCATATAAATTGAAACACGCCCTTACGACTTTGAGAATAGAGACGTGTGGCGATCTTTATGGCGCTTTGAACGTTATCAATTATATGATACTGACTGTACATATGAAAAGACTGGGCGGCGGCGTCTAAATCTATGCTCTAATAACGCATGTATTATCGCTGGGATGATCATAAAATAGTCTATCGATACAGCAGAGAAGTAGTTTTTAAAACTTTAAAAAACAAAAAAATATATTTTTTGAATTTTTTATGTAAATCTATGTTTTTGATTATATTACAATAATTATTAGATATTTTTAGAATGTTCCGTAGTTATTATAACGTTAGTATGTATTAAAATATGTAAATTATAGAGCCCAAGTAATAAACTGAGTAACAGCTAGAGTTGTGATAATTTTATTTGATATTCATATGTACTGCTTTGACTGTGACTGTTTATCTCCCGCCAGGATATATCGAGAAACATATAACATTTGGAGTCTAACCAGAATTATTCAAGCCTATTCAAAGTATGGACACTGTCAACGACGATTTTGTATACAAACGCGTACGCACCCGTACAGCTTTCCGCGTCTATTCTAAACGGGCGTTTTCATATAAAATCTTTCTTTCATAAGGACATAATTATGCTGAATGGAGCAAAATAAGTGTGAGTAGTTCCCACATCTACGATTTGAGGCACGCATTGTCACTGGGATGATGATAGTAGTCAATAAATACAACAGAGGAGTAGTTAGGAAATTACAGAAACCTGAACGACCCTATAAAATGTTCTTATGTCACTTCTTTTAATTCACTTCTGACAATATAAACTTTACATTGTAACCATGGCGATTGACTTTTTGGCGTAAATTCGTTTTTATGTGTGAATATAGTGGAGGTCAGCAAATCAATATACAACTTTAATCTGTAAGGTGGCAGACGGTCGCCGTGAGATAGCAAACTATATAATTTTATTTCCGTTTGGATAGCTTTATACTCTTGGTTTGAAAGGAAATTGTAGTTAAAGTTATCTTCCATTTGAATTAGATTCAAATTCATTCTAATTATTTGCTAGGAAATATGGTGTTATATTTAAAACACATTAAAGCAAAGTATTTGATAAAACATTGCAACAGACCGTGCTTTAAACCCGTAAAAAGTGTTATATTAAGTAGGTGAAAGTAAGTCTGTACGTGACAATTAGGTACGTAGGTGTCTGGCTCCGCTAGCTATCTGGAGAATGTCTAGATATTTGGATGCGCTTCACGTAGTACTGAGTTTTGGTTTTAGTGGTATGTATAAGTACAATTACTGGGTATATGTATATAAGATTTTACTCTCCTATTCTACCTTTTCCATAAATGAGTTGTAGAGTCTGTGAGCGGGGAATTATGTGATTTATTCAGAAACTAATTCGGGGTGACTAAAAAGTAAGAAAAACCTGACATCCTATTTTAGTTATTAGCCTTATTACGTAGTGTTTTAAAAATACTAGCGAGTTTTTCGCTTATATTTTTAAAACACTACGTTCTAGTTCAAATAGAATATACAATCTAATAAAAAGTGCAATAAGAAATATACCTACCGTGTTAGTATATATTACAATATATTAGCAACTTTGACTAAAAACACGATAATCGTATTAAATAAATTACAAATAAAAGTGTTTTAACATTAATGTATATGAAATTGGCAGGCATAGCGCGTGGCCTATCTCATAGTAAGCTCTAACTATGCTATGTTCCATTGACCACATGTTTGTACACTTAAAATACAACTATAGTGTGGGCTCTTCTCATACAATAGCCTCAGCTGTCAGTCATTCTACTTTCATTATCCCGGTTGTGCCCTATACTTAAGCTAAGGGCTCAGGGTCTGCTCACTAGTATAACCAGATTTGGCTGGTTATCAGTTACAACCTTGGCTTATAGCGTAATTAATTGGCATACTTCTTAAAACAGGTGCATAGGGCGTATAGGGCTACTTTCAAAATCTGAAGAGCACAAGCCAACCTGACCTACAGCGGTGCACCTGCCAATTAAAGGACGAGGCTCTGGCAAACATATAAGTTCCGATAAGCGGCAATAGGCTCGCCACCTATTACGTAGGACCAACAATATAACTGGTGGGCTAGTAATGTGCCTCTGCCTACCCCTTCGGGGGAACAGGCGTGATATTATGTATAAATATAATATTCTCTTACAATCACACCAATTATTTAGTTCCAAGATAAGTATCACTAAGAACTTGTGTTATGGATACTAAACAACGGATAAACATACTTAAATACTTTTTTTTTGTAAATACATACTTAATATACATAGGAAAACACCCAGACCAGAACAAATATTCATGTTCATGCACACAAAGATTTGTCCTGTGTGGGAATCGAACCCACGACCTCTGGAGTGAAGCGCAGGTATACTGACCTCCATACCATATCGGTCGTCAAAACGGAATTTGGTCATTTCGTTTGGTCAGTTCATTCCGTTCACAGGTAGTGAATCAAACCTGGTTATGGAAATACCCTCCATATGATTATGGTGTTATTTTTTAAGTTACCCGTTCCTTTAGCCCGATTTTGTAGTTCATTCTTTCGGTTAGTATTTCTCCTTGAACCAATTGATGACAGTTAAAACGAAGTTATAAGGAAAACATGAAAAAGCAACAAGTTTTTCCAATGGCACCTGTTTGATTTTAATATCAGAACATTGATTGGAAAGCATGCCGTTGAAGAAAATTCCTTTCTTGACGTTTATTTAAAAAAACTGCCTCACTGTTTATTTCGCTTCGATGGGTAACAATCATTAAAAACGTGGTGTTTATGCGAAGATATTAATGTTAATGTGTGCTACATTACATACTATAGTTTTCTCTAATTTATTATATACATATTTTACATAAATATTCTATCTGGTTTATTGTATACCAGCTAATTAAGAAGGATAGAAAAAGGTAATGATTGTAATCACGATGTTAATTGTGTCTTTAGATGTGATAAAACATTGCAGTATTAGCAAAGTTTAAAATAAATTAGAATTATTAAATATTCTTCAAAACTAAATCATGTCAAATAACTTGTTAGAGAGAGTTTTGGTTATGAAGTATTATTTTTTATTGGTATTTCTTTGTAAAAAACTCATTATTTACAGGAAACAATTGAAATTGGTCTATAAAGTAGGCATGTCTAGGTGAGCATTCGTGAAAATATACCACCTTTAGTTACACACGGAAAATAACTTCGAAAACCGTATTTTCTGTAACTACACTAAGGAGCCATCACTTGTTCACAAAACCTTAAGCACTAGCAGCGATGATATGTAAGTTATAGGCCTCCGGTGATGCACGGAGCCGGACCGGCCTGAACGCGGGCGGAGTCCGGCCGGACGCGGGACGAGCGGCGCTGCGCGAGGGCGGGCGGCGACTGCCGGGACGTGCCGCGCGTTGCCGCGACTTGCCGCGCCGTGCCGCAACGTGCCGCGACGTGCCGCGACGTGCCGCGCGCCCGGACGAGCCAGCCAGCCGCCCGCCGGCTCCCACGAAATAGGTTAACGATTGCGCGATAATTCCGCCCCTGATTTGTGACTGGAAGGTCCCTCCTTCAGTTTTAGAGACAAGAAATGCTGTTAGTGCTTTACTTAATCCACTGTCACTAATCTTGATGCGAATTCATCTTATTCAAGCTGATAGTGAAATTCTGGTTTTGCCCAATTAATACCCAATAGAAGGTTAAATATTATTTAATCCCTATTTTAGTTTATCTACTATATTCTAGTTTAAAATATATACTTGGCCCATTTGTTAACATAAATATACAATTTTATATTTCAGGAATAATAATAATGTTAGGGTAATTTCCAAAATTTAATTATATATGTATTAATTAGGAAAATACTTAATGATTTTCTGATTCAATTCCTCTCGTAATGAGTCGGGTCGGTATTAAATTATCTGATGTACGTAAACATTCTGTCGAAACCAATCTACTAGGTTCTAGGTACAATCTTGGTGCTATTTAATTTTAAGATACTTTATGGGCCTTGGATTCAACATAAGCTTGTATCCATAATTTATTTTTTATCGAAACTTTGATCTAAAGATAATGTTGGGGCAAAATTTAAATGTGACAAAGTAGTTATAATTTTACTTAATATGAGAGGATAAAAAAAAGGAAAACCAAAGTAAAAGAAATATTGCAACATGTTTGTTTTTTAACCGTATAAAACATAGTTAAACCTACATTCTGCCACTTGTGTAATTATAGATACCATGTCTTGTATTTAAAACTTACAAAATACTTCGAACAAGACTTTTTTTTCTTTTACATAATGGCTTCGTGCGTCTAGCACATTTAGCCAGTGTCAAGTAAGTGATATATTTATAATATATAATTCATAGTAAATAAGAATGAGTGATGATAAAGATGATAAATGGTAAATGAGATCCCTCCCCTAAGCCCCTTGAGTCCTCAGTAAAGATGTGGGACTATATTGAGATATCACATGGACTCCTTGAGAGAATTTGAAAAGTGATGTTGCACAGCTTTGTTTCATTTACCAACACTCATGTATATTCACAAACACTTAACAGTTAATAATCCACTGTTATTACACAATAATGTTAGAAATATCACAAATTTTAGAAAATAAAACAAAACTGCAGACATAACGCTTTACTCTCCCGCCAAGAAGTCCCCGAACAAAACTTAAGAGTAGAGCCTTCTCAGCGACAAGTTAATCTCACATATGTTTATTTGTTGGCTCATTAATGAGAGGCCATGTTGTATTTATATGTGTACTATAAAATTCAACATTTCACTTCTTATGTTAGAAAGAAAACTCAGGAATTTAGCGACATAAAAACAAACAGTATTCATAGGTACATAACAAAGAACTAAAACATAGTAGGTAATTTAATCAAATCATAATTTTATAGTATAGTTTAATCATAATCACTTTGTTTCAAATATAATATTGTATTATTTTATACTATAATATTTAATTATGATAATTACTAAGAAAAATTGCTATTCATATGATTTTTAGTTGAAATACATAAATAATGTCCCGCCTCTTTCCCGTAGGGGTAGGCAGAGATCACATCTTTCCACTTGCTCCGATCTTCGCACACACTCTTAGCTTTATTTACACTGATTAACCTTCTCAAACACGCCCGTCGGTTTAGGGTACTTTTGACCTGCCCTTTCTCCAAAATTTGCTGGATTTGGTTATGGAAGGTCTTACGTGGTCTTTACCTCCCAACACTTCCAATCACTTGTCCATCATTAATCACTTTCGTTAGTCTACTTTCATTCATTCTCTCAACATGACCAAACCATCTAACAATACTGTTCTAAAGTTTTCAATTCTTCAAATATATGAGTATATCTATATATATAAAAGAAAGTCGTGTTAGTTACACCACTTATAACTCAAGAACGGCAGAACAGATTTAGGTGAAAATTGGTAGGGAGGTAGCTTAGAGCCAGGAGACGGACATAGGATACTTTTTATCCCGTTCGACAGCGTTCCCATGTGACTTGACATGAAACGTCAGTCACTATAAAACGTGAAATAACAAAAAAGAATCAGACTTGGAATAACAAAACGCAATTGACAGCTATTTAATGACGTATGGATGACAATTTGATATTTGTAAGAAATCAATATTTAAATTCTTCTTGGCGGGAATGTGAAGCGTCATGTCTGCAGGTTTGTTTTATTTTCTAAAATTTATTTATATTTCTAACATTAATGTGTAATAACTGTGGATTGTTAACCGTTAAGTGTTTGTGAACGTACATGAGTGTTGGTAAATGAAATAGAACAGAGCAAATTCTCTCAAGGAGTTCATGTGAGATCTCAGTATAGTCACACATCTTTACTAAGTACTCAAGGGTTTTAGGGGAGGGTATCTTATTTACCATTTATCATCTTTATCATCAAACATTCTCATATACTACGAATTATCTCTTTTACTATTGATAATCACTTACTTGACACTGGCTAAATGTGCTGGACGCACGACGCCAATACTTAAAAGAAAGAAAGACACTATTTCCATTAAATAAATAATTAACAATTATAATGTAATGATAGTGCCATTGCCCATTCGTATAAACAGTGAAGTGAACTATAAAACTCGGTATGGTTGAAAATATGTGTTTTGAAATAATTATTTAGGTGAATTGAAGGGAAGTGAAGTTTAATTAATAATGCCGCGAACAAGACGATCGAATCTTTCCCGACAAAGCCGTAATGCAAGAAGAATACGAAATGAAAGGACTGAAGAAGAACAAGAAATTGCACGTGAACAGCGCCGCGATAGTATGACTCGACTTCGTGCTTCTTATTGAGAAGTAAATATAATAATAAAACAAAAAATGTCGTGTATCACAAGGTACTTAAGTGAAGAGCAACCTATGTACTAAAATACAGAAATAATAATGAATGATTAATGTAGGTATGTAATTTTTTTTAAATTTTTCCAATAAAATAAAAACACAATCTGCTTATTTATTGCCATTAAGGCGGAACAAAATTGGCCGGGTCAGCTCGTTATTTAATAAATATAATTACTTCCCAATATATAATTAGTTCCCAATTCTACAAGTCTTGAAATATATGAGTATATTCCATAATAAAAACGTTGCATCTGTAACGTTGGTTCTAACCTAGACTTGTATAATGAGCATTTTATTGCATTCCACAGAGACACGAAAAATCGTAATGTTATGTTTACAACTAACCATAAAGAAATAATGTTCGTTTTAAGGCATAATTAAAAGTTATATATTTATAAAAAAAAACATCTGTGAGGCTTCAAGTTAGATTTCTAATATTAATTAACGTTAATTATAATGTTTCGTCATTTGTCAGCTCTGTACCTGGGTTAACTAGTCTGACTAACTACATAATATTAATATGTTTATATTAGTACTAAATAAAAAAATGTTAATTCATTTCTGTAGATAGATCTGCAGGTAGACTATCAAACATGGGGAGTGATTTAAAGGTCGTTGATTCAATTCCAGGATAAACATATGCATGCATGAATAGAATATTATTGTCTTGGTGTATTATACATGTAAGATTATCCGTGGTCTTGTAGTCTTTGCTTAGGGTGTGCTTTAAAGCGCTGTGTCCGATATCCAGGATTTATAATTTCACTATCCTGCTCATTCGACATTCAAACGTACAAAGTCACAGCCGACTGCTAGTCTAAAAGTATAAAAATACTACTGAGAGCCAACACTACAGTGTTATGACTTTCATCAAACACCAGGAACTGCGATAACATCGGCTGTATGTGAAGGGGGCTTGTGGGGGAGGGGAAGGCTAGGGCAGGATAATGAAGGCGAGACAGGCGCAAACAGTAGGACGCCATAAGGAATGGCAGTTTTGACCGTGGAACGGTCACTGTTTATATTTACATGTCTGCCGCGGTTTAGTGACGTTAATATGTCGATATCGAATGTATACTTTACAATACGACACGACGTTCATAACATATTTAAGCCAAACTTACATATTAGGTCGGGGAAAAAGTCTTTTCGCATAACGTAGGTATAAACTTATTATAAAATTTTTTTGACTGTACTATTTGTGTCTGGCTGGTTTTGGTAACATTAAAAAGGTTCCATTATAAAGAAAAGAAAAAAATAAAAAAAAGTTGTTTCCCGCTATTTTTCATTTGTCTCCGTAAAAATGAGTGAATCTAATGAAGAAATTCGATACATTTTAAAATTTTATTATAAAAAAGGCAAAAATGCAACTCAAGCAGTGAAAAAAATTTGTGATGTTTATGGACCTGATGCAGTGTCAGTAAGAGTAGCACAAATTTGGTTCAAACGTTTTCAGTCCGGAAATTTTGATGTTAAAGATGCACCTCGCTCTGGTCGCCCTGTTACGAATAAAATGGACGCCATTTTTGAAAGAGTGGAGCAAGATCGGCATATTAGTAGTTACGATGTAGCTGAAGAACTGGGAATTGACCACAAAACAGTTTTGACCCATTTGATGAAAGCTGGTTATACAAAAAAGCTCGATATTTGGGTGCCACACGAGCTCACTCAAAGAAACTTAATGAACCGTGTACTCATTTGCGATTCATTATTGAGACGTAATGAAACCGAGCCGTTTTTGAAGAGATTGATAACTGGCGATGAAAAGTGGATCACGTACGACAAGAACGTGCCGAAAAAGGTCGTGGTCGAAAGTTGGCCAGGCTTCACAGACTGTGGCCAAACCTGGCCTAACACGAAATAAGGTGATGCTGTGTGTATGGTGGGATTGGAAGGGCATTGTTTATTATGAGCTTTTACCGCCCGGCAAAACCATCGATTCTGATCTTTACTGCCAGCAACTGATGAGATTAAAGGAAGCAGTCGAGAGAAAACGGCCGGAATTGATCAACAGGAAGGGTGTGGTCTTTCATCACGATAACGCTAGACCACACACATCTTTAGCCACTCAGCAAAAATTAAGAGAGTTCGACTGGGAGGTCCTAGTGCATCCACCATATAACCCTGACCTTGCGCCTTCAGATTTTCACCTGTTTCGGTCTCTACAGAATTCTTTAGGTTCTGTAAGGTTGACCTCAAGAGAGGACTGCCAAAACTATTTGTCCCGTTTTTTTGATCAGAAGTCCCAAAGTTTCTACAGTAACGGGATAATGTCTCTGCCCACAAAATGGCAGAAAGTTATTCAACAAAACGGTACATATATATTGTAAATAAATGTAAATAAACTTTGAAAAAAATGTCTTGACTTTTCATACAAAAATACGAAAAGACTTTTTCCCCAACCTATTATAAAAAATCTTTGATATTTATATTTTTTAAATAGTATTATAAAAAAGAAAGATTTCTTTGTTTGCATTGAATAGTCTTTGACACTTCTGAACTACTTTAAAAATAAAATCACTAGTATCGAAGTGAAATGAAAGCGCGCCATTAGTGCGTTATATTTGAATATAAATGCAATGGGATGTAAAAAAACTTACTATTGTAAGAAATTCATATATTTTTAATCCCGTACCTAACTTAATTTACAACTGCTAAGGTTGGCTGGTATCTTTTCTACAGATAACTTTGTACTTTTGTTTTTCAATACTTATTTTGTAATGTACATATGTTTTTATGTGCAATAAAGTATTAATTATAAAAATATATTTTTACGGAAAAAATTGCGTAGCCAAAGTAATGGGAAAGTAAGTCAAGACAAGGATTATATTCTAGGATAATATTTTTTATTATATTAATTTTTTTGGTAGGTATATTGTTATAATAGAACGCATTGACCGATAACGGCCACTATAGAAAACAAATCTGTTTGTCGGTCATTTTCTCGAAGACTACAATTATTTTGGTTGCTTGTGTTTGAATCCTAGTAGTGTTCAGCATATTTCTCAAAAACAAATGATAATTGGTGGATTACTTTCTTCTAAAATAGTGTATTTTTTTCTTTAATCAAAGTAATATTTTGTACTTCTGTGTGTGCCTTCTTGAGTATTGGATTGCTTAGGTTTTTGAATTCCTAGTTATTATTGGTCTAAATTGCTGAAACGCTGATTCACATCATCGATAATTAACCGACGTCCTTTCCAATACAAACCTTCAGCCCATTATACAAAAAAGGGAATTACTTATTCACCAAATAAGCAATATTTTGACTTAGAGTAACAGAAATATAGTAAACCTTTTTTTTAATGTGTTTTGTATTGCGTACTAAAATATTTAACATATAAATTATTACAAATAACGGAATATTAAAAAAAAAATTGTGCATGCATTATTTACACGATGGGAAACTTTAAATATCGATACATTTTGGCCACAGCATAGCCAACACTAGTGATAGTGTAGATACAATTTGCCGCACTACGAGCCGGCCGGAAAATTACGAATACAACCTTCGTAGCAACCGTAGCCGACCGTAGGCCTCCCGTAGCCTTGTAGCGGGAACACTTTGTTATGGAGAGTGTATTTTAAGTTTTTACTACTTTAAAGTTGTTTTGTTATTAAAAATTATAAGTGTCGATTAAAAGCAGTTATTGTAAAAGCTCTCCTGCAAAGTAGTGCTTTTAAATTTAAGCAAAGTTTACAAGTACACCAAGCGTGGACAAATTAATTTGGATTTCGATTTACATACAGGTAGATCCTGGGTTTTTAGATTAAATTGACTTTGTTGAAATTTCAACTTTGTTGAAATTGAAATTATATTTACATATACATATGTCTTTTTCGGAATACAGCCACACATGAATTAACGATTTTTAAATTTGAAAGTTTATTAAGTAACACAGTCATAAATACTGTTTAAAAAACATAAGTGTGACTTTGTTGATATTTAACTTTATTGCCATAACTTGAATAATATCGGGGGAGATTGAAATAACCATGTTACATAGAACAATCTCAACACAAGTTAAACTGCAAGAAAGCTGTATTTCTTGTTATTATTTAATATGTATAGCAAAATGGGTTTTATTGTTTAGCTAAGTTGATTATACAGTTGGGTTTGGTTTGGTTGGTTAAATATATATACAGTAACAAAACGTATTCAATATATTAAATAGGAAAAATGTACAAAATATTTTGACAACCGATATAGCGAAGAGGGCAGTATACCTTCACTACAGAGGTCGTGGGTTCGATTCCCACACATGACAAAGCTTTGTGTGCATGAACATGAATATTTGTTCTGGTCTGGGTGTTTTCTATGTATATGAAGTATGTATTTACAAAACGAAAAACGTATTTAAGTATGTTTATCCGTTCTTTAGTATCCATAACACAAGTTCTTAATGATACTTATCTTGAAACTAAATAATTGTAAGACAATATTTATTTATTTTAGAATATTGCTACGCAGAGATTATAAGACATGATATAAACTAGAAATAACATTTTAAACAACACATTTGCCCTACAGTGGGGCAATATGAGTTAATTAATAAAAAAAATGTCTCTTTATTTTAAAAATAGCAGTACTCAATTATTTTGATATTTTTTACAATGAGATTAAGACCGAATAATGAAATAAAACTAACGTTGTTACAGAAACAGTAAGTGGCAGTAATTTAACAGGAGAGCAGCGGCCGGGAGGGAATCAATTAACCGGGAGTCGCCCGTACCTCCGGGACTCCTGGAATAGATGCTAGCACACCCGGGACATTTCTTAAGTAAGTACCTAAATACCTGGCGGTAGTAACAAAGCAGCGATAACCAATATACTTCAAATTCAGATGGTTTCGGGTTCAAATCCAAGTCATGATTTTTAAAGTTATTAGCGGAACTATCGCTCCGTTAGTGGTCCCGGCTTACATGAACATCTGTAGTAGTCTCTTAATTTATATTACAATGCTATATTATCATAATGTTATAAGACGATTTTGTTACTAGAAAAATCAATTCGTGCGCGGTTAAAGGTAGTGGGTTCGATTCCTACCCGGGTTACCACGGACGAGTTGATATTTCTAATAAAAAACTCGTCTTATATCTATAGCAGTCGTTATTAGGAAGTAAGAGCCTCCTAATTTCTTGACAGCTGGCTTAACCATAGAATGATATATGTGGTAGGTATCTTACGACTACCGGCTTCATGGTTCAGTTAAAACTTTGCATCCTGTAATTATTCCATGTATATAAGCGAGAGAAAAAACTAACCTTGACGATTTTCTTGCCCGTTCTTTTACGATCAAGCTCCCGCCCGCAGTGAATGGGCGCGCTAGTTTTTATGTTTTGACCTTCATATGAGCTCTATTGAGCCAAATTTGAATAAATGATTCTGACTTTGATTTATTTATAAAGTACACCAACTGCATCTATATTTTACAATCACAAAAGTAAAGACAACAAATAGTCCTAAACTATATGCCAATTATTGATCAGTGGACAACTAGAATCTATTTCCTAACTTAAACCAAATCAAGTACTACAGTAACTGATCAGTTTTCTTTCCGTTCCCAAGTGGCAACATAAAACAAACGACAACCTCTCATTATGTATGACCGGATGACGGCGTTTTCAATGATCGTGTCTTCAAAACTTTCTCAAATCATTGTGTAAAAGTATTAAGGCTCTCCACTCAGTAATAGTGAAGACGAATAAGTAGGACAACTCAACAATAGTCAAAAACGTAGGACTGACGCGTATAGTTTATTAAATAGCGGCTGGCGGCCTAGCTACGACTGGCGCACCTTTAACAGCTATAAATTTTGTCAGTGTATGCAAACACGCACACGTTTACGTGCGTCACATACGAACCGTGTTCAGTGTGTACGTATCAAGATATCGTACTTATGCATTTCTACTATGACTCGGCCTCTCGGCATCCGGTGAGGAGAGGGGGAGGGTTCAGACACAGGAAGACACATTTTTTTAACAAAAAACCTTGGACTAATTGGATTCATGGTCATTACTTCCTTGTAAGAGCTTCGGAAACAGTACTTGACTTAATCATTATAAAATTATGAATTCAGTTCTTTTCTCTGGAGAATGTTGGTTTTCCATTGACGATGAGGACACTTCAAAGCAAATGAACAACGACAGGTCAAGAGTATATTTAACTATGAATGTGAGAAGGCGGAAATTGAAGAATGAATGTGGATGAAGCTAAAAATTTGTGCTTGAAAGTGTTTGATCTCTGCCTACCGCTTCGGGAACAATATTATTCTTTATATAAGCATGGATAATTTCATTTAACTTGGCTATATGATAACACGTTGGTCAGAAGATAATAATATCAGCCTTATAAAGTCCACTGCTGAACATTGGCTCCCTAATAAATTACATTATTTTGGGGGATATTTAACCATAATCACCAGGCTGGGCAGGCGGGTTGGTGATCACATTTCAATTCAATTCACATTCAACCTTTAAAAAATATCAATATAAACTAACACCCCATTTAGGGGAAGAACCAAAAAGAAGTAAAGAAGAATTGAACGAGAATCCATCCACTGTATAGATTTGACTCATTGACTTTGAGAATGTGTAGTTTAAACAACCCTGTACTTGTAGTCAATAAAAAAATATTCTAATGCATAAAGTAATTCGAAATGTTATCTCCCAGTAGAAGAACCATTTTTCGCCTGTTAACCACAGGTAACTTGATATTGTTATTTTTTCACGGTGAAATCAAAACCAATTTGTTGCAAGTAAGGAGAGCATTGTCGTCTCGGGGTATATTGCATTACAAGCTGTAGTCGTTGAAGATTTAATATATGAAATGTTCGAGCACAATATCCTTCCATATCGTCAATTAAAACCTTGGCCTTGAGCGGTGCATGTCGACTGTTTGTATATTTTATATTTTTGTTGATCTTGGAGTGTTTTATCTTATATAATTATAAATTATTGTAGTATTAAATTATTGAGAACTAACCTAGTACCTAGATAAACCTTATATAGAATTAGAGATACTATTAACCAAATTGTATCATATTTATAGACAATCAAGAAATTATAATTACAATAACAATAACAATTGACGACCGATATGGCGTATAGGTCAGTATACCTGCACTTCACTCCAGAGGTCGTGGGTTCGATTCCCACACAGGACAAATCTTTGTGTACATGAACATGAATATTTGTTCTGCTCTGGGTGTTTTCTATGTATATTAAGTAGGTATTTACAAAAAAAAAATAGTGTTTATGTATGTTTTCCGTTATTTAGTATCCATAACACAAGTTCTTAATGATACTTATCTTGGAACTAAATAATTGGTGTAAGTGTCAAAAATGTTTATTATTTAATAACAAAAATATTTACTTTATGGTATGTAAGTAAGAATACTGCATATTTTTCACTTTTACGATTTATGATTAACAAATTTTACACAATTTGTCGCATAGAAAACGTTATCGTCTTTACTTGTATTATAACTCCGCGGTCGGTTTTTAAGTAGTACAAAGTAGGTACCGTGTTGACAACTATTTGAGAATGATCTATGTATTAGTGTCAAAAGTTCATTGTAGCATACAGATCTCTAGAGAAAATCCGTCGAATGGTAAGAGGTTAGCTCTTCGCCCATCTCATCCTCAGTCGCCATCGACGACACCTTCACGCAAGATAGGGTGGAATCATTATTTGAGGATGCCACCTGCGGAATTCCTCGAAGGTGCCGCCTGACATGTGGCATTTAATAAACCCTAATAGTGTGCCGGTGACTTACCTTTGCCGTGCAGCTGTTGGCGGTTCTCGCTGCCCTTGAGGCTCTCGGCAGTGTGCAGCAGCTCGTCCAGCTGCGGCTTTTTCTGCTCCAGCTCACGAAGGACACCCTGGTGGAAGACACGTGAAGGTTAGACAGGGTTCATAAAGATACTTTTGTTATAATTTAACACTTAATATCAATTTTTGGAGTGGAATAAAGAATTGAGAATAGATAAATATATCGATGGTAGCAATTAACAATGTCGTAAGTGAAAAGTCTTTGCTTTTAACAATATCAAAAGTTATAAGTCGTTACTTTCCACTTACGACATTGTTTGAAGAAACTGCTTTTCACATACGACATTGTTAATTGCTACGGTCGATATATAATATAGTAAACTGAGACATCACAACTTGTCTGTTTTGGCACTTAGTAAAACTTTTTATAAATGTTATAATATTTAATTTTTATAATCATAATATTGATATATATATATAAGATTATTAATTTCCTATTTTTTGACAAAGATCTTTAACCAAATTTAATCCCGTACCTACAATTTATACACAACTTCTAGGATTGGCTGGTAGAGATCTCTTCAAGAGATAAGTCCACCTTTGTACTTTTAGTTTATAAATAGCTTTTGTAATCTATTTATGTTTTATGTGCAATAAAGGATTATTATATAATGTCCTTTAATTCATCGCGTAACTAAGTAACAAGTAACTACACTGCTTTTTACTAAAATTGACCTATTCTGGTTTTTTGCGTTACACGTTATTTAAACAATTCTTTTATGTCTGCAAGAGGCGGAAACACTGAGTGTTGTCGTGAAAGATTTGTTCAACAATTACCTAAAAAACATGGTGGGACGATATTTGTGATGACCAGTCCAGTGTGTATCACCGGGAATTCAAACATGTTTACACCCGAGCTCGGAAAGGTTTAGGGCTGAACAGAATGAGCTAAATTTACCCATGACCCATTTTACCATTTACGAGAGATTGTATAAAAAAATATTTCTACCAGATCTTCGTAAAAATAGGTATTAGAAATAAATATTTCATTCAGGTGTCTAAAGCGTTTCTAGCAATTCGTTTTAGGTCAGACATATACTACATACATACAGACATTTATATAAATTATTTGAGGTTTAGCCGTTTCCAGCACTAAACAGCTTCATAACCAAAGAAAAATTCGTCGCAACCATTCTGATCACTTCACCTAAAACATTTTGCAAATTTTGACCAACAAATTAAAAGAAAACAAAAAACGTCATATTTTTAATTAATAATTGAATTTATATTTGTAAAGGTGACATATTAAAATAATATTTAAAAATCGATTCAGACGTTACTTTGTTACGTAATAACGCGCAACTATAATTTCCTGATAAGTCGAGAAACAATTCAACACGACACGTGTTTCGCCTTTACACAGGGCATCTTCAGGTAAGATATCAAACAGCTTCAGAACAACAAAGTGATACGAGAACTCGTCTCGTTTCAGCGACAATAATAGTTACTAATATAATAAGACGGCATATCCTGTTTTAAGATTGAATTTACATACATACATATATAATGTCACGCCTCTTTCCCGTGGGGGTAGGCAGAGATCACATCCTTCCACTTGCTACGATCTTGGCACACACTTTTAGCTTCATTCACACTCATTAACCTCCTCATACACGCCCGTCGGTTTAGGGTACTTTTGACCTGCCCTTTCTCTAACATTTTTTATATTTGGTCATGGAAGGTCTTACGTGGTCTTCCCCTCCCAACACTTGAATTTAAGGTATTTTTATAGCAATTAGTGTATAATCACACATACAAATATGTTAAAGACAAAAAAAAATATCTGGTGGTATTAAGATAAAACATTAACTGAACATTTGTCTGATAAAAACAACCCTCAACAAAACAGTACTTCGGAAGACCAGGGTCGAGGCATCACTTAACTTGAATGCTCCGTCCGGGCAAGCTAAGTATATACTAAGTAGATTACATTACTAAGTAAGTTATGTAAATATTTCAATATAAATAACTGTTTTTGATGGAAAGGTGATTAGTAGTGTTGGGAGGAGAAGACCACGTGAGACCTTCCATGACCAAATTCAGAAAATTTTGGAATAAGGGCAGGGGCAGAAGTACCCTAAACCGACGGGCGTGTATGAGGAGGTTAATGAGTGTAAATGAAGCTAAAAGTGTGTGCCAAGATCGTAGCAAGTGGAAGGATGTGATCTCTGCCTACCCCTACGGGAAAGAGGCGTGACATTATTATGTATGTATATAACTGTTTTTTTCTCTTCCTTTTTCCTTTAAAATAATTTTATTTAGTACCACGTAAAGTATATAGAATTAAGCATGGTGAACAGAGTAGTGGTAAAGCATTAGTGAGCCCAACGCAAGGAGGTCACCTCTATTTGCGCAGGGCTGCCGCCGGGCGCGGGCGGGGGTGCGGTGTGCGGGGCGAGGGGGGAGGGAGTGGGAGGGGGCAGCGGCGACCCATCCACTAATGTTTACCTTCCGATTCCCTGTATCGCCGGGCCTGACGTAACAACTTTATAGCCAGCCCGCGCCACACGACAACCTGTTTACACCAGTGTACCTCTGGTTGCTTTGTTTACAAAGGACAGTATTGTTTTGATGATCATTAGTGATGTTTTATTTCAGAGTACTGTATTTAGATGGGTGTATGGGGATCCTACCAAGATCTTGGCAGCCCAGACCAGCTTCACCTGTGAGAAGGCGAACATAAGAATTACTGGTGGGCGGCTATAGGCTCGCCACCTATGGAATTGGCGGAGGGTGGGCATATGGTGTGCCTCTGCCTACCCCTTCGGGGAAACAGGCATGACTGTATGTACGTATTTAGATCACGGTGCTGTATTGAAAATTTAATCGATAATCAAGTACTAAAGTCATTTCAGCCTAATGAAGACGCTATATCTTTTTATTTATTTATACTATAAGGCCAAAGCAGGCGCTCCCTGATGGCAAGTGATCACAGCCTTTGGACGCATGCAGCAGTGCTGCATGCGTTAAATACCGTTTCACGCCCCCTTTGAAGACGCCACAGAGGTCAGTATAACTTTACTCGCTCTTAAAGTCGTTACTAACACACAGGAAATAGTTCCGTATCACGAATAATTTGTTCTACTCTAAGTAAGTATTTCTATGTATTTTAAGTACATATTAAAAAAAGAAGTAGTTTTATGGTACCCATGTAACAAGCTCTGTTTAGTTTAGGAATAGTAGCGCCCTGTGAGATATCCAAACATATTTATGAACGCCCTACTGCTGACCTAGTGCCGATGCAAGTGTGTGGCCTTCTGCTCTTATAATTATGTTGATAAATTATAAGTTGAAAACTTGGCATTAAACTTGGTTTAAATAAAAACAAAGACCAACAGCTCAACGATGCTTCATAGATTACTAATCAGGAAACCTCTCGTATCCAAATGCCAGTAATTATGTCATTGATTGATTTGTGTGAATACTGTATAACATTAATAATCGACCTTTACTTCAAGGCTCGATTTATAATATAACCTGAAAATAATAGTGAACACTTTCGACACGTGCACATAACTCAAGTAGATTGTAAAGGGGTCTGTGTAGAGTAAATCCTGTGTAGGGAAGTTACAGTCTAGGATGATAAAAACATAACTCAGCAAGTAATGTTTGATTCGCAGACAAAAGTACTTATAAAATAGATAGTTGATAAGCCGGTAAATCGCTACTATTCAAAAGTAAAGTACACACATTAACCAATAAAACTCAAATGAGTATCGTGAAATATTGTTACACATCACAGTGTAATTGAAATAACACGATATGGAAAATTATTAATTAAATCGTCCGCTATTAATGAAGTGCTCTCACCCTCCGCTCGGTCCCTACATGAAACGTAAACGGTTGATGAAATCAGAATCTTATTTTTAATGATTCTTATCTGATCGTTGATGTGGAAATTTAGAGAAAACTGATTAAAAACAAAATATCCTATCATACATTTGAAATCCCTAAATGATCCGAAATGTTCTGACGATGTTTTAAATATGAAATTGGTTATTTGACATATTATTTCCGAACATAGACTTATTTTTGAATCTTTGTTATCCTTACAAGATCAAATCCAGAAAGTTTTGGAGTAAGGGCAAAGGTACCCGCCGTAACGTAAGCCGACGGGAGTATATGAGAAGGATACTGATTGTGAATGAAACTAAGAGAGTGTGCCAAGATCGTAGCAAGTGGAATAATGCGATCTTAGCATAACCTAAGGTGTGACATTGTGTTTATCCTATTTTAAATTCCCAGAATAACAGTTAGTGAAAGCTAGTGTCAGAGCTGCTAGCTGATAGCTTTGTTTTTCGACTGATTTTTGTCACCTTCTATCGTACTATTCGTTCTGTTTCTGATCTATTGCTTCTTTTATATTTTAAGAGCGTGATACTATTTATAATGAGTCGGCAAGCGTCCATAAGCTTCACCATGTGATGTAAAAAAAAAAAACAAAATCTACTATAGAAATTTATATAGTGATTTTAAAACGTTTACCGCGACCTGAGTGCTTCAGTGACCTATATTTCCGAATCAATTCTCAGATGTGATGTAGCAAGCAAACAAGTCTCCAGCTGTGATTGGCTTCAAGATAAACATTGGCCTTAACTTGTATTTGATTGTACTTCATCTTTATATAACTCACGTTATCCTGCCTCTTGATTGTGCATTTAATATTAGGGTTGAATACCAATCTCCTGATCAATGAAGTTGTGTATTGAAGTTATGTACTTGCATAATAGGGAAATGTGACTGACTGACCTATAAAGTTATAATTGAAGCCAAATTGTTAACATATGACATACAGAGGGCTACTAAGCATAAGCATCCACTCAGAAAGAACACTGTCTCCGAAAAAGAAAAAATTAAGTCACGGTCAAAGATTGTTGTATTTAGATCGAACTTCTGTCTGTCTCTTGAGAAAATTGAAGTGCCTTTATATGGTTTTGGCTGTCTGTTACATCGGAGTTGTTTTTGGCCATAATTATCGGTTTGGGGTGCTTTGTTTTTTCCTGTAAATATTATTAGCTATATGCAGTGTCAACGTTTTATACTTATAAAAACCGGCATTCATTTTACTAGCTCAAACTTATGTTTGAGATCTAAACTAAACTTAAATGCCTGATTTTGATCGTTTAATCAATGAATGTCCTTACATATAAATATGTAATAAATCTAGAGAGCTTCAAGCCTATATTGCCAAGTCCGTATTAACCAACTTAATGTATACTGAAACTAAACTAGCTTTAATAATTTGGGAGAGTTATAGATTGGTATTATATTGCTCTTTTTTCTTTTCATAACCTATTTATTTACTATTTAAAAGCCAACAAAGCAAATCACCACAAACCCAAAACAATAACAGCCTAGGTAACTAACCAAATTTTAAAAAGAAACGATTTTGAGAGGCTTCAAGAAGCCGCCAAGAAATACAAAAGAGCACAAAGGAACCGAATGAACCTACAGCGCCGAATATCCATTATTGTAACAAAACAATACACCCCGCCTTCAATACATTCGCAGAAATTTCTGAACAACTATGAAAAACTTATAGGTATAAATAATTTCGTGAAGAACCCTCGCAGTTCAGTGTCTTACAAAATCGAGCAGCTCTCATATAAAAGGATGATCGTAAAGCAAGCTTTGTCCGCGTGTAATATGACAAGCTCGGATATATTTCATTCCCTCTCGAGCCCCGAATGTGGGACGGTATTATCGATAATTTGGCGGACTGGCCGTATGTCATCTGTGCCAAAAATGTGACGTCGGACATGACAATACTTGTAGGTATACATTGTATATTTTGAACGAGGCCTGCTGAATTGATTAAGGGTTTTTGGGATTATATGAGAGGCCTTAATTGTGAATTATGCGCCTGATATTAATCGATGATTCCTTAACTATAACGTAATGCAATATGCTCTGTAAATTTAAGAGAACGCCTTTGATAATTGCAAAACACGAAAACAACGAAAATTTTGATTCACTGTTTTTTATAGATAATTGTAATAATTTTTTGTAACTCAGATCCTAGCAATTTTAAAAAACAATCTTTGTATCTATATATGTAGTACTAGTGATAAACTTTTGCCATAAGTAAAACCTGTTCCGATGTTAAAGTTAGAAATCAAATGGAGAGTGATGTATGAATTATGATACTTTTAATTACTTAAATATAACAGGAAGCAAAACAGAAATAGATGTCCTCCACTTTTTCATTTAGATGTCAAATCGACCATATTACCTTTCTGTTGTGTACAAACCTACAAATGTATGATCAGTCTAACCATTAAATTAAATATCATATAAAATAAGTGTAACACATAAATGAGAAGTAAGTAGCGTGGCCATTGCTGACCGCCCGAGAACTATTAATAGATATTGGATTTATACTGTCTAGACATTATTGTTATTCGACCTCTCGCGATAAATGATAGCCATATTATTCATCGGACAACGTGCTTCAACAACTTAAACCTAATTGTGTCTAGAACTACGAAAAGTTAAAGCTATTGTATAATTCGTCGACAGGTCATTATACTGGACGATGATAGGCATGGGCGTTTCATAAAATGCCGCTTTTACACTCACCAAGTCTCGATAAATTTTGTCAAAAGTAATGTACCACTTTATGGACCTCTCTCAACTTTGCTTACCATAAGCAGGATGTGCATTATGTTAGGTCACATAAAAAATAAAAGATAGCCCGACTAGAATGCTAATTTCACGCCTATCAATTAAAATTATATAGCGTGTATCAAAAATTATATTTCCAATGTATAATATTCACTAGTTTATTTTCCGCTACTTTATTTACCATATTAAAAACGATAAGACTAATTTAAAGGTCAGACTTTGACAGGTAACAAACATGGCCGTTTTGATAAATAATTTTGAACTAGATTACTAATTTGAAATGATGTTATTTAAACAAAGCAAGATAGAGTTAGAAGCCAAGATTTACTATTAAACTCGGATAACAAGGATGGAAGTGCAATGTAATCTCCAAAAGATGTAGGACGAGACCAAATGGCCAGTTGTGGGTTCAAACCAAACAAACGTTCCCGAGATCGTTTCATCTGCGAGGTGTTTGCTCACCATCCGAAATCGCTAATGCTCTTATATAAGTCAAGCATTGATATACCTACTATTTGTAGAACTATTATCTTAGGAATCCTCAATTATAATCTAACAAACTTGACTTGATAAAATAAGAGTTTCAACATCATAATACTATCCTACCATTATCCCGGTTGCCCTAGACTGAAGCTTAAGGTCCAGGGTCCGCTTACTGGTTTAGCCAGATTTGGCTGAATTTCAGTTATTACATGGAGCGACTGCCGTCTGACCTCCACAACTCATAGGGAAACATCATTATATGGTTAAACCAGCTGCTAGTATGTTAGAAGGCACTGACTTCCTAATATCGACTGCCATAGATGTTCATGACAGCCGGAACCAACGTCTTAATGTGCTTTCCGACTAACTTCGATAAGTCATAGGGTTTGATCCCGAGACCCTCTGAATTTGAAGGTGATAAGTCTCACCACTGGGCTATTGCTGCTATCCCACTGGAATGCTATCCTATCGTATCTGCTGTCGATTTCAAAATCATTAGCCAATTTTGTACACTGCTGTGCATAGGCCTCTAAAGTTACACGAAAATGAACTCCCAATTCCTTGCGGGACTGTTCGAAAGGGTTACCGCGGCCTCGGTACGTAGTAGGCTCAATAGAAGGAACATGGATGGTTTTTAGTCAGTAGAAGTCTGACACACCCTCCCGCTCCACCCACAGCGGGAGAAGGTCATTTGATGATTTGCCATCCAAAAAAAAAATGGCACTTCACGAAGCTTCATAGTCAGCTTTTGCCACTAACCGCTACCAGGCAACCAACACTATGCTTATTGTTATTTTGTTTTTTTTCTGACACTTACACCAATTATTTAGTTCCAAGTTAAGTATCTTTAAGAACTTGTGTTATGAATACTAAATAACGGAAAAACATACATAAATACTTTTTTTTTTGTAAATACATACTGTCTTAATGGGTACGTATCATAATATATAATTTCATAATACATATGGGTGGAATGTATAAAGTTAAAATACCGAAAATCAAAATGCATAATGCATCAAAATATATAAAATTATTTGACATAAGTTAAAAATTTCTAAGTTTGAATGCCATAATGGTCGAAATATATAACAAACACAATTCATAATGGTTCCTAGGGCTACGTTTTATAATATATATTTTCAAAATACGTACGGTTGGAATATATGAAGTTAAAATACCGAAAATCAAAATTTTTTCAGGGCCGCATATGTGTCATGGTCATAATTGAAAACAATTATGTACAGTTTCATAAACATAACATAATGAAAATGTACTTACGTACGCAGCTTAATTTACTGATGATTAGGTTTTTTTTTTCTCCTCTCATGCTACTCTTTTATGTTTGCGCAGTTTCGGGGATAATTTCAGAAAGTTGAAAGAAAAAAAAAAAATAACCTCGAACCTAACGTTTAAACTATAAATTATATTATTATTATTTACTTACTTACTTACTTCCCTTTTTGGGTTAGGTTGAGGTTATTTTTTTTTTCTTACCATTAAAAAGTACTTCTGCAAGAAAGGTCATTAACTTCTTCGTACTTAATAAAATCACCCTTTTGTCAGATCCGAAAATTTTGTCTTTAATAACAAAATTATTTCCGCCCACCAACATAGTGGCATCTTGACTATTATAATTTTTGATTTTATATATTTTGAACTTATACATTGTAAACTTATAGATTTTAAACTTATGCATTATGATATTTATATATAACGTAAGTTATGCATATTGATGATTATTTCTTCTGACTATTATATTTTTTTATTTTATATATTTTGAACTTACACATTGTAAACTTATAGATTTTAAACTTATGCATTATGATACGTACCCGTCTTAATATACATAGGAAAACATCCAGACTAGAACCAATACTAATATTTATACACACAAAGATTGTCCTGTGTGGGAATCGAACCCACGACCTCTGGAGCCACCACGCCATATCGGTTGTAAATATTGTATGACATATAGGTTAAAACAATGTCCTAACAAATTATTCAACTAGTTACAGTGCAGGATTAATTACTATAAACGTACTCCTCGAGCCGTAGTCTTTAGTCGAAAACTCGTCTATTCCATCGGTCCTACGACACGTAGCATCTAATATACATGAGATAGCATCATTTAGCATGAGATGAATATATCATGTATGTCGTTACTATTTTAAGCCTTTGAACGGTACGATTCATAAAAAATTACCTCACCTGCAAGTGGTGCACCTATCGATCAACGGACGATCAGAGATATGTTTAAAGTAACTAACATATTAACGGTTGCATCACAGTATATATTCGATAATATACATATAATAAAAGTTCAAAAGTACATAATTTTAATACTAGGAATAGAAATAAGCTCTCTCTGACAAATTGTCGACTTCACAAAACAAAAAAAAATATTTTTCCTCAAAAAAGTAATGTGAGCTCTAATAACTACCAGTTCTGGGAGCAGAAATAACAGTTTGGAGACTGGAAACTATCAACGTCCCGCTAAGTTAGGACTCGCAGCTCATCTAAATAGAAATGCTGCACTCATTTCAGCTCACAAAAGCCTGTCGGGTTCGTTAGCGAGTCGCGCCGACGGCTCAATTATAGAATGACCTCTATTCAGAGCTTGATTTAACGTCAGACGTAATATCCTAGCAATGAGCAAGGTTCTCAAGTCCTGGACCTAATACTGAGCGCCATGAGAGAGCAAGCCCACGAAATCTGGACTATTATTAAAATTTTAATATCGTTTTAGATTGTTTAAAGGCTTACAGGAATAGGAATCGTATTTTTATTGGTATATGAAATTTTATTATATAAAACGTCAATATGACTAAGTCAGAACAATTGATTTCAACACATGAAATCAAACCGAAATAAGATAATTGTAAAAAAAATTGTGACGAGTGATGAAATATCAGCCCAAATAGGGGTAAAGAAAAAGTCTATTCATATAATTAACTTTAAAGAACAAACGGGATTTTCCACAAACGTAGTGACCTTTCCAATCATAAACCTAATGGGAGAGGCCAATATGTTTTTATGCTTAAAATCACAAACAAATTTGAAAAAGAACTTACTCAAAAATGTTTAAAATAATGACATTACTTAGTACTTAAAATTATTAATAACATTTAAAGTCAGTGCCATCTAACAAGTTTGTAAAACTTTGAATCTCTGGAAGACTTAATAGACCACCTCGGGAATTGCTCTTTCCAATAAAAGAAATCATTTTTCGATTCGGGTCAACTGTCTTTTAATAATCGTGGAGCATAAATTTATCAGTTCCTGACAAAAACCACACCTTTATTAAGTATAATAAAACAAAGCCTTAATAAAGTAATATGACACACATCTCTCATTTATTTTACGATAATAATATTCATGGTGGCATCTGCATAATTGTTGAAACCTCTCAAACAACTTCAATTTTGAGCAACGTGTTACATCACAACTTGTTAAATATAACATCGTATTTATTCTCGAGGAAGCCCAAATTTGCGTTCAGAGAGCATGAGCGAGGGAAACTTTTCAATAAACTTTTGGAAATCTAAAAGTCATTAGAAGTATGTTTCGTTTCCAGAAATTTCAACAAAAGATTGATAGAAGTTTCCGTTTGTGAGCAAGTGGAAGTGGCATCGGAACTTTCCACAGTTCCGCTTAAAAAGTTGCTACAGATTAATAGAGATTTGGTGACTTTGTGTTTATCTTAGGAATTGTGAAACATAATTATGGAATAATTTAAAGTTGTAAATCCAAAGAAGTTGAGAGTCGTGTGACTAGATAAAAACATCACATTAAAGAACTTCTAAAGACATAAAACCCTGATTCAAGTTAAATTCAAAAAGCGCGCGGTAATATTAAATTAGTCCGGCTTTTAATAGAATTTTGTTTATATCTCTCTTTTAATAAAGTGGTGAAAAATCTAATTCCTGTTCTTCAAATATTTATGATTAAATTGAACGATTTCCTAACTCCAAGCAAAAACATAAATTTGTTTCATCAAACAAAAGCCAAAGTAAATAAGTAAAATTTAAATTCTTATCTACAAAATGTAACGAAATCATCAACGGAAAATCAATTAGCATATAAAGTGAGACACGTCCGCCCTCGTTGGCAGCTAGCGCGCGTCTGCCGACTCGCGCCGGCCGGCTGGCGGCACGTCACGTCGCCACACCTCTCGCCCCACCCTTATTGATCCCCTCACCCCCGCTCGCTGCGTAACACTAACCAACAGAACCTGACCTCCCCCACCTGACGTTTCCAGTACAATCACAGACAGTTGTGAATAATCAATTCGGAAATTGAGAGATCAATTTAATTTGGTTTACATCTACAACTCCGGTAGTGAGAAGTCTTGCAACTTTTATAGTAGACACTCCAGTGTAGCCGTATAATTAGATAAATCGAGTTTAATGCAACAACTTCGTGGTGATGCTTGACACGGCTACTATTTTTCCAGGATAGAAATATAAAAAGAATTCTAACAGAGCCGTCGCTCTCAATATTATGATGGATTCTAGACGCTTATTACACGTACGAAAGTAACAAAAATTTTTTTTATAACATTTCCTCATATCATCATATCCAAGCATTATCCGGTCGCCAAAGACTTGAGCAACAGGGTCTGCTCACTGGTCTAACCAGGGTTTGGCTGAATTTCAGCTATTAAATAGAGCGACTACCGTCTGACCACCGTAACCCAGAGAGACACATCATTCTATGGTTAAACCAGCTGTCAAAATATTAGAAGGCACTCGACTTCCTTATAACGACTGCCATAGATGTTCATAACAGCCGGGACCAACGGCTTAACGTGCTTTCCGAAGCACGGAGCAAGCGATAACCACTCATATAACTTTGAAAAGTCATAGACCATTGAAGAATCTCTGAATTAGTCTACTTGTCCCGCCGCTATTGCAGTAGTTACATATAATAATTATTTACAGTCTCACCAATTGTTTAATTTTAAGATAGCTATCAATAAGAACTGGTTTTATGGATACTAAATAACGGATATATATACATTTTTACTTTCTTTATATTAATTATATTTGTTTTTATGTCAGTTATGTATATTTTTATATCATTTATTGGTCAGATAGTATTACTAAGCCTAATGCACTACTCTCTTAAGTGGCAAAACTGTGGCAAAAAAGAATTGCTACATATAACGTGGGAGCAATAAATATTATTGACGAAATATGAGTGTGTAATCTTGCACTATACCGGTTGTGCTGTATCATGATGATGCAAGTAAGTAATACGCGTCTGCCTCGTTCGGCGGCACGCGACAGAATGAACTAACCTAGCGCTTGAGTGTACTACTACGTGTAGTAAGTAACTCTCTACTACACAGAACTACCGAACACATGGCTTGCCGGCAGCGTTGCCTAGCAACCGGCCACCCCATCCCACAAGACCACCCTAAGCGAGGGGTGGGTTTAGTGGTGCGATAGTGTCGATTGGGTTTCTATCGATGGTTACTGTTATCGATGAATGTTATTTTTTAGTTAAGAATATAGATTCTTGATTTTATAAATTGACTATAATATTATTATTTTATATTATAATTTATTATTTTATACGGAACGAATGGCTCAATAATTAACTTTCCTATTAAGTAAATGTAGTAAAATGTAGGAAATGAGAAGTAATTTACAACGACAATCTGGATAAGTATCAAGGCAAAATGGAGAGCATAATCATTGATAATGCATGCTAATTGAAATAATTCTTGTAAGAAATAAGGGGGTCTATGACTCGCTGCCGGAGATAATTAAAGAAAAAGGTATTACTCGATTACAATAATTCTTTTGATTTGTAGTTTTCTTGTAAGGTTTAACGACATAATGCTAATATTTAGATTAAATATCAATCAAGTAAGAAATAGGGATCACAATTACCAATTTTTTTCATTTAGTATTAACGTTACGAACGTTAGATATATATAAAGGGTAAAGATAACAGTGGTATTTAGTTTTTGTATCATCATTTTAACCAATGTAGAACTAATATCAATTTAAAAAAGCTACATTGATATCTCATTCTTATTCCTTCTTCGTTAAAAAAAATCAGGGTTGTACAAGCCAAGAATTTTTTCATCGACTCTTTCCCATCATTACTTTGGACGCATGCGCGCAGGACAATCCACGTGGTCCTATAAAAGCGAAAACACAGGCTTATACCGCCAGTGTTTGCTCGGGTAGCGAGGCGAAAGGATGTCGATCAACGGTTCCATTGTATTTTATAATTATTATTGGCATTTTACAGGTCTTAGGGCTGTTTCGCAATGTCAAAGTAAGTTCAGAGCTCGGTAAACGTAGTATAGGACGCCATCCAGCTAGGTACAGAGACGACTTATGCAAAATTTGAGGGTGCGGTTGAAGAGCTGAAGGGGCTCAATAACGTGCCATTGGGCCCCTTCAGCTCTTCAGCTGGCTCATGTGCAGCAATGGTCGGCGCTAGGCTGATGATGATAGATAGCCCATAATAAAACTGTATTCTCAACTTTTCGGTATCTCTTAATCAAACATTGTAAAACAAAACTGTAGAAATATTATGATGCTGTTCTGGGTTAAGGTACCAATAATCTTAACACAAGACAGCATTATAACAATTATATAATAACAGTGGTACCTACCTGTTTTAAAAATAAATTTATGCTTTGTCTTAATTTCATAATTGTAAACACGATTTTATCCAAATATGCTTTCGAAGTTCTTTTGACATTAAGGCTGATATACAGAGTCAATGATTACTTGTCAGATAAACAACAAGCTGTTGTTTAACATTTGTATCTTGTATTTGTGTAAATTAGAATAAAAAGTTACCAGATCATTGTTGTGACCATCTCCTATTGTACAAATTCAGCTCAGTTTCACATTACAAACTTAGTTGACTGTGATGGAAGGTTCACTTTATTGGTTACGGCTTCTTGGGACCCTTTCAATATTTTCAAATATTCACTGTGTGAGTTCTGTATTGTTATATTTCATTGATAATATAAAAGAGCATAGCCTGTGAGTTTCTTGTCAGTTCTTCTTACAGAGACGTGGCTCGGAACTGGCACTTAGATTCACTTACACTTAATTTTTATTTTTTTGCATTGAAAGTGAATCTAAGCTTTGTGATTTCGTAGTAATATTTTGTTTATTTTTTCATTTACTTTTTTTTTAACGTTTTTAAGTGCTATGTAATAGTTTATGAAATAAAGAACTTTTACTTTTCTTTTTTTTGCATTAGTGGCTATCTTTGTACATTTTAACAATATTGCTAACTTAATTAAAAAAATATTACTTATACGGAGTGTACATGACGCGATCCTAGTAATTCTTTACGCTATTCGTTTGATCGTTTTTAACTTATTTAATAGATTGTTTTTGAGAACTAAAAATAGTTTTAGGAACTCCATTTATTACGTTATGAGAAATAAACAACTATACTAAAAATGATAATTAACTACTGAGGAATTGTACCTACATTGTATACATCCAAATTTTTTTTTTTTAATTTTGAATTCACATATTCAGACATTGAATAGTTTACACTCATAATAGTTTGCCCAATGAGTTAAGATACCAATATTCTTAAAGTAACTCTATCAGGGTATATGTGTATTCTATAATAACCTTTCGCACTAAAACAACTGAATCTACTTAAATGAAATTTGGTTTCAGATAGTTTGAGAGGACACAGAGCATAGTTCTCTGTTATTAAGAAATTATATTAAGATACGAATTCACAATTATGGGATATAAAAAGTGGTAATTATAAAGTATGGTGCCGGCCTAGAGTAGTACCACCCCCTCTCAACTCACGGGAGGACGTAAAAGTCGACAAAAGAAATCCTACCTGATGGCAGCAGTGTACTCCTGCGTAGGTACTGGCTTGAAATGCGATTACTAACCCGCCAGAGCAGTGTGGTGATTATGAGCAAATACCGCTAATAGACCTATTAGAGGGGCCATTGTTCAGCAGTGGACTTTATAAGGCTGATATGATAAATTATTTAGTTAGTAAGAAGTAAGAAGCTAATCTATTCGAAAGCGAAAGGTCGCGCTCACCCGTTTACTAGTCCTAATCATGCATTTTTTTGAATAGTATCCTACATATGAAAGTGAAACAGGCGAAAATTTTAACACATCAATTTCTTTAATTACAGCAATTTCATTTGGTATTCAGGTTATAGGCATTGAGGCCTTTACCATAACTTGACATGGACCACATATTAATCATATATATATATCAATATCAATTTTAACCAGTACGCGGGTTTCGATTCCCACACAGGACAAATCTTTGTTTCTATGAACATAAATATTTGTTCTGGGTGTTTTCCTATGTATATTGAGTCAGTAGTATATTTACATTTATCCATTAGTTAGTATTCATTACACAAATTTATTTTTGATTCTTATTTTGAAATTATATAATTTTTGTGTGAGCCCATGCCAACCTCACCTGCTAGTGGTGCACCTGCCGATCTACAGACGAGGCTTTGGCGAACATAAAAGTGCCCGGTAAGCGGCAATAGGCTCGCAACCTATTACGTGGGACAAACTATATCATTGGAGAAATGTGGGCGTATAATATGCCTCTGCCTACCCCTTCGGGGAAACAGGCGTGAATGTATGTATGTATATATATTTTGTAATTGTTAGTAAATATTTATTTATTTTTTACAATAGAAGCTCGTCTGTCCACTGATGCGATCGGGCCTCGGGGTGACCGGCCACCCCATATCGCTGGACAAAGGGATATTTTTAGCCCACTTCACACCTTTGTAGGTAGCCGAGGCTGAAGGTCAGCACACGGCCCATGTTACTTTTGTCAGTAGGTACCAGTAGGCATCATTACGTTAAAAGATTACTTTGTTATTTCACATAAAAATAAATAAATAAATATTTTTTTACAATCACACCAATTATTTTTCTCCAAGATAAGTGTCATTAAGAACTTGTGTCATGGACACTAAATAACGGTTAAAAATATACTTATAAAAATTTTATTGGCTACCAAAATCTTAGGAGCCCAAGCCTCTCCTGCAAGTGGTGCACCTGCCGATCAACAGACGAGGCTCTGGCAATCACAAATGTAATAAGCTCGCCACCTATCATGTGGGACCAACATTATAACTGGCGAAGTGTAGGCGTTTAATATGATATGAAAACAGGCGTTATATTTAGATTGCGACACATAGGAACAACTAGTGTATAGGGTTCCTGTCAAGATCTTAGGAGCCCAATCCAACCTCACCTGTAAGAATTCACGGCCACACAAACGGTCACCCATCCAAGGACTGATCACTGTTTTACTTCGGTGATCGTTACCGACCACCTAGCACCGCGGAGCTACGAGCACTTCACACACCTTACTACCTTATCCAAAATCTTTGCTCACACCCCTGCCCGTAGGGGGGTGTGGGGGTCCCATTCTGAGGTGATGATTATTAATTGAATGGGCCGGGAGGTACGACGCGGGCCGAATACCAACACAAAGGGCCTGAGCGCCGGTTTGTGGAGGCGCGTTGGGACGTCAATTTTTATTGCGGGCTGCTGTAGGCAGGTACCACGTGTGTGCTGACTCAGTTTATTTTCATTTTGATGTTAAACACTGATTGGAAAACACAAAAAGGTCGCACTCTAACATACTCGCGAACTTTATGAACGAAAAATAATGAATTTGAATGAATGAATGAATTTTTGGCGAGTAGGTCAGTATAACCGTACCACGTTCATTAGAGTCTGGGTTCGATTCCCTCACTAGACAAAGACTTCAGGTCTGTGATTTGTAGGGATAAACACAAATATTTGTCTTGTTCCGGCTTTTTTCTTAGTCTGTTTGTGTGTAAAAAGAATTATGAATTAAATGTACAGCTGTTGTTATAAACATTCTATTTATTTATGCATAAAATAGTAAAGTTTTTTTTGGTAAATTCAATTGAAGAGCAATTAAGGGAAATGGGAACTGGTCGAGTGTTTATGTGAGCGAAGAATTAGTCACCCTTCACTTTTTGATACGTTTTATTTAGAGACCTCTGTGCTCAAAATTCAACTTTGCTACAACATAATTATACATTATAAATTATTATAGCAAGCAAAAAGAAAAGAATAACTCACAGCCACACCTAATATTTTGTTATGCGACACCATACACAAATACATAATATTACGCCTGTTCCCCGAAGGGGTAAGCAGAAGCATATTATACGCCCTAACTTCGCCAATTATATTGTTGGTCCCGCGTAATTGATGGCGGACCTATTGCCGCTTTACCATTTGCGACATCATTTTATCAGTATTATATTATAGTATAATCCATGTATCTAATGTTAAAAATAATATAATATAATAATAATAATAACATTTTCCGCGCACCCAAAGCTTCATAAGAATTAACCAAATCTAAGTTTTGTGATTTCAGTGTAGCTATATTTCGTGTTTTGATTTCGAAGAAAAATGTTGAAGTTGACCCCGGGGACATTTCGCACTAAGATTATGTGTGCTTTTTAGATATGCAAAACAAGTAGTATGTCCTTAATAATAATAATAATAAGATTTATTTCTCTCAAAAAGGTACAATAGGTATCTTATGAACTATTACAATTACAATGGCATAAGTCGTCCCTTAGTGAGAACTGGAGTCTGTACTAGGTACAGGACCTGTGTTACAAATCTCCACTAATATAAATATTCACTATGTTTGTTATTGTATATTCGTTAATAGCGACATGTCGTGTTAGGAATCCGATTAATACCCATTGTCTTGCGACTTGGTTTCGGATACCCTTTAATTCAATATCTTTGTTAACGTGAAACTTCTAACCACCAAGCTCTCCGCCTGGGGGATTAATCTACTCTCGGTAATATAGGCCTAAATGCTGAACGTATAGGGAAGATATTTGCGTGTTAATATTTGGAGATTTGGTCGCTTTGTCGGAATTATCGGGTAATCAGTGTGTTGTTAATATCCGGTGTAACGGCTGGGAGCGGAGTTTCAAATGTAACTATGTTAGGTATTATATTAGGCTACTTTCTATAAAAACTAATATTATTGGCATGACGTAGAAACATACTCAATAAGAAAAATTGGTTGTCTGTAAAGTCGGTTTACTGACGATAGTTGAACGTGACAACGTCTTAAGAAAATGCTGATGGATTGGTAGCATTTTTCAAAAGAAAATTTTTATTTCATTTGTTTAATAAAGCAGCAGCCGCATCGCTCACTCAAGTAGGAGAGAGACGGATGTCGAACGCTGCCAAACGCAAAGACCGATTGTGCTTCTTTGTCGCTCGTTCCGCGCTCTCGCTTGCACTTCAAGCCTTACATGGAACGCCTCAGAGCGAGGTAACGCCGCATGAATCATGTTTTTTCGTGCGTGCAGCCGGCTCTATCGTATTATAAGACGTTGTCACGTCAAAAAATACTATTAGAATTTGCTATAACCATAAGCAAAACTAACTAGCTTTTTCGCTTGTAAAATTCTAGCAGCTTTAACTCGACTCATACCTTCGTCTGCCAACTTGCACGGGTTTGAGTAGCGGAGTACAACCTTTTATCTTGATAAAATAATGACGAACAGACCAAACCTCTGTATGGTGCTGTGGTACGGTTAATGATAATCAATAAACTAGCCAGCAGTGCTAGATATAGTACCACTAAATGGTATCGCTATTTGATGACGAATTGATATTTGATGGGTTAGGATGGCAAACAAACTTTAATAAGATATACACGATGATAAAAGAGTTAATTAAAAGACATACATTGTATTGTTAGCCCCTTGTGGTAAGTTTAAACGAGTTGTAATAGATATGTGAGGAGCGGCGATAGCCCAGTGGTAAGACCCCTTGCCTTTAAATTCTGAGAGTCTCGGGTTCCAACCCTGGTGGCTGGCGCACCTATGACTTTTCGAACGAAGACTTTTTTTATGTAGTTATGTGGGTAGTTATCGCTTGCTCCGTGCCTCGGAAAGCACGTTAAGCCGTTGGTCCCGGCCTATGGCAGTCGTTATTACGAAGTCAGTGCCTTCTAACAGACTGACAGCTAGGAGACGGAACTTGCCGGGTTTCTTGCCAACTTCTTCTCCAAGCAAGCTCCCGCTCTACTGAAGTGACGCTCCTAGACTTAAGTGGCGTTCACAAGTGCTTCGGAATGAAGCCATGCTTTAATAACGGCCCTTAGTTGAATAGAGTGCGTGATGGTGGCCCTACCTTCTGCTTGTCGAGCTGGTTGAGGATGTCGTCGACGTCGCCCACGGCGACCGCCTGCGCGCGCAGCATGTCCGTCTCCACCGACACGAAGTCGTGAATCTAGGAAACAAACACACTCTGTAAAACACTACATACAGACAGACAAACAGACAGACAGACAGACATGATGACTAAAAAAAAAAATTACTATTTTTTTATAAACATAAGTGAGTTTTACATATTTATAATATATGTAATAGATATGTGAATCAATTATTTGTTATAGTGACCAATGAAGTACTTATTTTCATAGTGTTTCCCAGTCAATCTCTTCAATAAATCATGCTCACTTAAATGTTTCTGCGGTGGTGGCGTCATGTGTCGGGTCGTCACGTTTCCTAAAATATGGTTGAGCGAAACGATGGCTGGTTTATGCGTCATACTCGTGAACGGGTGCCGCCAGTGGGGACTGGTCTGCTCATTTCTAATATTGTTATCCTTAATTATTTTCATCTTGCTAAGGAGATTTTGTAAAACTGCGAAACACAGGTTTTTTTTTTTCGTACACTATTGGTTTTAATTTAAGTAAACTAACTTGACGGTTTTCTTGCTCGTACTTTTACGATCAAGCTCCCGCACGCCGTGAATGGTCGCGTTTAATTTTAAGTTTGGCCTTCATAAGAGCTCTATCGAACCAAACTTGAACAAATGATTTTGATTTTTGACTAATATACAACATATTAACTTTCTTTGTACAGTCTTAGTAAATAATTTATTTATCGATATTACAGTTATTGTCCACGAAAGGCGATAGAACTTTAACTATAAAAAATATACAAAAGTTCACCTTATCCCTAAAGGAATTTCTTCCACGCTGAGGAAGAAAATAAAGGTCGTGCATATAACAATTTACCAACAAAAAATGGTTGCCTGTAAAGTCGTTTTTACGGGCGAAGATTTTACGTGACAACGTCTTTTTCTCGGTAGAATATTTATTGATATGAATATAATTAAATTGCACAATAGGAACAAGGAATTGAATGAAAATAAGAATTGCACAAATTTTAACTATAGAAATATATTTTGTTTACTAAAACATTGTACACTAGTGCTGCGCGCGCGGCAGACCGATCATAGTTGAGTGGGAGAGAGACGCAAGGCATTCGCCGGGCCTCTCTCTCGTTCGGTGACTCATCGTAACGTTACCGAGCGTTACACTTTTTCATAAGTGACTCCCAGCCGCAACCTAATTTAAGACGTTGTCACGTCAAAAATATGACATGTCTACACTAATGTAATTTCTTTACATAGTTATTTGAAGCCTAATGTTGCGCCGCACCGCAATGCTTTCCCCATGTCCACGCACGGGCTGTTTCCGCCAGTTGGTGCGATATTATTGCCACACTAGCACAACACCCTGTGGCTTGGCCTATCTAGATAATGCTTACAATAATCTTTATAATTTATAATTTATTTATTTCAATAACTTAAAACATATTCGACATTTTATTTGAAACTTCCCTTTAAGCATAGAGATGCTTGTGTTGGGAAACTTCACTCTCCCATAACATAAGATTTTTAAGCTACTGAACACAAACCAAAGAAAATAAAAAGTGAAATATATATGATAACTAAGTAATAATAATAATTAACAAATAACCTAAAAAAAAAAAAAAATTTTAAAGCAATAAGAGAGCAATATCAGTACTAAGTAGTGGTGTATATGGATCCTGCCAAGATCTTGGAAGCCCAAGCCAACCACACCTGAAATGGTGCAACAGCCGATAGACGAGGCTCTGGCGAACATGAAAGTTCCCGGTAAGAGACGTGAATGAATGAGTGGTTGACATGCTTTGAAAAAGTGTCTCGTTAATGCACATTCCGCCTTCCTCCTTCTTATTGTTATAGCGTATCCTCTCCATTACTAGATATTAACTTATCGAGCTACTAGCGAGTGGTTATCGGATTATTTTTTATTATGTAATGTGTGACGATTCTAACAAAAGGTTAACTTTGACCTTCATAAGAGCTTTATTGAGCCAAACTTGATAAATGATTTTGAATTTCACTTGTTGGTAACTGAAAATATTTTCCATATTCATTACATACATGTCATTACACCTGGCTACTGATGGATGGCATAGATCATTCCATTCATTCCATAGATCACCTTTTATAACATATTTACGAATAACTGAGATGAACCAATGCACTCATTATATGTCTTATTAATGAAACTGATGCCAAACACATGTGTTATTATATACTTTTATATCGTAGACCTATGGTGTGATGTGCCTTCCGAAGCATGGAGGCACTGGATTTCACTTGCCACATGTTTATTCCAAGACAAATTGAAACCACTTAGTAACAAGTAACTTAGTAACAGTAAGTGAGCTAACAGAAAAGTTTAATAAACTTTAATATCTCATAGGACAAATTCGCGGGCAACACTCTATTAGATAAAAAGAAAGATTATTCCAGTCTAAACTGGTTTAAACAAACAACAGATCCTGTCGAGACCTGCATTAGATAGAAGCGTATTCCCCCCAGGCGTCCTGACACTCGGAACTGCTGTCAGATCCACGTGTGATTGACGGCATGACGTCTCCACGCAGAGACGAAAAATATTTATTACCCTGTCGCATTTTATGCGAGATAAAAAGAGAAATGTGTATATTACACGCACATAATGAAAATCCTACCGGTTCTCATAAATACTTAGAGTCAATGTAAAAATCAAAATCCAGTGTACTTTTATGATTTCTAAAATAATTTTATAAAGTACTTATATTAATGATAAGCTTGTTTTTCATGAAATTAAATTTCTTATTTTGATTTCTTTACATCATATTATTATACTGATATTTTTTAGAATAATACGTTATTTTGTTAATTTTATGAAATTTTTACTGTATTTTATAAGCTTATTGCTATGCCTCTGCAGGGTACATGTGCTGTACTTAATTTTTTTTCTTGTAACATTTTAGGTATAGAATGTACATGTAAAGCAATAAACGATTTGTATTGTATCGTATTGTAAAATTGTTTGGTTCAATGAAGCTTAAGCGTCGACTAAAACGAATGCATTCACTGCGGGTATACAAACTCGAAGTCAAAGTTGAAATCAGAATTGTATAATTAAGTTTGGCTTATCAAAGCTGTTATGAATTATTTAATAAACAAATAGATTTAACTAACAAGTAATTAAACAGCGTCCTTCATCCTCTCTCCAACACTATGCTGTGCCCGACAGGGTCCACAATTGATACTTTTGTACCTAAACTACCATCCTGTAACACATTGTTGGAACGCAATAAAGTATTGAGCATTGAATATCAACTTAAAAATTAACGGGGCCATTCACTGTGGGCAGGAACCTAAGTAAACAAAAATAGGACAAAACACCCGTCTAGTTTTATCCTCCAAACATTACAAGAAATATGTGTTTTTCTATCTTTCGGTCTGTAATTCTGTCTCAATAACTGCCGATTTTCATTAAATTGGAACGAAGAAACGTTTTGCCCCGAAAACAGGCACTTTGATATTGTTCCTATTTGTAATGCAAACCGCATTGTAGATTGTGGCTAGTCATTTATAAGCATCTATCTACGGTACGGCAAACTTAATTATTATTTATTTATTTACAAAGTATATTGTATTACATATCATCATCATCATATCAGCCCATTAACGTCCCACTACTGAGCACGAGCCTCCTCTCACATAGCAAGGTGCGAGGGTATTGTGTCATACTCCACCACGCGGACCCAGTGCGGATTGGCGGAGGCAGGTGTATGGCGTCTTGCTGTTAGAATTTTTCAAGCCGCCCATTATGCCTCTAACATGGCTTAACGACTACCACATTTATTGATAACCGGGACCAACGGCTTAAGGTGCCTTCCTTAGCACGGAAGCGCTCGATATTAAATGCCACACAAATGGTCACCCATCCAAGGACTGAACTCTGTAAAATCTGCTTTACTTCGGTGATCGTTTCCGACCACCGAGCACCGCGGAGCTACGAGCGCTTCATTGTATTACATATAAGTTTTAAAAATATCCAACAAAACTGTTCAAACAGTTTGACTGAAGGATAACTAACTATAAACTATGATTATGCATTAAAAAAGTATTTAAGTATGTTTATCCGTTCTTTAGTATCCATAACACAAGTTCCTAGTGATACTTATCTTGGAACTAAAGAATTGGTGTGATTGTAAGAGAATATTTATTTATTTATTTATTTATTTATTATTTATTAAAACTTAATAAATTATTTATTTACAATTAGAATATAAATTACGGAGAACGTCTATGATAGCCATATTTATTAAGTACTTTCTCAGTAAACGTTAAAATTGTATTATGTGTAATTCATCTCTGATGTCTGCAGGTCAACAGTTGAGTAATATAGAGGATACGTTTTTGACTGCTTTACAGTAACTTTGATTGAAATAAAATAATGAAAAATAAAAAAATGGTTAAGATAACTTTAAAGACAGACAAATGAAGATTGTAACTAACCAATCGATAATTTAAAAGAGCATAGCCTGTGAGTTTCTTGCCAGTTCTTCTTACAGAGCGGTGGCTCGGAACTGGCACTTAGATTCACTTACACTTAAATATTTTTTGTTTTTTTAAATTGTTTGGTTGCAAGTGAATCTAAGCTTCGTGATTTTAGTATAATTATATTTTATTTGTTTTTGTTTTTTTTTTATAATTTTGACGTTTTCAAGTACTATGTAATAGTTTATGAAATAAAAAGTATTTTGACTTTTAAAGTTAACGCGCCCAGTCACTATCGGCAGGAGCTTATGCTCATTTTTACTGCGACGTCACAAGGTCGGCAGAACTCATGACATAGCATATGAAATTCTCATAGACAGGTACAAGTATGATATATGGTAATCGCGGTATCGCTGCTGCTGGGCCGTTCCACGCAGACGCGCTATTTTATAGGTTTCTGATGATAATACCCTGTTGCATTAGTGCGGAACGATAGGTGCTCCCGACACCGGGCCGGTGTGCGGTGCTCCCAACTAATATCTCCCGGGATACATGGTCCTAATGGCATGCGTCATGTGACCTGGGTTCGTGGGTTTCTTGGATCACCGATATGTTCCGTGTAATTCTAGTGGGCTGACTTGAGATGTATCGTGATGGTGTGGAAACTACGGTTTTTTTCATTAAGGGTCTGCTCAATGAGCTGTCGTATTTCCTGATGTCCACCCTGTGCTGAGAGCATCTCTCAAAGATTGCCAACGACCGCGAAGCATCTTGAAAATGGCATTGGGTCTAATGTCTAGGAGTAATTTTAACTACCATGTAGTTTTTTCGGAAAGAGGAGGAATTTATGAACTAATGATTACCGCAAATTCACATAAACAAACAGTTCAACACATCATTGTTATGCTAGAACCTCAAACTTCTGTTCAGCATAACGTCGAAATTTGTACCACGTTTCTGGCAACGTACTCTACCTTTCTAGCAGCATTAATTTTACATTTACAATTTAAGTAAGGTCCGTTCAGATCTATATTCATTTCCTCTAGTTCCTGTCAAATTGAATTACTTTAAAGGTTGTTAATGCACTACAATATAAAAACGTGTAGAAGTCAATCTTTGCTCAAATTAAAACACATACTGCAAGCTCATTTAGTACAAAAAGTCAGTAAGTTGGTATTATTTCATTAGAAGGTATTTTCCTTTGCACTAAATTTATTTTACATAAAGCTGTAGCGTTTTTGTCATCAAAATTATTTTAACTACCTACTTTAACTGTTAACATTATCATTGAAATAATTTAGAAAATTTGTTATAAAACTTAAATTCTATGCAAAACAATAACGCTATAAGACGGCTCAGTTGTTCAGTATGACTTATTTTCTAAGAACACAAATTTAAACTTAAGTTGGGACTAAGTTAAGTAAGCACCGACTAGACTAGAACTTGGACTGCGTCCGTAAGATATACCTGGTGTAAAGTACAAACCGAAACAAGAGATAAAATAAAGTTTGAACAATAAATTTTAACCGAGGTTAACTAAAACGTAAGTTAAAAGAAAATTTGGAAAAGTAAAGAATTTTATATAAGAGATTGAGGATATGACTAGCACGAGACAAGCGTCATGCATTAGTGAAACTCCATAACGGCTTACTGTTGATGAACATAATACAAGCCGGTATACAAACGATTGGTGTGTAAAGGGATCCTACCAAGACCTAAGGAGCCAAAGCCAACCTCACCAGCAAGTGGTGCACCTGCCGATCAACGGACGAGGCTCTGGCAAACATAACAGTGCCCGTCAAGCGGCAATAGGCTTGCCACCTATTACGTGGGACCAACTATATAATTGGTGAAGTGTGGGTCTATAATATGCCTCTGCCTACCCCTTCGGGGAAACAGGCGTAAATGTATGTATGTATGTAATTATTATATAAACAGCTACTTCTGCACAAGGCTCGCAGGCCTGTATCGCAGCATTTGAGATGAGAGTAGACTAATGTGTATATTTTGAATCGTTTCGGTTCATATATTATTTTTCTTCTTTGGACATACTCAATTAGAGAGTAACTTGCAAAATAATCTTATTTTCAATATTAATACGCCGAGTTTTGTCATTGGCTCACAGTCAAGAAAAGTGCATAAGTTTTCAAAGTATTATGACAATATTATGCAGCGTTTTCGTCAATTAGTCACAGTCAGTAAAGGCTGTCAGAGTCAAATCAAATTCGAATTGAATTGAAAGTCCCACCACAGTTGAGTAATGGAAACTTAAGAGGCTTCTATGGAGTTGTGGAATCAGCACCGAAAATCATAATTTACGGTAACACCATTACAATATATCGTTAATATTCCCAAGGTACTTAGTATTATCCTTACTAATAATATTATAAATGCGAAAGTAACTCTGTCTGTCTGTCTGTCTGTCTGTCTGTCTGTCTGTCTGTCTGTCTGTCTGTCTGTCTGTCTGTCTGTCTGTTACTCTTTCACGCCAAAACTACTGAACGGATTTAAATGAAATTTGGTATACAGATAGTCTAGACCCTGAGAAAGGATATAGGCTACTTTTTATTGCGAAAAGAGGGTTGTAAATGCTACCCAAAGATACTATTCCACGCGGACGAAGTCGCGGGTAACAGCTAGTTTTAAATATTTGTTCTAAGCATAAGAGTTGATAAAATTTTATTAGGAAAAAATCAATAACATTTAAGGTGTAAATGCTTTTATTCGTCGTACTGTTTCAAACAGGGTGCTAGCTCTGGCCACGGGCTGATCCCAGAGGCTCCGCTGCGCTATTATTATTTTGGCAAACGTGATATTTATTCGACGGAGGCATTCGTAATAAAGTTTAATGTTTCCGGGAAGAGCTCGCAAATCGCGCGGAAGAGATAAACATGACTAGCAGTGTACTCAAATGCAGTAGGGACACCTTAAAGCATTGCTTCCTTTCGTAGTGGGGAATTCATTTGAGGCCTTGTTTTACAAATCTAAGCAGTAATTATGTAAAAAAAGATGGCTGATATGAGTAAATAAACAGATTCATGCTTATTTGCAGCAGAAATTTAAGATAGGAAATTTAAATCATTCAAAAGCCAAACCAATAACATAACTGCAAACCATTCAATCTTATTTCTCAAGAGCAGAACAGGAAAATCTTAAATTTAGGGATTTAATGAAGAGATATCGATCTAAAACATAAGTTCTTCGTGATACTTTTCTTTGTACTAAATAAATAGTAATTGTAAAAGAAATATTTTTTATTTACCACAAAAGGATTCCTTTTCAGGCAGGCTGCCGGAAGACATGAAAAATTGAATTTAAACTATGTCTGTATAACTGCGCTTCGAAAGGTTGAATCATTCAAAGAGCAAAAGTATGTGGTACAATATCCTCTGACGACATTTTATCCTTAGTTATTTCACCGTAGCTTGCTGCACTGCGCCGAATATCCAGTCAGCTGGGAAATTCGGGGAATGCCTTTATAGGAAACATGTACACTGCGGGAAATTACCCGAGCCGCTTATACATTTCCATAAGCATTTTGTTAAACTACTAAATAACTTACTACACCTGTGGCCACAAATAAAGCACTTATGAACGTGCTTTGTACTTAGAGCATGCTAATTGATTTTATAAAGTAAAGTAAAGTAAAGTAAAGTAAAGTAAAGTAAAGTAAAAAAAATATTTACTTCATAAACTATTATATATATATATACACAGTACTTGAAAACGTCATGATTAAAAATGAAAAAAACCAATCGAAATATTATTACACTTAATCACGAAGCTTAGATTCACTTACATGCAACAAAACAATTTAAAAACAAAAAATAATTAAGTGTAAGTGAATCTAAGTGCCAGTTCCGAGCCACCGCTCTGTAAGAAGAACTGGCAAGAAACTCAAAGGCTATGCTCTTTTAAATATGTCCATTAGTTTGGTACTAGAATTACAATCTTCATTAGGTTAAGCGTTATAATATTTAAACAGCATGACATCATTTTCATTACGTATTTGACATATTTTACATTAAATCTTGAACAATTTGATTGCAGATTGATTCAACTGTCTGGTCGTAAGAGTCGATGAAAATAATTCCGACCAGATGATGGACAGCAGCGTCAGCCAACTGGCTGGAACCGCGTTCCCCAACGGGCCCACCCTACGTGGTGATTATGGGCAAATACCCCCAATTAGCTACTAAGGTTTAGCAGTGGGCTACATACGGCTGATAAGATGATCTGACTGCAGGGAATTAGTACGGTTCCCATATGTAGGAACGGCTAAGAAGACATAACTACCTTATGAACTCGATAAAAGACGAATACTGCTTTAAGTCAGTAATAAAACTTCAAAAAACATCAACTTTTTTTTTTCTTCATTTGGTTAAACTTCAATTGGTATCCTTTAAGCCTTTGATATCTAGTTGGTTCTGAAAGTATAGTGCAAATAGCTATACGTATAGTGCATTATGGCCTTAATTTCTTAGCATGTCCGTGCCTCGGAAAGCACGTTAAGTCGTTAGTCCCGGCTGTCATGAACATCTATAGCGGCTGTCATGAACATCTATAGCAGTCGTAATTAGGAAGTCAATTCTTTCTAATATCCTGACAGTTTGTTTCACCATGCCTCAATGTCAGACGGCAGTCGCTCTATGCAATAACTAAAATTCAGCCATACCTGGTGAAACCAGTGAGCAGACCCTGGGCTACCCGGACTCTGGGGCAACCGGGATAATGCTAAGATATGATGATAAAGGCTCAAATAACAACCACGTATAGTGGTAACCGAGACCAACATCTTAACGTGCCTAATTTTCAATTTTTGTTCAGTGTTTAGCTTCCCATCGCCAGAGATAAAGCAAATGTCGTTAAGGGATTTTTCAATTGACGTAAGCCACTGCTGTATCTCGGGAGTTGACACCAGCTCCGCGAGCGTTGCCGCAGGAGTCAGATCTTCATCAACCACTAGTTGTCTGCTACGCGTAGGGCTTCTAGAAGTCATCGTGCTCCGATTTTGGAACGGAGAAGCCATGTTCAATAATAACTAATAATTTGTAAATGACATGACTCACATGCGCTGACACAGATTCACTCGACTGCCACTTTGACACAGATTCGATTGTAATAAATAATGATAATTAAAAATATAATTATTGTGCAATTGCGGAAGACACGTCCATCAGTAATCGCTGTCAATAATCGATATGGCTATGGCTATAATCGATATGGAAAATGCTACACAGATGATCACCCATCCAAGGACTATCCTCAGTGAACTCTGCTTTACTTATGTGATCGTTTTCGACCACCTAGCCCCGCAGAGATTCCAGCGCTTCCAGTGTATGAAATAAAACAACAATATCTATTTGCATTTTCCATTCAAGTATCAAAGTAGCATTGAGTTTCAGTGGAATAAAATTCATAAGTTACTATGAATTTTATTCCACTTCTATTCTACTCGTAACAAACAAAACCGTTTATATCGATAAAAAAACTAAGCTCATCTTGTGAATATTGAAACAAAATATTTTCACGAGAGTTGTTATCCAAAGTATTATTGCATTGATTTTTTTGGTACGTAAAAACAAAATATGAAACAACTGCGGCAAAAGTTGTTTTATGTTTTTGACGACCGATATGGCGTGGAGGTCAGTATACCTTCATTTCACTCCAGAGGTCGTGGGTTCGATTCCCACACAGGACAAATCTTAGTGTACATGTACATGAATATTTGTTCTGGTCTGGGTGTTCTCCTATGTATCTTAAGTATGTATTTACAAAAAAAAAGTATTTATGTATGTTTATCCGTTATTTAGTATCCATAACACAAGTTCTTAATGATACTTATCTTGGAACTAAATAATTGGTGTGATTGTAAGAGAATATTTATTTATTTATTTATGTTTACTTTCAATATCGAATACACGCTATGAATCCTTCTTGATATTTTTTATGGTTGAGTAATTTATGTTTTGGCAGTTAACATTCTGAAAGCTTAGCTGGTTAGCTTAGCTCCAAAAGTATCAACAAATTTTATTTTTTATATCTTTATGTGTCGGTAATCCAAGTAAAATTTGCTCGGTCTCATTATCTACACCGTCAACTATTAGCAAACTTGAGAACTAATATATTTATACACATTTCAATAACACACTGTAAAGCTAAAACCAGTACATCTAGATTAAATTTATAACCACATAATAAAATCCAATTCAATCAATCTCTTCGCCGCCGTTGCTCCTACTTAAATTTAACAAAGTGCCTCTTTAACCCCTGAATACATAAAGCGGGATGAGCCAGCGATATTGTAATAGATCGCCGCGCGGGAGTCCCGTGAGAAATCAATGAGTGATCCAGACTCCTTGAGAGCCTTCCTGGTAATAAGGCACACGACTTATGTGCGATGTAACGGTTGGCACTCCAGAACGTTTCTAGATGATTGTTGCGAATTTTTCTCATAGGGGCTATCCATAAATTACGTCACTCGTTAAGGGGGTGGTAGGGGGTTGACAAAGTGTGACATGGTGTTACAAGGGGATGGGAGGGATCCTAAATTTCGTGACGTCAGATTTCGAAATCCAGGTCCTATGAAAATTTTGGAACTGTTATTTTGATGTAATTATATGTAGCGGTACAATTGCAAAATATGTGACATCACACTAAGGAGAAGGGAGTCTCACAAGTGTGACCAGCTGTGACAAGGACAGAGGGGTGGTCAAAAAATTACGGAATCTATGTATGGCCCCATATAAAGAATTGAAGTAGTGACGGAACTGAGTACTCGTGAAAAGCTTTAACCAGTGATAAGATCGCTAGAAACATGAATCCCATTAACACATTTTTCTGAGAGACTATGTATGCATATTGTAGTATGAATATTGATAACAGTTAAAACGTGTGAATTGGTATAAGTACCCGTTTCTCGCTCGGAAAGTCGTGGGTAAGATTTTTTGTTAGTATATTTTTTTTTGTCCATGAACATGAACACTATGTTTCGTCTTCTTTGTAACAACAGAAACAATTTTTTAGTACCCATATTATAAGCTCAGCAGGGTTTCAGTGGCGTTGTGTATGATGTTATTATTATATTCTGATTGTAAACTAACATTTCTATCATCTCAATGAAAATAGTATGAATAAGAAACGTTTAGGAATTAATTGGCGCTTACAAGTCACATAGACATTGAATTCACTTGGACGAATCACACTTTTGTACAGTTTAGTATGATTATGACGATATTTACATACTGTCTTGCGGCCTTCAAACACTTTGAAAGTCACTTTACCCCTTTTTCGGATGGAAAATTATCTAATAACCGTCTCCCGCTATGGGTCGAGCGGAGGGGTGTGTTAGACCTCTTTAGCCAGCCATGTCCCGGGGCCGCGGTCACCCTTTCGATCAGTACTGCAAAGGGATATTCCACCTAGGTAACACATAGTTAACTAGCAAAGTAATTATAAACAGGGACTTAGATCATTCCCCGTAGGTAAATATCTGATGTCCTAAGTCTGATCGAAATGAATCCCTTTGACCTTGGTTCGTGGGTTGAGGCCCGTGCTCAGTAGTAGGTCGTTATTGCGCTGATATGATGATGAAGAATGGCAAGGCATGATGGCAATGGTTACCTGTTGCGCGGCGGTGTCGAAGTCTGCGAGCAGCGCGGCAGCGGACTGCGGCGACGACCGCCGCCGGGACGACGCCCGCCACTCTGCAACAAACAAACAAACAGACAAACATATTAACTCTATGTACTATAATGACATTGTAAAAAGGACAAAAACCTGCCAAACCAGTTATAATTTACCGCAATGAACATAACCAATCTGTATAAACAGCAACATTCGATTAGCCGTTATAATAAAATTGGCACTACATAGTATCCATAACGCTTAACTTTGCAATGAAGTAGCATAAAATAATAAAATCACAAGTTTCTAAAATCTTTTTAAGATGAAATTACGTGAACTATTGATAGAAAAACGCTATTGACATTTAAAGAATATTTAAACGACTCATTACCATAAACTTTTGACAAAGTCCGACTTTTTAGTACTACTTTTAAAATCCATAGTAATATGATTTCGTGCTTTATAAAATCGCAACTCATGAGGCAGACCACAGCTAGATCTAAACCTAACATGTAACTGTGTTCGCAATAAACGATTTTGATTAATTTGATTGATTGATCACGCTGCAGTGTAACGTCTTCATCTACGTTATTATATCTATTTTTTTAATTTAAATCTGTGTCTTTTTTATGAATAGGCACAGACACAGACAGTGTGTAGTACTTTATGCTTATTCTGTGAGGCGTCAAACAAAAGAATTTCAATTGTGTCTAAATCCTCTAAGACTTGAAATGTGAAAAGAAAGGAAGTAACCGACATGCAAAAAACGATGTAGCTACAATCAAAATAAAGTAGGATGCGTTTGAAATGGACAGTGAGGTGGCAATGTCCGCTGCTGCCATCGACACGCCTCCTTTAATATCCGGCCGACGCGCGACGACGCGACGCGACGCGGCGTCCGAAATTACCGACTTTGTTAGAGAATGGGACCTTTACAACTTTACCGACAGGTTACATGTAGAGTAAGAGTATAAACATTTACAAAATCAAACTATGTTACATAAAATAAAAATAAAATAAAATATACTTGGGTGAAAGCTGAAAATCAGTGTTTGCTCTCATCGAGGGCAAAATATCACTGAGCTTTGGTCCCTTTGCGTCACTGCTGCACACATGCTATGGAAGGCAAACTGCATAATTATGTGGATTTTTTTTTTACGTGTCGGGACGTGACAGGACGTAACATGCAGATCACAACCCCAAACAGTTTACATAGTAGCTTTGTGAAAAAAGATGTACAGATATAAATTTTCAACTTTCATTTTGTCATCCATCAAAAAATATTCTTTTTATATTACTCTGGTGGCTGCTTGTGACAAGATTAATGTTACTGTAGTGTAAATGATGATAGTTTTCTGGGTAGATCTTTAAAAAAAAGGAAAATATCAATATTAGTAAAGGATCGAGGAATAAACAGCTGTAAATTTGTTTTTGTTTTTGTTATGGACTCATTCGTTTAAAGTATTTGCTGTTGTCAATTAATGAAATAAATCTATTTTTTTGTGCATAAGTGTAGCGTTTCTGTCATTTATTCTCAGTCAAGTCTCTTATTTTCGAGTCATACATACCCTAGAATAGTAGTAGAGTCTTTACTAGAAGTTATATTGAGTTTTGGAAACAACGCGAAAAATTACAGTTCACTGTAATATGCCACTTTCCTACCCATCTGTTGTCAACGAATCCACTGTCTTTACACAAAACACTTCCGCCGCGATGTGTCTTTCTCCGCGTAATTTAACAAAATTTGTTGAAATAAAATTCAATTGTTTTATTTTATCAAAAAGTACATCTAAAGGAACGTAGCAAAGAGGATTATTGATAAGACAGGATATTTCAACATGCTCTGCCTGTTCAAGGGTTAAATCAAATACCTTAAGATGTTGATTTTCTTTCGTCCTTTACTTCTAATAACCACGATGTTAGTATGTCATACGTTTTGCTGGAGCTGAGTGTCCAGGTCGGTCACCAGCGGATCTGTTCCATAAAGGGTTTACTTCAGGCTTGCACTGGCCAGGCTTCTGCAAGCCGTAGCGTAAGAGCCTTACACGCCAAGCTCGATCAGTTAGAGAAAAGCTATTTAACTTATTAGTGAGAAACGCAAGAATCACTCTATCTGTGTGTGTATTATATACGGCAATTTTTATTTTATTTTACTTGGGGGGCTTACAGCTATCTCTGTTATATAATACTAAAAACTTGACTTCAAGAGCCAATAACAAGCCTGCACAGATGACAATAGAATAATTTTGACAAGTACTTTAAGTTTACAAAATTACTTAGTTAAAGTCAAAGTCAAAGTATTTATTGTCAAAACTATGTTATATATACAGATGTTTTATAAAAGGTAGTATGAAACATAGACCCGGATAAGGCAAATAAATAAATTATTATTACTATTAACAATTTGACTTAAATTAAATTTTAAAATAAGAGAAAAAAAAAATACCAAAATTAAGAAATTGTAAATGTCATGCAAATAAAATAATCTAATATAAATCATAACAAATAATCCGTTGGTATACAGATGTACATATTTGTACCAAGTGAAGTGATCTGCAGACAGAATTTTGTTTACAATAAATAGATTCCTACAGAATATAGTCTAGGGTATCGAGACATTTTTAAGGGTAAAATTAAATAGTTTACTAACAGGAATCAATAGGAGGAGGAGAATAGAGATAGGAGAAGTGAGAAAATAAACCACGATATAATGTGGTGTTCATATAAGTATTATACAGGGTGTCTCAGAAACGAGTGTCAAACAGAAGTCCAGAGATAGAGAACATGGCAAATTTTAAGAATTCATAAAACTATGAAAAATCGCGAAACATACAGGGGGGTTACTCGGGTACACCTAAGAGTGCTTTATTTCTGGACTTCTTGCCGTTCTTTTCTAGGACATATCGTATAATTGAAAATATGTGAATAGCATATAAAGTTACATATATTGTGTATTATTTATACGTATATTTCATTTCGTAATATTTGTCTTGGGAATCAAATCCGCAAGCAGAATAATGATGTACTGACCTCCACTTCATATCAGGCATAGGGTTCCTACATACAAATTACTAAAATAAATCAATCTAGGACATTAATGATACCATTTGATCCGTAGCCTTATTAAAATAACACAAATTCATAGTTTTCATGATTTCAAAATACATAATGAATAAAAGTCAAGTCAACATTGGACAGATTTATTACATTATAAGCTTAATAATCCCAAACACAAGTAGCATTTAATACTCTTAACAGCTGTCGTCGGCTCTAAGCCATACCTTCGCTCAGCCGTCTCTTCTCCAGACAAAACATTAAAGCCATTGTTCTAACCTTTCCGTCCCGTTATAATCTTTGATAAGTATCTAAGCGGCGAAACTTTTAATTCATAATTTCTCTCATAACAATACCAGGACATCAGGGATTTATTTATTTAAACTTTATCGCACTAATTTAATTTAACAAAAGGCGAAGTGACAGTTCATATACAGCTTCTGTAGAATAAATGTCGCTGTACGTTTTGAAATCGCGCAATTAATTAATGTTTACACTTGCATATATACTTTGTGAATGCATATTTGTGTCCAATATCTGGCTTTCGTGTGATTTGGTATTTTATTTCTAACTCAGATGATTTATGCAGTAAACTTAATACTACACGGCATTTTCTACCATTTAACTTTAGGGATTTACGTATTGTACTTTGTAGAGCTCATTGTGAAATAACACATCTGTTTATTTGTATACTAAAGTGGAAAGTTCGACTGAAAATTATTCACAGAAATTTTAGGATAAATTTAGCTGTCTAACTGATTATAGTAATTTTAAGTGTAGTTTCCGGAACTGAGTAGTACTACAAGTATATGTGATAATTGTTACCCGAAGTGCCCTGGCAAGAAGCCCTATGATACGGCAAGATTTAATAATAATAAAAATTTCGTTGGCACCCCTTGAAAATTAAAAAAGCTATATTTAATTTGGGCTACTTTTATTATTATACACGCCCTTTCATCACGGGTTGCTTTGGGTAAGTAATTTTCTATAACAAGGAATATCCTACATATTATTTAATTTCATAATAATGCCGTTAATGAACCGTCTCCTAATTAATCCGACATGAGGAGGCCGTAAGAGGTATTACCGGAGTGCGGTAGGAGTCCCGCAGTTTGGGGACGCCGGGCATGGGAACAAAGGCCCCTTCAAACCCTTTATAACGTACATATCCTCTAATGTTTAAATTGTTTTATTGTCGTTTTAATACCTAATTACAAACGATTAAATGTATTTGTCATGATCCTGTTGGATATAAAAAATTACCCAAAGCTCAACCTCACCTGCAAGTGGTGCACCTGCCGATTAACGGACGAGGCTCTTCTCGTAATAAGTTATAAAAGTTCCCGGTAAACGGTAACATTCACCTATTACGTGGGACTAACACAGCAATTGGCATATAATGTGCCCCGTGTACAGGCGTGATTGTATATATCAAAAACTACTTGATATCAGGAAAGTGAAATTTATTGTTTACTACGCTTTCGTTTTTAATCTCAACCGATTTTAACTTTAAATTTTAAAATGTCATAGGCACCACAATGATTACTCATGATAATTGCGTGGCGCCAAAATAAACTGAAGTAAAGCTAGTGCTCTTGTAATGTGGGGTTAGTAACTGAATATATTCGTCATGTCTGCCTGTCTGTCCACTGCATGACGTAGAGAGCTGAAACGAATCTGAAATCTTTGCGATGGGTATGATATTTTCATTTAGGTCTTGTAGTCTGAGAGCTAGTCAGTGTTATGACAATGGTAGTTTGTTATTGTAATATTTAGGTTCTCGCAATAAATATTTTGTATTTGTATTGTATTTATATTAGAAATACAATACAAATACAAAATATTTATTTCTTTAACTTAATCTAAATTTACATTTCATTGGTTCGCGGCCCCCTTTTAAGTATAAAAATACCTGTGTTAGAGGGTCTCGCTCTTCCGTATATCATCAATATACAATTAAGATTTTAAAAAAATGTAATATTAAAGTTACATTTTACATTTTCAGAAGATATGAGAATATAGATAATAATACTATTAATAGTTTTAATCGTTATTATTATTTTTAAATAATATAACTTATCTCCTATAATATCTCAATTAAGTCACTTTGAACCTAGCTCAAAATCATGTTCCGACACTTCTAAGTCACGCACACACACTTGGAAGCCCCCACTAAGCTACTCTCTTACAATTAGTGCGAAGTGGTTCACGCATTGCCAACCCCATTCAATCGCCCAAAAACTTTTTTATGTACCTCAGTGTGATAGAGAGTCGCAGTCATTTATGTACGATTCTCTTAAATACTGGACCATTTTCAAAAAAATTGGTTATAGATCATCCAGTTTTGACCATAGACACAATGGTATTGACATTTTCTCACTCTCAAAACCAGGTCTAAGAAATGAAAGCTTCAAGATATTGTCACATCCACATTGCATTATAGATTATTGCTGCAAACTAGTAGAATTAAATGCAAATGTGTAAAATAATTAACGATAACATCTGTAACTAGTGCATGTGGTTTTCTACGCCCAGCAATACTAGTTCTGTTAATTTTATTTGTTTAACATAATAATATGTTTGTATTTATATGTGATCGATGTTGTGGCTTGGACAATCATCCAAATTATGTTACAGACATATATATTTACAACATATATTGTACATCTGTTTACTGTTCCTAATAAAATAAAATATGAAGAGTAAAAGGGTATACAAAAGTGCTAATAAGTGTAGTATAGGGTGCACTCAAAAACTTTAAATGCTAATTATTTCCCTTGTCTATTTAATAATAATTGCCCTGGAGACATGCACCTTCTAACCCGTTATTGTATTAGTTATTTTAGTTTGTAATCTTTGGCGTTAGGCCGCGAAAACACAGGGAAAGATTTTTCACTTCACCGATTAGGTAACAGAGCAATTGGCGATAACATTTTAATAAATCCAATCCGTCCAATAAATCTCCAGCTGATAACAATGTTCGTCAACAAGACCCGGGCTACATTCCGACCCGGATCGCCGGATCCGGCTGGAGGCGCCAGAATGTGCTGGACGAGTCCCCAAAAACGAGCGCATTCCTTATTATGGGCTAAGAGGTCACGCCTCCTGCCCGCCAAGTCTTTGAGACCCGACACCGTACTCCTTATTGCGAGCTTTGGAACCAAAGTCGTCCTCTGTCAATTTCTCTACCAATAAAAGAGTTAAGTAGAACGCTGCTAACTGCAACTACCATGACTGACTTATGACATGACTGACGGAAAATCGCCTACGGCTATAAAATCCCAGTAAGCTGACTGACAAATCACGCCGTTGGAGTCAACGACATACTGACAAATCTTGAAAAAAGCCACAACAGACATATTAACTGACAAACCTTGACAAATTCTGACGAAAAATCATTTGTTTTCTTCCTTTATTATGGTATCTCTTGCATGTTATTTACTTTTTTGAACCTACTTTCATTTTGTTTGTTAAAATTTGACGAATTTAAATGATCTTACATACATAAGATCACGCTTATATCCCTGAAGGGGTAGGCAGGGGCATATTATACGCCTACACTTCACAAATTATGTTGATGGTCCCACGTAATAGGTGGCGAGCGTATTGCCGCTTACCGGGCACTTCTATGCTTGCCAGAGCCTCGTCCGTTAATCGGCAGGTGCACCACTTGCAGGTGAGATTGGCTTGGGCTCCAAAGAAAAAGGATCCCTGTACACCTAAATAATCTTGTTGATCTTAAATGCAATAAAATATATTTTGTTTTATGTGCTGAAATGTATAAACTCAAGGGTAAGGATATTAAACGATAAATAAGGAAAGTAGTATTATTTTTTGTGTCTTTCTTAAACCAGTTATGATCCGGGGCCGCGGTTAAACTTTCAAACAATCCCGCAATACTTGCTAGCTATCCTGGACATACTTTTAGCTTCATTCATTCATTAACCTACTCGTGCACTTTCAACAGCTTTAAGTACTTTTGACTTTATATCTCTATGCATGATTTTCATTTGTTTTATTAATTATCGGAGCATTGATAATACAAAAATGCATTATTTAATTTGGGCCCCAATTGAGCACTTAAATGATAATTCAATTAATACTAACGCCCCACACAACAACGGTCTTGAATTGAGAAAAATGACCAAGAAGCTCGTCAAATCTTTCAACGACAATATAATTCGTAATATTCTTTATCATAAAAAACATAGTCCCACCGCCCTGCAGAAGAAGTCACGGGATAATGCTTATTTGAAATGAGAGTATAAGTCTTGTAGGTTCTGGAATCAGGGCGTGAGTGTATTCCCGGAAGGCTCCATTGACCCGCAATGAGGCCTTCAAAAATCTGCGATTGGGTGTCACTCGACCCGCATCCCTTTCATAGAATTTAGATGAAATTCCAATAATAACAAAATAACTTTAAGTCCCAAAGCTATCAAATAAGCTGCCACAGCCTACGAACAAAAGCTAGTTTATAATTTTATTGTTTACAGTTGTAATTCTCTGAAGGACGCCGTCCAGCTTGGTGGTGACGATGTACGCAAAGCGAGAGCAGTTGGACGCGAAAAGCTGAAGGAATGATGTTTTATGAAATGTATGCTAAATGTTCGATAATCTAATTACGAAATCCGAAAATGTTTGATATGTTGCTTTTTACAGTCTATGCGAAATCTCAATTATCAGTATTTTATAATGTATATAAATCTGTGGTGTCAAGGAAAAAGGAGATGAGTCTAAAAAAAAAGGTTTTGCACCTATTGGTACAAAACTTGAATATGTGTATGTAAACATGAATACGGTAAAAAGTCAAACCATTTAAATTTTATATATGTAATATACAATGTTTAGACTAACCTTCTTTTTCCGGAACACATATTCAAGTTTTGTACCAATAGTTGCAAATCTTTTTTTTTTTTGACTTATCTCCTTATTCCTTGACACCACAGAAATATTCGTTATCGGAAACAATGTCCATTTTAAACGAGTATGAGTCGTGTTTATGTGGCTTGTGTGATAACCAGTGATCCGCTTAGGTAGTGCCATTTTGATTAGTTGATGTTAATATGGACATTCCCCTAGATTCCGGGAGAAAATCCGGAAATTGAAAAAACTTAAATTGCCTGTTAATGTTTAGCTGTCGCATTTTCCAGATACCTCACTTCAGTACGGTGGATTACAGCGAGCCCATAAATAGTCTTTGCCGGCCGGCGCCCGCACCGGCAGCGCCGGCCCAAAGCCCGCACTATGTCACCATTTACAACATCCCACGTTATTCGGCACCAAATATTCGGAGAGGAGCCTGCGTGACATCGTTTAGGCGTTATGTATACTAAACGTCGGGGCGTTGAGTTCCGATATCGGAAAATTTATGATATGTAGCTTTTTACAGCCCACGCCAAATGCATACACACATGCACATGCACTTGTATACCAAATATCAAGTATCAAGATTCTAAACATAACATAACAGTGCCCGGAAAGCGGCAATAAGCTCGCCACCTATTACGTGGGACCAACTGAATAATTGGCGTAGTGTGGGCTTATAATATGCGTATGTATGCAAAATTTTAAACAATATACTGAATATGCAAAAAATGCTGCAGTCCCGGTTATCCCTAATAAGGCTTCTAACTTGGCTTGGCGTAATCGTTATCGTTAAGCAAAGATAGATTCAGAAGTATTTACAAACAGCCACAAACCAAGCACTTCCCTTCGCCATTTGGCACTGGGTCCGTCGTCCGTAGCACACAGTAGTCACTTTAGTTACTATTGGTCTACTTCATAACATCAATTCATACCATGTTTTATGCGATTAAATGTTTATTTTTATTAAAATTAGTTTATGATAAAAGGATCGCGTCTAGTACTAGATGATGATAGTAAGGTGGGCTTTTAATTAATCATTTCTTTAGGAAGTCTTGGTCTTCTCTACCTGCAGGAAGGTGCACACTTATTTCAAAACGCTCAGATACCAGATTGCCAAACACAAAAAGAAACAGATTAGAGTCCCCGCGTTGTTTTAGGGTAACGGTATGGAGGTTTGGTTTTTGTGTTTTCGGCCCCGGGTGGCCGCCTAGTGGCCGCCGGGAACCACGCACTTGGTGTGCGCTGCACGTTCGCAGGCCGCCCCGAAACAACCCAAAGCACTTATAAATAAAATATCTCAATTTTTTTTCATGATTCTATTTAGCTTGGGATAGGTTACGAGGAGGGAAGGTTAGGTTTTTATCAATATTAAACTCTCCTTTTATTTAACTAGATATAAACAATTTGATGATTTTTGCATTTTTTGTTTTATAAATATTTACTTAAACGTCGATAAAATGAATTTAATGGAGAAAGCCAGCAAAAAGCAGTGAAGTGTCTGATTAATTAAACCCTAATTTTTGTTTTTTACAATTCAATAATATTCACTTGTTGAATACTAGCTGTGGTCGCGGTTTTATCTGCGTTAATTTAAAGAAAGATCTATTCATATTCTATCCTATTCATATATTAATTTCCTATGTTTATCCGTTATTTAGTATCCATAACACAAATTCTTCATAATACTTATATTAGACCTAAATAATTGGTGTAATTGTCAAAAAATATTTACATAATGTTTCCCTTATTTGGGCCACATTTTTCATTGTAAAAATAACTGTTTTATTATTATCATAGATCTCTTTAATTTTGGAATAAAAATCTTTTTAATACACTTATTGTACGCGAGTACCTACTACCTACTCGGAAAAATAAGGTATTTCCACTGTACTGGACAGACCCGGATCTAAACACACGTTAGGTTTCCTGTCACGCGCACTGGCTGCCCCTCACCTTTTCATACATCTTCCGTATTTCGGTGGACTGCTATTGTATATGTTACTTAAGGAGAGTACTTGGAACCTTCTTATACTTAAGAAAACACATAGGCATTCACTCAGTTGAGTAATATTTTATTTTTAAGAAGACTAGCTGGACAGCGACGTTGTTTATTTTCAAATGGTCTAACTAAGTGGTCTAAGTCTTCTATCTACCAGAGAAAGTCCTACCAGATTATCGCGACAGCGAACCTAGTACAAAGGAAGGTGGAGAAAAGGTTTTGACAATTCCGATTCCAAGCCGGTTTGGCTTTGCCGTGTTGCTGTCTCACGTGAGACAAGCGTGAACATATCGCATGCTCAATGGAATATAGATATAACTCAAAAAAGACTATTTTTTGGGACGTCACAAAAGACAATTTTCTAAAGAATACTAGTCCTACTTGAAAGCGCATTAAGTTGATACTGATTTATTAATTAGTAATTCTGCTTGTGTTTTGAACGTTTGTTTGTTTCATTTCGATCTCAGTAAGAAATAGAAAGACTGTATAAGTACGTAACTCGAACCTGACCTATATATTAATGGGTCGATGTTCCTTTAAGTATGCGATATACAACGTGGAACAATGGAACGACGATATCGTACGCCACGGGAGACTGACCAACGAACAGCCAGACGTATAGCTGCCTTCGCACTTTTTATTTTGGCTTATATCCACATTCGACCTCTCAAAGCAAAAGTAAATCTATAAAAACACCACTTAGCACGACGGTAAAAAGTCTAATAACTCGGCGGAATAGGCAATCATAGCTCTAAAGCACTTTCATTTTTAAAATTGAGCAACAGAGAAAGGATTTACGTCCAAAATGATTTCAAAACTTTCGGCAGCGAGCACTTTTCACGAACAACTTCAAAAAGGTTTTTGCGAAGGTGAGTCGGGCCGCCGAGTGGGGAACAAAGAGCCGCCGGTAATTACCGTGCCCTCCAACTTCCACAAAGGCAGTGCTCCACCAGCGACCAACTTCTGTCCCAGGCCTGAGTGACAGTCGGCTGTGGCTGTACTCTTTATGCCGAATAGTTGATAGCACCCAAAGCGCCATATACATCGGAACCTGCCCTAGCGCTCCTGCACTAAAAGTATCGGGAAAAGAATATTTCCAATGTTTCTGTCTTATTAATAACTACTTCGTTTTGAATATCGAATACCATTTATTCATTTACAAAATGGTGTAATAGTAGGTGTATAGGGCTCCTACCAAGATCTGAGGAGCTCAAGCCAACCTCACCTGCAAGTGGTGCACCTGCCGATCAACGGAAGAGGCTCTGGCGAACATTAAAGTGCCCTATAAGCGGCAATAGGCTCGCCACCTATTACGTAGGACCAACAATATAACAGGCGATGTGTGGGTGTATGATATGCCTCTGCCTACCCCTTCGGGGAAACAGGCGTGTATGTTTGTATGTATGTATTTAAAAAATGAATCTTTGTCTTGTCACAAGGTCTTGTCAAACTTGTTTAGTCGTTGGAAAATGCAATTGACTCGAGAAAATTCAAGAGCGATGATTTATTATGACTGGTAGTGTATTGACCGGATGATCTTGCATTTGGTGATGAAGCCCCTTCCAAAACCACAATTTATCGCTGGTTTCTTGAATTTCAACGTGGACGTGTCAAGCTCAGTGATGATCCCCGTCAGGGTCGTCCAAAAACTGCAGTAACCCAAGAAAACGTTGCCACTTTTAAAAATAAATAAATTAATTACTTAAAGTGTTACTAGGATTTACTTTGACTAAACTATGTTGTATGTATCTTAACCAAATAAATCAAAGGTAAACTGTACTCTATTTTAATTAGTATTGGATTTGACTTAAAATAAACATGTCTGGAAATTTATTACATTTCACTGCCAATAGGAACCACTGGCAGGGTCGCCATGCAATAATAAGCTTTGAAGTAAACACTCGTGTGAAGTACAAACGTTTATTGGCACTAATTATATAAACGTTTAATGGCACAAGACATTCATATACAGATGGAGCGATGAACACACCCAACGGGTACTAGACAACTTTTAGGGCTTAGCAACGGATAACTCGACTCCGCCCCAAATCGGCCGACTTGTTACATATATACTTTCATCATCATCATCTCAGCCCATTAACGTCCCACTACTGAGCACGAACCTGCTTTCACATATCAAGGTGAGAGTGTATTGGGTCATACTTAACCACACTGACCCAGTGCGGATTGACGGACGCAGGTGTAAGGCTGTTAGAATTTTTCAAGCCGCCCATTAGGCCTAACATGGCTTAACGACTTTAGTGATAACCGGGACCAACGGCTTAGCGTGCCTTCTGTACTTTGGTGATCGTTTCCGACCACCGAGCACCGCAGAGCTACGAGCGCTTCAACATAATTATTTACTTTACTAAAGAAAAAATAAGACAATCGCTGAACATTATCTTTTATTTACATTACATACGGAGTAATGCGGACTATTACGGACATGTGAGTAGATCGTGTGGGTTCGGTAATGATATCAGCTGCTTTGGTTTGCGATGACGTCACGGCCTTAGCCTCCCTCAATGGATGAATACTTCCCGGGGTGAATAAGCCACTTTGTACTTTAACATGAGCAAAATAATGATCAAATCACGAGGGGGAAGTTATAAAAATTCTTATAATACCGTTATTAGGCAAATTCTTTTAGCGAATGCCTTCGAATTCTCTCTTGTCAATGTCGACATTAGGACTGGGTTCTTTCTTAGTTTTATTTATTTGATGGAATATCAATCTTTATAATTACTATATAGGTGTCGAATTGTTAATTTTTAGACGTTTGTTTCTAAATTATGCTAAAAATTAGTTTAATAAAATCACACAATATTTTTTTATAATAATAAGTAAGTGTAGTAATATAAAACGTCTCCTCTTAATGTAAATAAATTACCATCATCTGCTGATGAGCTCAAGCCTCTACTCGCAAACCAAGGTACGAAGGATTCTTCACGGTAATCTAGTGTGAATTGATGCGGCCAATTACACATACATTATTAATTTGTTATTAAAATGGAATTAATTTATAGCACTTGCATATAATATATGCTTATTACAAGTCCCCACACATATATCTACGCATACTTAGCCTATCTGCTGATGACAAAACTAATTTACGCGATCCAAATCGGCTCGCCATCACCCCCCGTGACTTTTCCGAGTAAATCAGTGAACTTTTCCCGCCATTAGGTGACGTCACGCGATGGCGGCCGCGGCCATGATGGCGTCACGTGGCCGCCATTACTCTTGGCGCGAAAAGGTCTCGACTCCAAATGTCAGAAGTTTCTTTCTTCGCGCAAAGTTCGGGCGAGAGCGAAAGTTTGCGTTTAATGAATAGGTTAAAGGAAAGGTTATGACTAATCAGAGATAACAGGATAAGTTCGGAACAGGAAAAAGATGAGTTGAGTGTCGCACCAGTCGATGTGTAGGGTTCCATAGGTTATATAGTCACAATTATGTACTCTCAGAAGGGATTTTGTTGATTAAAGTATTTGAAGAATTTGGGAGCCAAGTAATTTGCTCAAATGTCTAAGTACGGACCCCCAATAGCTGCAATTAGCTGTGGCAGTATTTTATTTAACTTCATTATAAATACTATTGTCGTAAATTATTTCGTATTTCTAAACTTAACAATTTATGTGACAGGAGAGGGAGACAGTTGAAGCAAACAAGAAATAGCACTTTAAGGAGATCCATTAGTCAAAAACAGATGTTCACACACTCGCAATATTATTAAACGACCTATTTAATGGCGGAATGCACCCTACACCATAGAAATATTCATTCATTCAGCATTAATTCCACAGAAAAAAAAACATTCAACAGGTTAGTATTAACTTTGTATTCAACCGCTTTGTATATTAGCACCATCTGGTGCTTATTCATCATGCAAATTACGAATTAATACGAAAACTACGTATATCTACACACGTAGACAAACGGATATTTCACAACTAATAAGCTTAACAGTTCCTTGTTAACTAAGCGACAATAACACGTAATGTAATTACATACGTAATTTTTATTTTTAGTTGCTTTCAAGTTTTTATGTCTAAAATTTTAAAATCGCATATTCTTTCACCTTAGAAAAATAAGTATTGAGTGGATCTAGCCGACAATTTCACAATAGAAGCACATTGAATTTCTGTTTTCATCAAATCGCTTATTATTAAAAATGTCATCAAAAGGATATTAGGAACAAAATGAGATTTTCATTTTGGTGTCCCTTTAGCAGCGCTTATTCCAATTCGCTGGAGCAGGAGAATGGGCAGCCATTTTAAGACAACGCTGATGTTATAGCAACATTTCAAATGATATAGGCTTTACAAATACATAAATAAAGGCTACATCTTAAAAAAATCTATTAAGATAACTTATAAATGCATGCGAGATATTCTGAACCAATTCTGAATACATGTAGGTACACGCTTGACACTTTATTAAGAGAATACTCTTTGAAGAAAAATTTTCTTTTTCATTGGATTGTACGGTGCCCTTCCTCCTCTCTCCTACACTATGCTGTGCCCCACAGGGTCCACAAATGTACCAAATTGTAATATGAACCACCTTATAAAACCATTGTGAAATAAAATAAAGTATTGAGTATTGAGAAAAAAAAACATTTCTATTCATTAAATTTCACTCTGGATAGCTTTTAAAACCGTTCACTGATTTGATCACTTTGATCGCCTGCCATTTACATTCCACTCAATACATTTAACCGTAGGAACAGTGAAAAGGTAAGACTATCATCATTACATATCAGCCTTATAAAGTCCACTGCTGATTATTGGCCTTTTTACAAACAGCCAAATTACATTATATTGTGGGAATTTACCCATAATCACCACGCTGCACGCTGGGCAGGCGGGTTGATGATCGCAGTTCAAGCCATTACGCAGGATGACCCTTTTTGATGTAAGAGCATATTTACATAAAATTCTCGACGTAATACGACATAACGTGAACACGGTATACACAGAATGCCGGTATCCAATTCGGTAGTACTAACAGCTATGTTATATTGCGTTCCTTCGCGAATATCAGATAAATGCAATCTGCCTATTCCCAATACTGGTTATCAATGAAAAACGATCATGCCTACCTTTGCTTATGTCATGTTTTATGCAAATAAGTATCCATTTCGCGGAAAGAGGGGAGTTTCAAGGCGTCAGCGGAATTTTAATATCGGAACTGTTATTTAGGGATTATCTTACGGAACCCTCGGGCCCCCGGAGATGGCAATAAGTTTTGGATTCATCTAGGTTTATTAGAAACGAGTGAACCCAAAGAGATATCTGAGATCATAGCGAGAAGATGAATTTTTGATATCTTATGTATGTTTAACAGAAAAGTTATTTTAAGAAAAAAATATTTTAAACCGAAGATAATTATAAGTAATACACTCAGAATGTGCGAATTAGTTTGCGTAACGCGTGGTTCATTCTTCCATCATGGAAGGTTAAAATAGGAATAACCCGAAAAAAATAACAGACATAAACCGATTTAAATGCCCACATTTTAAAGTTAGTATTTATTTCAAAATGTTGTTAAAATTATAAGGTGTTCAAATTGTATAGTTAAAATTTCCTATTGATTCTACAAACACAAATTTTGCAGAGATACAAAAGTAACTTATATGGTTAAGCGTGTGAAAAAGCCATATCATCAAAATCAGTTTAGTGGTGCAGTTGCTATGAGAAACCGACAAACAAATCCACTCTTGTCCTAATTTACACAATTGTTATTAAAACCTCATTAAATATAAAAAATACAGAGCTGACTAAGACGAAATAATGTTGAGTAAGTAACGCTTGATTTAAAATCAGGGCTTGAACATGAAAAGCAATAGTCAGCGACATTCGACATCAATCAGCGCAGCACAGGTGTAGGCGAGCTGAGATATGGAACCTAAACGGGACCTGGGTAATTGATTAGAGCACAGGCAGGCGGGCCCCAGACAGGCAACCTCAGGCAGGCCTCCAGGTACACGGGGACACAGGCATTCATTTAACTGTTCTCATTTATTTAGTTTGTACAAATTATAAAATGCGTCACTAGTGTATTTATAAGTGTTTTATAGAAAGAAAGAAAGAAAGAAAGAAAGAAAGAAAATATTTATTCAATACAAGTTGCAAGAAAAAAAATAACAGAAAATAAGTACAAAATAATAAAAACACAAATCAATAACAATAAGAACCCAAATGTAAGAAGTACTCAACTTGTATTGAAAAGGTGCTCACTCAGCAAATTGTCGAACATCACAGAGATGTCGCGACGCTGATCTTCCGTGGGCACCTTTTCAGAAGGTAATATAAACGCACAATATTTAGTATAAGTAACACATAACTATACAAATATGTGCCTCTTGTAAAAAGTAACAAGTACATTCCTTTCGTGACTTATGAAGTGGCTTACTTTATACAAAAGACAAATATTTGTTAAAAATAGTCGACGTTTCGTGATCGGTTCGCCCATCGATTAAACGTCTGTTGAGGAGCCAATAAGCGCCAAGTTCAAACCTCGCTTTTGGTATAATGACGTGCACTTCACAGTAACATACGCTTTGAGATGCCCACGAGGTGATACTTAATTCAATGACGTAACTAACAGGTATACATGACCACCCTTGGTCACTTTATTCTTATTCTGACACAAGTGGTCACCAAAAAATAATGGTTTGATTTAATCCGCTGTATGAGTTTACTTTTGGTTGGTAGTATACAAATAATTGGTGCAATTATAAGATAAAAGGAAAGATTGAACATTATTAAGTCACAAAACTCCTAACATACCTAATATAATTTTACATTCAAAATGAACACCCAACTGAATAGCAAATCACAGTATTACGAGTAGTAAATATTGACACGCCTCAAGACACACAACAACAATAGCCATTGTCAAAATTATGCACAATTACGTCAGAATACAATCACATTGTGACGTTAGGGGGTGACAAAAGACGTCCTTCGGGGCCGCTACCCGCTACACCCCCCGCACGCAGGTACCCCCCAAATAAACTTACAATTTGCTTCGCTTTTTAACCAAATTGTATTTCAAATATGCATAAACACAAAAGGCGAAATTGACTGACTGACAATAATTGCCGGGTTGGAAAGAGGCTTAGAAATTCGCAGAAGGGGCTCCGAGCACGGGGATGACTGTACCATTCGCAAAGGTGAACCCTTACAGGGGTGAGAGAAAGGTTGTGTGAAATATAGGAATAATAATACAAAGTAGTATTATAAAACGAAATGATTGTTTTTTTTTAATATCGGACTTGCCTGGATATATAATTGAACCTACGTTATATATAACCGTTATTACACAAAATCTTGCTTAAAACAATTGCAATGCTTATTCGTGTTTTCTAAAATTAATAAAACGTAAACAAATGATGCATACCTAATACAAAGATTAAAACCAACAAACAGACTTATTACAAGAAAAGACTTATGGTAAAAATATAAAATGGTAACATCTAAGGAAACAAATGCTTTGATCTATTGTTCTTTTCCATTATACGAAACAAAAGTGTGAAACAATAACTAGACGCACAAAACAAACAGGTTAAATAATTTAACATGATATTGATAATAAATAAGGTGAAATACTTCGAATACCCGCAAGAACTCCTACAAACTTCAAAACCAGTGGTCCGATCACACTTCTAACGTGATTAGATAGCGAAAGAAACGCGTCAAGACGGGAGCTAGGGAATTATTTAGCTGCTGAAATAATCATATCTAGAACTAAAAATAGATACATATATGGAAAAGAATAATAGTCCCTGTCAAAAGACCTTACCCTCATCGATGTTGACCAAACGAAGCGGAAACATCGACACCTGCTAAACGAGATTCCATTGAGATATATTAAAATCCATTATATGTTTGAAAAGGTAATTTTTGAACGTGTGTGAGTTTTCAACTGTGATTCAAATAAATGTTTTTAGCTCTCGCTGTCATAGGATCTCACTGGGTGATGGAGACTCACCTCTTTCCAAACTCTTTTTATGTAGAAGGACGTTAATGGAATAAAGGATGGTGATTATGTCTCAGCACAATAGAAAAGTATGTGGAAAATGTAAACTGTTGTGACGCAAACTAAGTAAATAAACAAATAACACAATTTATAATATTACAATATTAAAAGTGACAGGAGTCTGTAAGTGTTTGATTTACAAATGCACATCACGCTGTCTTCCCGCCACGCTGAAAGTGTGACGAATGTTTTAAAAAAATTTGAGCCCGCAACAAATCGAGGATCTCGATCGGAATCAATTTCCGATCTCCGAACACTAACCGGTTTGCGAGACGACGCGACGCCACCGAGACGACGACGCGACGCCGACGTGACGACGACGCGGCATTCACTAGAACTCTCAGCGTCCAAACAGATAGTTAAGTTTTTATTGAATGTCAATATGTTTAAAATTATGGCACAAAGACGTAAGTAAGTTTTTTTGTACAATAAAATATCAGATAAAACATTAGTTTAAAATTTTAAAGTAAGTACTTATGGTTTTTAACACTTTTTACTTACTACTATTTACGACTTAAAATAAAGCAAATTCTACGTATTCCGGAAATTCTGATTTATTCAAATACTTTCATCCAGCGTTTTTAAATATTTCACAGTGATTCGTGGTCACGGAGTGTCGGATAATTTAAAAGAGCATTGCCTGTGAGTTTCTTGTCAGTTCTTCTCACAGAACGGTGGCTCGGAACTGGCACCTAGATTTACTTACCCTTAATTTTTATTTTTTTGCATGTAAGTGAATCTAAGCTTCGTGATTTCATTGAATTTTTTTTTTTTATTTATATTTTGTTTTGACGTTTTCTAGTGCTATATAATAGTTTATGACATAAAAAAAACTTTTTACTTTTACTTTGCTGAGGTTACCGATGTCACCAGTGTGACATTGACAAACTTACAATCGTAACCAAAACCGCAATAAGAGGACAACTATATAGAAACGACTCGCGAACTAGACTTCACACCATGCGTCAACCTTATGTAAAAGTCACTCATAAATGCATTTAATATTTTCGAAGATTAAGCATTACAGTAAGCGCAATTAACCAAACACTAAACGTCTTATCAGATAACAACCGCGCGGCGTGCGTCGGCCGAGGCTGCCAGACCCGATACCCTGTTGGTTAGCGGCCGGAGCATAGTAGAAGTAAGTAAGTACGCCTACTCGAGTCCCGAGCGAGCGATATTAACCCAAACAAGTAGGGCTGGCGCTTATAATTTGTTAGGCACATAAATATAATTTCATGCCTTAAATCCCCTTTGGTGAACAGAAACCTTGCAACACTAACAAAATAAAGAGTTAAAGAAAATTACACTATTAGCACAGCGATCTCTTGGTGAAACGTGCCAAATGCTAGCCCCATTGCCTACATTGACACTAGTCGAGATTTCATTACCGTAGTCGTCTTTCAGGATATTTTAAAATCGGACAAAATGCATCATGGGATGAAGCATTTTTGTCTAAATGCAAGAAGAAATGTACTATTCTTCTAGTTTATTCAAGAGTAGTGGGACGTAACTTAAAACATGAATATTGTAAATGTTATATTATGTTGCATTGTATAGCTTCACAGACAAATGAAGATTGTAACAAACCAATCGATAATTTAAAAGAGCATAGCCTGTGAGTTTCTTGCTAGTTCTTACAGAGCGGTGGCTTGGAACTGGCACTTAAATTCACTTACACTTAAATATTTTTTGTTTTTTAAAATTGTTTGGTTGCAAGTGAATCTAAGCTTCGTGATTTTAGTATAATACTATTTTATTTGTTTTTGTTCTTTTTTATAATTTTGACGTTTTCAAGTACTATGTAATAGTTTATGAAATAAAAAGTATTTGATTTTTGATTTTGTAACGACTGGCGCATCTCTAACAACGATATATTTTGCCATTGAGTGCTTGTGATGACGCAAACGTTTCACGTCCCCATACAAACCTGGATCAAACAGGTTATGAAATATCGTACTTATTTGTTTTCACTATGGAGCCGGCCCTAATGCCTTTATCTCTCCACCCAGCGCATATCGACACTGCTATACACACGATTCGGAATGGGGGGATACTGGGGAGTAACCAAAACCTACTACCCTAAGTTACTTACTTTTGTGCCACGAGTATACAAAACATGATAGTTGTGGGACGAGATTACAGAACAAAACACCATTTATGTTGCTGAAGATAACATGAACACAGTTTATACAAGTTGACATTCAACGTAACATTCAAAACCTCCTCCAAACTTGTCTAGAGACTTATTACAGGAGGTATGTAAACTTCCCCCCCGACTGGTCTCCACCTTGTCGTGGTGGGGGGCTGAGTACCTCCCGGTAGGGCGCAGGAGGCGCTAGGGAAAAGGTAACACCCAGAGATTGGCGACTCTGGGTGCCCTAAGTACTGACTACCGGGGGGAAACTAAGAGGGACCTGTGGAGGGCGCAGCGGGTGGGCCAGGAGGGCCCGTCAAGCAGCGCCGGGAGGGTCTTGGGCAGCGGGGGCAGGGGGCACCTGCTGTCTAACTATGGACCCTACGAGAAGTCGGCCACACACGCTATGGTCGCACAGGGAGGTAGGAGGGGCGCGTCTACTGCGTCTCTCTGAGGAGGTCCTCCCGGTTTTGGTCCGGGGGACGTTGGCCGCGGGCGGGGTGTCAGAGCTGCAACCCAGGTACTGGTGCCCCGCCTCTTTCTCAACAAGCGGCGGGCGTCGTCGGAAGATTTTTAGTGGGTATTACTGCTGGCGGTCGTGTCTGCCGGTGGTGAGTCCCACACACCTCTCTCGGTCCCCCTTTGGCCGGGAGATAGTGCGTTAATGCATTTTGTTACCGACGTAAATCAAAAAAAAAAAAAAAGGTATGTAAACTTACAAGTTATACTAACTACAAATTTTTGTACAAAGCAAATTCATTTACATATTAAACGTCTACAATTGCTGGTTTCATACAATTCTATTAGATACTTAATGAGATGACCTGTGTTAGAATCGAACCTATGACATCAGAAGTAAATTGGAGGCATTCTGTCCTGCACTGCATATCGTTCTTCAAATATGAAGCCACAGTGAAACGTAACCCTTTGAAAATAGCTCGGCTGTACGCAGGAGGTTTGCTAGTTCATCACATGTGTACCGAGGCCACACCACCCACCACAGGACTGATTACGCCGTCAGTGCCCAGGCCACAAGTCATCAACAACAACCGAAGCTTTAAATAAAATATAACTTGTGACCTTTGCAGCAGGTCTGATGGAACAGATTCCTAATTAGAGCAAGTTTAACGAAACACATTGTATCATTACTTATCACATAGCATACCCGGTTTTATTAACCGTAAATAACCCATCAATAAGTGCCACTTTTGATATCAATTCTAAAGCTGAAGCTAGTTCAGGAAACAACATTGACTTTTAATTACAGACACACGCGTCAAAAGGCTAATGCCACACTTGGTTTGTTGTAGACCCACTAGTTACATTGTGATGTAAGTATTTAGTAACTTTTCATATAAAAATGCTGTTTAATGAATTTTAGCAAAATATGCTACATATAAAAATCTTTATGCTATCCTTACAGTAAATATAAAACACTATATTATATCCTACTATCTCTTACCACCTTCATCAACCTACTGCATCTCATAACAAAGATATTGATGTGGACCTTCACATCGCTAATCAAACCGCATCAATGCTGAACTGAGATGAATGACGTCCTCGGAGATGTTCCCAACCGTAATGAGACCTGCAGGTCTACCATGGGACTACGAAGTTGTTTCCATTTCTACAAATATTTTGTACAAATGTCAATATTATGAAACTTACAAAATAATGACATTCGTAGAAAAAATTATAACAGATAACATTATAAACTATCTATAATATCAAGCAAGCACTAACATAGATTTATGTAAAAAATATAATCTAATTTTAATTGATATTATACATACTAAAATTATAAATGCGAAAGTAATTCTGTCCATCGTCTGTCTGTTCTGTTTTCACGCCAAAACTACTAAGTCAATTTGATACACAGACAGTCTAAGAGTCTGAGAAGGGACAAAGGCTACTTTTTAATGCGAAAATATGATTGTTGAATACTTACATTTTGAAGCTCGAAGAGTGAAACTATTTTGTTAGGTTTATTATTAGTAGATATAATTATAATATTTAAAGTAACTTAAAAAAGATGCGCGATATATTTTTTAAGTTACTTTATTATTATATTATTTATATCCATCCACACCACACAATCCATCTCCTCATCATCTTAACATAGCCATGACCATATTGACCATACTTATGTTTTTTTTAATTTAGTTATCTCTCGAATACTTTAAGTAGGCAAAAGCGTATACACAAATAAATGTGTTATTAAGTATTTAAATATTTAGTTTGTAAGGCGGGTATTATGTACTCGAGTAAAGCACACTTATTGAGCTCAGTACCGTCCCGTAGTAAGCCTCCAGGATCCACGGGACGTCTCTAATTCTATTACCGCAGACACCGGCCCTCCCATTAATAATTCATAAAATTCCCACAGGACTCCCCCGCGGTAAACTCCGCAATGTCAGCCTTATTCCCTGGGGGAAAGGGTTGTCCTGTTTCTTATCTAATTACCTACGTAACAGATCCTTTGCGATGGATTCATGTGGTTACACACTGTGATTTGTGTCTACTAAGTGTTCTTTATAAAATATAGATTTCTACAATGATCTTACTTAAAGATGAGGTATATTCATACATCGTCGTAATCATATTTAGTTCCTTTACGACACATACATATTTTCCTCTGACGTATCCATGGTAACAATAATAAATGAGACAGATAATACGTTTCGAATGATATAGAAAAGAACAGCGCTAAATGAAATTACGACAATTGTCTTCATTGGACCGCCTCAGAGTGCAGGGATTAGTTCGACATCTACCTATTTTAGTTATAATATCATTGGATCTATATAGTTTGTATTGACTATTTCGCGTGATCACTATAGGGGTGCATTAGGCACAGAACACACGGTCAATTAAACATCAGTCAAAGTGCTCGTTGCAATGTTCTATATATTTCTTGTTTAATATTATCAATATGGAAGTAAGTTTGCATGTATGTTCTACTTTGTCAAACCTAAACTACTCGGCAGATTTTGATGAAATTTGGCACGAAGAAAGGGTACTTTATGTAAAGTTCACAATTCCTATTTTAATTTGATATAAATTTGCTGTACCAGTGGAATGCATTTACATACAGTAAATTGTATGCTATAATCGCACCTCTCGGGACCACATTTCAAGAAAACAAAGTTCCTAAAGCAAAAAAAAGATATGTATGCTTAACAATCTGTCAAGTAAAAGATAATTAACATATAGTCATACATAGGTTTTTGAACATATAGTCTGTTTCTATAATGTTCCCCAAATATCCCCTCAGTAAGACTTCATAATTCTCGTGTAACACTAGCTGCTTAACACAGAATGCTTCCTTGCTGTGTATGAGGCTTAAATTTTAACCGGCGGTAATTGCGGCGTGTCGTGATTTAATTAATCGTCGCCGGACGGGTGGCCGGACGGCCGGACGGCTCGGACGGCGCCGGACAAAAGCCCCGAAACGCCGCATTGCAGTCAATATGCACAGATATATGTCCCGAGGTTTCAAGGAACGCGTGACTGATAATTCTGATACTGAGAAGGAGACATATTTCCATTTACATCTCAAAAATTTTCAACTAGTTGTTGACTGCGGCTTCACTCAAGTCGCCATTGAATAATATATAACCTAATTTCACCAAGGATAGTGGTCTTTCTAAATTAAAAATAATTTTAAACGCACTAATTGACAACGTTTTGTTTAAATTTTCAACTTACAAGTACTGACATATTTTCCAGTGCTGAAGTGTATATCAAACTATACACCGGCCATTGAATATAGCGTCTAAGGATGTATCACAAAAGATTTAATTCCATACATACAAAACAGTTTTGTTTTGGGTGAGAGATAGTTAACCTTTGGTGAGGGATAGTCAACTTGAACTGAGTCGGTGATTACAATTTATTAAATACTTTTTGTTATACAAAGCTTACATGGCCGGATATAAAACGATCGAACCGTAAACAACCATTATTGGCAATATAGAAAAGCAAATATTAACAATGACCTACAAAAGTTAACACTTTAAACTATGTATATTGATTCAATAGTCATGTTTGTTAATTGAATTTGAGCCGACCCGGTGTGTCGGACTGTCGGAATATGGGGTTGTCGGCTTGTCGGACTGTCGGCATGTCCGCGAGCGGGACCTGAGTGCGGCGAGCAGACAAACAGTAACACTAATCGATTTGTAATTAGTGCCTCGATATTAAGCCATTGATATATTTTTACTTCGAAATGACTTATAAGATTTGAATCAAAATGTTGTCTCTAAAATAACACTAGGAAAGACAAAATTAATGTCTTGTGTGTAAACATTATGAATTATTTTTATCGGAATGTTTGACGTTTTAGTGACGGCCGTTCGAACTATGAGGACAACTTAGAGATAGATTTTAAAACGCTATACTTTATTTAGTATCATTATTATAAATAAAGTACAATGTGCATGTTGCATTTAGCGTTGCAAACCTTCAAAAGTTAATGTACCGACTCCGCACGATCTTTAAAAATATTACGTCTTCTTTAAAGTCACAAAGTCCACGCTCGTGTACCTTATATCCTCCCATACCTCATACCCTCTCAAATTTTCGCGAATTTGAAAACTAACCGAATCGTGTTGAGATGGCGGGTAGCTAGGTAGTCACATTCCGCCCGACTCATCGCAGTAATGGCCGCTCAATGTAATATTCAGTGGTTTCTTCATTGGCTAATGGCTGTAGTTGGCTCGTTTAACTGGCATTAACTGAACAGGCGATGACAGGCCTATCGACAAATCACCGTTTCATTACTCGAAGAAACCGCGGTGGAACATTTAGATCTTTCCTATAGATACGCAAGGTAATTGTAATGTCTATAGTAATTTAGTTTTCTCAAAAACATTATTTAAAAGCTAATGATTATGCAACACACGTAGCTCTACTTCTGTATTGTAAAAATAGTGATGGTACGAATTAAAAACAAAATTTTTTTGCTAAGATAAAAATAAAATGAACACTGAAAATCAAAAGTATTTGTAATTGTATTTTGTATTGTAATAGTTTAAATACCTATATGGAAGTACCACGTAATAACTGAAATTCAGCTAAATCTGGTCGAACCAGTGAAACAAAATGCATTTACGCACTGTATCGCTGCCAAAGGGGGACCGAGAGAGGAGGACCGGCAGACACGACCACCAGCAGTAATCCACTAAAAATCTTCCGACGACGCCCGCCGCTTGTTGAGAAAGAGGCGGGGGCCAGTACCTGGGTTGCAGCTCTGACACCCCGCCCGCGGCCAACGTCCCCCGGACCAAAACCGGGAGGACCTCCTCAGACAGACGCAGTGGACGCGCCCCTCCTACCTACTTGTGCGACCATAGCGTGTATGGCCGACTTCTCGGAGGGTCCATGGTTAGACAGCAGGGGCCCCCTGCCCCCGCTGCCTAAGACACTCCTGGCGCTGCAGCAGGGCACTCCACAGGTCCCTCTTAGTTTCCCCCCCGGTAGTCAGTACTAAGGGCACCCAGAATCGCCAATCTCTGGGTGTTACCGTTTCCCTAGCGCCCTCTGCGCCCTACCGCCCCGTACTCAGCCTCCCCACCACGACAAGGTGGAGACCAGTCGGGGGGGAGTGAGCAGACCCTGGGCCCTAAGCTTAAGTCTAGGGCAACCGGGATGGATTAAAATATGTTTGTGACGATTTCCTCGCAATTATAAATACCCGAAAAATTTCAGCGGAAAGAAAAGGGCATTATCATGTAAAATGCTGAAACGCGAGATATATCTATACAATTTCTTCTCCTAAAGAGGGCTGTAAATTAAAACCTGGCTCGTTAAATCAATGCAAGAAATAGAAACCCGTAATTTAAAACATATTAAGACTAACAAGATGGTGCTCTAAGCAAGCAATGCAGTGGAACAGTTAGCCACTCGGGGCTCTGTTAATCCGTATTGGTAGTTAATCTAAAGGCTGCATGCAGAGGAAGCCCCTCGCTCGCGCCGCCCGCCCGTTGGTGAACCCGCCACAGGCACCTCGCAACAGCTAGCTCACTACGAACACATGCCACAATAAGTCGCAACTCTGATACACATTTTAGTAAAGAGATTTTAGTAAATAAAAAACTAATATTTTTACAAATCGACAATATCGACAAACTGTAAACTTTATTGAAAACTGTCAATTTTATTGAAGTCGGTCTGAGAGTAGGTATATGGATTGATATTTAGATTCAACAAAAGAAGTGAAGTAAATTAAGACATATTTGTATTAGGAATACGGCACATATTGCCTGCGGTGCAACAAATATTATATGTACACGAACTAATATTTTTATATACAATTGAATCACTGCAAAATTTTAATTGATTTGCTAGTAGCTGCAATTATACAATATTGAAATATCTCTAAGGAAATATTAATACTTTAGATTTATTTTGACAAGTTTAAATTTACCAGTCCTTAGCTGAGGAAGTAGCATCATAAACTCTCTGTTTTATCTAATCTATCTATTTTATGTGAAAACATCAAACAACCAATCACGTAGTTTTTGAACAGAACAAATAAGTGTTATTCTTCATGAGCCGCCCATTTCCGTTGCAAGATACTTGTTATTGGTGGTGATTTGGACTTCTAAGCTTCGTTTCACAAACTACCATTTATTAACATTAAAATTGAATATTCCAAAAAATATTTGTGTCTTTAAATGGGGTTCTAGTTTTACATTTGTTTCAAGCACGATAGGGGGTTCCTATCGTAGAGTTAAGTGCTGCAGCTGTTGAAGCTGCCCTATGGCCGAGCTAGTCGGTGGTAACCGTCCGCTTTGTTCACTAAACGCCTCGTCACGACCTGCCAGACAACAATGGGACCAGCCACACTGGCGAGACCTTCCTGGGACTACCACGGAATATTATCAGCTTTACATTTTAATGTAGTACGAGTACTGTCTTAAATATGTTGATGATTTGGTGATATCGTACGGAACAATTTAAAAACTGGTAAACAAATCTCTACTGGCAGCTATTAGTAAGATTACTGTTAATTTAACTTAAGCTGTTAAGTTTATAGATCCAAAGACCCGATGTCCGTCACTCTGAAACCCTTCACATCTTTAAGGCGAGGTGGCACGGGTACCTTCTTGGTAGGTCTATTTGCATTTTTGATACTTCTTGTGTTTTTTTAGTTTTTCTTGATTAACATTCTTATTTACTTTTGATTTATTTATTGTTTAGTTACTCTGTTTTTTTATTTCATAGACTTTAATACTTTAGTTAAAAAGCAGTCCAATGATGTTGCCTCCTTGCCGCCTTCTTTTGGATATCATACTACAAATTTCATCAAAAACGATTAAGGCGTTTAAGACATAGTTAAGGAATAGTATGTAAAACAGTTATATCTGACAAATATTATATATATCTTATATTTTCCAGCCAGCTTTTCCAATTTTCATTATTTAAATATTATGAAGCAGTCTATTTGCTGTATACATATACTCAACGTTCCCTTTCAGCAGTTAAATTTTAAAACATTATTTTTAAAGCTCCTTAATATTATAAGCTTAATATTCTCTTACAATCACACCAATTATTCAGTTACAAGATAAGTATCACTAAGAACTTGTGTTATGGATACTAAACACGGATAAACATACTGAAATACTTTTTTTTTGTAAATACATACTTAATATACATAGGAAAACACCCAGACCAGAACAAATATTAATGATCATGCACACAAAGATTATATCAATGTGCAAATGTACAAGTTCCAAGACTCAGCAATGAGCGCTAGTAGAGAGAGGACATTCGTACAAGTTGTGCAACTAGGGACAGATTAGTGAAAGTAAAACCTACTGAACTTCAGCCCGTGACTGTAATGTAGCCTCTGTGAGGAGCAGTAAATCAGGCTGTACTATTAACAGACATACGGGCCATGTTGCCTTGAATTGAAACTATGACTAACGTCTGCTACAAGTGCGATGAACGGACAACGATTAGTTCAGGGCTGACATTATAGTCGACTAAATTAAAATATTACTAACAAATAAAGTTTTAAATTGAGAATTAAAAAAAAATAGTATTAATTAAGCAGACACTCACATTTTTATAAATAATAGGTCGGTATTCTTTATTATTACTTATCCAAAAAGTAAAATAATTAAAACTATTTTTTCAAGGCTTACAAAGTTTATTGAAGATTGCTCGACAAAAATAACCATCATTCATTACATAGCGTTAAAAATTGTCTACTTTAAAATATAGTTTCCTGAACTTCATTCAGACAACTATTTTTATTAAACTCTCGCGTACATCCGAGTTAGAGTGATTATTACAATGAAGCCTGGGATCCATGGTGTTTAACGAGAACAATTAACATATGGGTACAAAATTTGACGACCGATATTGCGTGGAGGTCAATATACTCGCACTTCACTCCAGAGGTCGTGAGTTCGATTCCCACACAGGACAAATCTTTGTGTGCATGAACATAAATATTTGTTTTGGTCTGGGTGTTTTCCTAAGTATATTAAGTATGTATTTACAAAAAAAAAGTATTTAAGTATATTTATCCGTTATTTAGTATCCATAACACAAGTTCTTAATTATACTTATCTTGGAACTAAATAATTGGTGTGATTGTAAGAGAATATTTATTATTATTATTAAAATCAGAGAAGTCGTGTATGACCTGAGAGCCCTAAGAGGCCCGCACTTAGTAGTGGGACGTTAATAAAGTGAAATGATGAACACATTGCTTCAGAATTTTCTTACTTTTTGTACCGCTATGTGGCAAACATGCACATGACGGAAACTAGTCAACGGTAATTTAATTCTTTGAAATCAAAACAAACACTGATAAACAAGCAATATCACATCACAAGACAGCTAAGAAAAACTGAATCTGTACTCCGGTGTAGTAAATATTTCATACAATAGGTAACATTTAATAGAATTTCCAACCCGGGGAGCAGGTGGCCCACCGCTGCGGAGCTGTTCTGAGCCTTGAGTGGTCAACCCAGGGCATCTATTGCCTCCGAGACAGGACTCCGTTATTAAAGACATCGTATTTTCTGTCAGTAGATAGAATTTCAATCGGACATCTTTTCAATTCAACATTACTTTTTAATAAATTGACCTTAACTTTTTAATAATAATGAAATATCCTATAATATTATTACACATATAGGTACGTTAATATGTATCTATTAAACTAAATTATACACGTAACTGATATAACTGCATCGGATTTCCTTTGATGTCAAATTAAGAAACTTTTTGAAACTGAAATGAATACGAATGAGTACTGGGTGTGCCGGCCTAAAATTGTGCCACCCCCTCTTATGAAGAGTCGACGAAAGGTAATTCTACCGTATGATGGGCAGCAGCGTCATTCTGCGTACTGCCTTGAACTGCAATCACTAACCCGCCTGCCCAGCGTGGTGATTATGGACAAATACCCTCAGTAGAATGTAATCTATTGTAGGAGTAATTGAAGAATTAATATAACACGTTCACATTTCCGTGAACAAGAAAAGTACTCGACTCTACGTATTTTTACGTACTGACCTTTGTTGTCATATAACATAAATTGATGTATTAATTATTATACAGTTGATTAAAACAAATAAGATATCGGACTAACGACCATCACAGAACTATAAGTAAAATCGCTAAACTTATGATTCATTTTTCGGACATATCACACACAAAACCTAATTCTTCGCAGGAAGAAGCTAAAACAAATAATATTATACACTGTTACGGGAAGCTGTTACTTACAAGAAGGGTCCCGGATCCAATGAGGGTTGGTTCGATTGGAGCCGGGATCAAATCCGGGAAGATGTGTGCGGCGTAAAATTTAACGAACGACGGAAGGGTGATGACAATCGATAACTAGGTGGCCACCGCAAGACGCGCCGCGGTGCACCGGCGAGATAACGCGATCATTGCTCAACATTTTGTCAAATCCTCAAATCCTCTCAATCGATTATAAAATTTCAGATTTTAATAATAATAGTACGACTAGCGTAAGCTACGCCCACTTCTTTTACCTTAATCTAATCCAAAAAGTAAGAAATACATTTTGAAATTCGGGATTTTAGAGTTTGGGAATATTACTGTTCAGAATTTTTTGGGCTTCGAGATTACGTGCTTTTGGTCACATAAACATTCGACATTCCATTTATAGGTGTTGTGAATTTCGATCTTTTGTATTTAGGTATTATGTTTTGATGCATATCCTCGAAAATACTAGCATTAATTACTATCTATATTTTGATATGCAGATACTAAATGACAAATACATTTGAACTATGCCGAAGTTTGTTAATTGTTTAAAGATAGATAAACACTTTATTGCACACAAAAATGCATCAAAACTTACAATAAAAAATATTAATTAACTAGTGGACAAAGGCGGCCTTATTGCTAGGAGAAATCTGTTCCAGGCAATCTTAGTAAAAATGAAACAAAATAAATAGTGCACAACTCACAGAAATTAAAATGATCAAAATGCATAAAATACAGTAACAAAACGAAAATATAAACAAACATCATGAATAACTTGTTTGGAAGCCAGGGATTTTGTAAGAAAATTGTGTACAAATGTGGAATAAAGAAATTCTGTTTGTTGGTTGAAAACCAACTGATTTAAGTACAACATGAACAGCAAAAAAAAATGAATCAATGAGGAGACAGCCCTGGCAGCATATAGAGAAGATGGACTCTCAAGGAGTGACAGGCAATCATAATATGGAGCTGAGCCGCGAGTATCGCTGATGATCCGCGCCGGCTTACGGCCGCAGGTGGTCGTCACTCGCTACTTAATAGCTTATTACAAATGCAACATTAATACTCATATGTGGTTAATGTGTTAAGTTGTATCGGATTGAGGCGTTTCATTAAAGTAATGCAGTAGATGTTCATTTGTTTATTGCACAAGAAAAAAATTGTGTTTTTCATCAGGAAGCATAAATATTTTGCTAGTAAGTACTGATTTACTCAAGTTCCGTCCTTCGGTAGGTGAGTAATATCTGAAAAGTAATTAACCGCTGCCTTCAATCATTCTAAGCAATTTTAAGCAAGTAATTAATATTTAGAAAAATACGGACACGTCTGTTTATACCTACAGATGAATAAATTTGGTCTTTCGGTTTTTAATATTTAAATAACTGTTATTACTAAATTAAATATAGATGTATACGTAGGTATCTGTTTTTTTTTCATTTTTTACTATTTTTCTTTACATTTATTATTTATGTTGATAAAACAATATATCTAAGAAAATCATGTTATTAATTACGAAATAAAAAAACGTTCATACAAGTGTCGACAGATTTAGTGAAGTATAATATTGCCTATTGTATACACACCACATGACTAGGGAATGTTTTACCCTTACTTGATTGAAGTATTTGACATTGTAGAGATTAGTTATCACAAACTTATGAACGTTTGTTTTGATAAAAATATATTATTTAAAATCAATCAATCGTACAATTACGAACGAAGACCTGCGAGAAAGCTGTCACTAAACCCTGATCGACCAGCAGATCATGCCATTGTATCGGCCACATTCTCCGAAGGGGTCCTGATAATATACCTAAACAGGGAACGGATTGGAAGCCACAAGGAGAGCGGAAAAGTGGTCGTCTCAATCAAACCTGGAGCGATATCGCACGAGGCTCAAGACCGTTCGAGATGAAGAGTCACTGTGGGCGCCTTCTCAGAACAGCCAGTCAAGTTTTACTATATTTGATAATTCTTACATTTACTATTTGATTTATCTACAAGCAATTCTTGTTAAGAGCTCTAGTAAAGCACCCTTCTTTCTACCTTAACATTTTAAGCTATTGCATAGCTTCTATGGCGGGCCTTGAGCGTGGAGACCGAATCCAGAAATTCCGTAACGAAAAAAAAACCTAACGCCCCCCACTCCGACCGGCACAGCGGTGATACTTTATAGATTTTCCATCTACCGATAAATAACAGAACTTTTAATGACTTTTTGAAATATCACGCTTGTCTCTTTAGTTCAGCAACCCGCCTGTGGCATTGGTTGTATCGGCGTTACTGTTTTTTTTAAATATGGTAATACACATTAATGCCGCGCAGAGAAAGAATTTATGATATTATATCTATATAAATGTACATACAAATAAATAATTATAATTGCATAAGTTGATAAAAAATGCTTTATAATAGCTTTACCGCGGCAGGCTCCGAGTGCCACACCGTCACAACCGTGGTCCACACGTCTTTTTTTTAATTATAAAACTATATCTATGCAACATTTTTACGAACTACCTACTTAGTTTGGCACTACATGGCGCTGTTAGTGATTAAATATGAATATGATTACTGCAAATATTTGATTGATAAGTGTAAAGTAAAAAAATATATTATTTAAATTTTTTGGTGATAGATAACTTTAAAGGCGGTTTTCAGATTTTTGAAAATATTTCAATTTTGTAGCTATAATTGCTATATCTGGTATATATACAGATGGTATATAATAGATGACTGTGTAATTAGCTCGTGTTGAATTGTCGATGGATTTAATTCATTTAATAAGAGAGGCGGGCGGCGTAACTCGCACTCGCGGGCACGACCTCGTGTTTGGCCTCGTCCGACGTGAGGCGATGTGCGGCGATGTGCGGCGACTGACAACGACTCGTGCACGTGCCCGACATGCTCCCTTCCATATTTTGTTGGAGACCTCCATAGCATACTGAACCTACCCCCTCATACCAGGTATAATATAATATGTCCTGACAACTACACCAATTATTTTGTTCCATGATAAGTATTATTAAAAACTTGTGCTATGGATACTAAATAACGGATAAACATACTTTTTTTTGTTGTAAATACATACTTAACATACATGAGAAAACACACAGACCAGAACAAATATTATGTTAATGCACACAAAAATATGTGGGAATCGAACCCACGACCTTAGGAGCGGAGTGCGGGTATACTCGCCACCACGCGTATCGGTCGTCGAATTTAGATTAAGCAAAACTAGAAGGTTCTAGAAAACGAATAAACAATCTTAAGTAAATAGCTTTCAAATTAGGTTAAACCACACAAATAAAGATAATACCTGTTTAAATTTATTTTATTTATAATCTAAGCCACAACTTTTCTAGGGAGTTCAGTAACAAACTTCCGCGCCATATCAGTGAAATGATTTAATGACATACTTATTTGATAAACACAATAACTCAAAGCAAAAATATTTCTATTAATCAAATCATTTGAACATGAACTAGAGAATTATGTAATTACTGTTGTATCTCTCGTGTTTTGTTATGTGTATTAAGAAATCCATCTTGCACCCCTTAACATTTCGGTAGGTATATTTAAATATACAGGTTGATAAATATCTATATCTACAATTAATTACCGACAATGACTCTGCAAACCTTACTCCTGCAGGTAAACCACGAACATTTTCGATGACGTGTCGTTAAACCACTTTAAAATAAGTAGTACCATATTTAAAAAGACTTTTAGGTAAAGCGTCAAAGCATTGTGCGTAGGAATTAATTTATACGCACGCGAATGTTGCTATACTTTAAGGATGTCAATTGTAATTTATTGTATAAATTTACAATTTGGATTAGTGATCACGAATCACTGTAACGTATTCGAAATGTTCATATAAAATTCTACATAGAACTACGATTGCAAAGCCAAATATACGAATAAAAACACTACTCTAAACCGGTGCCATATTTTTGTGTAACTGTAAGCAGTGGTCAGCACATCCCTGAATGAACTTTAAACAATAACTTATACGAGCGAGTGCACAAAGTTATACGGGAGCAGGTGTGACCAACTGGCCGCAGACCACTAACTTCAAATGATCTTATTGGTTAAACTTACCCACGAGTTTACTAGTGCTCGCTTTACTAGTCACAAGCCCTCGCTTCGCTTTCGAGGCTATTTATAGTATAAATATAACGGAAAAATAATAATACAGGTATATATGAGTATAATAATATATATAAATAGATAAATAATGTCATATAAGATTATTTAAACAGTATGTAAGTAATTTTATATTAAAATTGTGTGGCTGCGCCCTAACAGGGTATCGTGTATGTACCTTTACCTTTAATAATATCCTATGTATCTACTCATGATCGCAATAAATATTTGAAGTTTATTAAGTGGTTTACATCTTGGGTTATATTATTGGAATTTTCGTAGGGAGCCCTCATATTTTTAGTAACAAAAGCCTTTGTTACTCAGGGATAATGGTGCATTCTAATGGTAAAAGATAATCTAAATAATAAGACACTAGAAATTGTATGTGTCGCGTAAAACTATCGGAACACATGTCGCCAATTTGAAAATACACGCATGTCGGTAATTTGAAAATTTAAGTTCTGCGTGATCGACGTTGCTGTTATTCACTGCGGACTACAAGTTATTCTTGAACACAGTACATTGATAGTTTCTAGTGCGGTACGATTCAGATACAACGAACGCAATTGGGAATGTATGTAATAGTTCTGGATGCCCTGGTGCCATACGATACACAGATACGCCAGCGATTATACTCGCAGCACTTCTATAGTTATATTATTAAAATGTTTAAATACTTGTATGAATTTGATTTTTTCCTATGATGTTTATAAATATTTTACCAGTGAGAGAACAATAGACAATAAGTTATTCGAGTGAGTGAACAAATATTTACGAGGGCAGGTGTGAAGGTGTGGGGCGCTCCTGGGCCACATAAAGCACAGAGCTAAGTAAGGCCCGACCACTCGCCACCAACTTGGGGAACCGTGCCCCCACTGAACTGTTGAGAAACATCATTTATTTACGGTAATCTATGTGCTAACGGCAACTTTGGGACTACTTGGTAATTGCTTTATAATGTTCAAGTCCTCAGTTTGTGGTGCGGTCAGTAGTTAATATTCATACACACGCAATATTGCTAGTTTGAATAAGACACTACTTACAAGTCAAATGGAAATGCGATGAATATTATTATAGTATTATCCCGGTTGCCCTAGACATTAGCTTAGGGTTCAAGGTCTTCTCATTGGTCTAAGATTTGGCTGAATTTTAGACAATAATAATAATGATTTACAGTCACATCAATTATTTAGTTTAGTGTCATTAAGAACTTGTGTTATAGATACTAAATAACGGATAAACATACATACTTTACATACATAAAAAACACACAGACCTGAATAAATTCACAAAATTTGTCCTGTGTGGGAATCGAATCCACGACCTTAGGAGCGGAGAGCAGGTATACTGACCTCCACTTCATATCGGTCGTCAAATGACATTACACGGAGTGACTGCTGTCTGACCTCCGCAACCGAGAAACATCATTTATTAATAGATTGGTAGATACCGGCGAACAAAAAACATCCAAGATGATTCTGGTTGCAGCCAATGTTCAAGAAGCAAGTGCTCATATTGTGTGTGTGAAATATGAAATTTTCATTTTCGTTTATATATTTTTTTGTGTAATTAAAGCAAGTGATAGATTAAAAATATCTTTGTAACAATTCCCACGCTACTATAATTTCCCGAAAAATCGAGAAACTATTCAACACGACACGTGTTTCGCCCTTACACAGGGCATCTTCAGGTAAGATAGGAGCCTCAGAACAACGATGTCTTCACGACCAACACTGAAACGAGAGTGTAATTATTTTATTGTTACTTTGACATGAATTGATTCCCACGTGACAGGCTTCGCCTAGTGTGCAAGACACTGTCTATGCTTTAACTGATACAAAACTTAGGTAAAAAATCATTTTTATTAAATTTTTATTGTAGTACTCAGTACGTTTGTTAGTTTATTATTACGTTCTGAAATCAAGATCGATTTTGTTGTAACTTTTCTTTCACCAATTTGGACTCCAATGGAACACTTAACAATGTCAAGATAACATTCCGAACGTGCCCGTTCACTGCGGTTAATGGCTTAAGTGGGAATTAATTGGGCAAGGAACTCTGAAATATGTTTTCGTGACAATTACAGGTTGAATTACAGAACTTGAATCCTAGGGAAAGCCGAGGCCTACTTTTCACGCGAAACAATGAATCCGGTTGCTATAGGACGCGATTAATTAAAGGCCACGCGAAAAGAAGCCGCGGGCGTCAACTAGTAAAGCAATACATTTCAGAAACTAAATGATACAATTAGAAGACGAAACAATCAGTGGAAGTATCAAGGTCAATTAACAAGTTGCAAAACTGGTTCGCATAGAAAAACATATCAGAAACTTGCCTTATATTTTGCACAATGTCTCTGCCAATCCAACGATAATAACAATGTCCCTAAACCGTAATGAAACACAGTGAAGTTCACCACAAACACAGAACCACAACACTAAAACACGCAAAAACAGCTGAGTGGAAGTTTTCCGCGAGAATCGAACCCGGCACCTTCGGCAGGCGAGCGGCACCCGTGCGCGCGTCGAGCCGCCCCGCGACACTGCCGCCGCCCGCCACCACGCCGCCGCCCGCCCAAACGAGAGCGAAATCATCCCCTATCTCCCCTCTCACTCCCACCTCTAACGACTCGCATCTTCTGTCTTACGCTGACTTTTCTCAGCGCAGTTTCCATCGTTCCATTGACGCTTTTAATGTCAGGACGGATGTTTTTTTCCACGGCTGCTTCGGATTTTTCTCGTTAAGGTTGTGATAGGACGACATGTCGCGGGGGACGCCGATTCAGGCTTTGTTACAGTCATTCATCAGATAAAAATTCATTTACATGGGAGGTCTGACGAATAAGGCTATAAAAAGGGGAATCTCAATAAAAAACAAACATAGAATAGAGGGTAAGACGAACGACGGTATATAGGTAAACAAGGAATTTTGCTAACTGAAAAAGAGTTTGTTTAGTTATCCAATTACAACAATAGCCCGCTACATCGCTAGATTACCAGACTACACATCATTAGATAATTATAAAGGTTCCAAATGTTGACATGGGTACTAGTAATAGATTTCATTTGATGTTGCAAAAGTACTAATTAGAAAAAAGTTAAGAAAAAATAACCTCAACTCGAAGAATATCCTCATACAGTTCCACCCAGCTCTACACTTTACGACCTTGAGTTCGTTCAGATAAATATACAAAATTAATGAGAAACAACATACAGGAATAAAGAAAAACAATCCTTATTAACGCAGTTCGTTTAATTTTTTTTAAGTATTGCATTGCACTCGCAATTATTAGAGATTAGCTATTAAGTCAAGTTTACCCAGCCAAAAGTGAGTTTAGTTAAATTATATTCACTTACTATAAGAAAATTGTTCAATCCAATTCTATAATATTCTAAACGAAAGTGAGAGTAGACGGGGTCTGCCACTGGCGAGGGTGGCTCAGTCTGTTTGTTAAAACTGAAAAAATAAAATAAAATACTTTTTGTTTTAACAAACGGACGAAGTTATTTATTATTTATTTATTTTTCATTAGTACGCGAGTATTTAAAGTTTTTACAAAAAGACAGATCTGCTGTCATACAATACTGTGTTTAAAAAACAAATTTTGCCAATTATATCTAGTATCTAATAATTAATTTAAAAATATAATCATATCTGTATTTGTTCAGAAGCATTCGAGGATATAAAAACTTCCTCACGCCAAAAGTCGACGTCACATACATCTATCTTGTCAGGCGACACGCGACTTAGTACTGTCACCCACACATTTGATGGCACACCACATGCAGTGCAACACCACACGTAACGGACCATAAATAAAGTTTAAATTACGAGGCAGGTTACACAGGCACACCATTTATCATGTGCTTCGTAACCGAAAACTTCAGTGGAACATAATAGGCTTTTGTCGAGAATTCTTAGAAAATTTTATAGAAAGTATAACAAAAATATAAAGTTCGCGAGGTTCCGGACAAAAAATGGCAGACGTAGATGGTGAAACTTCACCATGACTGTTCTAGGGGAAACTATTTGATATCAAGGAATTAGCAAACTATGGGAAACATAGCACTGACGGCCGTTGACGCAGAAAAGGTCTGATAGAACGTAGATTAAACTGAGGAACTTTGGCGAGGTTTCAAAATTTCCTCGTTTTGTTTTAAAAAAAATGTTTTTTATGTTCTTATATCCAAAATCACAATCCCATCCAAATAAATTCGAATTCATATAAATATCTTTTATCCTCGTATAATTTTGCATATTACATATTAATCGATGTGGTACCGATATAGTTCTTACACTTGAACCATTAGTAGTAGAATAGTTGTCAATATAGTAAAGTCGTAAAGTTCGAAATCAATGAAAAAACTAAAAGATTTTGGGTGAAAGGGTAAACTGTGTGAAAGGTTTAACTGAGTAATATATTTGGCACATTCCATTGTGACTCAGTAGTTGAAGGCGGTCGGTCCTAAAACAATAAGAGAGAACTTTTATATTCCACATTTTTCCATTAGGTCACGAATGCGTCGCATCCGTTCACCGCCGGGCCGGGCCACTGGGCTAGCTGGGTTCCACAATAATAGGACGCAGATGCTTCTAAAGTGCAGTTATTTACTGTAGCCAAACCTAATTTATTAACCATATCCTAATGTTTTTAGGTATCTATTTCTCCATCCGGTGGGTCGCATAATAAGTGAGGTAGACAAGTCCATATCTGACTATAGCACCAATAAATTGAGTAATACCCCACATCGCCACTTGTCCTAATAGACACACATACTCGTATAACACATTCATATACATCTACTTCTGCCTATACTTTACCATTTTTTACCCTTAAATTTCTTGTTTTGTTAATAATTTACGATATATATTGAAGAGCAAGCGTCGCAACATTATTTTTCGTCTAACGTTTTGCTGAGTCCATTTCATTATCTACATTTGTAGTGTTTTTTATTTCCCACTTCTATTGTATCTTTGTGTAAGTTCTCTAAATATATATCCTTCTCTCTTTCAAAGTGGGTAATAGGCAGTGACCTAGTAGACCGCATTGCCTCTAAGCTCCTCAAACATAAAATGTGGTGAGCAGCGGTGTGTTATCCCCAATCAATCTAGCGAATGGCCCCGCCACCGGTGAAGCGCCGCCGCCATCCGTCAGCGCGCTGCTGATGGCTGCTTATCTAGCCCGCTGGTGGCCATTTGACACGCTAAGAAGGGCGGGTTTCAACAGTGACAGATGCCAAACGACGACTTCAGGTGAGATATCACACACGTTAGGGTAAGTAGATGTCTATATTGGAGACATTCCCCAATTCACTGCAGGGTTCCCTTAGCATATGTCTGGCTTCAGATAATGTTAACGTCTTGGGGTTCTGTGCACAAGTCTTTCACGATTCGCCTACAAGGTAATTATGTAAAGTCTGCTGGATAAACTTGATTCCAATCGTCCTGCCTGTGGCTTCGTATGTATATCGTGTTAACCCCGTTAGAATTACCTATAAATCTTTTCGGGGTAAAATTTCCTAGGTGTTCGAATCTAATCTCATCTAAATTTTAAACCAAAGGGACGATATATAAACTATTAGTACCAAGTGTTAATATAAAGTATTAGTGTCATTGAGGGTATTGGTATTCATTATACCTACATGATAAATTCTGTATTTACTGATTACGGCAGTAACGCTAGTTGCAATAATGGGATCGCATATCAGATTTATTCGGGCTATATTTACGTACTAAAAATATGCTAACAGAGAGATAACAGAGAATCCTACAAAAACATAGGAAACGCAACCCTTCTCCGACATCCGTTGATCGCTCCACAAGTCGGCAGGTAGCGAGGCTGCGACCGTTTATTCAATGCAACGCCTGCCGGAGGGGAAGTGGGGAGCGAGAGGGCCCGGGGACCCTCCGCGACACACGGCCGTGGCTAGGGGGCACAGTAGACAGACACTGATGAGAAGGCCAACTCGACCCCGAGTGAGCGATGAAAAGCCTACACACGTAGCAGCATGTTATATAGTGCCACGATTAAATCGGCTTAATCTTCTTCTAGTGTCCTTTTTTTTTTTTTGGGATGGATATCTAGTATGCTGACTGCTGGTTTAACTACAGAAATATGTTTCCCTCAGGGTCGCGGAGGTCAGACAGCAGTCGCTTCGTATAATATCTGAAATTCAGTCAAATCTGGCTAGATCCGTGAGCAGACCGTGGGTTCCTAGTGTGTGTCAGGGGCACAACCGGGATTAATGCTAGGATGATGATGTCGCAAAAAGTATATTCTATCGTCAAAATGCAATGGCGGGGTTCTGTACGTACGACGGCGACTGGCGCACCTTTATCAGCGATATATTTGGTTAATGTGTGCGTCCTCACGTACAAACACGTTCGGTGCGTATAATGGAAATATCTCACTTATTTGTTTCTACTGTGCCGGGGGAGGCCTAACAGGGGCCCGAGGGGTGTTGCGGGGGGACCATTTGTTTTTGATTACAAGTTCAAGGTTCTCGGAGGGATACAACCTTCTTCCGAACGGCCTCCTCGTTGAGTTTATGACATTCTTTTTATCACCGAACTTGGTAGGTAAGTATTCTAATTTTATTTTATGGATTTGATGAATTGTAATTTACGACACTAATTTTGACGGTACGGCTATATATTTTTTTATTTGTTCACGGAGAGAAATGTCTATATTTTATTCGAATATAACCAGGTTTATTGTATGTACATCGTAGTAGAATGATTAGTTAATGCTAGTTAATAGTAGATAGGTAATTGTATCCGTTTCATAGCTTTTTTTAACTGTTTACATAAACACATTAAATTCGCGGTTTAATTTAATATTCTTATCCCGGGGCGTTTCGAATACTTGACAAGTGGCCAGTCCTTAACTTATGAACTCAATTCACTGCCTGATGGTTACAACAAGAGACGCAATGTAAGACAATTACGACTTATCTGGGTGTTGTCTCATAAACACGGCGCGGGGCCGCGGCTACATTCTGCCTAGTCACCGGGGAGTGATCTACTCCTGCCTCCCCATTGATGAGGAAATACCTAACGAATGGCTGTAGAGGGAAATGAGGAATTAACGAGTTGCAGGCAATCAGGAACATACAGTATGTATGTATTATTACATAATATTAAAGAGGTTTGGTAGTATGGAAAATTGTATCATTCATTTTAATTCTAATTATGAATCTAGAGGTAAACCGAACACAAGAAATTACAATATTCAGTTCAAGAAATAATTAGCGTGCAAAACATAACATTACAAATACATGTTCTAAATATTCGTAAAACATAAGGTAGAGGTTGAAATAATATTTAGTGGGTGTAAGTGAAAAATTGACCGTCATTAATTTACTGCTACTTCATCTCGCGGGGAGTCGTAAGAGTCAACAAAGAGAAATCCAACCGGATGATCATCTTGCATACTGGCTTGAACTGCAATCACCAACCCGCCTGCCAAGCTGATGCTGATTATGGAAAGTACCTCTAATAGATTCAATCTGTTGGGGGACTAATGTTCAGCAGTGGAAGTTATACTGCTGATATGATCACTTCCCCACTTAGGGATTACATTTTCGAATGAACTAGCTGTGTGGAAGTCTACATCATCCCAATAGTTATAGTATGCCAAAGGCAGTAATAGCCGTCAAGTTAAAATGAAATGACAAATTATTTATTTGCCAGATAATATCGATTTAATTATATCCGATAAGCTAAAAGTTGACATAATATTTTGTGGCAATAATCCATGTCTGAAACATTAAAAGTCAAGGCTGCTATTTTCTGCACTTAGGAATTGCATTTTGAAAGCAACTTTCTTCATGGAAGTCTACATCATCATGTAATCAACTGTGCCAAATTCCAGTCTTTTAATGTACAGTAGCATTCACTAAAATTTGACATCCAATATGTTGTACACAATTTTTCAAAAGTTTAATCAGCACAATCCCTGGTATTGGCAATGCGTGAGGTAATATTGCCGACTTCCGAGTGGAGAACGACTGCACTAGCTCGGCCCGCGGCTTGCGTCGCTACTCCACCTTTTCACTTTAATTAAATGCCTGAAATTCGTGTTAACGCGCGGGACGGTTCATGCAACACTCAACTAGTAATATATTTTTATGCAGCAAGAAAAGCTATAATATCTACTACGAGGATGTAACTAGACATGCTTCTTGAAGTTAAAATTTTAAAACATGATACTTAAGTGATGTTAATACTTATGCTTGGATTTTATATAATAAGGATTCAATATTGTACTTGGTAAGTTTGTTCTAAATTTGGAGGGGAGTAGTATCAGGTTATAATTGTTATAATCCTAATTTTGCTCAGATTTATGTTACATATTTGACTGTGAATAAAAGTTCCCTGGGTGCTACTTAAGCATCATAGGTTTTGGATATCAGTGATAATACGGAAAGTATATTAAGTACCCACCTTACATGAATTACTTAATCGTCCCAGTCAAAAAAGCCCAGTCAATTTAATAGAATTTTTGGGAGAAGTTTCAGGATTTTTTTCTATACTATAATATAATGAATATAGTAAGATTCAAAACATAGTGTTTAAAATAATATTCAATCCATATTATTGAAAATTATTAAGATTGTTGACAGGATAACTAATAACTGGGGTTTTCATATTGTTAGTTAAAATATTGTTAACATTTATATTGATTGTCATTCTCATGATAAAGTACCTACAACCATAGATGTCTTATAAAAACTCCGTAAAGTTAATAGGCAGCACCAACGAACGGCCCACTTACCCGCCACCGCGGAGTTACATAAACTAGGAGCTAGGAGCATTAACGGCTTCTCCCGGGCAGTAAACCGCCGCAGTATCGCACACAACACCTACATATACTGCTCTAGTTGATAGCCGATATGGCTAGGAGTTCAGTACCTACTTGAAGTTTGTGGGTTCGACTTCCACACAAGACATATTTTTGTGTTCATGAACATAAATTTTTCTATATTAATATTTTTAAATCGTTTATTTCAAATCATTATGTTAAGTTTAGTATGTATGAACAAAAAAGTATTTTTATCCATTAAAGTATAACACAAGTTTTTAATGATGCTTAACTTGAAACTAAATATTTGGTGTGATTGTGAGAGAATAATTTATTTGTTAGGATAAGGAAACTTTTTGGTCAAAACAATAAAAAAAACGGCCAGTTAACTGAAATTTGGTCAGGATAGTTTAGGACCAAATGTAAGAACACACGAAAGCTTCTGTATTTCTCCTTCAAACAATACTTTGAAATCATTTTTAACTTTAAACAAAACAATGTAGCTTTGATTCAATTGAAAATTCGTATAATGTCCATTTGTGCATAACGCGGTCCCTCTCGGCTTCCTATACAAGGAATGTTCCCAAATTAAACGGGAAAGATTTATGCAATCGCCTTGAGAGCGGCCTCTCACGGCCATAGTGCAAATTGAGCTAGTAGCTCTGTGAGACACATGAATTTCTGGTTTTAATACTCTTTGGATTAGTTACTATAGTATTAGACGGTCTAGTTACATTAGTAACTTTCTAGTAAATTATCCTAGCCATATTTTTTACTAGACATATTAATATAACATTTAATATGAAGCGAAGGAAGTATTTAATTGTATTTCTCGAAAAAGAGCAAAATTTCTGTGGGTCACGAAGACGAAGCCATACAAAAACATACAAGTACCAGTATATGTAATTGTGGATGAGGCAAAAGAGATCGCCAGAAGTCGCTATAAGTTATTCCAAACAGATAAAAAGTACGTTAGTAACATAAAAGAGAACATCTTAGGTAATAATAACTCAACAACAAAAGTATCCCAATCATCCTCAATTTCATTCAAGTTGGCTAGAACAGGTAAATATATACTTTCGAATTTTACTTTTAAAAAACAAGAAACCTCTGATAAAAGCAGCATTTTTGTCGGAAGAAAACAAATCAAAAAGAAAACAAACACTAAAATAAACAAGAAATTCCACCGGGGAAAAAGTATTGTTAAATAAAAGCGATCTCAATGTCTCAAATAAAATTAAATGAAGGATTAGCCCGCCTTAAGAGCAAGGCGGCAGGTGGAAAATTTTGGTAGGGAAAAAATAAATTTAAAAAGAATAGCCAAGGTTCAAATTGGGTAAAATATAAGTCGGGGCGAGGTTAACCGCGGGCGAGGTCGGTAATCGTCCGTTTTTCTGTCGACATTCGGGCTTCATCGGTCGACCCGGGGCAAGAAAACCACTTTCCTGGGCCACATAAAGCTACCCCGGGTCTGCTCGGTGGATATTGGGCCGCACTCGTATTGTATCAAATGGTCGAACATATATTCAGTTTCTCTATTGAACGGTCGAGTTGGAACATTTTATCAGTATCGGTTAGTCAAACACAATACCTAATCTTACTGTTTAAAAAAGCGTTTGATCATTTAGATGGATAAGAAAGAAATACATTCAATATCAATAGACTACAAATGCTGTTTAAATTCTTTTGTTTTTTGTGAGAAAAATGTACTCTTAAGAGGCCAATTGTAACCAATTCAGATAACCCACCTCTTTATCATTACTTAAACTAACTCTATTGCCTACTTAACGTTTCAATTTAGGGGTTATTACCAAAATAATCATGAAAGCTTTATATTATGCACTGTGTAAAGCTAGTATTCGGGGTATAACCAGTATAACTATAGATACAAATCATATATTCACAGCTGTGGGTGGAGTCGGTTGTTTGTCAAAATGATAATTGTCCTTACCTTTACATTGTAATTGGAGGGAACAGCTGCCGGGTGATGCTTGCTGGTACATTACAGATTAATCACTTCGTACGCACTCTTTTGTTTTTAACACTTAATTTTAACTGAGTATCAAAGTAATTTAAAAAAAGGCTAAAATTGAACTAGTGTTGAAATTATGTATATAAAATTGGGTTTTTCACTAAAGTAGTCTCCGTGTAACTTACCTATTTCAATAACAAAAATATTTGTTTAATGTTGGCAACGTTGAAAAATAAATATGATAATGCTTACCTGAAAATAAAGAAAAATAAAAACATGAATAAAACGCCTACGTACATTTATGTTAAATTATAAATTATATTAAAAATAAATATGTGTAGAAAAATATAAAATTACCTCCACCTTGTTAGTTAAAGCAGCAGCACACCAATAAAGCACTAACATTATTAGATCAATAAACAATTACTTACAAAAGCGGAGAGGAGAGGAATACTAGGAAAAATACAAGATGGTCCGTTTTCTCCTCCCAGTGTTGTTTTTTTTTTATAATACTGAATTGAGTCTTAATTACACTCTCATTACAATCTATAGAATCGGAGGGAATACAATTGTGGCACTCACCACAATCATGCAAAAGTAACTAGACCGAATTCCTACCCGGACCACTTATTATATTTTGTAGATGTCAAAAAAATCAGTCAGTCGTATATAGATTTTTTCTGCATTACAGCTATTGAAATCCCGAATATTATAACTACTATTACCCAGTAATTTCACTTTCAGTAAAAATAGTGAGTTGATGAACATTAATATGACGCTATGGCAGTGCCTACCCAGGCGTAAAATATGACAATACGAGCTACCAACTAATAACGTAAACGTTAGTTAGTTGTGGTGATTAAATTGTTATCGTGGGTCATTCCAATAAATGAATATTCCTCCGAATAACGCAACATGTCGCGATAATGTCTTTCATGTTTTCGTCATAATAACAACATCCTTTTCAATAAGTGTGCAGTCGATGCTGTCCAAAAAAATTAGAGCGCTGAACACTACATATTGAATGTATTTGATTTTATTTTATTTAATGTATCTGTTTCAACCGTATTTATTTTTTTGTTATGCTATGGAAATTATTATTCTGAAATAAATGATTATTATTATTATTATATAGTATAAAAGGAAAGTCCCTTTCCTCTGTCTGTAAGAAAGTAAAGTATGCTGAGATTTTTAAAACTACGCTACAGATTTCGATGCGTTTTTTTAATAGAAAGAGAAATTCAAGAGGAAGTTTTATTTGTAAGTCACGCGGACGAAGTCGCGGGTGGCTGCTAGTTATTATAAAAAATGCGTTGCGCATAAATGGCGTTTCACGTTCCGCTTAAAAGACCCGGGGGCTTGGAGACACATGCGTATCCAGAGAATTCCTAAGCCTAGTCTTACAGAGGAACGATCCACCATATTTCCTGGTTCGAGTGCTGATGGTCAGCACAGTGTAATGGTGTCTCACAAGACCAACACGTGTAGTTTCTGGAGATAATAGAAGAGTTCGGGAACAAAAGCCTACAAAATTATCAAATTTCCAGCAACTTTATGAATGTAAACAATAACGGAGGCATGGCGGGGCGCTGCCCGTAATCATTTCTGATCGGTAAAAGCATTACGTTTTTGTCAATTAATCCCGAGGCAGTCGGTCTTCGTTAACGCCATCAAACACTAACAGATCTCAACAAATTACAAAACGAAAACTTACAAGATCGGACTCCGCAAATTGCAGTAAAATTTCCAAAATAACAGTAAAATACCTCAACATTTGTCTAACATCCCATAATTAATGACATATTTGTATAATACCTAAAAGTTTCGCTTGTGACATCATGATCTAAAGTGAGATCGAGTCCTAAGCCACTAGAACACATCAGAATTCTCACCTTACCCCAGGCTGCCTGCCTGGAGGTGTCAGAGGGGGCTTTTAAAACCCAACAAAAAGAGAAGAGGAGAACCACGCAGCCGTGATCGCTCATTAATAATTTTGATAACGCATTGCTATATCCTAATTTAAAATTTAATTCGTCTTTTTTCCAATTCAGAGGCAAAGAAAATAATGTATATGTAAGCCTAAAGTGTATAATTGAATAGCTTCTGTCCCACAATTGAACATAGGCCTATGTACGTACTGCCTGTTTTAATCTCTGTACCAAAATTTGGCGTGAAAGCGTTACAAAGGAACTTTCTATTTCACAATATAGTACAATAAGTTGACAAATGAAAGTAGTTTTTCACTGAGCGCTCAAAATCAACCTGTAAGCTTATATCCCGTTTCACGCCCCCACGCCTCGAATCTAAAGCACAAAAACAAAAGGGAAGCGTACGCTCAAATAAGTTAGTAAGTCCATTCGCTGTTGTGTAATCGGCTGTGATGTGACTGCGAACACTGATGGAAGGTGCTTCTGGACCACTTAACGGTAATAATACACCTTTTATTAAGTTATACATTTTTTAATCAATTAACGTAATGGATGGAGGGACGTGTCCAGTTGGGAGTACTCTCGACTCAACAAGCGCTACGTTCCGTAATGTTTTGAATATTTCAAAATGGTGATATTGCATCGTAGAGATTTTATTACTAGCTTTATTTTTATACATATTTTTTTAACATTATTATAGTTTTCGTAGGGATCCTTCCTTTAAATTGTTAAGTCATATAGCCTTAGTATGCAAATAAAGATAAGATATAATGTACTCACGAAGAATGTATCATTCATTATGATCATATATCAGAATTTTTCAAATAGATCTAATATTTTCAGAGCTATTTCAATGAAAACAAATCCTTTCTCTTTATAACAACAGTAAAGACATATACAACATATATCTATGCAGCTCTACTATATGTTCTGGTTTAAAGTTTGGTTTAACCCGTTTGGCTACTAGCAAGGCGATGGCAGGGTGCGGGAGTTCGAAGCACTACGCTTGCTATCGGACCGTTTTACTTAAATCTTGAAAGGATTTTTTTCAAAGTACATAGTGTATCTTTTTAATATTGAGCTGGCTTTTTTTATTATTGCGATTAACAGACTCACGACTATTGAGTAAGTAGTAAGAATTCTTCACACAAGTTGTTCTGATAACATAATCTTTACAATTATTTTATACGAAAAAGTGATTTTGTTACGCTGACTTTTGTTTGTTGTCGACGATAAATACTATTAAGCTGTTTTTGATGAATTGCGTTAAGAAAAAAGAAAACGATAACGATTATTAATTAAGACGATAAATTATAGCAATAAAGGTACGAAAAATGTACAAATACAGCAACATGCCTACACACGTTTATTTAAAGTAATCTTCCATCTTAACTACGAACGTTCCTTATCATAAATGCACTTTTATGTATTAAAAGGTACGGCAAGGGGGACCGCGGCAAGGTACCCGGGGCTCTTGTGATAGAGTGCATAGGGTTCGTTTTTGAACACTGCCAGGTGAGCAAGAAAACAAAGGCCCAAGATGGTGGCGATATCGCCGACCCCCGAGGGCTGGTTTAAGGAACAAAGAAACTACTGGTCGTGATCCTGCTAAATCTATTATTGATAAAAAAATGGAATCAATAATGTTGTAACATTGGGGCTGCTTTGAAGATTTGTGTTTAAGTTAATCGCACTTAGGCCAAGTTACTTTTACCGTGACTATAAATGTGTAATGGTATAGAGTTTAATTGACTTTTAATATTGGTTTTAGGTATTGTAAAATGGTGCAACCCAGCCTTAGTGTATGTTAATTAGGTCAGTATCTGTAGGATATATATATGTATATATACACATGATGCAGCATATAAGCGAGGTACTATTAAAGACAACATATGACCATGTAGTACATTAAAACGAAACAGGAACTCCTTTTATTTTTTGTTTCCATACATCAAGTCTACAATTAATTCTGCAAAAGTGAAGAAAGTATTTCACAGACCACGAACAAACGAGTAATAAGTTTAAACCAGACTTAATCCGCAAAAAGGACCTGCTACAACATTCCGTATCTTCAAGATAAGTAAACCCGTGCCACTTAGGGTACGGCGGACAGTGGCCAACCGGGGGCCGAGGGACCGCAGGCCAGTACGAAGCAAATCCAGCGCTAATACATGCGGCGTCATCCTACAAGCGGCCCTACCCAGCGAGCCCATACTTGGCTAAGAACAAAAAGACAGGGAGGCTTGTTTTATGACATATTTTACTGAGTATTTAACGATATTCACACAATTTTAAACCTCATGTGGGTGAGGCCCATGTTCAGCAATGGGTCTCTCTCGGCTTCGAAAATGATGCTTAGGCAATGCAACAAGTTCGAGAGAACCAAAATAAATAAATATTTTCAGACAATTACACCAATTATTTAGTTCCAAGATAAGTATCATTAAGAACTTGTGTTATAGATACTAAACAACGGATAAACATACTTAAATACTTTTTTTTTTGTAAATACATACTTAATATACATAGGAAAACACCCAGACCAGAACAAATATTCATGTTCATGCACACAAAGATTTGTCCTGTGTGGGAATCGAACCCACGACCTCTGGAGTGAAGTGCAGGTATACTGACCTCAACGCCATATCGGTCGTCAAAATAATAATAGTATTGCAGTACCTACATAAATATAGTTTATTTTGGTAATAAGCTAAATGATTGATAGTACGTTAGATGTAATAACTATAAAGTGAGCGCTTCCCTCCAACACTACCCTCGTCACAAGGAACACTTAGCGAAGAAATTAATTATCAATTAGTTCTAGACTAAACCTACATAAAATCAAAAGTTATACGAAAATTTATAAAACACATAACAGAGGACAATAAAACCATAACACACTGTCTCAAATACCACAAAAACGTTCTATTTCATCCAAAAAACAAAGAGCGCTCTTTAAATGAAAATCCAGTCAGTAAGAAATCAAGGACCTACGCGTGTAGCCCACAGTAAGGGCTGTTTTTCAACAAAGTGGAGACAAGATGTGTTATAATATAAGCATTAGTATTACGTTATTAACACCGTCTCGTCTCGGCTTAATGTTATTATCGTAATCTGCCATTTAAAGTGCCACTAGTATCTCAGGCCTCTTCTCACGTATCATGGTGAGAGAGAATCAGGTAATCTTCCAGCATGTGGGCCCAGTGCGGAGAGTGCTGCACCTACAGTGCTAAAAACCCGTTACGTTCTCCACATATACTTTTATTATGACTACCACTTCGAAAATGAAGTGCCTATACACGAAAATACTATTTCTGGAAGACCATTATGATTCAGTTAAAGTAGTGCGAGTTAAAATTTTATTATCTCGATATTTTGCATCTGTAAGTTAGGGGAAGCTTAGCCTCAAACGAGGGAGCTGAATGTAGTAATGCCCCAGGCCCCGGCAAGAAAATGGGAATGTATGGAATAGTATCCGATTGAAGTATAACATTATTACCTACACCAACCACGCGATCTATATGGAGGCGCATATTGAAAATACGCTTATGCAACCACTCAGGAAATCTAAAATATTTATACAAATAGTACCTATTGATGTTCAAAAAAAACTACAACATGTTCGTTATAAATCATACAAAATAACTTTGATGTTTGAACTTTCAATTATTTGAGCATGTAATTAATTAATTAAATTAATTGAGCACAAGTATGTACAGCTTAATCTTGTTACAATATTATTAAAGCGAAATGAATATTTGTAGGGTCATGTAGACCCTGGGAGATCAAAATAGGCTGCAGTATACCAAGAAAAATAAACGTGGTTTAGAGTGATGCGACAACTTGTAGGTCATGCGGGTAAATCGTAGGCTGCAACTGGGATTGGACTCTGATGTCAACCACATGCCGAAAGGCTTTGTGAAACTTTCGAGGACAAGACCGTTTCGCTCGTATCGAGAAATACAAACTGCAGCAAAGAGAACTGCCAACAGTGGCAGTCATTAGCCCGCTCCCGTGACGTCACCGCATTGTTTGTTATCCCACTTCCCGGCGGCTCCCTGATAACTAGGCCGCGTCTCTTTCAGCACCCCTTTCTCCGTTTACGCTCCCGTTGAAGATGAAAGAACTACATTCGGAAGATTCAGAAGGCTTTTGTGGCGAAAACTTGGAATGGGAACAAAGGCGGGTCCCGGCTAAACAAAAATGAAGGCGACATTTAAATGTGGACGCGAGCGGAAAGGCTGTTTACGGCAGTGCTCGCTGCGAATGGGAATAATGGGGACATTTACAAGCAGCGCCGCGGCAATGGCCGCGACACGACGAGCCCCGAACACGCACCGCCAAACTATGTATGATTGAGTTATTGCTCACATACAACATACTGCAGGCCGCCACGGGTAGCGTTTTTGAATATACTCGTGATTCATTATTCTAATAGACTTGTAGCCGTTTCATAAACATACTTCACAAGTACAGTCCGCTTAGTAAGTATGTCGCTTCATGCCTACGTCGTGTTCAATTAAAATGAATCTCAGTCCCAAGCATTAAAATGTTCTATCAGAGCAGCAGAACTATGGAACGAATAGACAGATTGAACTTTAGTGAAACCACGGCGATCTAATAAAAAACGTATTTCAGAATATTGTTCGGCTTTTGTAGTCCGGACTAAGCACGTTAATTATCTACCAAATTCGAAGTCTTGATAACAAATTACCATAAGTTAATTAAGAGTGTATTGTTATGGGCCGCCGCGCCGTTTGTAGTGCAAATGAGCGCACGTCTCGACGCTGCAACCTCTCCGCTGGAGAAAGGCGCATTATTTGACAACCTGCTTCGTTGCAACATTGTGCTGGTAATCTCTAATAATTTGTATGCAAACATGGTGCAGCAGGTGTACAAGAAATTGCAAAGTGTTAAGAAAACTTCATGAGGTAGCATCATTCCTGCTTGTTATTTCTCTCAACTTCCTTGTCAAAACTTAACGGCTGTCTTGCTTTGCTACTTTTACCACGGCTACCTTAATACACAAAACTATTTTATAATTTTACATCATACTTGCTTACATAACAATGTTTATTAGTAGATTAATAATGTATATCTATAAATTTAATTATACTGTACTATATAGATACTCCATATTTAACGTCTTATTCATACCTGTTCTATGCAAGTTAAATAGTTTAACTTACTTTGACGATCCACAAACGCCCCAAATGTTCTTTTACAAATGGCGATAGTCGCCAGTGGAATTGTTCTTTATGATGCCAAGATCAACGCTAACTTGTAACAAGCTATACTACATTAAAGAAGCGCTTGGTGGAATGTTACACTGCTGGAGTGTATGTCCATTTTGACACCATACTAATAATAATTTGGAATACACATGTATGTGTGGGCCATTAACGGCGGCCATAACAATGACTGAATGTTACGGCATCTCTACCACTGAATACATAAGCGCAGAGTCCTAAATATTTATTTTGTAAATATATTCTTAAACGTAGCACGAATACAGAATAAATCAGACAGTATTTACGTTATTAGGTATTAGTTTGAACGGGAACAATTCATACAGTTAACGTACTAATTATATGATTATTGAACCTCTGAAATTAAGTAGATGCCTCCATACTTTTCTTGTTTGGAATGGATAAATTAAAGTTTTTTTTAATTAAAATGGGCCCAAAGCACGAACTCTCATACAAATAAGTGGTTTCATGCAGAAGTTACGGGCTCGTCAAATAACTTGGAACTCTACTAGGTCAGTAAGGTGGGTGCGTCATGATGGGATCGCTGGATTTTCGCTAATGGCTTTTGTTACCCGTCTTTATATAACAGACCTTCTGAATGTTTTATTCGTCTAGGATACTGCGAGACTGCATACGAATGTCTGCGATGCGATCGAGTCACGTCCTGAGACACTCGGGCGACACTCGAGCGACACCGTGACACTTGATTTGTGAGACCTGCACATTGTGCTATGTAGTATCCACTATTTTACATTACTATTCTGTGTAATGTGGAAACTGTTTTCCTTTTTAACAGCAGATTGGAGCACACGAAATGGGTTTCAATCTTTTGTAGCATACAAATGACAAGACATGGGCATACATTTTATCGAGTTTTACTATTAAGTATCCTTTGATTTTTATTTCATTTGTTTAAATTTCTTTTCATTTGTTTAGGTTTAAATTTTTATATTTTACACTTGCTTTAGAAAACTACCGAGGTTTATGTTCCTATGCCGTGCCATAAATATGGAGCCGGTCAATTGAAGCATTTCAAATTGCTGCTGCGAAACGTATGCAGACCGTCAACTTTATTTAACATTCACCAAAGAATCCAAGTACAAGCATGATTTACATTACTAAGATCGTGTTTTACGAAGTATCTTATTTACACAGGTACCTATATATATAATATAATAATAATAAAGCTATAATGCATAAAAATTTAGACTAAAGTTTTCCTTAAGAAACCTGTTTTAAGTTAGAATCACGGGCTGCATTCATTTATTTCGAGTGCGGCAAGTTGTCCCTTACATACGCCTATATTATTTTAGTTCAGTTTGTGTAGTAATGTAACGTCATGTCTATCAAGACCAACCGATCGTAGTAGATATTTTTATCGTAAGTAATTATTATATTCCAGAAAAAGAATTTCACCATTTGTTTTGACTTACTACTTTCGCAACGCGGAATAAACAATTAAGAGACGAAAAATATGTGCCGGATCATAAAGTTGGTACCATCCAAAGCGTCATTAAAATTGACACATGTCTCTCACAAAAGTCATTGCCGTTAGAGCGTGTCCTCTCATGTGTGGCGTTTTAGGTGCTCCTATCTATTTAACGCTGACTGTACGTTAATTCACACGCAAGCTTGAAGAACGCGTAGACCACTCGACTGGCCCCTCCCCCCGTCGCCACCCTTCACGGCACGTGTCGGCTACTGCTGACGTCACGCCGCCGCACTATCGCGACGCACAAGAGAAATGTGACAGCCTCAGTCAGTGCACACAACTACATCACGTGACACTAGAAGAACATTTAAACAGTAGACAACACCAGGGTTCAGGACTAAATGAATGCTGAGCGAAAACTATACATCTTGTACATTGTTTGTGTGTAATATTTTTGAGGTAACTTTGTTTTTGGATCTTTGATTGAGTATTCTTATGATTCATCAATGCCTGCCTAGTTATAAGAATAAAACCATTTAACACTAAAGGTCTTTGTGACATTATTAATACAATATTTTAAAGCCACCTAGTGAAGTAAACGAATACAATCTGTAGTAAAAGGTAAAGTATTTTTGGGTTTGTTAATACGATTGTACTCACACCCAGAGTCAAGGTCGAAACCAATAGAACTTTGATAGAACTGCAGCGAAAATAACTCTTATTGCATTTGCTTTAACGGCCTCACCATACAGGAGAGCATAGTGAACATAGAGAAGCTATTTTCCTTGACGACTTGTCACGGAAGTTCAAGGTCGGTACACGCGGCTCTTCCACATAATTGAAGGGAAAATAACCCTTACGAGTGATGCGTTAACGGGACCCCTCGATGCGACATTGGGGTGTTCCGCGAGCACTTGTCACGCAAGATCGCCTCTCATCAAAGGAGCCGCTCTCTCCCCTCCCTCCCTTCTCTCAAACGAACCTATTCATTGGCTTACACACTTTTTGATTATGAAAATCCTTTTTGAATTTTCCTCATCCCTTTTAAAAGTCAGGCCTTTGTTGACATGCAAATAATGCTCGTTCTGTTTAGGATCTTTACAAAGAATAATTTAAAAGAAGGAGCTGAAGTATTGACAATTTCTGACAAAGAATTCATTTGCTTTTATTTTTTGAGTATGGGGAAAAAAATTATCGAAATTCCATTCGGTGTGTAAAAGTTTAACAATCTAAATGATCCTGTTGATCTTAAAGACAATAAAGTATATTTTATTTTTACGACGATTTCCTATTTTAATGTAGATTTTAGTTCGGTTATTCCACAATGATTTTATGTATCGTTTGATTTGCATTTTTAAAGTATGAATCTAGTCTAGTCTCTTATAATTTTATCATCTGCAAATACAAATAGCAACATTTAGGGATTTTACATAAATGTTGAACAGGTTTCAAAATGTGTACCTATGTCATGTTAATCTAAATGGCAGCACGATACTATTAGTTTTGTAGCGGTGGGCACAGCGAGATTTCATTGTAAACCTCATTTACGATCGGCGCGGGCGCAGTGTACAGTCAGCAGCAACAGTTTAGCGACATGTTAATCAAGAACTGTTTCAATTCAACTAACACTGTTAATAACACATCTATCTTAGTAATAACATTCTAAAAAAGTTCTGCAAGGACAAAAAGCAACAAGTAATGGACACCAAATCACCACTTTTGTTGTTAGCTGTACAGTTTATATTAAATACAATTTTGGAATAAAACAGTGTTTAGTGATAGAATGAGTTTATTGAAGCATTAATGGTTTACAAATATTTACAACGGTTAGCTTACAAGTTAGCTAGTAGTTAGTAGAGCGACATACAGACAAACAAACAGCAACGTGGAACATTGCAGCAATATCTATGTTATAGTGAGTCCCAACACCAATATAAAATAACAGTTAGCATATTGTCTGAAATCAAACTTTATAGTCACTAAATTATTATAAGTATATATTTTCAAAAAAAGGTACAGATGTATGTTTACCCATTTTCTAGTAGATACCCATAGCACAAGCTCTGAAAGTTTGGGACTCCTTTGGTCCAAGACATTTCTTAATATTTATAAAATGTTATACGCGGATCTGTTGGTGAGCCTACCACTTTGTAGTTTAAATAATTCAATCTACTATTTATGTTTACAGGCACCATAACTTGATACTCTTTGAGGGAGCATATAGTAAAATGAATCAGACCGTCTACATAGGACCAAGCTTCACTCTCTCCAACTTGTTTGGTCTAGACAGTTTTAGTTAAACTATTGAAAACTGACTTAAGCGTGATTTCAGACTTTACATAAGTGCTTTTGTAAGACAGATTAATAGAAGCGTTAACATCAACCCAACACCACACTAAAGTACTTGCCAAATCATTAGTTTATAAAGTTACTTTTAATATTCCTAATAGTTGTTAGTATTTAATATGCACATCATACTTAAAATTCATCGCAAGTATTTTAAATTTCGATTTAAGTTTTATATACACAATTTACAGTTTCTGTAATTCGCCAATATATTATACCTATATACTTAATAAAATTATCTATGCTATGAAGATTATATGATTGTGCAGTTTACCTTAAGCTGAGATTTATCGTCGATATTTTGTCTGATATTTTATCAGTCAGGACATCTTCATTCATCATCATCATCATCGTCCGAGCCCAGTAACGTCTCACTACTGAGACTCACTAGGGGCCTCTTCTCACATATCAAGTTAAGAGGGTACAAATATATTCATTGCCTCAACGCCGCCCATGTCTCACTTCTGCTGATCTCCATGTGTCCAATTCAACGAGTACCGAAACGTGTTCCGCTACCTCCCAAGCGCGGCACGTTCACTCACCAGGGGCGTGTCCTGTTGCCAGTCGCACCCAGTTTTACCGCAGCGTGTTCCAGTGCGTCTAAAGCGTGTCAGGTTAACTCACCGGGAGCGTCCCCGGGAGCGTCCCCGGCTGCGTGGGCGGCGTGGTCCCGCAGCCGCGCCCAGTCCCGGCGCAGCGCGTCCCGATGCGCCCGGAGCGCGGGGCTGACGGGCTGGCGGCCGGCCGCGCACTGCCGCTCCATGTTGGTGTAGTTCTCCAGCACCTCGCGCACCTCCGCCTCCCACGCGCCCACGTCCGGCTGCAACCAGGCGAGGCGTGTTGAGGGGATGTGCACAACAGGTAGTGGATTACATCCCACCGGCACGAGTACTCCAAGTATCACCATTAATCATCATCATTTTGGCCACTATCTAACAACATGATGTCGGTGCACATAGATTGGTTGGCTTGAATTTTCTTGCCACGCCAAGACTATGGATAATTACATGTGGAGAGAATGGGAGAGGACCAGGCAGTGAAGAGAGCATAAAGAGACGCCCAAATGGACGTCGCCCGGTTGGACCTTCCAGTTGCCGCTAGGGGGATGAAGACGAGGAGGATTTACATGGGATCCAGGTCGACAATGAGCCAGCGAAAGTAAATAAGAAGAAAATCAGACCGGCCCCGATGCATTACTTAAGTTGCACAAAAATCAGGTCGTTTTGAACTATTTCTGATAGAAGAGCAGTTGTCGGTCTCCCTCCCAGAGGAGTCTGGGCACTGACCTGGGCGTGGTGGAGCTGCGCGACGGCGGCGCTGGCCCAGCCGGCCGCGGCCCCCAGGCGCGCCGTGTACTTCCCCAGCGCGCTCAGCTTCCCTCCCACCAGCTCCTCGTGTGCGGCCAGTTCCTCCTGCGTCTGTACACAAACAGTACTTTCACATTACCATACACTTGGAAATGTAATTAGCGCCATTATAGTAATCGCGTAATTAAAGCGTCATCACATCAGCAGCGATCCCGAGCCACTTGCATACACCGAATACCAGGTCATCGGTCTTAGGTAAAGTGTAATGATTGAAAAACAAAAATGCTTGCTTTGAAATTAAAGTAAGTACATCCAATCACGCCTATTTCCCCGAAGGGGTAGGCAGAAGCATATTTCACGCCCACATTTCGCCTATTGCTGCTTACCGGAAACTTATATGTGTATGTGCTCATATGTCCTTTCACTTGTGCTACTCAGGTTCCCTGCAAGCTTTTGTCTTATTTGTATGCTTATGTCTTATTTGTGTTTTTATGTCTTATTTGTATGCTTATGTCTTACTGTAACTGTATGTATGTATTGTGCTTTACCATGTATAGAATGAATGTGTCATAGCAGTGCTCTCACAAACGGTATCTACGGAAGACCAGCGTCGAGGCGTTTTCGTGACACCTCGGCTTTATGCTGAGTTTCTGTAACACTCTTCAAGTAGTTACTTAAATATAATGTTTCTGTTTTCTTTTGATGTTATCACAGAATAAATTCTTTCTCTTTCTTTCTTTAAATGTTCGCCAGAACTGACTAAAGTTACTAGATATCAATACATTTGGAGTCAATAAAACAATGTAAATTTATGACGACCGATATGGCGTGGAGGTCAATATACCTGCACTTCACTCCAGAGGTCGTGGGTTCGATTCACACACAGGACAAATCTTTGTGTGCCTGAACATGAATATTAATCTGGTCTGGGTGTTTTCCTATGTATAATTAAGTATGTATTACAAAAACAAGTATTTATGTGTGTTTATCTTGGTATTAAATAATTGGTGTGATTGTAAGAAAAATATTTATTTATGAGAGAATATTTATGTCAATTATTCAGTACTCGATACAAAATATGGCAACAACGTGGCCACGCTAATTGATGGTGTCAGACGGCGTCAACATATATTCTTAAGTTAGTGAATTGTAATGTAATGCTGCAGTGTTTCTTATAGTGGTGTAGTGTAGTGATGTGTGGTGTAGTAATGTGTGGTGTAGTGTAGTGATGTGTGGTGTAGTAATGTGTGGTGTAGTGATGGGGTACCTCGTGCAGTTGCCGCGCGAGGTCTGGGGAGCGCGGCGGCGAGTCTCGCGCGCGGCTGGACAGCTCCTCGGCGCGCGCCTGACACAAACAAGCAATTAGTAAGGTGGGGCTCTTCCAAAAGGGCGTGCAAATGTTCAGAAAGGTCAGCAGGAACGCAAGCACCCATAGGCTGCGGTGACCACTTTTCATCAGGTGGGCCACACGATACTTGTGAAATAATAATTACTACGTACCTATGTAGTACACTCTTTATAATTCGTTTTAATAGGTTGGGGAAAAAGTCTTTTCGTATTTTTGTATGAAAAGTCAAGACATTTTTTTCAAAGTTTATTTACATTTATTTACAATATATATGTACCGTTTTGTTGAATAACTTTCTGCCATTTTGTGGGCAGAGACATTATCCCGTTACTGTAGAAACTTTGGGACTTCTGATCAAAAAAACGGGACAAATAGTTTTGGCAGTCCTCTCTTGAGGTCAACCTTACAGAACCTAAAGAATTCTGCAGAGACCGAAACAGGTGAAAATCTGAAGGCGCAAGGTCAGGGCTATATGGTGGATGCACTAGGACCTCCCAGTCGAACTCTCTTAATTTTTGCTGAGTGGCTAAAGATGTGTGTGGTCTAGCGTTATCGTGATGAAAGACCACACCCTTCCTGTTGATCAATTCCGGCCGTTTTCTCTCGACTGCTTCCTTTAATCTCATCAGTTGCTGGCAGTAAAGATCAGAATCGATGGTTTTGCCGGGCGGTAAAAGCTCATAATAAACAATGCCCTTCCAATCCCACCATACACACAGCATCACCTTATTTCGTGTTAGGCCAGGTTTGGCCACAGTCTGGGTCGATGACTTTCCGGCTCACGCAGGTACTTTCCGGGCACGGGTGCTTTGGGAAGTATCTGTGTGACGTCGCCGGGGGGGAGTCGACCCGGTGTTGCCACCACTGTGACTGCGCGGAAGACACCGCGCAGCACACTTTGGTGGCGTGCCCTGCGTGGGCGGGGCCGCGGTCGACGTTAGCCGCGGCCCTGGGTGGAGTGGCTCTCTCGCTGCCGACCATCATGCAAAAGATGGTCGACAGCGAGACGGCGTGGGAGGCGATGGCCTCCTTCTGCGAAGTGGTGATGTCGCAGAAGGAGGCCGCGGAGCGGGAGAGGGAGCGGGATCCGCTCTCTCTCCGGCTACGCCGTTGGCGCAGCGGGCGGGCCAGGAGGGCCCGTCAGGCAGCGCCCGGGGGGTCTTAGGCGGCGGGGGCAGGGGGCCCCTTCCGTCTCGCCATAGACCCCCCCCCGAAGTCGGCCAGTTACGCCATGGCCGCACATAGAGGTAGGGGGGGCGCTGCAAATTGCGCCTTCCTGAGGAGGTCTCCCCGGTTCTGATCCGGGGGACGTTGGCCGCGGGCGGGGTACCAGAAGCTACAAACTCCGGGCACTGGTGCCTCGCCCCTCTTCAACAGCGGTGGGCGTCGTCTGAAGTTTTTTAGTGGGTAGGACTGCGGTGGTCGCGTCGGCCGCAGTGAGCCCCACACCCCCTCCCGGTCTCCCCCTTTTGGCCGGGAGACAGTGCGTAAGCAGCATTTTTTTACAGACGATAATAAAAAAAAAAAAAAAAAAAGGTTTGGCCACAGTCTGTGAAGCCTGGCCAACTTTCGACCACGACCTTTTTCGCACGTTCTTGTCGTAAGTGATCCACTTTTCATCGCCAGTTATCAATCTCTTCAAAAACGGCTCGGTTTCATTACGTCTCAATAATGAATCGCAAATGAGTACACGGTTCATTAAGTTTCTTTGAGTGAGCTCGTGTGGCACCCAAATATCGAGCTTTTTTGTATAACCAGCTTTCTTCAAATGGGTCAAAACTGTTTTGTGGTCAATTCCCAGTTCTTCAGCTACATCGTAACTACTAATATGCCGATCTTGCTCCACTCTTTCAAAAATGGCGTCCATTTTATTCGTAACAGGGCGACCAGAGCGAGGTGCATCTTTAACATCAAAATTTCCGGACTGAAAACGTTTGAACCAAATTTGTGCTACTCTTACTGACACTGCATCAGGTCCATAAACATCACAAATTTTTTTCACTGCTTGAGTTGCATTTTTGCCTTTTTTATAATAAAATTTTAAAATGTATCGAATTTCTTCATTAGATTCACTCATTTTTACGGAGAGAAAAACAAATGAAAAATAGCGGAAAAAAACTTTTTTTTATTTTTTTCTTTTGTTTATAATGGAACCTTTTTAATGTTACCAAAACCAGCCAGACACGAATAGTACAGTCAAAAAAATTTTATAATAAGTTTATACCTACGTTATGCGAAAAGACTTTTTCCCCGACCTAATACTTAGTTACGTATATATTAGGCTTCATTGCCTTAGTAAAAAAATACGATTGCTGTGAATAAAAGGACATCTATTGAGGGGCTAGCAATGTTTTACATTTGCAGTTGAGATTGAGGTATATACATGCCCTAAGTAAATAGTTTACGTAAAGTTAGAGTTGCATTCAAACCCCTCTTCATCTTATCTATAGTCTATTTCACAGTTAGACTATCCATAATTTTTTTAATTAAAAGAATTCCTTGATTTCCTTCATAGCAAGATTGACCATTTTGAGACTTAGACAGGGCGCTGTAAATCGATGGCACTGTAATCAATGTCGAGAGGGGTACACCTCATACAGAATGTCGCATCAAAACAGCCATTCCTTTCTAGGAATCCGCTCCATAAGGGCCGCAGCGGCCGAGGCGGGCCATCGAAAGCATTTAACGCGACAGGCGCCAGGTCGCACCACTCGCCGCATACTTTACGCTAAGTGGCAGCCGTTGGTCCTGAACTCCTAACTTACCAATAACATTTGGCTTCCACATTTAAAGTTTTATAGCAGTCAGCGTTGACAAACATACTTTAAATTTATTATATTTGTGGACTTTAACAAGAAAATGGAAAAATATAACAAAATAGGAAGGAATACGTCATTTCGCATTAACAGAATCGGATTATCCAATAGCAGCCTATTGCCCTTGCGGGCCCGTAACGACTAGGGGCGAATTAAATTTTATTTTTGATTCGATTATAATAAAGTAAAAGCTATGCTAGTGAAGTCCTTTGAAGTGGACCTTCTTACCTTCTTCCATATTTTCATCATCAACATCTTCAGGCACTACTTCAACACAAATTTCTTGTATTCAAAACAAAGCAACAATACACATGTTTTGACTAAACTCATAAATGATTAAATGTGATTCACGGTCACCGCACGTGTGTACAAAAATAACTTGGAGTATCCGCAAATAAAAATAAACTATAAATATTTTTCGCAAATGGCAGATTTGAAGAGAGGAAGACGCCGCGAGTGAACGCCGCCGGCCACCAGCACTCGAGGAAGTGCCGCCAACTGAGGCATTCACAAACCGAATATATTTCATTGCTGCTCTATTAACTGAACAGTATGATTCCCTCCAAATTCAAATTACGACCTTACCGCTCACATAATAAATATTAAAATAAAATGCCAATGTAGTTGGAAGTTAATTCGTTTGGTAGGCCGAGCGAAAACAACCGATGGGACAGGAGTATTTTCATAGTTTCAGAAATAGACGCGCGACAAATAGACATTGCGCCTCCGCATCTAGGGGATCTCTAGCCTTATACGGGATATGCGACTAAACTAAGCTATTTATAATTTTACATTTTTAACTAAAACTCTACAAAATAAAATTTCAGACAAAAATAAACTTTTTAGAAAACCAATAAAAGAAAAATAAAGTTAAATTTTTTCCCATTTAAAATCTCCTTTACCAAATAGCAATGTTGAAATATCCAACACACTGCAATCCGAACACAATTAGCAGCGTCGGGCGGGATTGCGACTTAATTGGCCGCTCATCCCGTGGGATCAATCCGCATGCCGAATAAACTCCAAACTACCTCCGGCACCAACACGGCCGACCAACAACATCGATACACCTGCTTAGTACAGACTAACCGCGATACAGAGATCTGACGATGCCATAGTATAGTTTATCGGGAAGAACGTACTCAATTGAGCTACGCAGAATGGGCCCTGGGACTGCCTGGGAGTGCACACTGCAAGATGAAATCTCGGCACTGTATCTCTCCTTATGCTATGGTGTAAACCCGAGACAGTAGCCGTGAGCCGAGTGGCGCGGAGAGTGGCTCGGTGAGTGGTTTAGTGGCGCGATGACGGCTGCTTTCAGTACGCGAGTTGCAACGTCGACAGTGCCTCGTTACTGCGGTCATCGCTCAATCCAGAACTACGTACTGTTAGTACTTCAGTAACACGTTGTAATTCGCTAACGTACTATTTTTACCTTTATTTATAGTTATTTGCTGAATTGGACATATTTTTTAAATAATGTTTTTGCACAGATCCGATTTTTATATCTTAACTAATCTCAATGCAGTACTGGACTACAAGTACTGCATAATGTTGTTAGACAAGATCTACAAATTGGCCCAGGTTATTTTAGTTTAGTATCATTATATATAACAACGATACTGAATTTTGAAAAAAAAATACGTTTTTTGTATGGGAGCCCTCTTCAAATATTAATTGACTTATTTATATTTAAAGTAAATATATTAAAAAATATTCTTTGAATAGTTCAATGCCGTTATCAAAATCGAGCCAATACAAGCAAAAAAATCACGTTTGTTATATGAGAGCCCCCTTAAATATTTTTTTAATTATATTTTTTAGTTTTTTTTGTAAAAGAATTAACTATCTTACAACAACGATTCATGAGATACAGCCTGGTGACAGACGGGACAGCGGGGTCTTAGTAATAGGGTTCCGTTTTTTACCCTTTGGGTATCGAAACCCTAAAAACTATTCGAAAAAACTTATTAAACGAAAGAAACGGTATTAAATAGGTCTATTAAGGTAACAAGTATTCTGACAAGTTGTGAGCACGATCGATGACAACCGGGATACTGTTAGACGAAGTATTCTTTTCCAAAACATATAGAGCAGCAACAGTGCTACAGCACGATAGCTTTCATCTTATGTTCGAGGGAAATATAGGCCAAGAATATCTGTAACAAAAGGAAATGGCAGACGGGGCGCAATCACGCTGATGGCAAACTAAGACATCCGCCATTTGTCAACTTTTTCAACAAGCGATCTTTTAACGAGATCATAATGATTTAAAAGCTTTACAACCTTTTGTTTACTAGGAATATATACTTTACTATTTTGGAACTTTGCACTAACATTTACAAATTTTCAATCATAGTTAAAAATATGAATAAAGTGTCATGGTTTTGTGGTCATGATAATACTTCGGCATCATAATCACAATTCAAGGGCCGTCCCCCTGGGGCCGAATTTCTTTAACCACAACACAACACTTCATCCCCCCAGCAGTCGGGCCGCCCTCTTAACAACACACAACACAATCAATATGACAATGCCTCCTCACTAATTGCACTATTCGTACCGCTGCTTGTACCAACAACGTACAATACTCCCAATGCATGGAGCATCAGAACACGCTCTTGTTAGTAGAGACGTGCGTCGATCTTTATGGATGCTACCTACTATTTAACGCTGACAGTACCAACGTACAATGATTGTTCTTCATACTGTAATTTCCTTCACGTTATGTAGATTTATTTTCTGTGTGTAAGAACTACAAATACGAACAAGCCACGTCATTAAACTTGCAGCTAGGACGACTTTATGCGAAAATCCTACAAGGATAATAGGAAAATAATTAAATTTATATGTACTTAATCCATTTTTTAGTTAACGATATACGCAAGATCACTCTCTCTAGTAACGTAGACAGCCCACAAATGTTATGACAGATTCACATCTGTGAATAACGTACGAAAAACAATTACCTAATGAGCTATCGAGTGAGACGGTACCTTGCATCGGCGTGGTCCTGACACCGCGGGCGGGTGACGTCCCCGCCGTAATGTGCCATTCGTTACGGTTTATCGCGGCACTTCGCAAAACTACCGCCGCAGGGTAAGTCTCAATTTATGGCGACATTATTATTTGGTATCATACTGTATAATGACACAAGTTGCCAAGAAGGGCCATAATATGTAATTCTTGCTTAATACTTTGTAAATCTTTGCGTTTCAACGCCAGCGGTCGCAGACACAACAGAAATTGTTTGTTGGTCACTTGGCGTTTAAAGGCTTACTGAATTTTTTTATTGTTCTTACTTAATCAACTTCATTTGTGGTGGTCAAAATGACCACTATCTTATTTATTATATTAAGAATATATATATATATTAAGAAGAAAATGTATCTGATAGGTAAACATTTTGAAGATTTGAAACATTAAGAACACACAATCGCACTAAAAGAGATAATATTCCACACCAAATATGTTATTAATAACCAAGTTGGTTCGCACTCGGCCGCACGCGCGGTGCGTGGCGCGCCGCTCTCCAATTACTGCGAGCACCACTTCTGACAACTACAGTAAGGGTTTGAGCCCGGAGGACACTATTGCATAATTTTCTTATTATTAGAGTCGAAGGGTAAAATACAGGCTTTCTGTCTGTGATATTCTCTGAAATTTTATAAAATCTAAATTTTTCGCTTAATATTTGATCCCGAAGCAAGCTGGGCTAATATTTGCATACAATTTTGGAACCTTATTAAATCTGCGAAGACGCTAACATTTTGGTCCGCAAGATGTTTATTTTCCAGCAAGCTGGCGCGTGCCACACTGCACCGGGCTGCGCGTTTAATATGTCTTAGCTTATGAAAACTATTCATTACCTACTAAATATGTTTTTATATAGAAAAGTATTTTCTCCTTATAACAATTTCAAAACAACTGACTGTCACGGGTAATCTACAGCCCAAGTTGTGCGTTGACACTTGGCAGTCAATTAGAGTAGAGCACCGTACTGGGTACCTCCCGCGCAGTTTCCCGCGGCGGCGGCAGGAGGCGGCAGGCGTTGCAGCCGCAATCCGCACTTCCACCATATGAAATACGTGAGTCGCGGTTACGGCAGGCGGCACCGCGGCACCCTAGCGTGGACCGATACATTATCACCACTAATATTGAACAGAGAAATTACTTAGTGAAGAGTAATATAACCAAAACAAAACACTTACTGCTATAGCATGATACAAAAACTTTGTAAGATCTGCGAAATAGCGTGAATTACCCATTCAACAACTATTTTTTATCAGAACAAGCTAGATCACGTCTACGTATGTGGGTATAGTATATAAGTTATGCGTCAATAGTAGGCTGGAACGGTGTTGGCGAGTGAGCGACAGCCGGCGCGGGGATGCAAATACTCCCTACGAGTGTGTGTCCCGCTCCGCCGAGCGACACTTGACAATTTTGATTGCAATTAATACAATATACAATAAAAACTAACAGCGGTTTACTGAGGTTTCTTTGAACGATTAACGAAGTACCAAACCTCAAGGTGTCAAATGTCAAGGTGAATGAAAGACTTATCAAAACCCTAAATTAGCCGTGATGTCCAACATCACACACGACCGTTTCACATCAGATATGCACAAAGTTTAATTTCATATTGTAGGCAAAAAAATCAAATGTATTTGCTAAAGTTGTGACCCTATTAGTAGGTACTCTTATGCATACAAATACATAAACGTCAAAGTTTGGCGCCAAATGGTGTTCAATGTTAACGCTAGATGATAATTCCCCAAACAGGTACTGCTTTTTACGGCAATTTCTAGTATAGTGACGGCAAGGTGCTATAATACCACGGGAACCAAAAACTTACAAACTTCGTTTGCCCGTAAAGTAAACTTAGACAATTTCTAACTGCACAAAGTTGGTGACAAGTATGTAGTTTCTCCTGCCACCTCTAACAAAAGGATCTTCCAAGTGACCGCGAGTCCCCACCGCTGCGATAACGTCCCCCGGCATGGTCGCGTCCGAAACTCCCCGCGTCCCGACTGCCCGCCTCACTTTAAACAGTGCATTTTCCACACTTTGCGTTCAGAGTGATCCGTAAACTTGCCACAAACTACATACTGAGTTAAGGTAACACACAAACGTCTTGTACAAATCACTCTAGCTTTACTTGATTTTAGTTTTGATTGTTTTGATATAGAATATGGGGGATAATCTGCCCTTACTTCACTTATGTTGTCACTAGCGTAACCACTGTTAGTGTCAATTTTCAAAGATAATTCTTCAGAATTAAGTTCTGAAAAGATCCAACTGGTCAGATTTCATAGATCTATAATATAGTTTGTATATTAAAACAGAGTTCGCTGAGCACGCAGATAAAACTTTACTGCTGAAACATACCTGATTCCCTATAATATAATAAAAACCAAATTCCACGCGGTTGAATAGTTTTTTTAATAGTTTACGCTCGGAAATCTCTCACTCATTACATTCCCTAGATAAATATGGATTAGGGAGACGAAAACCTCACTAAAATAATTTTAAAGAAAATCTAAATTATAATTTAAAAGTAAATATTACTTTTCTTAAATCAACCAATTTGACCGTTTGCTTTAGAAAATAGTGCTATTATTAAAAGCAAAGGAACACAACAGCAACATTATCTTTGTTATTAATAAAAATAGTTTATACATCTATTTAATGACTCACAACTATAACGCGATTAAAAATAAATACAAAAGCGCAAATTAATTTGTTTGAGGATTAGTAATAAAATAGTGTTCATTATTTAAGAATAAAAACTAAACGTCAAGATCAGCCAAATAATGAGTGTACGCAAAAAAAAAGCAACACACGACTCGCAACGCAACCCGACCTTACTGTGTACTGCATAAGGCCCCAAGTCGCGCGGACACTCGTGGAAGGGGTTGAAGCGGACTGCAAGGGTGCTGCAACATGACCAGAGGCCTTAATGTGTGTGCAGTAAGGTGCTCGTTGGTGTGGCAGTGCAGTTGGCTGTGAGCCAGGCTGTTAGCCCCGTGTGACGCCGCATTACGGGGCGCGACACTCGGCGATTTAGGGGACACGCGGTATAACTGCATTCTCCATTTCTATTATGACTAGTTGGATATATTATTGTAAAAGTACTTAATTTATTAGTAAAAGATTACACACTAAATCATCTTGAATCCAAGGAACTATATTGCGAAATGTGATTGTTGTCCCACTAGTTAATAACGGCGGGATTTTATATTTAAAAGATAATATTTCTTGTTAAAAAGCTTTGGTAAAGCTCGTGTTCCAAAGATAACCTAAAAGACGCGTTCGTTTTTGAACTATGTTGTATAATTTTGGATTTATGTAATATCAAATGAAAATAGTTTTCCCATTTTTTTTACTAAAATTTTTAGATACAGCAAAATTTATAAGCATAATTTACTATTACATGGAGATTTACGATTTGTTATTTCGAGTCGAGGTAATGAATTCTTAGAAGGATTCCTAAAACAACAAATCTCACAAAAACATCGAATCTCCTTTCCACAATTGTATTTAAAGGAAACTACTTGTAAAATGTGGTTTTTTGCAGTTTGTGCATTGACAAACAGTAGACCGGTCGGCCAATTGATTCGTTTCGTATTGTTTAATAGTGGATTTCAAATTGTATGCCAAAAAGTTTAATCTGACCTTTCAAATCAAATCATTTATTGCATGTGACACTACAGGTCTACATGTGACATTGCGTGGGCATGGCAACTAAAGGAAGGCTAACCAAGAGCATTCTTAACTTATTATAATACCCGACATAAACATACATCTGGAACTATATTCTACTAGACTTTAATTATTTCACATAAAAAAAACTTTGAATTTAATAAAAAAAAGTTGATAATTAGATTTTTTTTAAATGTTTTAGTAAATAGTTTTGGGTTATCAAAGCATATAATTTAATTAGGTAAATTATAGGCCATGTTATGTAGACTGCATGAAACTAAGCAAGTGATGGATTAAAAATAAAATATTATTATAAACGAGAGTTTCAACGTTGGTCGTGAAGACATCGTTGTTCTGAGGCTCCTATCTTACCTGAAGATGCCCTATGTAAGGGCGAAACACGTGTCGTGTTGAATAGTTTCTCGATTTTTCGGGAAATTATAGTAGCGCGGGAATTGTTACAAAGATATTTTTAATCCATCACTTGCTTACAATGGATTTCCGCAAAGTAACGCTTGAATCAATAAATTATTATGCATGAAACTAATTTTAATGTGGAAAATGGATTTCATTAGCTTTCAACTGGACTAACTAGAGCTTTAATTTATAACAATGTCTATAATTTATTTTTATATATTTAACGGGTGTATAAAAAGCTGGGTGTTTTCTGATGAATTTACAAGCGTAGGCGCGTCAGTGTGAAGTTCATAAGTGCTTTATTGAGTCAACTAGAAATAAACAAATTAACTTTGACTTTGCAATATTCAAATATTACATGACTTTATAATACTCGTATTAGGTTAACAGTTTAGAGCAAACTTCACGATGTACTTAACAGAGGCGACCTCACGATTAGTGGGCAGTCCAGCGCTAGTCACGGGCTCGTCGCTTAATTCGCATCGATCTATTAGTATTGTGCTTCACCAGATCGACGTATCTTTGCTGTATAAGTTATATGAAGTATTAAGATCTAAGAAATAGGACAACACTCACTGTGCTGTATCGGAGGAAAAAGCTTAGTATGATTCTGCGGTAGCTTGCAATGGTCAGGGCCCATTAAAATAAGTAGTATTGAAAAAGAAAAGATTACAAAAACAGGTGTCTCACTTCTACAAAGTCAGGTCAAATTAAATTTATATGAAAATATAGGATATAAGGACAATAAGAACAATATATTTGAAAATTTGCGATATACCATATTCAGTTTCATAACAACAAATAGATCCCCTTTCCTACAACAGCGGTACCGTACAGAGGTCAGTTTTTGATAATTCAGTCATAAAAATGGTTGAATAGTTTTCAACTGTCTTTTTAAGAATGTTGTGGCGCTACTGTTGACTTTATAACTCAGCCTATATCCATTGTACGTTTAGCTTTTTTACCAAACTCTGCTTTTAAATAATTATGTTTAAACGTAAGCAGACCTTTAACGTCAAAAATACTGTGGCGCCACTATACGTGCGAACGTACATTGTAAATACGTACGTATTTATTTATTGCAACGTAAAATGAACCTTACGCTGTTTACATAAGGTGGAAAACTAATGAATAATTAAAACTCCTCTGTCCGTTTAAGGGTTAAGATCACCAGATAATTGACATCACCCAACCATCACCGGGTGTGCCGCGGCCCCCGGACACGTCCAGCCGGCCCTTTTTCCTTTAGCGGGCAGCACGCCGAGCTCCTCACAGTGGTGAGCTCCTCACAGACCTCGGCGTAATGAAATGGCAAGTCCAGTGGCGCCACAATATCAAACACAATAATCCGAAAGCAAAAGAATACTTGCTAAATTCAGCTCCAACTTTTCAAAAATTGTCAATTCGTCTGCATGGTTCTTTTAAAGTTTTTTGAGTTTTTATACAGATTGTGAAAAGTCTCTGATAAAAGCCTAGAGCATGATATTCAGCCCAGCACTAGATTTTTTTAAAATCTAATTATAAGCGTTTTTTCTTAAGTTTCTTTTTTAAATAGCCTCTGAGCGCGGAGGCCACAAACACTAACACGACCAAAAAATGTATAGTTTCCCAACGATATTTTTTGATTATGCCTCTTGTTATGATTTATAAAATGCCTTTGGATTTGGTTCTGGACTTCTTACAGCCTGTATATAAGCTAAAGAAACAAAGAAGATATAGATGCCATCAGGGGTCGCAGTACGTACCCGCACGAGGCTGAGGCGCACGGCCAGGCTGGTGGCGTCGGTGGGGTTCCAGGCCGCCCGCAGCAGCTGCCTCGCCCTCTGCAGCCACGCCGCCCACCCCGCCCACTCCTCCTGCCCCTCCTGCCCCTCCTGCTCCTCCTGCCCCTCGTTGGAACTCTGCGACGATAGTCTGGAGGGGTAACCGTATAGTTGAGTAATGTCTGTTGCAGCCAGCTCCAAATAATAAATCGACGATAACAATTACTTAGGAAATATAGATTGAATATTCAGTAGGTTATTAGAATCAACATATTGTTATACTGTCCAACGTCGATCTGATGCCGCGGTAGTGCATCTGCCAATATGAGCAGTTAGAAGTACAAATAATGCAGAGTTATCTGTATCAATGTGTCAATATGTTCGATTGTACAATAAAATCCCAAGCAAGATACAGTAATTAAGCGGAAGCTGTCTTCAAAGGGATACTATTCTATCGAAGATTATAATTATATGGCAGATAATTTTTTTTGGGATAAACTGCCCTTTCATACAAGCTGTTCTAAGATGAATAACTGAGAACACGAATATTGTTAGTGTTATATTGCATTGTATAGCTTCACAGACACATGAAGATTGTAACTAACCGATTGATAATTTAAAAGAGCATAGCCTGTGAGTTTCTTGCCAGTCCTTTCTACAGAGCGGTGGCTCGGAACTGGCACTTAGATTAAATTTAATATATTATTTCGTTTTTTAATTGTTTTGTTCATGTTATAATAAATGAATGTAAGCTTTGTGATTTCAGTTTAATCATATTTCGATAGTTTTATATATGTATATTTAATTTTGACGTTTTCAAGTACTATGTAATAGTTTATGAAATAAATGATTTTAAAGTTTAATGCTTGATTTATTATTGAATAAAATCGTTTGAATAAGCGACAAAGAGAGATGGACCTAGTATACTTCCCTGTGATATACGAAAAGGTACTTTTCGCAGATATAGTTTCCTATTTTAGTGCATCGTATTTTCCTGAGAGATACTCGGGAGGTAATTTTAGCTGAATATCCCTAACGCCCAACCTGTCGAGCTCATTTACAAGAATCTCGTAGGAGACTGGGTCGAAGGCTTCTACTCAATCAATAAATCATGTTTCATAGCTGAGCAGGCAGGTTTAGAATGCTTACGGCTAATAATTGCCAATGGTCGTGAAATATTTATTTCATTGGCTTACATGGAACTTGGAAGGAGGTAAGGGGAAAACACTAGGTTTTTTAAACCTGTGCTAACAATTTTCGAGTTGATCCTAAGCTCAGTCTATGAAATCAAAAATGAGCTGAGACTGTCCCCTGGTCCAGGATCCAGCAGAGCCCAGGGGAGTGTGTAGTGTAGTGTGTAGTGACCTGAGCGAGAGCGCGGCCCAGCGCCCGTTGAGCGCGTCGAGCTGGTGCTGCACGTGGAGCCCCAGCGGCGCCCCGCACGCCGCCAGCGGGCCGCGCGCCGCCGAGCGCGCCGCCGCCACCGCCTCCGCCGCCGAGTCCATCTGCGGCACAACAGACCCCCCCGTCAGCGACCGCTGCCTACCGTCTTTAAGGCGCGCCCTCCCCCATCAGCGCCCACTCCCCCATCAGCGCCCACTCCCCCATCAGCGCCCACTCCCCCATCAGCGCCCACTCCCCCATCAGCGCCCACTCCCCCATCAGCGCCCACTCCCCCATCAGCGCCCACTCCCCCATCAGCGCCCACTCCCCCATCAGCGCCCACTCCCCCATCAGCGCCCACTCCCCCATCAGCGCCCACTCTCCCATCAGCGCCCACTCCCCCATCAGCGCCCACTCTCCCATCAGCGCCCACTCCCCCATCAGCGCCCACTCCCCCATCAGCGCCCACTCTCCCATCAGCGCCCACTCCCCCATCAGCGCCCACTCTCCCATCAGCGCCCACTCCCCCATCAGCGCCCACTCTCCCATCGGCGCCCATTCCCCCGACGGGCGAAGGAGATGGGGGCTTATGGGTCTGATATATGGCTGTGGTGTCTGTGGCCAGCGTTTTATTCTAATTTAAACCTTGTGACTGCAGAACTTTGTAGACTTGTCAAATTGTTTTCCTACTGAGTACATTTTCTTGGAACTGGCGGGAGAAAAAACTAACCTTGACGATTTTCTTGCCCGTTTTTTTTACGATCGAGCTCCCGCTTGCACTGAATGGGCGCGCTGGTTTTTAAGTTTTGACCTTCATAAGAGCTCTTTTCAGCCAAACTTAAATAAATGATTTAAAATTAAAAAAAAAATAAACCGAATATTTGATTGCAAAATTTTGAAACATTTGAAAAAGCCGTCAAATTTAATAAATTGCATGGTTCAGGCATTTTCAAAAAGACTTTTGGGTCATATCAAACTAATCGCTCGAGTGATAAAGATTAGACAATATCGAGACAGCTTTATGCTCATCACCTGTGGCGTTAGGCCCCTTTCATTTTAAATTTATATAAACACTAAAAAGATTGTTGGAAACTAGAACAAATTGGTAAACAGATAGAACCAATGACAAACACAATAGTGAATTTTTAAATAACGCAAAAGTGACTTGCGGCCACGGAGGCGCGGGGCTGACCTGCGGCCGGGGGGGAGGCTGCCCCCCCGCGGCGTCTAGTGCGTCCAGTGCGTCCAGCTGCCGGCCCGCGTCCTCCAGCGCGCCGTACAGCCGCGCCCACTGCTCGCGGCAAGTCTGCCATCTGCACACATACAGACACTTCTTCAATGTTTTTTTCTATAAAGGTACCTTCCAACCGAATGACGAAAATCAACCTCTTTAGCAATGTTGCAACAATTAATATATGTAGTGTAAATCTTAGGGATCATCACCATCATCAGCCTACGTTCGTCCAGAGCTAGACATAGACCTTTCCAATAGCACGCCTCTGAGCACGATTTTCAATTCATCGTAATAGAGAATCGAAGTTAGAATTCAGAGAAGCAGAAGCATTCAGAGTCACCGTTAAGTTTACAAATAGTTCACGTTCTCTAATGGCCACGTGGGTCCAGCTAATTAACGAAAGCAGGGGCTGAATTGTTTCAACCGTCCGTTAAGGCGTTTACCTTGGCTTAACGACTATCCGATGTAATGAGAGTTGGTACCGAGCATGGGTTTATAGTGATTTCGATTTACGGAAGCGTTCGAAATCAGAGGTCCTATAAACAGTCATTCATTCGAGGTCGATAATCTAAAAAATTTACAAGCGTTCAGCTTACACTCTGGTAGAAGCATTGTGATTACTGTTGTTAGCCCGTTTATCGAGGGAATATGTAGCGAATAGTGGGCCGTGATCGTGTGGGTCAGTGAATGTGGAGCTCACGCCTGGTATCGCTGCGTGTAGTCGTCCGCGAGTTGCTGCGCGTCCTCCCGCAGCCGCCGCAGAGGGGAGAGGGCGCGCGGGGCCGCCGGCAGTCGCGACAGGCGCTCCGAGCACTCCTCCGTCGCCGCCGTCGTCTCCTCCACTATTGTTTTCACCCGCTACAAATATTAAAAGTGATGTCATGACAATTCATAAGGTATTTAAAAGTACGCCTAAAATATTATTATTTTCTTTTACACCTCGATTGCGCGTACAACTATTTTCTTCTATGTTAATGGCGGCACGTAAGTTGACCAAAAATGGCGGTTGGCTACGCACTATCGGAGCCAACGGTAAGAATGGGATAGTGATTGAGCGCATGCTTGCCGTGTTTTGGAAGAACGGAGCGAGCATTTTGAACTTTATTGTTATTGCATTTTATTTATCTCACCACTGGGCTATTTACTGCCGATCGCTCCTGTTATTATTTATAAGATCGTATAGCTTTACAATTAATAAAAATGGTCTCACCTTTAGTAGATTTGACTGGGAGTATAATTTTACACTAGATTAAACAATAGTTTATTTTTAAAATATTTTACAATAAAATTAAAGTATAACTAGTCGGTAAGTTCAAAGTAATCGGTAAGCTGAACAAGCGTGTCCTCACCGCGAGCGCGTCCTGCTGCTGCGGGAACTCGTCGTAGAGGCGGCCCCCCAGCGGCGCGGCCCGCAGCAGCGCACGGCCCCCCGCGGCCGCGTCCCGCGCGCGCTGCACGTCCGCCAGGAATGACGCCACGTCCTCGGAGAGGCCCTCCTGCTCAATATTGACACGTTAGACACAACTTTATTGGTTTTATATTGTTAGGCGATGGGGGCGGTGGGGGCGATGGGGGCGGTGGGGGGGAGGTACCTGCAGCCGCGCCCGGGCGGCGGCCAGCGGCGGCTCGGGGCAGGCGACGCGCTGCGCCCGCAGGTCGCGGGCCACGCCCCGCGCGCGCTCCACCGTCTCCTCCAGCTCCTCCAGCGGCATGCTGCTCGTCTCTGGGGAACATAACATTTTATGTTTATGTCTCCTATAAACATTTCTTCCATCAAAAACATCACACCTTTAAATAATGATTCAAAATTGAAACAAACCATTCAGCTAACAGCTGAGCTCAAACTTACTGTCAAATTGAATTTTTGCAAAAATTTGACCTCGACTTAGGTTTTTACGTATCACCAATAACGAACAGAGAACATGATAAATAGAATAGAATAGAATAGAATTTATTAATTTGTTAAACATAGGTATTTTACATTAAGGTCATCATCATCATCATCACAGCCCATTAACGTCCCACTACTGAGCACGAGCCTCCTCACACATATCAAGGTGTAAGGGTATTGGGTCATACTCCACCACGCTGACCCAGTGCGGATTGGCGGAGGCAGGTGTATGGCGTCCTGCTGTTAGAATTTATCAAGCCGCCCATTAGGCCTCTAACATGGCTTAACGACTACCACATTTAGTGATAACCGGGACCAACGGCTTAACGTGCCATCCGAAGCACGGAAGCGCTCGATATCAAATGCCACACAAACGGTCACCCATCCAAGGACTGACCTCTGTAAACTCTGCTTTACTTCGGTGATCATTTCCGACCACCTAGCATCGCAGAGCTACGAGCGCTTCATACATACATTAAGGTGTTGCATACTAAATATGTGCGCTATGTTTTGTCGTTGAGACATACAAACATTAACAAATAATATTAGACTAATAATGTATTATAATTAAAGTTACAGTAAAGTCTTATCACCTAGGAACTCATCTACTTGGTAATAACATTTTTCAAGTAGTATTTTAATTAAAGATTTTTTAAATTCATGCAAGGTCATGCTTTTTATTACATTAGGTATTTTGTTGTAAATTTGTGAAGCAGTGCCAAAGAAACTTTTTTTTACTAAAGCAGTATTACATATTACATTATTGTCGGTAGGACACCCTCCTGACATATTTATTTCATTCATCATAGGGATCCTCCCAACATTATAGGAACCCGAGCCAACTTCACCACAAGACGAAGCTTTGATGAAAATAAAAGTTCCCGGTGAGCAGGAGGAGGCTCGTACCCCATCCGTCTCACGTAATCCTATTGAAATGTCCCAAAAGTTGGAAGAGTACATATTGGTGGGGCTGACCTTCTTCCAGCTTCCTGTTGAGCTGCGCGAGTTCCCGGAGGTCCTCCTCGGCCCGCAGCGCCGCGGCGCGCTTGTTGTCCAGTTCCCACATCATCACAGACCACTTGCTGCGGAGCTTGTCCTGTTCGACCGAACAATACAACAACACACGGAAATTATATATTATGCTGCCTTAGTCGTGCGAACGTATTGTACATTAGTGAGTTAATTCTACGTAAAGTTACATCTTCGAAAATAAAAAATATTTTTTAAATCTACAAAGGGCACGTCCGGACCGGAAGCTATCAAAACTAACGGACATAACTTCCATAATTAAAGTTTTTCCTATTTTACTAGGTTGTTGAATAAAGTATGATTAAGTTTATTTGCCTTGTACTGGCTTGTACTATTGGACGCGGTTATGCACTCCCACATGTCAATAATAATGTACTATAGTAAATAAAGAAAACTCGGACCAGATGTTGGTGCTGCAGGTAGTCGGCGAGCAGCGGCGCCTGCTTGTGGATGCGGTACACCAGCGAGTCGCCGCTCGAGATCAGCGCCGCCGCCTCCGGGGCCACCTCGCCCTGCTGCCGCTTCAGGATCTGGGGACAGGCGTACGGGCGTGTAGGCTGCTGCACTCGCGCGGCGGGTGTGTGTGTGTGGTGTGTGGGTGTGTGGTGTGGGTGTGTGCGCTGGTACCTCGAGCCGCTTGTGCGGGTCCCGCTCGCGCGCGGCGGCGCCCAGGGTGAGCAGCGCGACGTGCATGCGGCGCTGCGTGTCGAGCGCCCGGCGCGCCCAGGAGCGCACGGCGCGCGAGGCCGCGGGCCCGTGCGGCGCCAGCTGCTGCTCCAGCTCCGCCTCCGTCTCGGCCGGCAGCTCCACGCTCTGGAACCGGCTTTCCAAGCTCACTTCGCCGTATCGAATAAGTCCGCTGCGATGAGCGCGACGTACTCGGCGACTCGGTTCGTAGACAAGCAGTAACACTTTCATTTCGATGCTAGCTTACGTTTAGTCCCGGTAGGAAAATATTGACATACAAAAGGAATACATTGGGCCCGAGCACGCTTCCCTGTGCAACACCACGAGTATTTACTTCGTTGTTCCTCCTACAGATATTTCAGACCCAAACCTGTTATTGGCGAGATAGAATAGCGTTTGAGCACGTAGCTATGTGCTCAAACGCTATTTCTCAGTCGCTGTTTGTTTTTAGTTCATTGAATAGAATATTGTGATACATGGTCGAATGCCTCGGACGAATCGAATTGAACGCCTTACTTAATTTGGTACCGAAAGTGAACATATTGTGTGTTACGTACATCTGTTCATTCTAAACCCAAATCGCTTCAATGTTATAATGTTGTACTTTTAACACTGGAACGGTATAAACATAAGTTTGCAATATTTTCAGTTTAATCGTGCTCAAATTGATGTTATAAAAAAATTGAGCTTTAAGTAACTACGAACTTATCAAAATAAACTTTTCCTACTTTGTTTCACTTGGAAACTAGTCATCACTAACCATATCGACAAAGCGGAGTTGTTATATCTTTCAAATTAGACTAAATAATTTTTTATCACTAATCGTGTACAAAAATATCCGCTTCGAATGGTCATCAGCCAATCACACGAGCTTCAGATTAACATACACTTATTACTGAAGCGTCTTCGCCTTAATCAAAACAATAAGAATAGTGTTATTAGACAAATCCTTTCTTTTTAAATATATTGTAGTTCATGATAAAATAATGTTAAAAATTTGTATTTCCTTCGGGTAGATTGTCGATAGTCCGGTCAAAATTACTCAAAAAAATTTTTTTTATTACTTACCTATTATATTACTAACATTAGCGATAAATTTTTACGGACACTATGAGCACTGCCTGAAATAACATTATCGTATTCATTACTCACCGAGTGGGAGTAGTCCTCGTGCGGCAGTTTATGTGCCGCGCCCACCACCAGCGCCTTGAGCGGCGTCGACGTGCTCAGCGGCTCCGGCGCCTGCTCCGGCGAGCTGGCCCGATCCGGCGCCGGCTCCGGCTCCACTACGATGGTAGCCTCCGGCGCCGGCTCCGGCTGCGACTCCGTCCGCGGCTCCAGTTGGGGCAGCTCCTGTCCGACCGACATGCCGCTATTTCACACCGTTGTATTGAGGCCAAACGAGTTAGAACTATTTAATTTTCAATTAGCTTGTTTTTTACTAGAGGTTTCTGAGAGAAGAAAGTATCAGAACATTTTCTGACTATTTACTAAGTATGCACGTCTCTCGACACGACATCGAGTTAGGATAACCAGTTCCATTACAAAAAATGTTTCATTCAACCAGAGAAACAATAGCGCAATGCCCGATAAAAATTAGAACTTTTGAACTATTCATAGAGATGATTTAATAATAAAATACGTATATTTTCCGATTGTAAAATACAAATATTTAGAAATATTAATTTATCTTTTACATACTAACACGACATTCCAACGCTGAGAAGTAATCGGTTACTCGAAGTTATCACAAAGAACAGGGAAAAACATCAACACTTAGCAGCTTAGGTGCAACGTGACGAGGTCTCCGTTTTAGTATGGATATTTATTTCACACATAAGACAGTTAATATTAGAACGAGAAGGAAAATACTATTCAGGATCTGTTCTACCGGGACGGTGCACCCGCAATCGCGATCGTTATTTACCTGAGCGGCATACTCCACTTCAGAGTAAATGACCTCGTCCGGGATGTTTTCTTCGAGTTCGTTTTCGGTCGACATTTCGGTCGCTACTGGAGTTTCGGAGAGCGGCGGACTCGGGCCGGATCCCGGGTGCTGCGGGAGGGAAGCTTCCGCGTAAGCGGGCTGCTCCTCCTCGATGGGGGTGGGGGGCGGCGTGCGGGCGGCCGACGTCGCGATGAGGTCCGGCACGTCCGGCACGTCCGGCACGTCCGGCACGCCCGCCACGCTCGCCACGCCCGCCGCGGGCCGCAGCACGCCACGCGTCGCCTGCATGCGGCTCTCGGCGCGCCACGACTCCACCACGAACGTGCTCGCGGGCGAGGAGGTGGCGGCGGCGGGGGCGGCGGCGGCGGCGGGGGCGGGGGCAGAGGCTGGTGTCTCGTCGTCGTCGCTGGCGGAGTCGTCGGCGAGGCGCACGGTCTCGACGGCGCCGCGCTCCGGCTGCGGGGCCAGCTCCAGCACGGGCCGCACGGTGCGCGCGCCGCCCACCGTCTCCTTCACGATCTCCGCCTCCTTCACTTCCACCACGTGGCACGGGTCGGCCTCGGCGGGGCCGGGGGCGGGGGCGGGGGCGGCGGGGGCGACGGGGCCGGGGGCGGCCTCGAGCCCGTTCTCGGATATCTTGGTGAAGAGCTCGCTGTCCCGGAGCAGATTGAAGGTGCTGCTGTCCTTGGGCGTGCGAGCCTGCTCGGTGCCATCTTCGGCCTCGGCGCCCGGCGGGGGGGACGCGGCCGGCAGGGGGGTCGCGGCGGGGAGCCCGGGGGCCGGCGGAGGGGACGCGGAGCCCCGCTCCTTGAGGGCGCGGCGAATGGGCGCCGGACTGCGCAGGGCCAGCGGGATCTTGGACTTCCGTAGGTCGGCCCGCTCCGGGGAGGGCTCGAGGCGCCGTTTGAGGGCGTCGCCGGGGGCCTCGGGCCGAGCGCCCTGCAACCACAAACGCTCGCTTTATCCAGTGGCGGCGCGCTGTCATGGACTGGGGGGTTAGTGCGGCCTCCGCCTGCCCGCGGGTGATCGAAGTGCGGCGAGTGGTGAAGCGTGACCCCGTAAGCCGATGGATGGCGTCGCCCGACCCCGTTTGTATTTACATGAGCGCTGATGATATGTACAGAACGAGCGCAACAGTGCCCCCCCGGCTTCTCGGATCTTCCGTCACCGTGAATGTCCCCAGCCGAGTAATGAACGCACACGACACACTGATGTTAATTCTAAACGTTAATGTTCACTCCTTATGCTAACCGTAAGCGTCTTAACTATGTGCAGATGTAAGCCACCCTGAGTAGACAAAATCGGGGCTCAATACAAATCGTTTTTATTCAGTGACCTGACCAAAGTAACACGATTATTTGTAAAGTTAAAAAATGGGGCGCTATCTAGATCGTTGCACAAATCTTCCCAAATTTTAATTTTACAAGTCGATAACCAATTAAAGATTCACGCGACTAAAATACCCAAAACTTGAACTGTACGTCCCGTACGTACTGTACGTCACGTACGTACTGTACGTCACGTACGTACTGTACGTCACGTACGTACTGTACGTCACGTACGTACTGTACGTCACGTACGTACTGTACGTTATGAACTCACTGTTTGTTACGTGCGTAACTCAATTACAATATTTTGTCGATTCACTGTGGCAAGAGAGTGATGGTAAAGCGAGATGTACATTTCCTAGAAATATTTACTAAAAAACATGAACTTATTTCATACAATTTACATATTCAATAAAATAGAGTAACTTGGATCATTGTTAAATGTATGAATCACACGCAGTTGAGTATTATACATATCGCACCCCCGGCGCCATAACGTCACTTATGCAATTTTGTCAAAATAAATCTGATTATGAGAAAAATTACGAATATAATTTTTCGTTTTACTGTAAAATGAAGTCTGAAATAAAGGCTTAAATATATCTAGTTAATTTCTTAAATTAAGAAGAACTATGTTTTATAACAGGATGTTTAATTTGGAAACGCTTCTCCTGGAAGATTAAATTGTTTGCATAAGTGACGTTGTAGCACCGGGGGTGCGATATATGAGAGAATATAAGCATTTGAGTTTAAGTAAAAACTTATACTTTCGCTGTTAACTAAATAACACGTCTATATCGATAAGAGATGAAACACTAAAACTAGAACTTATGAATTTGAACGAACTTGAACTTAGTGAAAACCAACAACAACAAAGAAAGCGTCCATCACATCTATAATCGTCTTAAAGTGCATTGCAATAATTAAAGCGACCAATTGTGCAAATAACGCCAATGATAAACATATATATATGAGGTTTTGTGAAATCGCAAAAAGTGGAATAAGCGGTGAAATAAAAATTCCTTATATTTAAAAGCCCTTGCCGTGATAGGGGTTTGCTTGTACTAAGTGCTTGCCTAGTAATATTTTACAAGATTTTCTAGTCTGGGCGACTAGGCCATCTGTTTGAGAGTAGTAATTGATTGGAAGAAGGCAAGGTACCAAAAGCGGTGCATTTAAAAACACAATCAAAAAGTTAATTTAAAAAATTTCAGTAAGTTTCATTGCAAATGTGTAATTAGTTTAGCCTTGTGTCACATCTCAATGGCAAACTAGTATTTTATCTATTTAGATATGATTTTTTGAAGCAGTAAGGGCTTTTGAAATAATAATAAATAATTTTGGAGAAAGGGCAGGTCAAAAGTACCCTAAGCCGACGGGCGGATATGAAAAGGTTAATGAGTGGAAACGAAGCTAAGAGTGTATACCAAGATCGGAGCAAGTGGAAATACGTGATCTCTGCCTACCCCTGCGGGAAAGAGGCGTGACATTATTTATGTATATTTATCATAAATTTATAAAATAAGTTGTCCGACTCAATGACTACATTAATTTATTTATTTATTTAATTAATGTCAAGCAATCGTTTAAAAAACTCGGGGGGCAGTAGAATGTGGGAATACGACAGCTTTACGTCTCTCTTTTTTCACCTACAACCTTAATGGAAAGACTTTTAACTGTACCTTATTACTTAAAAGTGTGAACGAGACTTGAGCACTTGCCCCGCGGGGAACTAGTGTTTGATATTAGTAAAAAATTTATTTCGGACAGGAGGCGTTGAATTGCAACGTTATCGTTATGCTAGTAACGGATATTCAGACGGTGCGCCAGTAAGGAAACTAGAGCAACCGACTGGTTTATTTTTGCATGTTATTAAGGAGCATTACAATTATCATGACATAGGAATATTTGTAACTCGTTAATTCCTCTAGATAAGACTGTTTTAAAGTCAAATTTTTAGAATTTTATCGCCCTCGTTGGGACGCCATAATTTTCTATTCGGCCGGGCCGCAGAAGAAGTCGGTCTGAAAGCTATATTAAATGATGCGTTTATTAAAATAGGTACTCATAAAAAGGTGCTAAAATTTATGTGAGATTTCGGATTGTAATTTTGTTTCCATATTTTTGAATGAATTTGCTCGTCCAACAGGAAAGTCATCGGTATCGTTTACGCTACTCATAGCGGTGCGGCGCGGCACTGCACCGGGCGGCAGTCGGGCGGGAGTTCGACAGTGCGGGTCGGCGGGAAAGCTGGAGGGCGGGACGGCGGGATTGCGGGAGTGCGGAAGGTGAGGAGTGGAGCGCTAGACAGGGGGGAGGGTGGGGGGAGAGTACCGTGAGGCGGTCCCAGCGCTCCCCGAGGCGCGCGACGCGGGCCTCCAGCGCGGTCAGGGCGGCGGGCTGGCACACGGCCGCCACGCGCGCCACCAGGCCGCCCAGCCGCGCGCGCCCCGCCGCCCGCCAAGACCGCGCCAGCTCCAGCTGCTGCCTCCCCCCGCCGGCCCCCCCGCCGGCCCCCCCGACGGTCTCCAGACCCGCCTCTAGAGACGACAACTCCGTCTGCGGGGACATACACGCGTATTACTGGACTTCTCTTTGCATCGTTAAACGGACCTATTTTTCGTGGCATGTTTGACGAAGATGACCCCGGTTCGTTGCATTGCAATCGTCCGACAACAATAATCTACTTGAAATCCAAAGATCGACGGTCTCGTGTCATGATTGGAAAATATTGCTCGTTCGCGGCGTCGACTCGAAAACATCTGCCGGCACCTCCGATCGACCTCGAGTCCACAATCGAGCGAGTCGACGTGCAGGAGCGAGCCCGGGGCGTACCTGCAGGTCCCGCGCGGCGACTAGGGCTGCCTCCAGCCGCGCCTTGGTGTCGGTGACGAGCGCGCCCAGCCGGTTGTAGAGCAGCTTGAGAGCGTCCACCCGCTGCGCCAAGTCCGCCGCGCCCTCGGTGCCGGCCGCGCCCTCGGCCGCGCGCCGCCCCGCCTTTATCACGCTCTCCACCTCCGCCTTCATCTCGCTCAGAGTGCGATACAGTTTCTGCATTTGAAAAAAACCATTCCTTACCAACTGCACGTAGAACGAAAGCCAAAGAGGCCGAAAACAAATAGACAATCGACTATTCGTGATTGACCATTCCAACAATGAATGGTTGAACTGGACGTAAGAAAACTACGTTCAACAAAAAACATGTTTACAGACCCCGCAAAAACAAATAATCCAATAATATTCATTTATTTAATATAGTTGTATATGTCGGCTTACAGAGCAGTGCATCCAACACACCGGCATGCTAGTTGTTGCAATCGAATAACATTTATGTAAATTAATAAATATTACAATGCCAACAAATGAATTTTACTTTAATAAAAGCAGAATTTAAAATATTAAATTCAATCAATTAAAAAGTAGCCGAATATACAGCACCTAAATTTGGACAGCACGGTATACTTACGACCCACTTGAAGAAGGCGACCGCGATGACGATAACCAAGTACATCATATCCTCAGACATAGTGATAGCGGCCGGCACTCTCACCACACTCTACGACACTACTCGCGACACTGAATCGCACCGCGAATTCAACACTAACCGAATTTATTAAAGCAAAGTTACAGCTGAAGAATTGGAATAACTGCCATCAGCCAAAAGCATATATTGTTTTATTTGATGCGCAATAATAATTGAATGCAACAAAAAAAACAGTCTATCTGTAATCGTTATTGCAAATTATTAGGTTATCTCTGAATTGAAGACTAATCAATGAACGAGAGTGTTGGCCGCGGCACCTGCCCCGTAATCGCGGAATCCTTTCAATGCACACGCGATCCGGCCGCCGCCGCACCGCTCTGATTCAATTACACTGCGCCCAGTTAAAGCTAGATTGACAGATAATCTGTTTTCATTCATTATTTACTAACAATGGCACAACAATTGTACAGTGAGGCCGTATTTTCGCGAATCAACTGAGCCGAGGGAAAATAAAATGTCGGTGATCTATATGAAAATAACAACGGATAGGCCAAACTGACGGCCGCAGCGATTACGTGTGCTTTGACTTTCTTTAATAATGAGATTAATGTCTAATAGAGAATACACCTAAATCCGAAATGAGTTTATAGAGCGCAGCATGGTCGAGTTGCCATTACGAAATTGCATTAGTTTGGTAGCAGTGCGGCCGCTCCGGGAACAATGGGCCTAGCGAGGCGTGACGACATCCACCAGGCTATTCGTCTGTATACAGTAGGTGGGCGCATCTACCTTATTTTGGAAGTTCCTTGGCTAATGTCAGCTAAAATCAGACGCATCGATTTAATTAAAAATTTTCGAAGTTTCTACGAAAAAATTACATGGAATAGAATTTAGCTTCTTTTTTTTAACAAATAACGATGTTATTGTAAAATATAAAATTACTACTACTAGTATTTTTACATTATGGCAGCTAATAATTTAACATTTCCTAATTTTACTAATAATTGAGCTTGTCAATTCGAAAGGATCTGCATAGGTCTGAGCTTATAGATACTAAGATTGTTATATAAACTGTGTGTAATATTTGTCTTGTGACTGGGATAGGAATATATAGAAAATATTTAAGTAGATACGTCGACTTATGTTTAGTTGTATGGTACAGTGGTTTGTGTTTTCGTTGAAGAAAATTATTTATTTATTTATTTATTTATTTAATTAGAACGGAATAAACCAATTACACTAATTATCAAAAACAGTAAAAGTTAATATAATATTAAAATCTCACACTTAAAAACTTCTTTTATCCCATTCTCTCACAATACCTCAGACACACTGACAAAATCTCAAAAAAAACAAATTATATTTTAATTGATCTCTGATTTTCCGACTACATGGGCCGAATTCTTAAATTGACAACTATTTTATTTAACATTTAGGAAGGCCAACACCTGAAATACTTAAATGTACAAATAACCATTAAATATAAAGCCAATATAAAACAACTCGACCGACGAGGTTACACTTAGTGTTTGCTAGTGCACTACTACTAAGCTTGTACAATTAATATTTAATAGCCTTAGGCTGCGGTTTTGCTTGCGTGTTTAATTAATTATATATTGCAAGAGAATTTCTACTGTATAGCATGCATTGTCAATTAATTAAACTAAGTGTATCTTTAAATATAAGTTATAATAGAAAATGCCCTCCAAAATAAAGTATATTAAAAAATTACATGTCAATGAACGAGTTGTGTTTTTTTGTGTTGAAATTAAAATCGGCTCCAAAAAAAATTGGTTGCCTGTAAAGTCGGTATACGGGCGAAAGTTAAATTACGTGACAACGACTTTGAGTGGTAAAATAATTTTAATGTGAATATTCATTCGTATAGTAGGAAGAAAGTAACTATTTAAAACATTTATTTATACAAAGTATTATATTTAAAACATTAATTTATACAAAGAATCTCTCGCTCTTAGGCGGGCTAACTGTGCTCGAGTGGAAGGGACGCGTGCCTTTCACTTTTTATTTCTGTCTCTCTCGCTCTTAGGCGGGCTAACCATGCCCGAGTGGAAGGGACGCGTGCCTCTCACTCGCTCTCATTGTGATCGCATAACGTGAGCGGAGCGTAACGCAGTTTCTTGAAGTGTCACCCGGCAAACCAATTTATAAGACGTTGTCACGTCAAAATAGATTACTTAATTTATCGTAACAGAACAACACAAAAACCTACAAAATATAAAGCACATACATAACTAATTCTCACTTACCATACCTCTCATCGACACTACACTTGTACATAATAAATTGATGTAATATTCTTTCGCCACACGACTACATGAATTGCTTCGACGGCCCATGAACGTATTTTGCCTATAATTTGTGGACGCGAAAGATTTAAAAGCATTTTAATGCAAAGAGGTCTTATTATCGCCAGGTCGCGGGCCGCCGCCTCCTGCACCCCCAGCAGCGCGCGCGTGGCCCCCCCAGGTGGGACCCGATGGAGACACTGACCAGACACTGCCTCAGCTGCGGGCGCACGGCGTCCACGCTGCGGGCGGGCGCCAGGTCGCGGGCCGCCGCCTCCTGCACCCCCAGCAGCGCGCGCGTGGCCCCCCCAGGTGGGACCCGATGGAGACACTGACCAGACACTGCCTCAGCTGCGGGCGCACGGCGTCCACGCTGCGGGCGGGCGCCAGGTCGCGGGCCGCCGCCTCCTGCACCCCCAGCAGCGCGCGCGTGGCCCCCCCAGGTGGGACCCGATGGAGACACTGACCAGACACTGCCTCAGCTGCGGGCGCACGGCGTCCACGCTGCGGGCGGGCGCCAGGTCGCGGGCCGCCGCCTCCTGCACCCCCAGCAGCGCGCGCGTGGCCCCCCCAGGTGGGACCCGATGGAGACACTGACCAGACACTGCCTCAGCTGCGGGCGCACGGCGTCCACGCTGCGGGCGGGCGCCAGGTCGCGGGCCGCCGCCTCCTGCACCCCCAGCAGCGCGCGCGTGGCCCCCCCAGGTGGGACCCGATGGAGACACTGACCAGACACTGCCTCAGCTGCGGGCGCACGGCGTCCACGCTGCGGGCGGGCGCCAGGTCGCGGGCCGCCGCCTCCTGCACCCCCAGCAGCGCGCGCGTGGCCCCCCCAGGTGGGACCCGATGGAGACACTGACCAGACACTGCCTCAGCTGCGGGCGCACGGCGTCCACGCTGCGGGCGGGCGCCAGGTCGCGGGCCGCCGCCTCCTGCACCCCCAGCAGCGCGCGCGTGGCCCCCCCAGGTGGGACCCGATGGAGACACTGACCAGACACTGCCTCAGCTGCGGGCGCACGGCGTCCACGCTGCGGGCGGGCGCCAGGTCGCGGGCCGCCGCCTCCTGCACCCCCAGCAGCGCGCGCGTGGCCCCCCCAGGTGGGACCCGATGGAGACACTGACCAGACACTGCCTCAGCTGCGGGCGCACGGCGTCCACGCTGCGGGCGGGCGCCAGGTCGCGGGCCGCCGCCTCCTGCACCCCCAGCAGCGCGCGCGTGGCCCCCCCAGGTGGGACCCGATGGAGACACTGACCAGACACTGCCTCAGCTGCGGGCGCACGGCGTCCACGCTGCGGGCGGGCGCCAGGTCGCGGGCCGCCGCCTCCTGCACCCCCAGCAGCGCGCGCGTGGCCCCCCCAGGTGGGACCCGATGGAGACACTGACCAGACACTGCCTCAGCTGCGGGCGCACGGCGTCCACGCTGCGGGCGGGCGCCAGGTCGCGGGCCGCCGCCTCCTGCACCCCCAGCAGCGCGCGCGTGGCCCCCCCAGGTGGGACCCGATGGAGACACTGACCAGACACTGCCTCAGCTGCGGGCGCACGGCGTCCACGCTGCGGGCGGGCGCCAGGTCGCGGGCCGCCGCCTCCTGCACCCCCAGCAGCGCGCGCGTGGCCCCCCCAGGTGGGACCCGATGGAGACACTGACCAGACACTGCCTCAGCTGCGGGCGCACGGCGTCCACGCTGCGGGCGGGCGCCAGGTCGCGGGCCGCCGCCTCCTGCACCCCCAGCAGCGCGCGCGTGGCCCCCCCAGGTGGGACCCGATGGAGACACTGACCAGACACTGCCTCAGCTGCGGGCGCACGGCGTCCACGCTGCGGGCGGGCGCCAGGTCGCGGGCCGCCGCCTCCTGCACCCCCAGCAGCGCGCGCGTGGCCCCCCCAGGTGGGACCCGATGGAGACACTGACCAGACACTGCCTCAGCTGCGGGCGCACGGCGTCCACGCTGCGGGCGGGCGCCAGGTCGCGGGCCGCCGCCTCCTGCACCCCCAGCAGCGCGCGCGTGGCCCCCCCAGGTGGGACCCGATGGAGACACTGACCAGACACTGCCTCAGCTGCGGGCGCACGGCGTCCACGCTGCGGGCGGGCGCCAGGTCGCGGGCCGCCGCCTCCTGCACCCCCAGCAGCGCGCGCGTGGCCCCCCCAGGTGGGACCCGATGGAGACACTGACCAGACACTGCCTCAGCTGCGGGCGCACGGCGTCCACGCTGCGGGCGGGCGCCAGGTCGCGGGCCGCCGCCTCCTGCACCCCCAGCAGCGCGCGCGTGGCCCCCCCAGGTGGGACCCGATGGAGACACTGACCAGACACTGCCTCAGCTGCGGGCGCACGGCGTCCACGCTGCGGGCGGGCGCCAGGTCGCGGGCCGCCGCCTCCTGCACCCCCAGCAGCGCGCGCGTGGCCCCCCCAGGTGGGACCCGATGGAGACACTGACCAGACACTGCCTCAGCTGCGGGCGCACGGCGTCCACGCTGCGGGCGGGCGCCAGGTCGCGGGCCGCCGCCTCCTGCACCCCCAGCAGCGCGCGCGTGGCCCCCCCAGGTGGGACCCGATGGAGACACTGACCAGACACTGCCTCAGCTGCGGGCGCACGGCGTCCACGCTGCGGGCGGGCGCCAGGTCGCGGGCCGCCGCCTCCTGCACCCCCAGCAGCGCGCGCGTGGCCCCCCCAGGTGGGACCCGATGGAGACACTGACCAGACACTGCCTCAGCTGCGGGCGCACGGCGTCCACGCTGCGGGCGGGCGCCAGGTCGCGGGCCGCCGCCTCCTGCACCCCCAGCAGCGCGCGCGTGGCCCCCCCAGGTGGGACCCGATGGAGACACTGACCAGACACTGCCTCAGCTGCGGGCGCACGGCGTCCACGCTGCGGGCGGGCGCCAGGTCGCGGGCCGCCGCCTCCTGCACCCCCAGCAGCGCGCGCGTGGCCCCCCCAGGTGGGACCCGATGGAGACACTGACCAGACACTGCCTCAGCTGCGGGCGCACGGCGTCCACGCTGCGGGCGGGCGCCAGGTCGCGGGCCGCCGCCTCCTGCACCCCCAGCAGCGCGCGCGTGGCCCCCCTCAGGCGGGACCCGATGTCCTCATTGTCTTCCGAAGCCTCCGCGTCCTCGCTCGGCGCCATGTTTGCTATCTTCTCTTCGGCCTCAGCGAATTTTTCCTGGCCGAAAGAAATACCGATGATGCCTTTCTCAGCATAACTTTGAAAGTTTTCGTTCATAATTTTAAAATCAAGGGATTCAAGTGAAAGTTCAAAATTACTCTAAGAACGCATAGTGATGCATAGTGCGTGATTATTCAGAGGAAATGTGCAGAAATATCTATCTACATCAACTCACGATACTTACAGACGGACAAATCCAACATTCAGATAGCAGGGGAAAGAAATAAGTATTGTAGTAACACCAGTCTCAGAGGGTCAATAATATGTTAAAGTATAGTCGACGTAAACTTTTGTGCACAAGCTGTTTTTTTAAAGCCGTCGTATCTTAATTCCTAGTCGGCAGCAAGGAACAACTGTTGTTAGCTAAACTAAACCTTAATATTAGTTCATTAAATTTAAACGAAATATCAAATTCTGTACAATATTATTACAGATCAATGAAACGACAATAAAAATGTGTGTATATGTATGTGTTTGTGTATTTGTATATGTATATGTATTTATATCAATTCTAATGGAAGTTACGTCACTCTGTTGTTTCTCATCCTTGTACTATTTGTTCCAATGAATGCGTGCTAAAATTATCAATGATTACTCGTAGTGCGTTCTTTATCGCTCCATGTTTAGTGAGTCCGTTCATTATACTAATATCCGCCGCCAGGACGGTAGAAGTAATTTTTTTATAAACTATCTACCTTCTTTTATGTACTTAGATAATGTGTTTGTATGGCGCTCGTTTGTATTATATTGTGATCTTAGTTTAATAAGTAAAATTTTGATTCTCAATAAGATATCTATTGTGATTCTAATGAGAAATAATAAAGTTCTTTAACCATAGTTCATCCAAACTAATATAATAATGCGAAAGTAACTCTGTCTGTCAGTCTTTTCTTCACGCCTATACTACTAAACTACGCCGCACCGATTTGTGTGAAATTCGGTACAGACATAGTTTGGAACTTGAGAAAGGACATAGGATAATTTTTATCCCGAAGAGGAAACTTCTCAAACATCCCGCGAGATCGGAAACTATGTCGGTATAACCAAAAATCTGCCGGAAATCACTATTCCACGCGAACGAAGTCGCGGACAGAAGCTAGTTGACAAATAAACGAAGGGTAATGAATGCAATAGAGTCGGTATCGCATGCGAGTAGATGCACACCTCCAGCAGCGCGAGTTGCGCGTGCAGCCGGTCGGCGGCCCGCCGGCGGCCGTGCGCCCCGTAGGCGGCCGCCTGCCGCCGCAGCGCCCCCAGCCGAGCGCGCTGCTCCGCCGCCTCCGACGACAGCCTCTGAGGACACGCAGCAGACACGCACATTACTATAGAAGCAACTCCGGCAACAACACCAACATCACATCGAGTAAATTTTACAATTATCTTGAACTGTGATTAATTTATAGACATAAGTTCTTCGACAGCGAAACGAGGGTAGAACAACGATAATATCACCGTAAACTGTGAATTTGCGTGTCGATTACGGGGACTTGACTTCTCTGAGAGAGACTTTAGCTAACTGTCAAAGGCGCTAATAGTAATGAATGACCCGGTGTCCGGGCGGGTACCTCCTTGGACGCTGCTGTGGCCCCGGGTAGCTCCCGCAGCCAGTGCTGCACGGCGTCGAGGCTGAGCTCGGTGGCGGCGGCCTCCTGCGCGCTCTTCTCCAGCTCCTCGGTGCGCGCCGCGGCCTGGCAGGCAGTCAACAGGCAATGACAGTCAGTCAGTCCCGTCTTTACAGAAACACATTTACAACTGACCGGCATGACGCGGAGGTCAGTACACCTGCGTTCCGCTCCTGGATCTTTGCGTGCATGAATATGAGTGTTTGTTCTAGTCCGGGTCTTTCTTATTTGTATTAAGTAGGTATTTACAATATAAGATGTATTTATGTATGTTTTTATAAGTATTTAGTATCCATAGCACCTGTTCTTAATAATACTTATCTTGGAACCTAAATAATTGATACTAAATAGTTGTAAGAGAATTGTAATTTATCCAATGAAATCGAAACGAGGTACACCTGTGTAATAAACTCCAAAGATAAGATCGAGCTTTATGATGCACGAGTTTCCGAGCGGTACAGTCATCCGATATCAACAACTCAAACCACAACGGAAAGATTTATCAATGTGATTTTGTTATATTTTATTTTATGATAAACACGACTTTTAACTTATTTTTTTGAACTAAAAATTCAATAATAAATGCAAAGCAGAACCATACCGCGATGCATATATTGTTTTTTTTTTACTTCAGATTTTTATCCACGGTTTGATTAGTTTAAAAAACGATTACAGAGATCCATATGATTTCAAGGACTTTGAGACGCCTCAGGTACTCTGTCAACCTAAATGACTGAAAACAATAATATACAATGTAATTCACGAAGATTGGAACAAGAGAGAAGACCGAGCAAAAGTATAATTGTTAACAACTACTGCCTGGGTACGGATATCATTATACGAATAGAACCATCTGAGCAGATCACCACTTATGTCAATCCTATTAAGCTTTAACATGATCAACACACGTTGGACTCTGTAAATGGTTTTACTCCATGACATCGGTGACAAAATATATTGAAGACAACAAGATCAGCTTCAGTGGAACAACTTTTCCACGGGAGGCAATAGGCCTTTATTATAGGTCCGATGGAAGAATCGTGTAGGAACTAACCTGGTGCTTCAAGGCCTCCCAGCGCGCGTCCAGCGTGTCCAGCTCGAGCTGGATCCAGCGCGGCAGGATGCAGGCGTCCCGCAGCGCGCGCCCCACGGCCCGCACGCGCCCCACGCGCGCCCACTGCCGCGTCCCCACGTAGTCCTCCAACTCCTGCCAACCAACACACACACACACACTCGATGCATCCGGGACACGCGCTCCCGGGAGATCCCGGAGATCGAGCGACGTTCGGGCTCCCCCCTACTCACACACAGCTGCGTGCAGTACTCCTCGGCGTCGGCGGGCTCCCCCCCGTCGCCCCCCAGCCGCCGCTGCAGCCCGTCCAGCCAGGCCGCCTCCTGCAGCAGCCACGACCGCAGCTCCCCGCACTCCAGCCACGCCTCCGCCAGGATCCTGGGCACACACGACACAGGTCAGGGCGCGAGAGACTCGGTTACATAGATAACGTGCACGATACTTGAGCCATTACAAACGTGCGGTCCTAGGTATTCGACCTCTCGCTCGCACTGCCTCGGGGTTGCGGGCAGCGATCGAGGGAGAGGTCGAGGAGCTTCGACTCGCAGGCTGTGGTTATTGAAAGCAGCCCAGCCCGGGGCGGGGCGGGGCGGGGCGGGGCGGGTACTGACTTGTGCCGCTCGTACAGCCGGTGCGTGGCGGCGGTCCAGCGCGCGTTGAGCTGCGTGAGGCGCCGCACCAGCTCGGCCGGCGCGCCCGCCGCTGACAGCAGCACCTCGTTGCCTGTCACACACACACACACATACACACACACATACACATACATTACAGCAATTTTCATATAATCCAACCTGGAGGAGGTTGAACGAGTGCTAATTAGAAACTCGAATGTAAACGTGCAAACACAGCTGATACGCTCGATCTGTAGACAGCGTCACAATCGTCAGAAAACTTCAGAAAGAGGTTTCATGTTCGATTGTAAGTATTATTCATTATTAACTGTTCTCAACGAACTCGAGATTTCGATCGGCTTTGCATGCTTTTAAAAATGGTGGGTGGTATTGTGTGCGGCTCTCACAGGCCTCGTTGAGTTGCCGGAAGTCGTCGGTGCGCTGGTCGCAGTCGTCCTTGAGGGCCTGGTAGCGCGCCTTCAGCTGGTACAGGTCGGCGGGCTCGTCGATGCAGCACTCCGGGCCTTGCGGCTGCTGCTCCTCGATCTGATGGTGCACAACATTTTGTGAAAGTAGAAAAAACTCATGAACAATCATGAGATTACACTGAATAAACACCTCATCATGTGTCTTGGACAACTGGATTTCTTTATGTAGGCACTTACTTGGAAAGGAGATTTATTGCTGTATTAACAAAATCCATACACACAACTTTTTATGAATATATTTTAAATTTAACTAGCAGCCGCCCGCAACTTATTCTGCATAAAACTTCCTCTTGAATCACTCTATTTATTAAAAAAACCGCATCACAATTCATTGCGTAATTTTAAAGATCTAATCATATATCAGAGATTTACATCAGATTAAAATCGGAACATAATAAATAGATCCTTTAAAAATGTCTCGCTTGCAAATCAAAAATACTGATTAAGCAGGAAGTTAGTATTTATGCTGAACAATAACGTAAGTTAGCAATTTTAAAAAAATTACGACACTCAAATCGAGTGTATTTCCCTCTATTAATGGGCCTGGACTATAACATCTCGACGTAATACATTGGCAGGACGCACCTTTTGCAGCCAGTCGCTCGTGTCCTGAATGCGCGCCAGCAGCAGGCCGTGCCGGAGCCGGTCGGGAGGCGCCGGGCCGGGAGGCGCCGCGTCCCACCGCCGCCGCAGCGCCGCACTGTCGGCGCGCACGGCCCTCCCGACCTCTTCGTCACACTCCTCGAGGATCGCGTCTCGCGCGCGTTCGATGGACTCCAGCATCTCGGAGTATTTCGGTCTCTCTTCTTCGTATTTCTGCAATTATATACACAATTAGGTATGACCTCAATGACCTTAGCGGGCAGAAAATGTTGAAATAAACATGATTAATTCAACTCTATGAGATTCAATTTTGGTGGGAATATACAACAGCTTTGCAAAAGGTTATTTTTTTATTGATTAAAAGCATACCACTTAATAGGCCAATTGTTGACGACATATTAAACGTGTAACGACATAAAAAATGTCAAGTGAACCCAAATTTTGCATTGTTTAAGTATGTGTATTTTTTAAATTTAATTACTTGATGTGTGTACAATTATCGTATAAATAAACATAAGTTATAACATTGACGGTCACTGATGCATTGCAAACATAATTAAGAATTATGTTTTGTTAACTTATATGTAGGTACACTTTAACAGTAAACACTATCGAATGTAGCATGTGCATTGCCATTGAAAGTAATCTAATTACATTGTATTCGTCGAGCAGCAGTTCCAGTCGCCTCACTTCCGCCTCGCCGCCCGACGCCGCCGGCTCCACCGTGGCTGGCTCCGCTGTCTCCGCTGACTCCGCTGACTCCGCTGACTCCGCTGTCTCCGCTGACTCCGCTGACTCCGCGGCCTGCCCTTCGGCGGCTGGTCCGTGAGGCCCGGGCGGACTGCCCGCGTCCTCCGCCCCCCCACCGGCCGCCTCCCTGAGCTGGTCGCCCTTCGACAGCCAACTCTTTAGCTGCGCACTTTGTTCCTCAAATTGTTTCAAGAGGGATATTCCTGGAAAACAATTTACATGTGTCATATTTAATTTACCACTTCATTTCTTTAGGATTAACGAACAGTTGCGCGATTACTTATAAGAAATGTTTTCCGCTCTAAAGTACTTCAATGGGGTGACCACTGAGTAAGCATTTAAGTGCCACTTTACTTATAAACCTAAGAAGTGTAGACTGCATTAGGACGACCGAGAAATTCAACATCATCAAAACATAACATAAATTTACTTCTATGTGATGACCTCGGGACGACCGATTTATAGTAATATCATAACGCCAGCGAACGTACCATTCTCCAACTTGGTGATTTTCTGTTCCAGCAGCGCCTTGGAGTCGTCGACACTAGTCAGTAAGTTGTCGAGACTGCTCCTCAGGGTGAGTTCCTCGACGCTGCCCTTCTCGCAGCCTCCCTGCCTCTCCTGGGCGACGGCGTCGTACGTGGCCTGCAGCTGGTGGAACTCCTCGCGCAGTGCCCGCAGCCCGCGCAGGCGCCGCGCCATGGCGGGCTCGTCGGAGATGAGCGCGTGCTCGTTGAGGATGCTGGTCTGCAGCGCCTGGATGTCGGCTCGCAGCTTGTGGAAGTTGGCGGCGCTCGGACGCTTGCTGTGTTTCATTTCGGCCTCCGTTTCAGTGAACAACTTTACTAACTTCTCATACTGGAAAGTAATTATAAAAATAGTGCAATCAAATATATCCAACGATTAATTTAACTTCTTCATGATAAGGCTGGCTCCCTCTTTTTAAATTAACAGAGCAAATTTGACAACATACTGCGCGGCAAGCAGTCGCTGCAGTTAAAAATAATGAAATCGTTCCATATCGTTAGGATTGTACCGTGGAAAATGTACAGTAACAAGCTCAACCGTTCAAAGATGTGTACAAAGATATGTCTTTTATATTACTAGTTCCAGAAAGATTAAATAAACTAAATCTTTAGGTATAATGTCCCGAATATCGCTCTAACTTATTAAATAATTGGAGCACGTTATAAGAGGTTCTTACTAAATGCAACAATAAGTGTCCAATTTGAATACATAAAGAAACTAAACACATACCTGTTCGTGGATCTTCTTAAATTGGTTATTGAGTTTGCCCTTCTGCTCCTTGCTCAGGATAGGCACCAGTTCATCCAGCTGGGTCCTGTGCCGGTCGAGTTGCGGCCGCAGCTGCCTCAGCGCCCGCAGCTGGTTCCGCAGGTGCAGCTGGAGGTTGGGGGAGGTCGGCGGGGAGGCGGGGGGCAGCCTGCGGGCGCGCCAGTCGTCGGCGGCCGCCAGGGCCCGCTGCAGGGCGGCGGCCCGGCCCCTGAGGCGGCCCACGGCGGCCTCGGTGCGGGCCTCCACCAGGCCACACTCCATGCGCTCCCACCGCTTCTTCAGCGCGTCCACGCCCGGCGCCTGGAGCGTGGCTTCATCTGACAATTATCAACAGATAAGCATTCGACTAAAATTTGAATGAAGCAGGCTCAGATCTGCACATGATCATATAATAATAATTATTTAGGTTTTTTCAAAAATATGAATTTGCTGTATTTTTGTTGTTTTTTTGTGTTAGATATCTAAAATTATACCTAAAGGGCAGGCAGACTTGATTTGTGGCAACTATTATTGCCAATTCTGATTTCACAAATTACACATATTTTTAAATAAATCATTAAAAACAATATTAAAGTGATGAATGTTCGGAATGTTATTAGTATATAATAGTGCCGCATGTACCCACCGGCGGCGGCCAGGCGCTGCCGCTGAAGCTGCAGCTGCGTCGAGAGTCGCTCCACCTGCTCCACCTGCTCCAGCTGCTCCAACTGCTCCAGCTGCTCCAACTGCTCCAGCCGCTCGCCCGGCTCCGGGGCTTCCTGGATGTCTTCTAGTTCCTCATCTCGCTCCAACTCTTGACGACACTGCCCACAACGAACATACACAATCATCATCAACTCATAAAAGGGGATCAAACAATAATCAGAAAAAAAAAAGATTTTAAATTTTAACGTTTTTTTTTTTTTTGCGAAAATCCCATCCCTCCCCATTTCGTCTACATCATCACCATGGCCATTCTTCGAAGAGCGTACCAACTAAGATGAGGAAGGAAGGAAGGAGCAGTAACCTGTGCGAGTTCTTCTTCAGCCTTGTCGAGCCAGGCGTGGTAGGGCGCGAGGTCCGCGGCGGGGGCGGCGGGGGGGGCGGGGGAGGCGGGGGCGGGCGGGGCTCCGCTCCCAGACAGGCGCGGCTTCTTGCTGCTCTGCTCCTGCTCTTGTTCCTGCTCCTCCGAACTGTCGTCTTCGCCGGATTCTTCGAATTCAAATCCGAGGTCTCTTATCTGGAGGCCACAAGGTCAGCTATTTAGATATTTCGTTTATTACTGTACATTTTTATAAATACATTTGTTGAAGAAAATAATATGAGGCGTGACATTTACATAATAGTGATAAATGTTTAGGACATAGAACTAACCATACTAATCCAAGTTTGTTTAACTTTTGTCTGAATCATCTGAATGCTACAGAGTGCAGTTCTGTCCTTTGCATGAACACTGATAGAAGAACAAGAGAACAGTATAAGTGAGACTAAAACCGTTCAATAGAATCGAACTGAATAGTTACGTGATTAGTTATAAGACGAAAATGTTTACTAAAAATATCAATTTATCCGCGGTGCCCTAGGCGAGAATCGAATTTTGGATAACTTTGAATGAGAGCAGTGAACCGATAATCGAAAGGTAGGTCGTAGAAATCGCAAGTAGGTCGATTTCAAAAAGGTTTTTTTTTTTTTTTTTTTTACCTATACAAAATACTGTCCTTTTTTAAAAGGAGGTATCTTATATCCACTACAATCTAGCCTATCTAAAGACTAATTAGTAATTTTCTTTTATCATAAACTACTACATATTTCAAAACTAAGAATTTGTCCAATAACACTATTCTTACTGTTTCTATTAAGGCGAATACACTTTAGTAATGTGTTCTTAGTCACAGTATTACACTTCACTGACACTACACTAAACTAACTCAAAAGGTTTTGTCCTTCTCAGTCTTCTCACTAGGTCTGTGTTGTCGAGTAGCTGGATAGCCTCAACATTTACATGGTGATGAAGTCTTCTTTCATGAGCTTCTGCACATTTCCTTATTATGCTAACAACCAGATCCACTTTAAGGTCCCGATGTAGATCGTCGGTTCTGATGTACCAAGGTGCGTTAACAATGCCTCTTAATACTTTATTCTGGAACCGCTGTATGATTTTTATGTTAGTTGGTTTGGTACAAGCCCAGAGCTGAATACCATAAGTCCATACTGGCATAAGGACTTGTTTATATAATAGTAATTTGTTGTGTACCGATAGCGCTGAATGTTTACCCAGAAGCCAGTACATTTTTTTATAACGAAGTTCTAGCTCTTCGCGTTTCTTCTTAACATGTGCTTTCCAGCGAAGCTTTGTGTCTAATGTCATTCCTAGGTATTTAGCAGTATTTTCATACGGTACTACAGTGTTGTTTAAATATATCGGATGGTGTACTTTTTTCTTGTTTGTAAAATCTATATGAGTTGATTTAGACTCATTTAATTTAATTCGCCATTTCCTCGTCCACGTGTAAATGGTGTTGATAGCAGTTTGTACCTTTTCCACTGCTTCCACTTGTGTAGACCCCAACGCCATTATAGCCGTGTCGTCAGCAAAGGTAGCAATAGTGCTGTCTTCTAATTCTGGAATATCGCAAGTGTACAGTAGGTACAGGACCGGGCCTAGCACACTTCCTTGAGGCACTCCAGCTTTGATTAATGAGAGTTCTGAATATGCATCGTTTTGTCTCACTCTAAAAACCCTGTCGGATATGTATGATTCAAGAATACTTGAAAATTGTACTGGAAGGACTTTCCTTAGTTTATATATAAGGCCTTGATGCCAAACCTTATCAAAAGCTTGAGCTACATCTAGAAATACTGTAGAACAGACTTTTTTCTCTTCTAATGACTTTTCTATCACGTGAGTAATTCTGTGTACTTGGTCTATAGTGGAATGTTTTTCTCTAAATCCAAATTGGTAATCAGGTATAAGTTTTCTACTTTCAATGATTGGCTTAAGCCTTTTCAAAATCACCTTTTCCAGTAATTTTGACATGATTGGTAGCAATGATATAGGTCTATATGAAGTGACTTCATGGGGCGGTTTTCCTGGTTTTGGTATCATGATGACTTCTGCTACTTTCCATAATTGAGGAACGTACTTATAATAATAATAATAATAAAAACGTTTATTTGGTACATTACAAATTACAATAAAAATAAAAAATCTTAAAGCTAACAGCATCTTAAATAGTACCAAAAAGGCCTCCGCTCAGCATAATGTCGCAACAAAGGTTGTCACGACGCTGGTATTCTGCGGATGCCGGTATAATGAGGTAATGACTCCTTATAAACAAACTAAAAATAATAAGACAATGCGTTACTTCACTGCCATCTTAACATATAGCATCATTATATAAAATCTAATTTATTTATTTAACTATAGTAGACTTTTGCAGGCTCAATAGATGCATCCTATATTTATATTTAAAACACTGAACACTAGACAGCTTTCTTATTGGTGGAGGAATGTTGTTCCAGCACTTCGAGGCACAGTATCGAAAACTACCACGAAATGACGCTGAGTGGTGTGCAGGGACCATAAGCTGATCCAAAGAACGAAGTCGTTGTGTAAATTTTAGTTTATTGTATAAATATTCTGGCCGTTTACTTTTAATCACATTATATAGCAAACCAGCAAAGTGTAGGACACGCCTTGATTCCATATTCAACAGATTGCCCTTATTTAAGTATGGTGTTATATGTGCTCTTTTAGGTATATAGAAACAAAACCGAGCACAAGAATTTTGAACACGTTGTATTAGCTTTTTACTACGTTTCAAAAGGCAACCTCCCATCACAGCATCAGCATAATTTAATTTTGATAAAATTAAGGCTTCGCAGAGCCGGATGCGTATGTCTATACTCAGAAATTGTCGAACACGGTATAATACCTTAAGTCTAAAGTAGCACTGCCTGACCACCTCTTGAATATGTCCCTCAAACCTCAAACACCCATCAAACAAAACACCCAGATTTCGTGCTTCCTTCACTTCTTCTATAAAGTCATCCTCTACTTTCAAATTGAGATTCATACCTTTTATTTTAGTAATTTGGGCTTTTGTACCTAGCACCATAAATTTTGTTTTTGATGGATTCAATATAAGGCCATTTTCTTCTGACCATTCAGCTATGTTTAATAAGTCTTCATTTATTTCGCTAATAGCAGACTTTGTTTCTTCAGGTCTGAAAGTCTTGTAGATTTGAAGGTCATCTGCGTATAGGTGATGTTCACTGTGAATAATACATTTTGGCAGTTCAGAACCAAATATATTAAAAAGAATTGGTCCCAAAACTGAGCCTTGTGGTACTCCCTGTTTTAAAACAGATGTAGCTGAAACCTTTTTCAAACCTGAGCTACATGTAAGCTCTACTCTCTGTGTACGCCCTACCAGATAGGTCGAAAACCAGTTGCAGGCATTACTATCAAAACCATAATACTTTAGCTTGGATATAAGCAGTTCAATATTAATCGTATCAAACGCGCGCGTGTAATCGAGTAAAGCTAATATGGTCCCCTTTCCTTGGTCCATGCCCGCTAGAACATCATCAACCACTCCCAGGAGAGCCGTTGTAGTGCTCCTGCCGACTGTGAACCCGGATTGCTTTTCAGGTAGGACTTTATTTGCACGTAGGTATTCCGTCACTTGTGTTGACACAATCTTTTCCAAAACCTTAGAAAGGCAAGGTAACAAGCTGATTGGTCTGAGGTCTTTGTATTCCGTGGGATGGCTGACCTTGGGTAGCGGCTTGACTAAACCCTGCTTCCACAGCTCAGGATACGTACCTGTATTAATGGAAATATTGATTATTTCTTGAAGAACCTTTATTGTTCTCGGCAATGTCAGGACAATCATGTTGATAGTAATACCGTCAATACCCTGCGCACTCGTCTTAATATTTTTCAATATCTTAAATATAGTGTTCCCATCAACTGGTACCAAATGGAGCTCTGCAGAGCTAAAACGATTATTCTGAAAATATGCCTTCTGTGTTGTACCTGTGTCAGGGGGCAGGTTCAGAAAATGGCTGTTAATACGGTCTACATTGGTCAAGTTCTCAGGCAAATCAATGTGCTTTTGGTTAAAGTCAGCCACACTACTTTTGAAATTTGACCACAAAAGCTTTGGATTCTTGGAATTTTTATTCATACAGTGTTGGAAGTATGCTTTCTTCTCATTATATATAGCGGCATTTACCAAGCCTTTAAGTTCCTTATAATATCTCAAGTCCTTTTCCAGTTTTGTCTTTCGACTTTTCCTATGCGCTGAATCTCTAAGTTTTATCATTTCTCTAATAGTCCATGTTATCCACGGATAACTTCTTTCCTTTACGCGTGAGGTTTTTAGGGGTGCGTGCTTATCAAATAATGTATTCAGAAGCAAATTAAATTGAGTAACACTTTCATTCACATCATTAGATATTGCCTGTTCCCAATCAATATCGTTAAGGTCAGCATTGAATTCCTTTAAATCTATATCATGGAGGGGTCTGTATGTAATCCATCTAGGGACCGTTTTGGGTTTCTTGACATTCAGTTCACTATACACAAATGCGTGGCTGCTCAAATCCGGAATGTAGTCAACCTTTACATTGAATAACTTTGCACTGCTGCACATGACATCAAGCAGAGTAGCCGAATGGCCTGTGATATTAGTGGCTTCCGTAACATACTGATGTAGACCCATACAATGTAAAAACGTAGCTACTTTTTGAGAGTTAACTTCTTTACTCTTTAATAAATCTATATTAAAATCTCCCATGAGGACTATGTGGTCGTACACAGAAAACGAACTCACTGATTCTGTCAGCGCTTCTAAGAAAGTATCGACACTGAGCCATGGCGGACGGTACGCTGTACCAATAGCCAAACGAAATCCGCTTATCCTGACTCCAAGCCACATCTGCTCCACAGTCGATGAGAAAGGATGATCTAGGTGACGCGCGATACTTTAATCGTAATGAGGCATTAATTATATTTGTCAATTTTATAATTGCTTTACGAGGCAGGTTTTGAAGTACTTCACCAGTAATGAGATCAAAGCCAGGACATTTCTTCAGTTTTAATAGTTTAATTTCTTTGACTATTTCTCTGGGAGTAGTAAACCTTATTTCCAATTCATCACTTTTACGCTGATTTAGGTCTAAAGTAACGTGATCCTCATCACCATCGTTAGGTACAAAAATACTTTCAAGATGTTGTGCAAAACTAGATGCTTTTTGTTCATTGCTTATGGCCCAGCGCCCATTGTTCGTTTTGATCGGAGATATCTGCACAGTTGGTCTTTTGAGATTGTTTGTGGCTTTCCATAATGAATAATCTGTAAATCGATCGTTAGACAGCTTGGTCAGATAGTCTGTCATGCAGTTTTCATTGAAACTTTGTATTGCTCGGCTTAACTTTTTTGACAGGTTATTTAGAAGCTGTTTGTCTGGAGGAAATCTTGTTCTTTGCCATGTTTTTCGCTGCTTTCGCTTTTCTAATATTAGGTTTCTAATATCTATGGGATACTTATTGTTTCTAATTATATTTTTATGTACATAGTGTGAAGTATTTCTCCAGGCACATTGTTGAATATTTTTCATAAATGTCTCTACATCTTGATCAATTTGTAATAGGGTTTTTAAAGGTATGTTTAGCTTGATATTACTATCTAATTCTTGTTTAAAACTCTCCCAGTCGGTGGTTCTATTTATAAGAACTGGGTTTTTTTCCAAATATGATACGTTTTCCCCAATTGTTGGAACGATTGGTGAGTGATCGGAAGACAAGTCATTGCCTTGCTTTATATTGACAAATGAGGTAGAAATATTTTTATAAATATAAAAGTCTATTAAATCTGGTATCTTATTTGGATCAGTTGGCCAATAGGTTGGTTTACCTGTTGATATGACGTCACAGTTCAGCTCTTTAATTGCACTCATTAGTTCTTTTCCTTTGGTACTTGTTAGCCGAGAACCCCAGTAGGTGTTCTTAGCATTGAAATCTCCTCCTAGTATAAATCTGTTACCAAGTCGGCTTAAAAAACATTTATATTGATCTGCTTTTAAGGAATACTTAGGAGGACAGTATATGGCAGATATCATCAACGGATACTTTTTAGTTTTTACACAGACAGCCACTGCTTGTATATGGGGTTCTTCGCATTTAAACTTCTCATAATGACTAATGTTTTCTTTGATAATAAGAGCGCTACCTCCTCTAGCTGAGTTGTCTGGATGTAGGGCAATATACGTCTGATAGCCATTAATTTTAATGTAAGATTCCTTTGTGCAATGAGATTCTGAAATCAGACACACATCTATATTCTCTAAATTTAGGACCACTTGCAGCTCATTTAAATGCCTCAGAAGTCCATTGGCATTCCAAGCCATTATTTTCAGTGATGTAGTCATTGCTTTTGTTTTAAAACAGCAATTTTAGCGCCATTTTCTAACTTCTTTAGCCTATCCTCAAAAGAAGTTATAATATCTAAAATTCTATTAAGTTTATCATCCATACTAGGGCTCTTTAGCTCATTTTGTGGATGAGAACCTTTGGCTATTTGTGCGAAGGAAGCACTCTGGGACACTATTCGAGCAGGTCCAGGGATACTTTTCCTAGCATTTCCACTGCTAGTTTGAATCTGTGGCTTAGGCATTAACGTTGACTTTGACTTCATCTTCCTATTTTTGATATTTTGCAGTTCTTTAGCCACGATGCAGCCTCTATAGTTAGCGGGGTGAGGTTCCCCACAATGCACACATTTCGGCTTTGCTTGTACTGGTTTTTTACAGTCGATAGTTAGGTGTTTCCCAGTACATTTTACACACCTCGCTTCCTTGGAACAATATTTCTGTGTATGTCCATAAGATTGGCATCGTTTACACTGTGGTATTAGTCTGGATGTTTTGAGTGGCTGTATTTCTACTTTACAACCCAGAATTGTCTTAATATTATATATTTTGTTTATGTCTTCATCATTTTTGAAAGAAAGCATAAACATGTTCAAAGGTTCTTTGTTCTTCCAACTCAGCTTATTAACTGCTTCTTGGATTTTATATCCTTTAGATAACAGGTCCTCAATTATTCTTCCTGGAGTACAGGAGGAGTGTACATTCTTGGCCATTACTCTAACTGGTCTATCCTGTTTGTTCTCGTAAGAGTGCCATAGACAGTTATTTTGTAACAACAGCTTTGTAATGGCTCTATACGAGTCTTCGTTAGCGGCGTTGATTTTGACGATGTCTCCATTCATCATTTTTGCAATGAATGCATTTTTTTCAATACCTGACAACAGGAGATCGTAGAACTTCTGATAGTCCTTAATGTTCTCCACCACAACTGGTGGCGGGGGTGGTATTTTCTTTACCTTTTCTACGGTCGGTATGTTTGATTTATGATCAATATGGGGTGGGGACAGTGTTGTATTCAACTTCCGTTTTTTTCGGTTCTGCTTACGAACCCACTCCGTTTCTTTGGCAAGCTCTTCTTCATCGGTCTCGTACTCGACTCGAGAAGGCTCATCAGATTCTAAATGCTTACTCTTGGGGAGAACATTCAGGTTTAGCTCTTGGGCGCTCTTCAACTGCTGCTGGAGATCGATAATTAGACTTTGGAGATCTTTTATTTGACACTCAAGTAACTTGCGTTTTCCTTTTTCTTCGTTAAAATGATTATATAACAAATGTTCCGTTTCAGTTACTAGCGTTATATTTTGCGAAGCCATATTACTATTAATTAATAAGTAGCATTCGCCTTAACAATTATTTCACAATAACAGCATAATGTGTGTTACCGATAACTGGGTCATCGCCGCGACCGAGCGAAGACGCGCGCTACTGCAGCGTCAGCGCTTCCGAACACGTAGATACTAGATCAAGTGCGACGCGTGTGATCTCTACGGATACCGAACAACACTGATTTCAAAAAGGTAGGTTTAAAATACAATTGTTGGCGAACAGTTCGCCTATATTTAGTAAATGAAATAGATCGGTGTTCATCTGACCCGCTGCGCCTGCACGTGCAGGATGAGGTGCAGCGCGTCGTGCCGGTCCAGCAGCGCCTCCAGCTCGTCGTCGAGGCCGCCCCCCCCTCCCGCGGCGTGTCGCGTGACGTCAGCGCGCTCCCGGTGCAGCGCGCGCCGCAGCCGCCGCAGCTCGCCCACGCGGGCCAGCACCGCGCCCACCTCGCTCACAGGCGCAGCCTCCATCTGTACACACACACACACATACACGACACACTACGTTATTGAGGCCTCCACTGGAGATCCTGCAAGATGGAAGCGGCTAAACAAAAACCAATCTATGGGGTTCGGTTTCATCACCACAGGCCATCAACGCCACGAGCTCCAGTAGACCAGGGCAAATCGTGAGCAGATTCAATTAAATCATTTCGTGTTAGTTTATCGACTGAGCACGAGCCTCTCGAATCAAAGTAAGCATCCATTGCAAATTGGCGACAACAGGTATATAGCAACCCGTTAGCCGTACAAGGCTTCTACCTTGATTATCCGACATCGACGGCTTACCGCTCCTTCTAACTTAAAAAGGTCAGCCGGCGCGTCAAATGCCGAAAGATGTTGGTAGCAAAATAAGGCAGCGACCACATCGGCCGCACACAACTATGATTCTATTCACGTGGTGTATGCTGTTTTTTTATTTATCTCTGTATTTTTGTTATTCAAAATTTTTTCTCTCGTTCCAGTGTGCGAACTGTACCTGCTGCAGCTGCGTGGTGAAGTTCTGCAGCGCGTCCCGGTGCCGCTGCAGCGTCGTGAGGAGCTGCAGCTGCTGCAGCGTCCAGCCACACACGTGCGACCAGCGCTCGCCCAGCGCCATCAGCTCGTCCTCCACGGCCGACACGGCTGCAACCAACAACCGACCACGGTACAGGCGGGGCGGACGGGACGGGACGGGACCGGACGGGACGGGTCGCCACGGGACGGGACGCCACGGGACGCCAGGCTGCTCACCCTTGGTGTCGGTGGCTGCGTCCACCACCACGACGCACGCGGCCAGGTCGTCGACGGCCGCCTGGTGCCGCTGCAGGTCCTGGTGCAGCTCCTGGACGCTACTCAGGCGCTGCTCCAAGGTTCCGCGCTGCACGCTCAGGTTAGCGACACGATCCTCCGTCTCCGTCAGCCACTTCCTGCAAACGTGCATTTACTCAACTTTAGTAATTATATAACTTTAACCTCCAGTGTATTTACATAGTATAATAATAACCTTTCCATCACAATGACTTACATGCTAATACAAGTTATTAATGATATAATGTATATAAGAAAGCCAATGTGACTGAGCGGAACCCCGTCCTAGGATACCCTGTGTTACAGGATTCCGGCCTCCATCTACTGACCCATGCACTCAACTCATTAATTGTTCCAAATTACAAAACGATAATTAAAAGAATTGAAACAAAAGTATGTAAGTGTACGTGCATGTTATATTATATATTTTTAAACTGCAATGTATATATATACTGAATCATATTATAGGTGTGGTATGTGTGTGTGTTTGAGGGTGAGTGTGTATGAGCATGTGTGTGTGTGTGTATGTGTACGTTCATATAGACCTATATTTTTACCTTTAATAGCTTCCGTTTCTTTATAATCTTTAAATTGCAAATTTTTTTTAAGTATTTGTTTGCATTTGTGGGTAGTCATGGGATATATTAAAATATTTTTATTAATAAAATTATATAAAAAGAGACCTAAGATAATTTAATGTCGTTTCGCAAAAGGCGAGAACGGTGGACAGTTTTTAAAGATTATGTCTTTTCTTATCTTTCTAACTAATATTTTCGGGTCATATATTGTTTTTGAATGAGTGAATAGAGTCGACTTTAATATAAAAAGTTGTCTGTTAGAACATCAGCGTCCAGGTAAAGTTGTGAAGTAGAATATCGGTAAGGCTTACATAGTATTACTTTCAATACTGCCCTTTGTGCTCTTTCCACTTGCAATATATGATTTTAGGACGTACCACCCCATGAAATAATACAGTATGCAATAATAGACTGACATAAAGCAAGGTTTTAAGAAGTTTATAGTCTGTGACATTTCTAAGGCGTTTAAAAACAAATTAGTATTCTAATTCGTTTGGTAAGTACATTAGTATGATACTTCTATGTTAATGTGCAGTCTAAAAAGACAATAAGATATTTAAACATCAGCCAATCTCTCCAATGAAATACACGAGCAAGGCCCAGGATCTGAGCATACATGAGCTTTTAGTTCTACATTAGTTGGCTGCAGATGTCTTAGTTTAGTGAAAATGATCAATAATAATAATAAAAGTTTTATTTCAGATCACAGTAATCCATATTAATAAATAAATAGCCAAAAATTTATTTTTATTTTCTAGTTTTTTATTATGTGAGTAGGAAGATCACCGACAGCTCGTTCAGTCCATTTTCCTTTAATGAAACCGTATCGGTTTCTAGAAATAAGCTCAAATCTTTGCAGATATGCGGGTAGTCTTTTAAAGATGGTAAAATTGAGATCGGATAGTTGTCGAAGTGTGAAAGGTAGTCGCCGCTTTCGGGAGCCGACCTGAAGGCGGCGCGCTCGTGGTCCTGCGTGCGCATGAGCGCGGCGTGCACGTCGTGCTGCGTGCGCATGGCCCGCGCGCGCAGCTCGTCCCAGCGCTGCGCCAGCAGGCGCGCCTGCAGCCGCAGCTCGCGGCGCTCGTCCGCGCTGAGCGCGCCGTCGGCGGCCAGCAGCGCGCCCGCGTCCAGCACGGCGCCCACGCGCGCCTGCGCCTCGGCCAGCTCCAGCAGGAAGGCCTCGTGCCGGTGGAAGTGCTCCTTGAGCGCGGCCAGCGCGGCGGGCGGCGGCGGCGCGCGCTGCAGCAGCTCCTCGGCGCGCAGCAGCCAGCCGAGCGCGTCCTCCAGCGCGGCCCCGTACGCGCCCAGCTCGCCGGACGCGCTCGTGCCCGTCGACCCGGGCCGGCTGCGAGTTGGGAACACGGTGCAATTAAAATATATACTTTTACGCACCTATGAAAAAGGAAAAACAATCTAAACCGTGCAAACCTGCTGGCGTGCTCGGCGTCGGGGGGGGGCGGCGTGGGGGGCGTCGGGGGGGAGGCGGGCGGCGAGTGCGGCAGGCTCTGGAACAGGCACATCAGGTACATCATCACCGACTTCTTGTCGGGCACGCCCGTCGTCAGATCTGCAACGAACACACCGATTAAAAACTACTCCATACTTCAGTATCTGCTGCCATTAAAAAAATATAAGCTTCAAAAACATTTAATTCATGAACTATTACATAGTACTAAAAAACGTCAAAATTTTATGTAAAAAATCATTATATGATTTTACACTGAAACCAAAAAGCTTAGATTCACTTACATGTAACTAAACAAATAAAAATAACAAAAATATTTAGGTGCATGTGAATCTAAGTGCCAATTCAGAGCCAGCGCTCTGTAAGAAGAACTAGCAAGAAACTCACAGGCTATGCTCTTTCAAATTATCGATTGGTTAGTTACAATCTTCATTTGTCTGTGACGCTTTACAATGCAATAAATATAATATTAACAATATTCTTGTTTTAAGTCATTCATATTAGAATAGCCTGTATTAAACGGCAGTTTAATCTCAAGCATTTTTATCTGCCAATAGTCTTTGATAGAATAATATTCCTTTGAAAACAACTTGTTGGTAATGTAAGTTTATTTAAGCTTATTTGCTGTTTATGCTACGGACTTTATTATAAAATCGCATATTTGACCTTTAAATGATTTGTTTATCTTTTCCAGCCCTGCCACTAAGCTTAGTACAACTAATTTATGCTCATTCCTTGTGTTTAACTTATCTTACTAAATTGAGTGTTAAGGATTTATTAACTATAATAATTACAAAGTAGATTAATAAATAGAACGCACAGCTTTCATTAACAATTTAAAAAAAAAAGAGTAGAGTGGCATTCGACATTATAATATATCCCGCAGTAGCCGCGTCAGAGACTCACCCTCGACGTCGAGTAGGCGCGGGATGGCGAGCTCGTCGTGCGCGAAGGTAAAGGCGCGCTCGATCCTCTCAGCCGGAGTGAGCGCCAGCTGCTCTTGGTAGTTCAGGCCGGACCGCCAGCGAGCCAGCAGCGCGCTCAGGGCCAGCCCGTCGCTCCACGACGACGTGAAGTTGCGCACGTCGACCCCTTCGTAGTTCTGTGAGGTAAAGTCAACGTTAATATGGCATAAAAATAAGCTTTCTCTTAAATAAATGAAACAGTACCACTTTAGTTCGGTTTGGGTCCTTATCGCGTTATACAAGACATACATTATGATGAGGAGGAGCGTTACCTGCGTGTGCGTGCGGCACCAGGCCAGGAGCGTCTTTTCGAGGTTGGTGTGGTGAAGCTCCGCCATCAGCTCCTTCAGGTGGTAGTGCACCTGCCAGTGCAGGATGATGCTCCACACCAGCCCTGCCACCGCACAAATTGATCATTATTGGATGTTTTAAGATATCTAATTACTCAGTGCAGTTACCGTACAACAAAATGGCAGAGCCTTCGAAGCAAAAGAAGAAGAGCTGGGTTGATGATATGGTAAACACAATGGGAAGAAGTCGAGGAAGCTTTTATCCAAAAGAGGGCTTCTCGACAAACGGAACGGAATGATGGAGAGAGTAGTAGAAAGTAGTATACTAGATGGGCGCGACACGCACCGAGCGTGAGCTTGGGGTTCCCGTCGACGACGTCGCTGCTGCTGATGTTGACGAGGCGCACGCCGCCGCGCTGCAGCACGCCCAGCGCCGTGTTCACGTTGCTGATGTGGTGCACGCGCATGCGCCCGCGCTCCCGCTTCTGCAACCACCGCGCCAATCAATAGGTGGGAGTTTCTTTGTTAAACAAAACGGGCAGCTAAGTCTCACAGCAGTGACTATTAAGACATTCTTTCATAAGTATAACTGTTCATGCAATATGTCCTAGCCAGATTACTGAGTGAATGAAACTCAAAAACTTACATCCAAAAGATATGGGTTTTGTCTAATTAACACTATAGTAAATATCGGCAGACGTGTCACTTCCCATCTGGTGAACATTTTATCTTAATCTTTTGAATACAAAATATTGTTTACTTAGTTTACAAGGTATCGTCAAAGAGGTGCGGTGGTTGTGTAGTGAGTTGTAGTGTGGTGTGTGGTGTGTGGTGTGTGGTGTGTGGTGTGTGGCGGGACGTACGTATCGCTGCGCGGTGAGGATCTCGAGCAGCGCCAGCAGCAGCTCGCCGTCGCGCAGGTCCGCGAACAGGTCCCGCACGGGCGGCTTGTCGTTCTGCAACACCGGCACAAGCTCCCTTACTAACTTACAACTTCTTTATTGTACAGATGTTAACAAAGATAGAAGGTAACAAACATGACCCTGCAAGGGCACAGCAAGTACATAATTATTATTACATTAAATTACAAGTAACTATTGTTTTTTATTGTGACCCTACATCCTGCCTAAAGGTAAGCAGCCGATGCAATCCAATAAAAATAAAAGCGCTTCAAACCGTAAAATAAGCACGGTACAAAGCGCATCCACGCATGACGGCCTGATAAAATGCCATTTCACGCCCCGCTTAAAAGACCCCGGATCATAGGAAATAGGTAAGACATGAGCCGGCAGCGAATTCCAGAGCTTAGTGGTCTTGCTCAGAAAACCTCCCAAACCTCCCAACCAACTAACTTATTATTACATTAAATATATATCGTAATATTATTATAACAAATCCTTAAAAAATTCACTTAATCTAAATCAAATGCTTGCCATTAGACAAGATGTGGTTAATATGACAAAAAAGAAACCCATGAACGAGTCGATCCCCACCCCCCATATTATTGATTTTCACTTAAAATTAAATTACGGTTGAGTTTTGGCGCCAAAGCCGAAAAAACATAAATTATTCCAGAGTAACCTCTGGTAACGTCTTCATTAATTTACTAGGATAGGACTATGACAGACTTTACTTGACTTGACTTTAACTGTGACTAAATGACGACGAAAAACGCTGCAAGTCTAATTACTTGACACCGGCAAATACTCTAACGGAGTCCATACGAAACATAAATAAATATTAAATTTATATATATATAATGTGTTATTTTATAATAACTTTTGATGAACAATAAAACTAAAATTGAGTTGCTCTGGAAAGAGATAATTTTATTTTGTTAGGTTTTACAATGAAAACACTTTTACAAAATATGCTTTAACATTAATTAATCCTAAACTTACCTGGAAAGAGAAACAACATTTAAAGCTAATGTTTCACCAGTTCTTATTTATCAAATAACACTAATAATTAAATATTATAATAATTGTTTTCTAACTGTCTATCATCATGTACACATGACAGATAGCTCCACAGATTAAAACAAGTTTACCGTAGACTAAATGAAGTGTCACGCACTTTGTTTACATCTCCCCCCCCCCCCTTTTTTAATTAAACAGTTCTACTGTTTTACGCTACTACCGGGATAAGCTTTGTAACATGGAAGAAATTGGACTCTGCCTTTTTGTGACCCGTGTTTACTTTATAAATTGAATTAGATATTTTTTCTACAATTTGATAAGGTCCTATTTTCAACTCATCCAGTTTTCTTCGGTTTAACCGGTTTCCATTTTCAACGTATACAGAATCTCCCACTTTTAGTTCATAATGTTTTCTGTTTTTATCGAATCTTTTTTTATTGTAGTTGTGGGATTTTATACTATTTTCTAAGGCCGTTTTTCGGTCTTGCAGCAGATGATTATGTGTTATATTTTGTTTCAGTTCATCTGGTAGAATGTCAACATTTTTCCCTTCCAATAAATATTTTGGAGAGAACCCTGTTACACAATGTTCAGTTTCGTTATATTTTTCTGTGCATTCGTGAGCAATAGTTGTCCAAGCAATTTTATCGTTCCGTTCATTAATCTTACAACGAATTTTACTAACCAATGTTTGGTTTAACCTTTCGTTCAATCCGTTTGAAAATGGCGCATTTACTGCGGTAAAAACAATAGGTGTACCTTCTTTTTCTAAAAAAAATTTGAAATCTTTTGAGTTTATACCTGGATATTGATCTGATAGAATCAGATCAATTTTATAATCTTGTGTTACTTGTTGGACAAGTTTTATAAAATCATTAGCATTCTGGGTTTTGGATGTTAAAATATAGGCGTAACGAGTGAAGTGATCTACTAGAAGATGTAAGTATGTTTTGGTTGAACGGGCACCACCAAATCCACCTATGGTGTCTATAGATACTATTTCGAACGGATGGGTAGCAGGACCTAAGTGAGACATTAGTCCAAACTTATATTGTCCTCTAGATTTATTTTTTTTACAGACATCACAATTTTGGCAAACAATTTTTATATTTTCCGATAAATTTTTCGCTTGATAAAATGGTTTTATTTTGTTTTCCATTTGTTGTCTTCCTATGTGACAGTAATAATGGTGTACATCTTTTATAATTTTTTTACTAAATTCCTCAGTTAGTACAATCTTTTCATGTTTTCCTATCATTTTATAATATACGTTATGTTTTAAAATAAGTTTGTTTATGTTTTGTTTTATTTGTTCATTTTTATTTTGATCATTTTGTATGTCTTGTAATTTAACAAAATTTACTACTTTTAAACTACTATCTTGATTTTCATACGATTCTAACACAGGGTTTCTGCTTAATGTATCTGCCTCTATATTATATTTTCCCGGAGAATATATTATTTCAAAATTAAACTGTGACAAATAATATGTTAGGTCTCCCAGTTCTTCATCCGTTCTAGCTTTAATATTCATTTTTTCTATAGGCTTATGATCTGAGAAAACCGTGAATGTCTTTCCTATAAGCCAGTGTTGCCAGTATTTTACTGCCTCTTTTATTGCCAAACACTCAAGATATATGGCTTTTTTCTTTTTTTGGGATTCGTTCAATTTTTTTGAAAAATATGCACAGGGTTTTTCATCTCCGTTGGGTTGTATTTGTTTTAAAATTGCACCTACACCATGTATGCTAGCATCTGTATAAATATTAATTAACAAGTCTGGATCAAAGATGGCTAGAACTGGTTTTGAGCAAAGTATTTTTTTAATAGTATCAAAAGATTCTTGACATTTATCGGACCAAACGAATTTTTCTCCTTTTCTTAATAAATTATGTAAAGGATCCAGCGTAATTGAAATATTTGGCACATATTTTCCGTAGAAATTAATTTTTCCTAAAAATTGTCGGACGTTTTTTTGTGTTTTTGGAATTGGAAATTCTTTTATAGCAATTAAATTATCTTTTAGTGGAGTGACCGTATTGTTTTTAATTATGTGTCCTAGATATTTTACAGAGTCCTGTGCAAAGCTACATTTGGTAAATTTTAATTTAAAACCTTCTTTTAAAATAGCTTCCAATAGCAAAGATATGTGCTCAATGTGTTCTTCAAAAGTTTCAGAAAATACTAAGATATCGTCAATATAATTGACAGTAAAATTTGACAGTTTGTACTTTCTTATAATGCTACTCAGTACTCTTTGAAAAATCGCTGGAGCAGTTTTTAAACCAAAGGGTAAACAAGTCCATTGAAAGTGGGCCTCTTGAGTAACAAATGCAGTTTTGTATCTATCTTCAATTCTAAGAGGTATGGACCAGAACGCTGAATTTATATCGAATGTTGAAAAAAATTTACATTTCCTTGTTTTAACCATTAGATCCTCAATTAGTGGAAATGGTTGGGATTGGGGTACAACAATTTTATTTAATTCACGGAAATCTATACAGAGCCTTGATCGCCTTCCTTCTTCTTTTTTAAATGCTAGTGTTACTGGAGCAGCAAAAGGACTATATGACTCCTCGATTAAATCATTTTTTAGTAATGCTGATATTTGATTTTCAATTTCTTTCATATCCTCAATAGAACACCTATATGGTCTTTTACTGCAATATTTATCTATTAACAAATCAATATGCGCTTCATAACCTTTTACAGTACCTATATCATACTTATCTTTAGCGAAGACTGAATTATATTTGCATATCAATTTGTCAATATAATTTTTTTTTTGATAATCTAAATTATTTACTGAAATATCAAAATTATCAACTATGATATTTTCATTAAAGTTTATTTTATACTCTTTAGTGATAGTCTCATTTTTATGTTTTTTTGTGTTATCCACATCTTTCTTTTTATAATATATATCTTGTTTATTCCCTATGTCACTACCTGAACTTCCAGGAATTTTTATAGTACCTATAGGTTTCTTTTGTTTATTATTTTTGTAGTCTTCATTGTTATTGCTGAAGACATTTTGAGTGATATTTAAATTCTCATTTTGAGTTAAATAAAAATTTTGTATACAGTCTAACCCAACTAGGAAATCATAGTCGAAGTTGTCTTCGTCTATAACAAAAATATTAACATGTTTTTCTATTTCAAAAATTTTAATTTTTAAAGTTACAATTCCTATTGATTTTTTAACGCCATTAATTGTTTTTAAACCTGCATTTTTATCATAAGTAGGTATTTTTTTTAATGATAATAACCTTGAATTTATTAAAGACACATTTGATCCTGAATCATAGATTCCTGATGTTTCCAAAGTGTCATTTATTAGTATTTTAATTTTTATTAATGGCGGTACTATTAGTTTTTTGGATCAATTTCATTTAATTCTATCTCCAATTCTGAATTGTTAACACTCCTTATTTGGTCTCTTTTTTGCCTATCATTATTTTTAGTTTTGAACCAACATTGTGATTCAGGGTGGTAACGTATGCCTTTTTTCTCGTTTTCACAAATTTTACACGGATTAACCAAGGGCTTAAAATTTTTTTCGTTAGTTTTACTTTCGTAACTTCCTATCTTTTTATCAAATGTTTTTTTACTAACTATATGCTCTAAACTTCTTAAATGATTAAATAGGTCTTCAGTTTCTTTTAAACTGTTCCTATCAATCCTGTCTGCAATAAAATTTGGCAATCCAGTGGCAATCAGATCTATTACAGTGAGTTTATTCATGAATTTATTTATTTCTAATAATAGTCTTTCTTTTTTTAATGCATACTCCAGTAATGAGCCCTGTCTGTATTTAAATAGCATTGCATACCTGATCGGCGACCAACCTCTATCCGCATATGTTTCACAAAAGTTCTTTTTCCACATTGCCCATTCTGAATTTATTGTATGCTTTATAAGCATCGAACTATACCAGTCTACACAGGAATCTTCTATAAATAACCTAAAAATTTCAATTTTTTTGATATCTTCTTCAATTCCTGAACGGTCACACTCTGCTTCAAAGGTAGTCATCCACTGGGACACATTAGTAGTCTTGCTATTGAATTTTTCTATGACAAATTTTTCTACCACTTTGCTCCTATTATAAGGTTTTGATGAATCTTTCTTCATTTCGGCGAAGCCTTCCATAATTTTTGCTATAGATTCTTCTGGAATTCCTGTTGTAGAAGTTTGTGGATTTGTCTGTTCCTCCAATAGGTATCCCATAAATTGTTTATTTCCATCTTCATCACAATAAACTGCCATCATCTCTGGTTTCATGGATATCCACACCTGTCGTTTCTCATGACGTTTTTGCAATGTTGACTTTACTTTTTGGAAGATTGGGGTCTTTAATATTTCATCATGTAATTTTACGGGCTGTAACTTATCTGGGATGACAAAGGTCCGGCCATCTAAATCTGTTATTGTCGTTATAGCAATAATATTTGATTTCAAATCTTCATTGGCTTTAACCTTGAACTCGAATTTTAATTTTTCCATTGTTCTTGGTAATCAGCTGTAGAAATGTTGTTTTATAATGTGTTATTTTATAATAACTTTTGATGAACAATAAAACTAAAATTGAGTTGCTCTGGAAAGAGATAATTTTATTTTGTTAGGTTTTACAATGAAAACACTTTTACAAAATATGCTTTAACATTAATTAATCCTAAACTTACCTGGAAAGAGAAACAACATTTAAAGCTAATGTTTCACCAGTTGTTATTTATCAAATAACACTAATAATTAAATATTACAATAATTGTTTTCTAACTGTCTATCATCATGTACACATGACAGATAGCTCCACAGATTAAAACAAGTTTACCGTAGACTAAATGAAGTGTCACGCACTTTGTTTACATATATACAATTTATATTTATATATATTGTTTCTGTAGGCAGAGGCATATTATACGCCCACATTTCGCCAATTATATAGTTGGTCCTACGTGATAGGTGGCGAGCCTATTGCCGCTTATCGGGCACTGTTATGTTCGCCAGAGCCTCGTCCTTTGATCGGCAGGTGCACCACTTGCAGGTGAGGTTGGCCTGGGCTCCTTAGGTCTTGGTAGGATCCTATACACCCACTCTATTTCAGCATTTGATTAAATGTTTTAAGTCGGCCACAGAAATACAGTCTGTAAATTGAACTGTCTGGTTAGTCTTACGCTTGGTTTGGAATGTATTTCTTTGTCGAAGTGATAATTTTGTGCCCAATTTCAGCTTGGCTCGGGCCGAAGTGCCAGTTTCATTTATATATTGTGCGTCGCATGATAAAATACCAAAACATTGTTTAAAAATGTCTGAACAACAAATTAGATTATTATTGTATGTTATGTATACTCGCATTATAAATAACAAAAAATTACGGATTCAAATAAATTTTCTCAGTGTTTTGATGTTTAAAAACAAGCCGAAATGCTTCCTGTAAAGCATCAAACCTTGTTTGTGGAACAAGGCGAAGGCCTTTGCATATAAATAAATAGCTTGCTATACTACTTTGAATTTCTAACCATTACCATATTTAAGGATGCTCGTTTTGAACAATGTAGTGTTGTTTGATGATTAAGAGGTATCAAATTATCGATATGTGAGGTTTGAAACCCCGAGATTAAAGTCATTGTTTTAAGTTTTTAGTTAACTATGAATGTTAACACTCATCAGGTTCAAAGAGCGATGTCGATAACTCTAATATCAATCAACCGCCGCAAACACTATCAAGAACTTGATTGGTTAGTTGGAACAGTGTTCGCTTATATTAGACATCAATAAGAGAATCTGTACCAAGGGTGATGAGTGTGAATAAGCCAACTCCACTTTGTTTCATTAACATTCCCATACAGAGCACAGAGGCACAGCGCCAACGCGTATTGTCCTTGGTTTCAAAATTAGTGGCTAGAGTAACAGTTAATGCACAAGTGCGGTTCCAACGACAATGTGTAAAAAATGGTTGAGTGGCAGCGTACCTTCTCGAGCTGCGAGTTGATCCATTTCGTGAAGGTTTTCTTTTGGACATCTTCTCGTTCATCTGAAACAATGCAAAATAATCACTTATGAAAAATCTTTAAATTAATAAAGTATAATTTGTAAAAACATACATTCGACTAAATCTGCAGAACCGAAGAAAACTTCCCATGTTTTTAACAACGTTAACATGACATCCTACTGCGACATTTTAGGGCACGGTAACAAATTAAGTACTTTGGAATTAAATATGTAATCAGTACAATATGATAGCCCAGAAGAGCTGCTACGTAAAACACTTCAGTGCAAGTCAGCCTGAAAACTGCGGGATCGCTGAGCGGCGGGCGGCGGCTCCCGGCCGACACGGCTCATCGAGCTTTACGCCACATTGTCTCCTCGCTGACGACACGCGACCTTCAGGATTCACTGCTGTCTGTCCCACCACAAGCCACCAGATGCAAGGCTCTCAATTTTACCATTAACTTAATCTTACTTGGTACTTTTGCATCATTGATTATTCAGGCAAGAGTAAAACGAACTAGTGCTGTGAAACGGCGGCTTATGTAGCGAGTAACAGCAGTAGCTTTAGAGCGACTGACAGATTCCCTGTTATATATATCCTACATTCATACATGTATGTAATAAGTTACTAATTACTGGATAATTATTTATTTTAATAACCATTGTAATTATTCAACGTTATATGCTATTTCATTAATGATATAAGTATTTTGTAGATCCGTAGTAATTATATGTTTAGTCATTGTATGCAGTTTGCATCGTCTTGAAGTAATGAATGACAACCGACGGATGATAACAGAGTGCCATTGAGTATTTTTGTAAAAGAAAGTGTCTACCTACATACTTGGTCGATTATGTAAATGCGTGACACTTCAACTTCAGCGTGAAGTACACCAAACCTCATACGACTGGGCGCATCGTCGGCGTTGCGCAATCTGCGAAGGCTGCGCCCGCGCACCGAGCGCGCGCTCTCGTCTGAACTTCGCCTCCATCGGTACAAGGTTCGCTTTTTACATGTGAATTCACATGTCTTACAATTATGACGTCGAGTAAGTAGTAGGGCAGACGAGGTCGCGGTGGTCGGCCCAACAAACGCTACAACAAACTAACTGCCGAATTGGGCAGCTTACAATTGGAAGGAGTGATAGTACCCCGATCAACTGATCAATTGTTTTGACTTTTGAGACAATCGACGAGCCTCAAATCAACACGTCATATCTTTAAAGAAGGGTACCGGGGAATATTTTATTTAATACATTGTGTAAATAAATATATATGATTAATATATGAAGACGAATAAGCTACTTTTTTTTATTCACATATCCTAGCATTATCCCGGTTGCCCTAAACTTAAGCTTAAGGTCAAGGGTCTGCCCACTGGTTCAACCAGATTTTACTGAATTTCAGTTATTACGTGGAGCGACTGCCGTCTGACCTTCTCAACCCAGAGGGAAACATCATTTTATGGTTAAACCAGCTGTCAGTCTGTTAGAATGCACTGACTTCCTAATAACGACTGCCATAGATGTTTATGACAGCCGGGACCAACGGCTTAGCGAGCATTTCGAGGCACGGAGCAAGCGATAATTACGCACGCAAAGTCATAGTCATAGGTGCGCCACCAGGGTTTGAAGCCGAGACCCTCTGAATTTAAAGGCAATGGGTCTCACCACTGGGCTATCGCCACTCTTATACTTATTTTATTACTCATATGTATAAATTCTGTATCATAATTTTGCCTGTATTATGTATATTTATGTATATGTAGTGTAATTTATTAGTATTTTCTTAAGTGTGTTGATTTATGTAAGTTTATTACTATTTCTTTTTTTTACTTTGTAGCACCTCCTTTAACCATCCCTGCTAACCCTATGGTTAACTGGTAGAGAATGCCTTCGGCATTAAGTTTGCCTTTGTATTACTTTTATGTGTGCAATAAAGATTAAATAAATAAATAAATTTTGAACACATAAAATGTATATTGTGTTGTCGGTGTTCCGAAGAAAATAAACTAATTAATCTCTACATTTAAAGAACCTCTACAGAAAAATGAAGTAGAAACAACTGTAATCACGTCTGTTCCGGCACTTCCGAGTCGCAGCGGACTTCATAAGATAATCCTTATGTAAGGAGGCCGTGGCCATTACGTATTCCAGCCGCGGCCCCGGCGCGAGCGGTCACCCATTTCCGAATGAGCGGCGAGCGGGTCCACCTCCAAAACAATGTAACGTAAACTATAGGTCGATAAACCTATTCACACGATACTCGTCTCCAACTATGATATGTATAAGATCAAATACGTACGACGAGCTCACGTGCTTACTGCATGATCTCTCGTCATTTTAATTTGGTTTGTTTTTTAAGATATCATTGACTTTTATCAGAACTGGGTGACGCAGATCAAAATAAGGATGGAATTGCGGTGTGCGTGGTGCGGCCGCTGCGGCCGGTGGGCGGCTCGCATTCCGCCTCCGCTGCACCAATTTCTCTCATTAAAGCGGCGACACCCGCGACCACGCACCGCCGCCGCCGCACCGGCCGCGCCACGCGCTCCACACACGACTCCCATTTCCAATCATTATTCATTCTATTACCGACTAATAGGCGCTTTTTATAAACTCTCGATTTCACTTGAGATAGCAGATTGTTGGAAGTAACATCGATAGCTTCCGTCCGACACTTCGTTCGCGGCCTTATCCCAAAAAAACAAATGCTGAACATTATAACCGCGGTCTTTACCAAACATTTGTGTCAAAATAAAACTTGTGTGGTATATCGCCAATTTGCATTCTGCTTTTCAACTTAATAGTCTATTCGACTTCAACTACAGTCGAAGTCTGATGTCGAAAAGCAGAAGTTTAGTTCCCCATAGATAAAAGGAATCCGACAGCTTATCTCTTTTTGGCTTTTATTGAAAGTTATTGAGTGTTCTTTAGATTTATAAAAGGTAAACAATATCAAATATAGGCATGTTCCCTGCAGATGTAGAAAGCCGCGTACAAACTTGGCAGATGTAAGAAAGCTACTGGGCGAGTGTCGCGCGCGCGGCGCCTGCAGTTATGTAGTACCTGCTGCTTGCTACATCAATAGTAATGATAATAAGACTGTTCGTATGCATTATGGTCGCGTCGGCCAGCCGCTTACTCAGAAACGACAGGCGATAGCCATAGCCAGGGTACCGCACGCGGACCGGCGGCGGCGGATCACCCATTACAATAAAGACCAAATCCATTAGTCCATTGCTTGCGTTTAATAAATACAGGGTTAGGTGTCACATCTTCATTAAAATTAATACGAAACTGTAGAAATGGCGTTAAATCTACACAACTACAACAAATCTTTATGCTCACGCACACTAAGATTTGCCCAGTGTGGGAATCGATACATTGATAGATTGAACTTTGCAAAATATTGGTGGAATTCTTTAAAATAAAGCATAATGAGTGGAATAATGTGGAAAACAAGACATTTATAAGTTTTTCGTTTTAAAACAAACATATTATCATACATACAATAATTGTTTAAAAGCATTTCATTTATAAAGATCATGATGTCGAGGAAGACAGCGGATTTCGGAATGCCGACCTCTGGCCACGTAACGAGCATGTGACGGCGAGTGTTATCAAGTACACCAATAAACTCCCGCTTGCCCAGTTGAATTAGTGTCGGCTAACTAGTATGGATGACATCACTTCTCTACCCATAAAAGCCATGAGCAATTAGACAACACAAGATCATGCCACATTTCATACTAAAGGAACATTGAAAATTATGAACTAGAAATTCCAGAAACAAGTTTCAATGTGTGTTTAAATACAGTTCTGTAAAATTTTATTGTCCTAGACATAAGGCAGATAGGTTTTGTTTCCTAGAAATAAAGTAGTTCATGTTTGAAGCCCTTCTTGTTTTAGAATTGAGTTTCATTAACAACACAACATCTGTATATTTGCAATCCTCAGATTTCCAATCCTGGCCGATCCTGACAGTCGTCGAGAAAACAGTGCGGAAAGAGGCTAATCCGGTACTGCGGCGGTGTGAGGCGAACATGATCCGCTGAAAGGTGCGGGTGTTGTGTTTCATGCAGCTTTCTTCAGTACAATTGGTGCATGACCATCTCCGAGCGCTTGCAATACATATCTTACTGCTCGCACACATCCACACACAATGATCTACGACATTGTACAAACTAATGATTATGTATACTTCCGAGTTTCGATTGCGAAAAATTGTTGTGATCGACATTCATATGTTAACATAAAAATGTACCTCGACAGCAGTGACTGTTGGAGATAACAGTATTTCCTCAAATCTCAGCTTCGTTTTAGAAGATTCATTTCAGATATCGACCGTGATGTGCGAATCTCCTTACGCATAGGTGATTAGATTTCAAATTCACTTTCAAATATACACATGCAGATATTTGCTGCAAATAACTTCTATCCAAAAGTAGAAATACATTCTAAGTTAATTTTATAATCAATTATAATATAATCAAATATAATCCTTACTAATATAATATTATAAATGCGAAAGTAACTCTGTCTGTCTGTCTGTCTGTTACTCTTTCACGCCAAAACTACTGAACGGATTTAAATAAAATTTGGTATACAGATAGTCTAGACCCTGAGAAAGGATATAGGCTACTTTTTATTGCGAAAAGGGGGTTGTAAATGCTACCCAAAGATACTATTCCACGCGGACGAAGTCGCGGGTAATATAATATATAATAAGTAGGTAGATAATTATGTTTTTGCAAATACGTTCCGTGAACATAATATGTTGTTGATGATATAAAAAAAATAATGTGTGACGTTTGCTTGAGTTATTTTGCTGGAAACATGCACGAATATGAAGTCACCACTGCACTTGCTATAGGTTCAATGAAACTGCATCAATTTGTTATATCACATAAATTATACAAACAGTCACGCTTATTTCCCCGAAGGGGTAGGCAGAGGCATATTATACGCCCACACTTCGCAAATTATATAGTTGGTCCCACGTAATAGGTGGCGAGCCTATTGCCGCTTATCGGGCACTGTTTTGTTCGCCAGAGCCTTGTCCATTGATCAGCAGGTGCACCAATTGCAGGTGAGGTTGGCTTGGGCTCCTTAGGTCTTGGTAGGATCTCTATACACCCACATACATATATATTTGTTATATCGTTAAAACAAAATGTCGTTGAAATGAGTGTATGCAAATCGAAATGCAGAGAAGTATGTGAAAATCGACGAAGTGTCGGAGCATTGTCTCCGCCGCCGCAGTGAGAACGTGGCGTCAAATTATGTACTTTATAATAACAAGCGAAGTATTAAAAGTTGCCCTAAGATAACAATTTAAATAACTAGTTTAAAATAGCTCTGAACCAAAAATTAATAAAGAAGAGTAAGAAAGTTATTATATGAAAATAAAAATAATGGAGCACCTTTTAATGTCAAGGTATTTTACATAATACTAATGTTCATTCACACATCTAGTTCTTAAAAGGCGTAAATGTCAAAAAATCGAAAATTGAGTTAACTATGCCACAAGTTTTCTTTTATGTAGATGCATTGAGTGCTTGAAGATCTTCTTTGTAATTCGACAACTGTAAGATAGAGAGTGCCAAATACTAAACTGCGTATGTTATCATAGTATGACAAAAATTACTAGTAAATAGTTAATGATTCAAAATTTTGTTCAAAACAAAATTGGGTTGGGGGAGTGGGTCGCTAAATCTCGTCTCAGGCAAATCTGGCAGTGCTTCTAGTCCTATCATTTTTCTCACATCCCTAGATTATAAAATTTAACAGGTAGTAATGCGTGGATTTTAAAGGTTGATTTCTTTTTCTCTTCCTTTTCGATCAAATTCTTTGTGCTTTTCTGCTCTTTAATACATTAAATAACCAAAAGAATTTCTTTCCTATATTAAATAGTTATAGTTAAACAAAACTTGTTTGATAACATATTTGTACAAAAACAGATAACTTTTAAGATATTAACAATTTTCTAGCATTTGCAATTGTCTAGCACGTAGTACAGAAGAGCACACTTGTACAATAATTAGAAATTTGTCAAGGCAACATAACCTTTCTGAAATCGTAGGGAAACTCTTCTTGTATCAAAATCCCACTCTAGTGAAGTGGCGCTTCAAAATTTGAGTGATATTTACAATAAAAAAGGAAAAAGCCTGAATCAATGATTTGAATGAAGAACTAACAAATTTTAGTAATGATAGCAGGTGTGTATAGAGATCCTACCAAGACCTAAGGCACCCAAGTTAACCTCTCCTGCAAGTGGTGCACCTGCCTATCAATCAAGGCTCTTGCAAACATAACAGTGCCCGGTAAATAGCAATAGGTTTGCCATCTTTTACTTGGGATTAACTATATAATTGGCAAAGTGTGGGGGGGAGGCATATTATTAAAATATTTTTTTTAAGTATATAATGTCAAACAGTCTACCTAACTATCATTATTACAGTCATACAATTCATTCATAGATTAGAACATTTGTCCAGCAACCATTTATGAAGTTTTCTCTTGACTAAGACCAAATTGAGGTTTTTTAAACTTTCAGGAATGTGATGATTTACCTTTACTGCCATGTAGTGTGCATTCTTTTGAAGAGACAAATTACATTTGGACGATTGTCAGTCCAAACACATAGAGGAGTGTCAGACCGAAGGCTCTTTACTCTAATGTCTTTGTGGGTTTCAAAATATTTGTTGTGCTGTTTCACAAATAATGCCAGCTGCTTGATATCTAGACCAGTTAGTGTTAATAATTTTTACATTCTAAATAATGGGCGACAAGATTTCAAGTAGTGAGCACCACTTATAGTTATATATGACACATTATATTATATATAACACATTATACTTTTGCATTATTTATAGGCATGCATCATTCTTAAATGAAAGACTTAGTGCTATTTATTGGTTATGGTTTCTAAGAGAACATTCTAATCATATATGACAGCTCATACACGTGTTATATCTTGCATTTTTGTACTAATATATGAAATAAAATCAATATTATATCATTACGGGCAAAGCATTCTAAAATAGGGAAAATCTTTAGATTTTACATAATGGGGATAAGCTGCAATGCAAACCTGATGTTGTCTTGCAGAAACTGCCTGTATGAAGAAGTGGATACGCAGCTTTATGATTTATATCAAAAACAGAAGTGGCACTCAGTTTGTCAATTAGTCACCTCAAAGTGATTTCTTTAACCAATAACACTCATAGTTCTTATTCCACAATTTAATGTCATCAACGCATGGTCTTTCACATACACAGCAGAAATGTCAAAAAGAATATATATTGAATATTTTTTATTTCTACCAATCTACAAATTATGTTTACAGAATGATCATTTTTTTGAGGTGAGCACATACAAACTTTTCTTTTTATATTTTGTAACAACTCAAAGTTTCATATTTTTTTCTTTATCACCATTTCAGACTAATAGTGCACTTCTGAACATTAGCCACCCCAATAGATTTCCACATTGAGGGATCCTGAGTCACCTTCATACACCTGCGTCTCACCGCCTTGACCAGATCATTGGTTCGTCGCGTGGGAAGCCTCCCTCTACTATGTCCTTTTCTTTCCTACCATACATTATTTTACAGGGCAGATTTTTTAAAATGATTTATAATATTTATTGAATTGAATAACCTGTGTGCACATATTAATAAAATATATAATTTATTTAAATATCACAATACTGATATTAAAAATGTCATATTATCAATCGTCGTCAAAATATCTTCACCTCAGCATTGTCCTGGTAGCCCCTGACTGAGTAGACTTAGAACCCAAAATCTGCTTACGGGCCTAACCAGATTTGGCTTATGGTTGATTTGGCTTTTTCAGTTGTCTCATCCTTATTATTCACTCAGGCTATAGCAACAATCAATTGTTTAACATTTTCTAGAACACATTCCTTTCAAAAACATTTAGTTCGCATCTAACTTATTATAACTATATTGCCAGTAAAATTAAATGCGTTGACCTGCATAAATCCTGTTTATGTTGAATGTATTAAATAATGAATGCAGTAATAGTTATATGCAGTAATTAGAGTAGAGGCAGGAGTTATGCCAGCTGAGAAATTATGGATTATCTCTCGCCTCGAGGGGTAAAGTGGGTTCTGTGATACCAAACTATTTTTATCATGTCTGTAAACATTAACGTGATAAGATAAGCAGCGCGAGAGTCGGAGCGGCCCAGCGCGGAAGGCGTTTGCGCACCACCGCATCTGGCTTTAATTCCCGTTCAGAAACCTGAGACATAAGCATTCAGAAGAAACTAACCACATTGCATCACTTAATTCAAATCTCTCAATAATAGATTCTCAAGGTTCATACTTATGTCAAACTTTAAGTTACTTGCTGCAAGTTTACTCACCTACGTAGGTAGGCTCCATTTCTATAGAGTTGCTCGTAAAAGTTTAATTTTACTGTTGTCAAGTTGTTTATGTGTTTAGATACATGACAACTTACGACCGCCACTCCCAAGTTAAGTTGAACATAAACTTGGTCCAAACTTTTTAGTACACAGAACTGACAGAACTTTGAGCCGGCACTGGTCTTTACACTTTCACTAGGTTTTCAATTAATCAGAATGATATTTTGAACACATATCTATTATTCATATTAAATTAACAATAGATAATTAATAAACAAAACAAATCGGAAAGTAATGGGAATCTCAGATCACACTTCACGCTGTTCGAAACCACAGATACAGAGTAAATAAAAAATGACAGTAAGCAAGCAAGCAAGCTGAAGCAAGCTAACCTCGTAGTGATGTGATGTGATACTAAGGCTGTCTGTTAATCGACAATCATTCCTTTTTCAAGATTTAATAAATTCAACTAGTAAACAAATTCAAAAGCGATAATTTTGTATAATTATAATTGTTGAGCATTTTTCGTCACTTTGTAAGCTATTTTGTGTATAAGGTTATTACCAATTTAATCTTTACCTTAGATGGCCATTTGTTATCGAATGCTTTCGTGTGCTACAATATACAGTTCGTTCGTCCCGGCCATCAAGTAAGGATCTATTGGAGAGCTTGTAATTTCTAAATTCTATGGATATAAATGTTGTTTTACAGATGAGTGAATAGTTTTCTTTATAAGTGAAATATTATACCATCTTGTTGTCATCAGCTGTAGTACTCTTATTGTTAAGATTTATTATTGTACCTATTTGAATTAATTTTAAATAATGTTATTACTTATAAGTGTGCAAATTTAAATAAATTTAATGTCTTTACAGAAAAACGCAACATTGTTTTTTTTATTTCCAGTCTGAAAGAAGAGAATCTTTCTTTATATATTTATATTTTAGTATGGAGACGTTTTGACAGCTTTTTAATAGCACTTAAAAGAAATTATTTAATGTCATCTGTGATTCCAACTGAATTGTTTTCCATAATATGACCTAAATATTTCGCATATTTATTTGCAAACCTACACTTAACAAATTTCAGTTCAAACCCTTTGTTAGGATAGATTCCAGTAGCTTCGATAGATAACGTAAATGTTTTAGAGAACATCAGAATATCATTTATAAAATTTACTACAAAACTAGTCAGATTGTGTTTTCTTATTATGTTACTTAATATCCTTTGAATAATGGGTGAAGCTGACTTTAATCTAAATGAGAGACAAGTCCAGTGAAAATGTCCTTGTATCATAAATGCAGTTTTATATATATCTTGGACCTTTATAGGAATTGACCAATATGCCGAATTTACGTCAAGAGTAAAAAAATATTTACAGGTTAAAGTTTTTATCATTAAATCCTCAATCAGTGGAAAGAGTTATGATTGAGGAACGACAATCTTGTTTAAATCTCTAAAGAATACATACCCTGGTTCTTTTGTAATTTTCTTTTTTGTAAATAAATAGTTACTGGTGCACCAAATGGGCTATATGATTCCTCAATTTTTTATTTGTCTAGCAGTTTTGATACTTTATTTTTTAATTCTTCTCTATCTTAAAATATTCATCTGTATGGACGTTTGCAACAATACTTTTTCACCATTAAGTCAATATGTGCTTTATAATCTCGTTCAGTACCGGTGTGATATTTATATTTAGCAAAAACTAGCTTATACTTTTCAATCAACATATCAATTTCTGATTGTTGATACTTATAAGTCCTGATGGTTTACAAAAATTTCAATTCCTCAGAATTCATATGTTCATTGAAATTCACTTTACATTTATTTTTTATTTATTTATCTTTTTTTGACCGTATCTCTAATAATTTTGCATTAGTCAAAGATACATTTGAACCAGAATCATAAATTCCTGACACTTTCAAAGTATCATTTCATAGTAACTTTACTTTTATTAATGGTGGCACCTCTTTTTTTTGGATCCTTCGTATTAAGATTTTTCCAATTTCCCATTATAAGTTGTTTACTTACAGTCTTCACAATTGCATTTAAGTTTTTATCTTTAAACCAACAACTTCAGTCAAGATGTTTACGACGTCCTTTTTTTTCATTGATGCAAATTTGACTTGATCTTCTTCAGCTTTTTTAGATTTCATGTCAGCCGAAAATCTTATAACACTTTTTTATAGTATTTATTTTTCATGGTAAGATGTCATGATTTGCCGATTTTATTGTAGAGATCCTTAGTTCTATGAAAAACTTGTCTGTCAATTTTATTCCTTATATAATTTGGGAAACCAAATACTATAAGTTTCTATTTTTTTTCGATGCATACTCGAGCAAAGCAAGAGCATATCTAATATCATTTGTTTGTCCTTTGTCCAAAACAAACGTTTCACAAAAAGTGTTTTTCCCTTTCGTTTCATTCTGACTCTATTGTAAATTTCAATAACACACAGCTGTAACAACCTAGACTGGATTATTTTCCAAAATTTCTTCCAGGTAATAATCATAAAACGTACGTTTTGTTTTGTTCTTTATCCAAATATATTTTAGTTAAAGACTTTTTTACCTAGGCAAAGTTTGGAGTGTTTAAGTTGCAGGTTAGTTGCAATATTAACTACAATAATCGATCTTTTAAGTTTTCGCGCTAACGCGGAAAAAGACGCATCTCGGTGGATGGTGGATTTTGAGACATAACTTTGTAGAAAAATTGCATATTGCCGTGAATAAAAAAATCCGGGTCAGAACTTGGACTTGACTTGACTGAGACTTGGTGTCCGACTAAGGGCCTTGTAAGAAAGTTTATAGTCGCTCAGCTTGTAATGGAGAGAGCTATGCTCAGAGAGTCCTTACCAGATACGAGTAGTATCAGAAATAAGGAAATCATAGCGATCAACATAGCGATGCGAGTTTGCAACCTGAAGTGGTAGTGGGTGGTACGTGGTACATAGCACGAAAAAGCGACGACCGATGGGGCGTTAAGGTTCTTCAATGGCGACCGTGAACATGCAAACGTAGTAGAGGAAGGCCTCCGACCCGATGAATCGATGATCTGGTCAAGGCGGCGGGAAGCCAGTGGATGCAGGCGACTCAGGATACAGACAATGGCTAATAATGGTGCTGATACTGTGACACACTTGATTTATTAAATTACTTGACACTAGCAAATACTCTAAACGAGTAAATCTATATTAAGAAAAAAAAGTCAACCATATATTAGGTCGGGGAAAAAGTCTTTTCGCATAACGTAGGTATAAACTTATTATAAAATTTTTTTGACTGTACTATTTGTGTCTGGCTGGTTTTGGTAACATTAAAAAGGTTCCATTATAAAGAAAAGAAAAAAATAAAAAAAAGTTGTTTCCCGCTATTTTTCATTTGTTTTTCTCTCCGTAAAAATGAGTGAATCTAATGAAGAAATTCGATACATTTTAAAATTTTATTATAAAAAAGGCAAAAATGCAACTCAAGCAGTGAAAAAAATTTGTGATGTTTATGGACCTGATGCAGTGTCAGTAAGAGTAGCACAAATTTGGTTCAAACGTTTTCAGTCCGGAAATTTTGATGTTAAAGATGCACCTCGCTCTGGTCCCCCTGTTACGAATAAAATGGACGCCATTTTTGAAAGAGTTGAGCAAGATCGGCATATTAGTAGTTACGATGTAGCTGAAGAACTGGGAATTGACCACAAAACAGTTTTGACCCATTTGAAGAAAGCTGGTTATACAAAAAAGCTCGATATTTGGGTGCCACACGAGCTCACTCAAAGAAACTTAATGAACCGTGTACTCATTTGCGATTCATTATTGAGACGTAATGAAACCGAGCCGTTTTTGAAGAGATTGATAACTGGCGATGAAAAGTGGATCACGTACGACAAGAACGTGCGAAAAAGGTCGTGGTCGAAAGTTGGCCAGGCTTCACAGACTGTGGCCAAACCTGGCCTAACACGAAATAAGGTGATGCTGTGTGTATGGTGGGATTGGAAGGGCATTGTTTATTATGAGCTTTTACCGCCCGGCAAAATCATCGATTCTGATCTTTACTGCCAGCAACTGATGAGATTAAAGGAAGCAGTCGAGAGAAAACGGCCGGAATTGATCAACAGGAAGGGTGTGGTCTTTCATCACGATAACGCTAGACCACACACATCTTTAGCCACTCAGCAAAAATTAAGAGAGTTCGACTGGGAGGTCCTAGTGCATCCACCATATAGCCCTGACCTTGCGCCTTCAGATTTTCACCTGTTTCGGTCTCTGCAGAATTCTTTAGGTTCTGTAAGGTTGACCTCAAGAGAGGACTGCCAAAACTATTTGTCCCGTTTTTTTGATCAGAAGTCCCAAAGTTTCTACAGTAACGGGATAATGTCTCTGCCCACAAAATGGCAGAAAGTTATTCAACAAAACGGTACATATATATTGTAAATAAATGTAAATAAACTTTGAAAAAAATGTCTTGACTTTTCATACAAAAATACGAAAAGACTTTTTCCCCAACCTATTATGTATACAGTAAAATCTAAGCATATAACATATTAGTTTTTTTTTTAAAATTATTATTAGACTCCGCCATATACGAAACGTTTATTTCAAATTCGGTTATAGTTACGGATAGTATTTTTATTTCGATTATCCGATAGTTTCGGTTACGGTAAGGAGCTCCACCACAACCCTGAGTATGTACCCCGTATTAGACATCTCGTTCGGCACGTTGTTTTACTCGCGACTGCTTAAACCAGTTTAAAAATTCAATCCAATAATTTGCCCTAAACTTAATTTTTAGCGACAAAATGGAAAATGGAACGAAAATGGAATTTCTGCAGTGTTTAGCGGAAACATAATGCCATTTTCCAAGTGCATATGAAGCAATCAAAATGTTCCTTGGCTGTTTGAATCCTTATTATGTAGGTACACAAAAAAAAATTACTTTAAAAACTTCTATTTTATAGTAATAATTTATGATTATCAATATCATGTGTAATTATCTATCAGACAATCAATTTATCGTCAGAATGCCAGCTTTCACTATCACTTCCCATATTTATGATAAATGGTTCGTTTAAATAAATTTCATTTATTAGCACCATTTTATTATGTTATTTACAAGAGCACCTTCTCTACATTCGATATAAAAAAATTAGTTAAATTTTGACAAACGCATCTGTGACTAACTGTGGCATTTCCTTGTTGACCTTTGTCAATGTTACTCAGCAACATTGCGTTTCATGGAACTCAGATATAAATCGCAATGATAAGGGAACAATCTAAGGTAGAATGAAGAATGTCTTTAACGCATTAATATTTTTATTACTTGTGCTCTTCAATAATTTAGGCAGCTGGAATTTAACGAGGTATTTGTTGAGCACAGTAGTGTAAACACCACAGATAATATCTACAACCTAACAGATTTTATGAACTACTCTACTCCAACGTATAATGTAGGTATATTCAAATAGTATTTGAAGACTACAGGGGAAAAACAAGGAATGTCAGTAAAAATCCTGAATTAAGCTAATAATGCCATCTAGTGGCATTTTTGGGTACCTATGCTCTCACAAATTATCTAAAGCAACAAACGTCGTTGTCATGGTCTATCACGGTTAAAATGATTGTTTGTAACTGGCAATAATCATGAGGGTCCGTGCGAAAAAAAACAAAAATCGTCGATGTCAAGAAGGTACAGAGGTAAGAGGACACGACAGTTTATATTATTATGTAGTGAGAGTGATCAGAGAACAAGGTTGTAATGAAATTCCTATCTGTTTTCAAGCTTTTGTTAGTATTTTTGGAATAACCAAAGCAAAAGTACAATATCTTCAAAGTAACTTAAAATTTTCTGGCACAGCACCAGTAGACAAAAGGGGAAGGCATGATAATCGCCCTAACAGATTGAAAACTGATATAATCAATGATATAAAAGCACATCTTAAATCCAAAACAAAGGCCAAACAATTTTATAGTAATCTACCTCATGTGCAATAAGAACAGTCAGTAAAACTAATATACTGTTATTATTATGTTAAAAATATCTAGTAAGTTACAATGTACAGTAAAAAGCATTAACAATGAATGTCACTGACATTCATTGTTATTGCTTTTTACATATTACTCTTTAAGTTATTTTTGTTGAATATTTCAATTTTTGTGCTTACCTTAAAATTTGTATCAGTGCAATGTTAAAATATATTAGTTAACAGTTATTTATAATGTGCAAATTAAAAACTAGGGTAAAATAATAAGAATTTACAGACTTTTCAAAATTAATTTTTCATTTATGCAAATTTGTCTCTGATTGACATTCCTCATTATTCCCCTGTAGTCTTCATTTAATTTAATAGACAACTAAAATGATGATTGGTTAAATTGGATGGGTGGTTAAAAATAACAACTGGCAACACTTGCCTATTGTGGCAACTACTCGTTCATATATTTTTTTAAACAAATACCTATTTAAGTCATTTTACCTCAGTCAATAAAAGTTTCAGTCACTTTTCAATTCTCTTAGAATATTTTTTTAAATGATCAACAAAAAATACTACAATTCGTGCAGAAAACCACTTCAACTTGACAACAAAATGAAATTGGTGACCTAATTTCAGTTACCTGGCTTAGAGGAGTTTGTGGCATTTCAATAAAATTGTTTTTTGTTGTTGTTCTTGTATTATAAAAATAAAAATTATGTTATTGTACACTTTTTAGTACAAGTTAATTTTTGAAGTCAGATGTTAGCATATCGTCGAACAAAGTTACACATAAATATTGCTTCAGTTAGTAGAACTGTCGACTTCACACAACAAAGAATTCATTTTTGGGTAATGGTATCAGATATTAAAATACAATTCCACAGGAGTTAATTGATCTAGCATTGCCAACTTTTCAAACTGTAGTTAAAAAGCAATTTCTTCAAAAGGGGTATTATGCTGTAAATGATTAATTGTCAGATAAACAAGCTTGGGTTTAACATTTTTAACTTGTAATTGTGTAAATTAGAACAAAAAGTCAACCAGATCATTGCCGTGACCATCCCCTATTGTACAGGCTCAGCTCAGTTTCACAATACATACTTACTTGACTGAGAAGGAAGGCTCCCTTAGTGCTACTTTATTGGTTACGGCTTCTGGGGACCCTTTCAATATCTTCAAATATTCACTGTGTGTGTTTTGTATTGTCAATTTAAATTATATTTGATTGATAATTTAAAAGAGCATAGCCTGTGAGTTTATCTTCAGTTGTTCTCACAGAGCGGTGGCTCGGAACTGGCACTTAGATACACTTACACTTAATTTTTATTTTTTTGCATGTAAGTGAGTCTAAGCTTCGTGATTTCATTGTAGTAATAGTAGGAGAGCTGGCAAGAATTTTTGGGTAGGTATTTGAGGCAAGCTGAAAACTTGTCCTGTACCTCTTCTATTATATCCCAACACGAAACTGCAGACCTGGCTGGTGAGTAGCGGGGCTAAATCAAACCCCAAATTTTTAATTTTTTTTTTATTTTTTATACAAAAATATACTTGAGGCAATTTGTAATTTTTATATGTTGTAGTTTTATATTTACAGAATATAAAATAAAATAAGCCAGACGATTCAGCTGGGGTTTTAACATTGCCAGACGCGTCCAAAAATATTTTGCAAAAAAATATAAAAAATGTATTTGAGGCAACTTGAAATTTTAAAAGAGTATTATTTATAATTAAAAAATAAGACTCTCAAAAAGACAGATCATTCCGGTGGGACTTTCTACCTGCCAGGTGATCTAACAAATTTTGTATGGGTGCGAGTGTGGAGCGCTATAGACAAACTGTAGAGTGAGAGAGAGCGTTTATCGGCAACTTACAAAGCTAACACTGAAGATGAACCATTCAAAAAAACCTAAAAAAATTGTGAGCCCTCTACTTTACCTCCGTGCAAAGCTGAATTACAACAACATTTTTTAAGAACGCAATATATAACAAGTATTTGGAGAAATGCCTATTTGCGATTCCCCAGCTCTTTGACACCAAATACAAACGGATGGACGATCGACGCTATTGTTCATGATAACAATAAACAAAATAATATTGAAAATGATACTGCAGGTGCGTACACATATTATTTTTTATAACAGCTGCATTTTAATTTCTATGATTTATTTTATAAATCCATATGTATTACTTTTCGCAGATAATGCAGAGGTATTAGACACCGATGAATCGGAAGTTGATTCTGATAGCTCTGATGAAGAAGCATCTACAGAAGAAGAATGACAATTTCTTTTTTATATGACAGAGAATTAATTAAATTGGTATTTGTATATTCCTAATAATTCTGCAGCTGTATTTCATTATATAATTTTTCTATTTCAATAAATTTGATTTTGTAATTTTATATTTTTGTAATAATTACTTTATAAGATCACCTGGCAGGTAGAAAGTCGCACCGGAAAGTTACTCCAAAATTTCGACTGAAAACCACATGGGTATAGTAAGTCGCGTGACCTCGTCAGAGCCAATAGTAACGCAGCAAGCAAGAACGCAGACAGTTGCCGATAAACGCTCTCTCTCACTCTACAGTTTGTCTATAGCGCTCCACACTCGCACCCATACAAAATTTGTTAGATCACCTGGCAGGTAGAAAGTCCCACCGAAATGATCTGTCTTTTTGAGAGTCTTATTTTTTAGTTATAAATAATACTCTATTAAAATTTCAAGTTGCCTCAAATACATTTTTTATATTTTTTTGCAAAATATTTTTGGACGCGTCTGGCAATGTTAAAACCCCAGCTGAATCGTCTGGCTTATTTTATTTTATATTCTGTAAATATAAAACTACAACATATAAAAATTACAAATTGCCTCAAGTATATTTTTGTATAAAAAATAAAAAAAAAATTAAAAATTTGGGGTTTGATTTAGCCCCGCTACTCACCAGCCAGGTCTGCAGTTTCGTGTTGGGATATAATAGAAGAGGTACAGGACAAGTTTTCAGCTTGCCTCAAATACCTACCCAAAAATTCTTGCCAGCTCTCGGACTATAATATTTAGTTTGTTTTGACGTTTTCCAGTGCTATGCTCAGATGTGCTATGTAATAGTTTATGAAGTAAAGAACTTTTTACTTTACTTTACTTAGAATAATAGTATAAGTTGAATTAATTATGTCAATTATCGTATCATTCAAACTGTTAATAAAAAAATTGAAATATAAATATATACTAATTTTGAGTACCTTCTGTCTTAAACCACTTTCAACCGCAGTAACTTTTAATCGTATGGTCGTAAAAACATATTTTTTCATTCTGAGCCCTGTTTATTTTATGTAAACTAGCATGCAACTACGCCAACATGCAATCAAATATGCAAGTACGCAAGCACGCATTTTGGCAATCAAAGCAATCAAACTTATAGAGAGTTTGTAAAATTAGGGCGCGTAGATTTAGAAACTTGACTCTGCATGATATCTGATAACTGTTTGATAGTGTGAGCCATTTCGTCCTGCCCGGGTAACTTAAACGCATGAAAATATTTTTATTGAGATTTTCTTTATATATTTATTTTCATTTTTGCAAAACTGGAAACTTACAGTAAAATATACTAAAAGTTTTACAATGTACAACAAACTGACAATAATGAACAAAGCAGCCGACTATTCTGTTTTCCCGGAAAATCCTGCTATTTCTGCGATTAAAGTATCTACGATTGCCTGCTTTTATTTATTGAATCACAAACATAAAAACAGCATAAACAAGTAACAAGTAGAATCTATACATAAATAGGCTAACTGTTCTTACAATTATAGGTATTTACGGCATGCATAATTAATTACATACCTAATATTAAAAAAAATATCAAAGTGAAACGAACAGTAGTGATATTATAAAAAAGAAAAAAAAAATAACAATAACCTGGAAATTATTAAAACGTGATAAGGTAAGCCACATTCTCTGATTGAAGACAGAAACTTGGGCAGTGTTTAGAAGATTATATTGAGATTGGAAATCCTCTTAGTAAGATCATTATACATGACAGACGAACAACAGGTGAATTATTACCCATTGTGGTCCTGCAAAACTTTTATCTGAACAACCCACTAGGATAGCATGGCACTCTTTTAGGCACGTTAAATTGTAAGTTGCTCAGCAGTTTGGGGCTATCGATGTGGCCATTGAGCAACTTGTGGAGGTAAGACATGTCAAAGATTGCGCGTCGCGTAGAGAGCGGATCCATCCGATAGTGATTCATTTTTCTTTATATGTTTTTAAACTCTTGGACACCCTAAATCTGTAAGTAATTGATGCTGCGAATAAACTTAGTTTGTACTTTTTCTATACGGTTTATGTAAATGTTGAAGTTTGGATTCCATACAGAACTGCAGTATTCTAATTGGCTTCTCACGTAGCTGTTGTAAAGCAGGATTACAGTGGAAGGGTGTTTAAACCTTTTGGAACTTCTTATTATAAATCCTAAATATTTGTTAGCATTCTTGACGATTTTATCAATATGATAAAAAGAAAATAAGAAGTATAGATATTTCTTAATACTTACATTTACTATGACTGACATGCTGCTCGTACGGCCCAAATGCGTGAGTGGGAACATCACCTAGTTCCACCACCCACGTTACTTGCCGCTGCTCCAGCAGTGGCGAAGACGCCATCACGCTATATTCCTTTTTTTTTCCAATTTTCGCTTCACTTAAAAGTCATTTTATTTTGGATAACATGCGAGTCTATCATTTTCACTTGTTGTAAAAAATTGCAAAGCGATCAATGTCAGAGTTGGTAAACAGCAGTAAGTACAATTTCACAGTACACTATTTTTTCAAAATAAAGTATCAAATTTCCATAACAATAATAATAGAAGATATATAGTCATGTCAGTGTTAAGCAAGTACTCTCATCTCGCCACTACCAACAGCTGGTCAATAACAGATAGAGTCAAAGTTCTTAACAATTACAATCATTATTGACCATAACAATGGGTAAGATACTGATTAGTTCTAGTAGCATTTCTTTCAAGTAGCCTGGTTTTGTTTAGCCTTATGCTTTTTTTGCTGGAAGTGGACTATGTGAAGCAGTCTTCGTTCGGTTGATATGACAATTATTATTTAATAAAAGGTGAAATAAGTCTCTAGGTTTTGTATGCAACCTGAACATTTAAATTTAGAGCGTTATCCTTGATTTATCATACACAGTATTTTTGCAATATCCTTACAAATCGCATCACAAACATTTTAAACGACGCAGTAACGTCAGACGCATGCTTAAGTACCAACAAAGGCATAGCCTAGTCCATAGTTAAGCGCGTAGTGGTAGATTTGGGCTCATGTTCGTTGGTCCCTGAACCTTGACCCCTGTTTACTTTTATCACTGTTATTGTGAATAATAGAACATGAGGACACTACAGTAGGTATTGTAATACTTTCGAAACTATTTCTGAGAGTTCTATCGGTTTCGTCGACATAATAAATCTTCCTTATTCACTAGTGCTAGTAATGTGAATTCAGAAACATTTATTCAAAACTCGCCCTATCTTCACAAGATACTCTTTCTTTTCTTATCCACTTTAATAAACTTTTTAGAATAGTCAACGTTACAATCTTACAATAATTCGAAATTGTTAATTTTAATTACATATTGTTTTGAAGAAATAAAATATTATTGTAGTGATGATGGTAAGTGACGCCAACAGATTTGAGCATTTTAATAAACTGTGTTCTAGTTTATTGACAAAGTTATTTACAAACATTATAACAACAAATCGACTGACCGTATTCATCCTTATTTAAATAGTTATTACTTTTTTATATAATAGTAATCGTATTCTAACCTTATGTTAAAACTAAAACCAGTAATTGACTACAATGAATTTACTTTCACTTATTACGATTTAACTACGCACGCCGTAAGCTAGGCTGGTTATTTTTAGGTATGTAGTTCACCTTGACAACAGGCTTTGAATCTGAACCAGCTTCAGCCCACTGTGCACTGCCGCGATGCCGCTGCGGCACCAGCCCCGCTGCGCCGAGGCGCATCCCACTTGCACATTCGATACCTATTCACGCTCACTGCATCCTTGACTTTTTAATTCAAGTACAATAAAAAATCTTAATAATAAGAGTACTACAGCTGATGACAACGAGATGGTATATTTCAACAATGCTAGCCACTAAGTAAACAACAAAATGTACTCACAACATGATAAAATTCCATTGTCATTCACCATGGTTCATAAAAATAGGTCACAGTTTTAATTTGTGCGCATCTCAATTTATCGGTCATTAACTTTTGGATGGCGCATCGATAGCGTGGTGTTTTCATCGTACACATTCAGTAGCGAGCCTGCAGAGTGCTGATCAGAAGTATGCCAACATCACAACAAGTAACTCACAAACATTGTTTGTCGCGTCTCTTGTTCAGAGCTGACCCCGCGCCGCGCCAGGGTCAGCCAGCAGGCTCGCGTGCTTCTAAACTCTACTAGATAATATTTTTGAAGATGTTTTTTTTAATTTTACTAACAACGTATTTAGCACGGAGTCGATGTGTCAGCTTCGCTTTCCAAAGATCCAAAGATTCAATTTGAAAATAATACAAAAAATGTATTTCTCTATCGCAGGTCATGATTTACATTTAGATCTTTTAGTATCTTGTCTATTAAGAGTTTCATTGGAACTGCAATTTTACACTTGAGTAATTACGCCATAAGGACATAATCATTAATATTTTATCAAGACTGAGTGCCATTTTTATAAAGGTTATCATGAGATATTTTTAATTAGCACATCGAATGCTTTTTATCAGGAAAACACCATAATCCTAATGAAAAAAAAATTTCAGCAAAACCTAACTGACGGAAGGTAGCAGGATAATGAAGTGAGCATTAAGAAGTAACTCTATTCCTGATTACATTTAGGACAAGCTATATTGTAATTTGATGACAATACTGAAGCTGCAGGCATCATCAAGAACATTATAATATAAAAATATGTATATACATTGCAAAATAAGGTTTTTTAAATTTACATTAAAGTACTGTAAGATCTGAACCAGCAAACAAATGTTCATAGCAGTACGTCTGTCTGTATCGCAGATCTGAAAAATGTATCTGTTCTGTGGTTAGTACCCACTGCTTTGATATCATTAAAACAAACTTGAAGCTGGTAACGTTCTTGATGAATAGTTAGTTCTTCTTTGCAGTAGAGCTCATAGTGCATGCATCGTTATGTTGGTAACTAGATGGAGATGTGTGAAGCGTCTGAGGCGGACCAGGGATATTAAATGTTTACAACTATATGTCAGTATAATTATGTTGGTTACTAATTATATTATGTAGTTTATAAAATATTTATTTTGTCTGTTGCCGCGATTTCTGTTGTTGATAATGGTCACTTATTTCTTATTTTTGTGAAATACATTCACAATAATTTTTGAGCCGCTCGAGTTACGTCGTTATTTATTTTTATCATTAAGCTGTATATATCGATAACAGGCGTATTTTATTTACCGTGTGAAGATTTGTTTTTTTAAGTTTTTACATCATGAGTAGTTCAAGCAGACGTTTCCACAATTCAGATATTTTTTTCTGTATATGCCTCAGATCAAGTAAAAAAAGGTAGATACCTTACGACTAATAACAAAGTGAAGCCATATTTTTAACTATGTGTGAGTTACTGAAGTGTTGCCACTTTTTGAAAATCTTCCCAGATATTACAAGTATAATTAATTAATAATAAATATAAGCGATTTACGTTAGTAAATTTACAAGAATCAATTTACCCGGTGATATACCAAATTCAAATTTTCTAAAGATTTTTGCAAATTTCAGCTCTTTACGAAGTAGAATTTTAATTCAATTAAAACACTTATTGTAAATATTATTACAATTATAGTATAATTTGACATAATGACAAACAGACGCAAGGCAATAAGAAAATTAGAATTTTGCGATATATCAGGCATATTTTAATTATTTTTTTAAACTTTATAGTAATGTGTAAAAAAAACAGACAGCTTTTGTAAAGTATTTTTATTCCACAAAGTAATATATTTGGGAGGGGCAAAAACTAAACAATAATCTAAAACACGTTATGCTGTATAAGTTTTTTAAAATGTTTGGGGCTTAGAGCTCAGTGTCATCGTCAGTGTATTTATTTTAGAAATATGATGCAGTCTTATGTCCAAATATTTTTTTATTACCAATCGGATTAAATTTACTTTATGCCCATGACCAGCACTGTAATGGTCATTTTCTAGGTTCTTAAAAGTTTTATTATTACCTGTAAAATAACCTAAAATTTTAGTGACCTTATATGTGTGCTGGTTAATTGTTTCTTTCATCATTGCATCTCTAAGTAATTTCTACCGGAACTACTATGATAGTGTTCTGAGGAGCTTTTCGATCTCATCCCGCCCTCTCCTTTCCTCTCCCGAGCAACACGTGCTGGTCTTAGAAACCATCCTCATTCTGTGCAGACTATCAACACTCGAACCAAGAAATTTGGGAAGTCGTTTCTGAGCAAGTGGAATTCACTGCCGGCTCATGTGTTTCCTATTTCTCCGGACCTCCGGACAAAAACAAACAAAATTAAAAATGATTATGGCGAATTTACTTATTCGTGCCAAAGCACCCGATTTTAGTACCCACATTTTTGTTGAGTATTAGAAATACCAACTACTGGCAACACTGTCTGGTTGCGTCAACTCGGGTTATTTTGTCAATATTTTTTCCGAATAACCTACAAATTATTTTGAAACATAAAAAAAGATACTTTTGTGTTAACTTATGTGTGAAACGATATTTCTTCAGAATTTTTGTTCGCTTTAGTGTTGTTTTAGCACCATTTAATCACACAGGACGGCATTTTATTGACAAAGTTACTACTCGGTGTCTCGGGATATACTAACGTAAAACTAAGCTCATTTTACGTATGTGTGTGCGTGAGCGCGTGTATTTACACAAATGAGCTTACTTTTGTGACTTCAGTGCTATCAATGGCCATGCGCTATCTACCTTTTTTTACTTGATCTGAGGTATATGCAGAGAATATGTGTTAATAATTGTAAAAATGTTATATCACAGTTGGTGAAAATATATATTCTGAGTATTTTGGGATTTCTTGGTCATTTCTAACCAAGATGAAGTCTTGGGCTCCCAATTGTGTTTGTAAATCGTGTGTAGAATATTTAAGATTAAGGAAAAATTGTATAAGAAGTGCTTAAATTTGGAGCTCCGACTATTTGGCGAAAACCACGAAATCATCTCGAAGACTGTTATTTTAGAAGCGTGAACGTAAACGTTTTAAATACTAAAAGTTGAGTTGAGTGGCAGTAAGTTGAACACAACTTGGGTACTTGGGCCCAAGTTGTGTTCAACGTCCAGCGCAGCGATAATTATAACTGAACCAATAGAACAATACATTGAAGGACCAAGCTCATCATGAAATGATGCTGATTTTAGATTTCAATTTATCCATTTTCCAAATGGAGAATCTTTCAAGCTTTCTAAGAGTGAGTTAATACTAAAGGCTTGGAAAGCTTTGGTATCTTTGATGCAGAATTTTTTCAGAAAAAAAATGAAAATTATATGGAACTTGTAGAAGACCTTCTGCTACATTTAAGAAAAATGGAGTCTAATATGAGCAAAAAAGTTCCTCCATAGTCACCTGCACAGGTTTACAAAAAGAAATTGGAAAAGTGAGCGGAAGAGCGTATGCATTAGCACTTACTCTTCATGGAAGAGCGCTATCAGGGTTTCTGATATACAAATATGACTATTTGAGAACAACTTTGAAACAAAGTTTTTTGGAACACAAGGATTAATTACTTTGTTAGAAAAAAAAAATTATATAAATTTGTACATACACGAGTTGTTCTCTTTTGTACCTACATAGCTGAAACTCAGAAACGAGAGCTAATTAAAATATTCTACAAATACATTTGAAAATAGCATATCAAACTGACAAATAGTGTTATTACATAATTGATTAGAAAGAGATACTATCATTAATTAAAGCGCATTACCGTTCAACAGATTAAAGAAATCGGTAAAATTTTACTAATTTTAATCAATAGTCGCATTTTCCAATTCAACAATATCCGAAGCGCTAACCGCAAGGACCAATTAACCGTCTTATTAGAATTAGTACACTGTCATATACATGCATTTCTGAAAATCCCGCTTATACATCCAAACGTAATTTAAATATGAAAATAAAAGTGAGACAAATTCAACTTACAACTAAGATACTAATAATGACAATATTTTCATCAAAATTAATAATTCCTGCTTTAGCCAGGGTCCAAGAGTACAGCGATTTTATTACCAGAAGTACATTGTCTGCCTATCCACTATGAACTGACATTTAGGTTTATTTTTAACTGCCTATTATCGACTTCCTCGCTGCTAACAATAGTGAACCTAACCTACATCTTAATAAATGTTCATTCGTATTGTAAATCTAAAATAGTATTTAGGTATTTCATTGATATTCCGAGGCTCAGAACTTTAATTCGTTTTGTTATAACTGCGCAACTTTCTGTTCATTAATCATATTCCAGTATTTTTACTCTTGGAATGAATTGCGTTTCCTGTACAAATAGCCTTCTGTTTATTAAAATAGCCATAATTATTAGAATCATACACGGAATCATTTTAAAACTTAAATAATTGGTGGCTGGCCCAATTTAGCGATTCCTGAAATAATGCTAGAGCACAACACTTTTTCTTATAATTTTTGAGTGGTCAATTTGATGATTTTGATTTCCAAGCGGGGAAGCGAAGCGAAATCTAAAGTTTTGTTATTCTAAAATTTTTGATATTTTGAACATTAATGTGTAATTACGGTAGATTATTAACCTTTAAGTGTTGGTAAAGGAAACAAAATAGCGTAACATTACTTAAAAATTCTCTCAAGAAGTCAGTATAGTCTCATCTTTACTGAGGAGTCAAGGGGTTTAGGGGTAGGCATATCATTTACCATTTATCATCTTTATCACCACTCACTCTCATTAACTATGAATTATATGTTGTTCATATTATTATATAGTTTACTTGACTCAGGCTAAATGTGCTAACCGCACAAAGCCATTATTTAAAGAAGAAAAATTGTCATGTCAGTTTCCTTGAGACCACATATAAAGCATTTATTCGAAACCTTGCGTGTTGTTATTTTAGCTTATAATATTATTTTCAGCATGACTAATAATCGCAACTTTTCGTACTTCATATATTAATTCAAACCAACATGATATTTACTTGGTATTATGGTATTTATATCCGAGTTAGTAAGTATTAGTCTAAAGTTGATTCGAAGTCATAGCCCAGTCTTTATTGGGAAGTAGTGAAGACTAATAGATGTTTTATGGAGATTTGGAATCAACAAGGCACATCACAATTCACTTCAAAATAAACCACCATTTTCTACACTTGTGTACGTTATCGATAAAGTTATGTCTAAAAATCTACTATTTACAAATAAAATATTGAAATTACACTGCTTTTAGAACATGAAATGAAGCCGAATGCGTATTTTTCTACGTTGGCGCCAAAACACAAATTGGTACTTTTTTTAGTATGGACATTAAGAGTATTTGCCAGCGTCAAGTAATTAGATAATTCAAGTTATTTTCAGAAATGTGCGGTGTTTTCGTCATTTCGTCCCAATTAAATTCAAGTCCGTCATAGTCAAATCAAAGTCCTACCTCAGTAAAGTAGTGGACAATTTACTAGAAGGTTTGTGGAGTTTTAGTCTAAAAATACACTATATTTGCACATAAAAACTCAAATTTACACTAGGTTTGGAAAACAAAACATTGCCACGGTGCAATTTCGCGGTTGTATTTTTCCGCGTTGCCGCCAAAACTCCAAACTGGTGCCGATCTCATAAATATTCATGTTTTCATTTCCTTTTTATAATTAAAAACTTATTTTACTTCGTTCAAGTTGTCGTTATCATTTTAATGTACTTCAGCAGCTTTATTATAGTAACAAATTATATTATCTGTTCTTAAAACTATCATTTAGTTTCTTATAAGATAGACAAGCTGCAACAAAGATGCAAAAGAAAATTGATATGAATCGCTGAAAGTTGTGTTGTGAGCGGGTCATTGCACTTATTCATTACCCAATGCCGCCGTTAAGTTAAGATTTACTAACACTTCAGTTCTTCCTCGTTACCAGATAGACAGGGGGCCTGAGGGTACAAGTAAGTATATTTTCATTTCTTTTTATCTACTTAGAAGTCGAACTTTATACATTTAAACCAAGTTGAAAAATAAATTACTTGGTTAAAATGTTAAGTACACACCACGTGTTGTGTTGAGATGAGAGCCCAGTCTACGTATGAGAACTAGGCGAAACAATTTATATTTACAACGTGTATGCTAAAACGCATAAGCAAAATGATATATTTTTAATGATTCTGATTATATCAGCGCATGTCATTATAGGCAAATCAAAGTTTGTAAGTGTAATTAGCATATTTAAAATCGTGTTCAGAAATTATGACTTTCATGAATACAGAACTGAGCGAATGCCTTCAATTTGTACCGAATTATCAGATTTTAATTATTTTTGCTATCATCGGCAGATAACACCAAAATTGAGTGATGTCATAGCTATGTAGGTACTTGGCAATTTCCTCGTATAATAATAATAATACCAGTTAGATAAACTATACAAATACGATTGATTTTAGAATATGTCTTGGTGTAAAACTATAATAACTAATGTCGTGCATTAAATTCACTGATTACAATAATTTCGCATATCTCTGACACAGTGCACTTTGAAACATACAACAGTCTCATGTATTCACTTTCAATAAATTTAACATTCTAATTATTTAGAACTGATAACAGAAATGCTATTGACAAATAATGACGTTCGTAGCGCGCGTGAAGCGGGTCGGTGTGCCGCCAGCGCGTGTGGACGGCCGCGTCCGCGATAGGCAACTGTCAAAAACGGCGGGAACGCAATTCGCGCTCACTAATTAGCAAACTATTCACCGAGTGCTATTTTAGTATATAGTACTTAAAATAATTAATAAAAAGGTTTACAAATGCTTCATCGACTTCAGCAGTTGTAATTATGTACCGAGCTGTATTTTAGGCACATCGAGCACAAAACGAGTAAACGAAGAAAATATAAATAAATCGATGTGATTCAGTATATTTCAGTCTTTAATGCGGTTTGGTCTTCTCCTTACTCCTGATACTTATGCTCGTTACGTGATAATTTTGTACAGATGAACTTTGCTCCAAGGCTAAAGGTACTTGATACACAGACAATACAACTCGGTTGTATTTTATATTTTAGTAATTCGTATAATGGGACTATATTTTTTAAATTCTGTTTATGCTATTATAGCACAAAAAACTTTGTTATAATCTTAAGTTAAAGTCAAGACACGGTTAATGCTTGTGTGTAAATTATATAGAAGAGGTCGTTGTAGAACAACGCGCAACGTTCAGTTTGATCCTGGTGAGATTAAAATAGCAAAGTTTACGCCATGTGATTTGCCGAAACTAATATAATGTATGTTCTGTGTAATATATTGCTAATATAATGTTTATGTACATTATCCGCCAATCCGCACTGGGGGCGCTTGTTGGCTGTCGGTGACCTGCGTCGGGACGCGACGTCGTCTGAGCTGCTAGTGTGCAGAGGCTGCCACGCCGGAGTGAGTGCCGCTGACTATAATGCTCCGTTCATGGGATGCGGGGGCAAGCGTACGATGAGCTGTCGGGTGCAGCCGAGGATTCCAAGTAGCGATGGGTTGCACTGAACGTGGATGTCCTTTGAGGCTGGTTGGCTGCTGTGGACTGAGATTGCTGACGGATGAGAGGTGAAGGAGCGATAAGGATTGCGACGAAGGCTGCTGATGTTCTACAATCTACAGAGGTCACCACTGTAGGGGTGCCCCCCCAGGGGGTGGGGTGTGTGCTCCCCACTGAAGGGAAAATCTTCCACCGGCGCCGGCTGGGGGGCCGCGGCTCTTCAGATGACGGTTGGGTGTTGTATATAAAGCGACGATCGCAATCAGAATGCGTTATTCAGGATTTTATTCATCTGTCCGTTTCATTCATCGCTTGTACGGTGGCGCCACTAGATGTGTTCAACAAGGACACACATTAGGCATAAATTAAACAATGATTTTCTACTACAATAGAAACACTTAGAAAACTGAAGAGAAAAAACAAATATAGAACGTCAACTTATGTCATTACTCAGAAAACGATATTAGGTAAAGGCATTATCCTTTGTTTGGTTCCGTTTGATGAACTTGTTGTGGAGTCAGCAGGCTGCCGAGCTGCGAGCTTCCGTGTGTTGTGTTGAGTGGTGGCGCGATGGCGGTGGCGGAGACGCCCAATGCTGCCTTCCTTGTTGCTCCCCGACGGAAGGGCTGGCGCTTCATTAAACACACATTTCTTCATTTATTTAATTCAAATATTTTCAGAACGTTTTGTTTAAGAATGTTATTACGACGTTTGAATTACCATACTATCTTAAATATGATTGATTACTTTATACCTTACTATTTAATATCTTTGTTCATATCAAAAATAATTAACAAGTCATGACAATCAATCAATCAGCTGCTGCTGACCTTGGTCTTCCTTCCCCAAGAATCCCGACAGGCCCGGTGCCTACAGGCCGTCCTAGTCATTCAGTTCGTTTGTCCCAATTCCCAATCTATGACAGTCATTGCACTATACATTTTCCTAACAAGTAAACCACTTGTACTACGAGTATATAAATCTGCCAATATGAAGTGCCCGAGGAACCGAAAAAAGTTACTAACAAACTTACAAACAAACTTACAAACAAACTTGACAAGAGATTTTATGGTGTAACAGGATGCGGCCTCCCCGCCGGCCTGCCCGCTGCGCCAACGACGTAGCTTAGGAGCCTTTTTTATTTTTTTTATTTACGTCGGTATCAAAATGCCTTTACGCACTGCCGCCCGGCTAAAGGCGGGACCGAAAGGGGAGTGTGGGGCTCACTGCGGCAGACGCGACCGCCAGCAGTCCTACCCACTAAAAATCTTCCGACGACGCCCACCGCTATTAAAAAAGGGGCGGGGGGCCAGTGCCAAGGAAAAGACATAAGGAGTTTAAGCCAACCTCACCTGCAAGTGGTGCACCTGCCGATCAACGGAAGAGGCTCTGCCGAACATAAAAGTTTCCGATAAGAGGAAAAAGGTTCGCCACCTATTACGTGGAACCAACATTATAATGGCGAGATGTATGTATGTATGTAAGTTATTTCAAGGAACTAGGTGGTACTGGAAAGTGACATGGCACAGCCCTAAAGGCCGCTGGGGCTAGTAGATGGAGGCTCCGCGATCGCGAAATTGGGTGAATCGCCGAGCGAGCCGCGACATCGCCGCCAGCCGCGCCAGGGCCGGGCTGCCTCGTGCCCGGGCTGTGGGCCTCCCGCACGCTTTGTTCCACTTCAACATGTCTCTTTGTTCCGATTGAGAATAACTTTTTTCTTTTCTGAAACACTCTGTACCTTCCTACAGTTTCTTTATAAAGTAAATAAATCGTCGGCAGGTCCAGGTAGCCCATCGAGTCTAGGTCACGATTTTCTGTTACATCTTTGATATGAGAGCGAGATCAAGTGCGATATGTTTTTAGTAAAATATGAGAAGCAACAATGCAAATCGTAGTAATCGAGCAACTGAATCACAACAATGCACCCCTGTAAACACGTAAGGCACAGAGCGGCGGGCGCGTGCCAGCCACGGCGGCACTCCGCCCGCCGCCACCGAGCGGACGGCCTGCGACGTCGCGTCGGCCCCTCCCGCATCCACTCGGCGCAAACAACAACACAGGTCTGAGTGAAAATGAATGGGCGAAGCTCGGACGCTTCCACTTCGACGGAGGACGACCTGAAGGTGCGTAGCCGCGTCGGTGCGCGTGTGTGAGTGCATGTCTCTGTCCGAGGGGGGAGTGACCGGGGCGGGGCCCTGTTGCAGGCGCGGCCGCTGTGCGTGTTCTACTTCGCGCACCCGTTCGCGGTGCTGTCGCCGGAGCCGCCGCGCGTGCTGCCCGCGCCGCCCTTCCCCGGCATGGAGCCGGTGTCGCCGCTGCACTTCTGGACCGCGTCCGGCGCCTCGTACGACGCCGCGTCCACTGAGAGCTCGTCCAAGCTCAGCTTCGACCTGGGCGCCGCCACGGTCCACGAGAGGCCGGTGAGCCTGGTGAGCGTGGGCGAGGCCCGCCGCTGCGGCGTGCAGCTGGACGCGTCGCTGTCGTCGACGCTGCTGGCCGGCTCGGTGTGGCTGAGCCCGGGCCCGCGCGCGCCCTGCGAGGCGGCGCGGCGCCTGCTGCCGTACCACCGCATCCTGCCGCCGCTGCGCTTGCCGCCGCCGCCCGACTCCCCCGCTTACTCCTCGAGCTCGGAGGACAGGTGGCCGAGGAAATGTTTGCATCCGGCCAAGTTTTCGCTTCCGCCTATAGATATGCCGCCCCCGAGGGCGGAGACTGACAGAGTGCAAAAGTTGAGTGATGAAGTGTCCACGGCGGACGGCGCCGGTGCGAGGGAGGCGAAGTGCCGCCGGCGCACGGGCGTCCACAAGCACAAGGAGCGGCGGCGCGCGGCGCGGCTCAGCGGCGTGCGGCGCGCCGTCGCCTGCCTCATGAGGAGGGCTGTCAAAGGTATGCTTCCAAGTAGTGTTGGCCAACTATCGATAGTTCACAACGGAAATATTGTATCCATAACGACACTGTCGACTGTATCGATAGCTTAGTTTGGTAAAAGGATCAGTGTACTGCAATACTATGGATAGTATCGATATATTTGCTCTGGCGGTAGTAGGCTGTGATTCAAAAGTATTGTAGATGAATATTATATATAGCAATATTATTAAGAATAAGGCCATTATCGATGGGATACTATTGGTAGTATCGACTGTTATTGCAATATTGAGTAGCCATAGTATCGATACTATCAATAGTGCATTCGATGTTGAGCTTCGATACTATCGATAGTATTGCTGTGTGTCGATAGTATTGATACTCACGGGGCTATTGATGTGGTCGAAACTATTACATTTGCACTACTAACGAAAGTCTATCCGTGGACTTTCAAGCGGCAACACTACTTCCAAGTTTATTCACACTTTAATGACCCGAACCCAAGTAATGCTATTTCATTTCAACGTTCAGTTTCTCATAAATTCCTTCATCATCGAGTCGGATACAAAATGCGGCTCTGACAGTTAATTGGCTTTTGAGGAGAGGATTGGCTTGACAGAGGTGTAGGACAAATTTGCCGCGTGTTGACGTCATTTTTGGGCCCTCGAACGGCAGGTTTAGCGTTCGTGTGATGTGCGTTTGTTGAACAATGCGTTCTCCGACAGCAGGTCGATGCGAAATGCCATTTACAAAACACGCAACTAACATCATTCCCACAGAATATGATAATGAGGTATTCCCTATTCCCATTATTATACATACTTAACCTACATTAATGTATATGTACTATAATACTGAGTATTGATTAAAATGGTTTCAAAATTCAGTTAGGTCATGCATCGAATTGTAATAGATCATCATATCGTCGCAGTCGTAGAATAAAGACGGATGTGATATTTTTCATAATTTAGTTTTTTACACTAATATACTTAAAAATATGGTATTTTATAAGAAAATCAAACATTTTTAAAAAAAATATTATAATCTTCCGAGATATAAAGTGGAATACTGACGGTTTTGAATATTTTACATCAAATAATGACGGATTAATAATCCCGCCGCTTTACGTCGCTGTTCCCTGCCCCCCGCGCCCCGATCGCTTGCGACGGATTGTCAATATTGGCGATGTTCTAGGACAAGGTCACGCGCTTACGCACGATGCACTTGTCTATTATTTTGTTATTAAAATATTGAATATTTTACGTTAAAATATAGTGTTTTTGTGCAATAATTTTATATTCTTTAATATACCATGGCTTCAAGTAGGTCAAAACATATATTAACATTAGTGAAAAACAATAATGATAATAGAAATAATACAGAGCAGCAATTACGAGATGAAAATAACATGTTTTATTCATAAAGAGACATGGATAAAACGGAACAGCTGTTAACTGGTAAGTTTTCGTAACATTTAACTATAAATTAATATAATTTTAAGATGTTTATGTAAATTTAAATTAGAAATTAACAAGTTACGTGAGTATGAACGGCGGTTTTTTAAATTCGTCGTTGTTCTTGGGACAATAAAATGTATATATTTTGTCTTAGATTTAACTTATTTAGTTTTAAAATAAAGCCAACCGTTCACCCGTGATTTAATCCCAAATATTTAATAAGTAGGTTTTTTGGTGACGATTAATAAAAAACGTCGATGTTCTGCGTACCTATAGCCGACGGTTGTCATAAACCGTCGTTTTTTGACGGATCGGCGGAGGACGAATATACATATCCGACGTTTTTTCTCGTACAGAGTACAATACACGTCCTTATTCTATTTCATATTGAAGGGGTGTTACATTAAATTGCTAAAATAATCACATAATCGTAGTTTACTTAATTATGTAATTATTCCTATGTAACTTTACATATGGTTTTATTTTTGTTTTTTTTTTTTACAGTAGAACGACTTTCGTCGCCTGTGCCGAATGGCGCAGAAGCATTAGCATGTCACCCTAAAATGCAGGAAGTATGGAATGATGTGTTGTTGGCAGAATCCAATGAAAATCACCAAAATGAATCATTTATCACTTTGGTACCGGTACCTGCACAAGAAGAATCTCTCATATTGGCTGATGCGACAACCTCATCCATTCCAAGTTCCACCACTTTTATTCATACTGACCCCTTGGTTACATCGTTAGATAGCAACTGTGTAACTAAAAACAATGTTGATCATCGTGAAGTCATTACAGAGGACGTTTATTTACCTACTGATGGAATGACCCCGATTTCTGTACCTCATTGCCTACTATCCATAAGTTCCCATCATCACAATCTTGATTCTCCATCGCCGTTGACTCCAATTTTTAGTGAGTTAAGTGCGCAATCTTCACCAGCTACTCATACTATCGAAGAACCTTTAAACACCCCAGTCCCATCCCCAATCAATCGACATAATAACTGTAACGATCCATTTTGCTGTCAACATGAGTCAGATGAGTTTAATTTATGTACTGTTTCTAATCAACCGTCTCCAGCATCCACGACTTTAATCAGAAACAGGGGAAAGAAACGACCACGAAACTATGAAGAGTGGGGGGATATAAGAAGGAAAAAGCTTAAGAATGCAGGTAAAACGTATTTTACAAAGAAAGGCCAAACTGTTGGAGCAAAATTAATGGGCCCACCATGCGACTGTAGATTAAAATGTGCAGATAGTATTTCCTTATCAGAACGCAGGGAGATTTTCACAAAATTTTGGGAGCTAGGTGATAGAGAAAAGCAGTGGTTACATATTGCAAACTATACCAAAAAAAATATAAAATGTAGGACATTCCGAAGAGAATTAAAGCACAATAGACAATTTACATATAAATATTATATACCCAAAAAAAATACAGCAGAAGATGCCACCCATCAAAATATCAGTGTTTGCAAGATCATGTTCCTAAACACTTTGGGTATTACTGAACGTATGACAAGAACTGCCTGGCAGAAATATGATGGTACTACAACTGTTACGAAAAATATTGAAAATCCATCTGAAACTATAAAAGCGAGCTATGAAGAACACCAAGTAAACAAAAATATTTCTAGACAACTTAAGAAACAAGATAAGATTGCAGCCTGCCAATCTAATGGCACTATCATATGTGCAACGTTTGATTTCCAAAAGGTTCTTTCCTGCCCTCATGGCCAAATAAGTGTGCTTTATTATAAACGTAAACTGTCCTGCTATAATTTTACAGTTTATAATATGACTAACAAAGAGGGTTTTTGCTACGTTTGGGACGAGAGTATTGCAAAGCGCGGTGCTAACGAGGTCGCAAGTTGCCTATACGATTATATAAAGTATTTTTCAAAAAAAGGTGTTAAGGAATATAGATTTTGGTCAGACAATTGTGATGGCCAAAATAAAAATCGTATTGTGCTTGTAATGTATACTCATGTAGCAAAAGAGTTAGGCGTTACCATCTATCATCGTTTTTTGGAGAAAGGTCGTACGCAGAATGAGGGTGACTCGGTTCACTCGGTAATAGAGAGAGCTGGGGAACATAAACTCATTTATACCCCAGAAGAATGGAAGTTGCTTATAAGGTGGTCAAAACTCGATAATCCGTACGAAGTGCGAGATATAACCAAAGATCATGTTTACGATTTCAAAGACGTATTAAAAAACAAAAATTGGACAAAAAATATAACAAATGAAAAAATTGCTTGGACAAAAATAAAAGAGGTGATGGTTGTAGGAAGTCATCCTTACAAAATTTTGTACAAATACAACTTGGCCCATGAATATAAGACTCTGATTATTCGCAAGGAGACAAGAAATCAAACCGGTATTCAACTTAAAAATGCCTATTTTGAACCCATAGCTATTTCGAACGCCAAATATAAAGACTTACCTATCAAGTATCATAAGTATTTTAATGCTTTGCCTCATGGTAATGTTCACGATTCAGACTCCGAATGATGTCTCACATTTTTTTTGTTCCTTATTATTCAATCGATCTTAATATATTATTTTCTTATTAATTGGAGTATTAACATTATAAATAAGTACCTAATTGATCTCAATATGTTTTTTTTAAATTAGAATTATAAGTATTAACATTTGAACTAATTGATATGTCTGATTGATCTCAATAATTTTGTTATTTTCTTAATTATAATACCTATAAGTAAGTACCTAAGTACATACTATTAACATTTGAAATAAGTATCTGATTGATCTCAAAAGGCTATTTAGTAGCATTAAGCAGGGGTTATTGTAATTTTAATCCAGGTTTTTTTCAACATTTATGTAAACATTTATAATTTCATAAATAAAACTTTTCTATGTTAGTTTGTTTTTTATTTATTTTTCAAATCCGTCATCAATTGTATATAGAAATCCCTTTAAAAATGACGATATGTATTATACGTCATTTTTTGATCACAGTTAGTCCGTAAAAAAACGACATATCTCATTAAACGTCACCTTATTGTCCAAAGAATAACGACGCATGTGACTTTTTTACTATATACCGTAATAATAGAAATATTTTGCGAATGTCATGTTATAAAGGATTATATACATAGCAATTTATCAAAATATCAAAACAATTGAATTAACGGTTCTGAAAATATGACAACAAACATAGTTTAGAAACTTCAAAGTGCTCTCCTGTAAAGTTAGCAAAACTCACATCGGTCGTTATTCTACGACTGCGACGATATAAAGATTCGATCTAACTGTATAAGGTATTCCGTCTCCAAAAATACAGAAAGTAAAAGCCGCAAATTTTAAATTCTTCAACCGCATTTGATGTTAAACCCTGCGACACGAGGACTTGTTTCTGATATTGATTACCCTCTGAATATTGGCTAGATAGTTTTTTATTTTACCGCTAGAGGCGCCAGTTTATATGCAATAATTTGACAACGACAGCAACAACACTACTAGTGGCGTTTACATGTAAGCAAGTACAATATTGATTTGTGTGCCACGAATCGACGATTTTTTTATTATATAGTCAAAGTCAAAAACATTTATTTAAGATTAGCTCAATAGAGATCTTATAAAAGTCAAATTTGAAAACTAACGCGCACGTTCACTACGGGAGCGGCGTGCGGGCGGGGGCGTTCCCTAAAATATGGTTGAATAAAACGATGGTGGGTTCATCCGTCATACTCGAGAACAGATGCCGCCAGTGGGGACTGATCTGCTCATGTTCGTACATAGTAATTATCTTGCTAAAAAGAGATATTGTCGTCTTTTCTTTAAAATTTCTGTGTGGCCCAAGCTTGGTGACGTTATTTTAAGAAAATACTCAAGAAATAACGGTTAAAATTTGTATTAATCAAAAACCATGAAAAAAAATTATGCCTTTGATCTTTAATTACTATGAAGTATATTTCCCAAGTACATTCTAAAAAAAAAATATCCCGATGCTCGGCAGAATACGTAGTTCTCGGCTTAGATAACGCTCTTATTACTTCCTATCAAGTCCGGAATAGTTAAATTTGTCTTCTTTTGACCATCCCTCCTTCAACATTCCTGCGCTGAGATGTGACCACTTTATATGGAGTGGATGCAGCATGCCTCTTACATCTTTTCACCTCCGTCATTCGTCATCCACTTATCCACCCTCCTCTCGTATCGGCTATAATAACTACTACTATATTTTATACATTATAATTTATAAGACATCGTTTCGTAAGTATATCAAAATATTTGAGGACATGAGTGTCCGTCCACGAGTAAAGATCACACAGTATATAATATTATCTATCTGGCTGGGCTACCGGCTGACGTCGCTTCGCGTCGGCTCGCCTGCAACGGTTTCAACACCGAGTCGGTACTCGCTAGTGCTGTTTGTATATTACGCCACGCTCTACATCTAAATATCGTCCGCTTCTTCTGTTTCTTGTGACGTGACGTTTGCGACGTTCTCTTTGAACAGTGTCTCGTGTGGTTGACGTGTGACATGAAAACGAGCTGAACTTTTACTACTTTTATTTTGAACGTCACTGAAAATATTATTTACGTCGTCCGATTGTCGTACCGCTTCGATTCGTCGAGCGAAGGTTGCCAACGAGCATCATATTATGCAGGGTCGGTCTTGGGGATAGGAAAGAAAAGGAGAGGCAGTGATGGGGTACTCGCTGCAGAACTGTCCGCGGGTGCAGCGCTGCTGCGGCGTGCCGCTGCGGGCGGCGGCGCTGGCCATCGGCGCGCTCGGAGTGTGCGGGGCGGCGCCGCTGCTGGCGGGCGCGAGCGAGGCGGGGCGGGGCGCGGCGCGCGCGGCGGGCTGCCCGGCGGGGGCGGCGGGGGCGGCGGGGCGCGGGGCGGCGGCGGCGGGCGTGCTGCTGGGCGCGGCGCACGCGGTGCTGCTGGGCGGCGCGCTGGGCCGCAGCGAGGCGCTGTGCGAGTTCTACGTGTGGCTGATGGCGGCGTGGTGGGCGGCGGCGGGCGCGGGCTGCGTGGCGCTGGCGGCGCTGGCGCTGGTGGCCCGCGAGGTAGTGTTCGCGTGCTCGTTGATGGCGGCGGTGTTGATGGCGGGTTCGGTGTCGTTCTACTTCGTCGTGGTGGTCGCCAACTACAGGGCCACCTTGCCGTAATTATTAATCTAGCACGATAAGGAATCTCCTAGATTAATTAAAACTGATTCATAATATGCTATTTTTTTGTCTTTATTATAATCGTAATTCGTAGAGAGTGGAGTTGGTTGAGTCGCCCCGGGCGGTGTCACATTTCAAAGTCGGCGAGTGTACTCGTCGTCGCCGCCTAGGAGTCGTAGCGGAGGCTATATATTTCAAAATGTTAATAATATATTATATTGCTTCTCTAAATAAAGACATATAATTTAATCATTTGAAAAATCGAACCTTGTGCAACGTAACTTCGAACACGAAGTTATGTTACGATGAAGCCGCCGGGGTAAAGGAACACCCAGACACCGGCGACTCTGGGTGCCCTGGTACTAGCTACCAGTGGGGAAATTAGGAGGGACCTGTGAAAGGCGCAGCGGACGGTCCAGCAGGGCCCCCCAAGCAGTATTAGGAGAGTCTTAGGCTGCGGGGACAGGGGACCCCAGCTGTCTAACCATAGACCCTCTGAGAAGTTGGCTACGTACGTTATGGTCGCATAAGGAAAAGGTTTTGGCCCGGGGAACGTTGGCGTCGTTGGCGGGATCTGAGGGCCTCTCGGTTCTAAACTGATGGACGTTATGCCAGACGCCATAAGCACAGGCATTGGCCTCCTGCTCCTTTTCATCAGAGGTGGGCGTTGAAGCAATGTCCTAGACAGTATGATTTTCAAACCCACCCGGAAAATAAACGGGTGTGCGATGTTGCTATAGCAATCTTGTAGGAGTAATTGCGATTAATATTTACACTAGACTACTTAATTTTACGGTAAAGAAATAAAAGTCAAATGGATTGTTTGTCTGCATTTGTCAAGATTTGCCAGTTAATCTACCTGTTGTGGATTTAACTCAAGATTTGTCAGTCTGTCGGTGACATAAAAGGGGGGGGGAGTTTGTTCGTTAGTCAGTCTGTCGGTGACTCAAACGAGGCTTCCAAAAGGCAACGACATTGAGAACAATACCTCAAGAAACTCATTTTGGCTTTTTTCTACGATACGATTGAATGACATTTAAGATTCATTACAATGATGTTAATTATTATCGATATTATGTTATAAAAAATATTTTATTCACAAGGGAAAACCCGGTAACAAAAAAGCAACTGATACCTTTTGGCCGAAATCCTGTAAAATAATGTACCTACATAATAATATGTTTACACGTTGTCTTTTTGATTTTGAATATTTGACCTTGATCATTGTAGAAGGTATGAAATGTACTTACAGGATGCAATTTCCGAAAAAGAAATATAATAATTATGAATAATTACTTTAATCTAAAATTTATTCAAACAAATGCTATAAAATTAAATTTCATTATAAAAGTACCTTAAGTCATATTATTATATTTGTACAGTAATGTATTTGTATTACTTCTGTGCTGGATTAAATTAGCAGCCGGAGGCGAAAATAGATTAAGATACTTTTTTTCCGTTTTCTGCATTAAAGGTCTAGTAATTATAAATAAAAAACTTTATTATATCTAAAATTGGCTTATTATTTTTTAAAGCTTATTTAACAATATTGAATATAAAGAATAATTCTCGTTATACATTTTGTTTATAATTCAAAGTGAAATAACATGTTTCCTTCTTTGTCTAACTACTTAACAGAGTACTGGCAATAGTTTTACGCGATATATTCAAAGTTGAAGCGGCACGGCGACCTCCACGAGGTCGCTTGATAGACTAGGGGCGTTACCGATATCACCTGAGTCTGTGAGTGTCAGCTGAGTTCTCTCTTGAGGCAGTTGTTGAGCGTGATTTATTCATATGTGCCTATATATCTCAGTGGAAGCGGTCCAACAATGTCGATGTAAATGTACTCGAATCTCTTTGATGCTGGCGAGCCTCCTGTTAAAATAACTCAAAACATACTGTCAGCATCGAGGCTAGCGAAAACTCAACAATGTAAAACGAATACAATGGAGTCAGTTTTTGAAAGGCTTTGTAAACCAAGTCGAGGTTAAAGTAGTAGCATCTCCAGTAAAAAGCAAGAGAGAGAAACTAGATTCAAGCTCTGTGACAACGATTATTACATCGAGAACCTAAACGACGCTATCACGTCGGGTGCACTTGGGCGGGGGGGAACGTGCCCCCATTTAGTGGGGAGATCATCCATCGGACGAATATAAGTGCTCGAGGGCCGCGGTCCAACCGAATGTAGTTGGGTGTTAAAGATATGGCGACGAGCTTAAGGTTCGTTTGCGCGATTCAGGATTTATTAAAAACAAGTTGCGGAGGTCAGACGGCAGTCGCTTCACGTAATAACTGAAATTCAGTCAATATCTAGTTGAACCAGTGAGCAGACCCTGTGCCCTAAGCTTAAGTCTAGGGCAACCGGGATAATGCTAGGATATGATGATGATGATTCAGGATTTAATTAATTTGTACCTTTCATTCTAAAAAACTTCAATTTCGAAAAATCTGAACTTTCTTCTTTGCGGTATTCCTTTCTATAAATAAACAAATAATACATATTTTCTGGCTTTTATACTGTTCTTGTAATCTTACCTCCATACATTTCATTATATACTATTCGAAATAAAGTTGTTAAAAGCAGCTTCACTAAGGCTTTATTCTGACATTAAAATATTATTCACTGGCAAAGGCAACGAATGATCGCAATAAACCGAGCTAGTCAGAAAGCACGTCTATTGACTCGCCTGTTTTATTACCAAAAAGTCCCGCTGGATCTTTAGCACACTGCGAGCTGCGTTCATGGTACGTTTGGCAGCCGTCAAATAAGTTGTCAACTGTTCGTTTCGACAATATGATTATCATCATCAGTCCAAGGAAGTCCATTGCTGAACGTAGGCCTCCCCATAAATTTCCAGCGTGACTTATTGTAGGCGGCTTGTTCCGCGACCTTCACCAGATCGACAGACCATCTTGCGGGAAGACGACCCACGCGAACTTTTCTTTTGAAGGGTCTCCATTGACATGATATATAAGAATATTTATGTAATAAACAGTAATAATCATTTTAAAATTGCATTGATGTCCTTAGTTACCAAATACAGAGCTTCGTGATCGTATTAAACGAAATTTATGTTTTTTTTGTACAACAAGACATAATACTGCGCCATCTATGAACTTTGCCCGTAACTTTCTGCTGTTTATGGGGGAAAGTATACAGACAATGCTCACATTCAAGCATCCTGTGCAATGAAATCCCGCTAGAGGGCGCATAATTTATTTATTTCATTTACTAGTATAGTACTATATTATTATCTGTGCTTAATTAAATTGTTTACGGTACAGAATATAAATGACAACATTGTCTTCTTAGTTAAATTCATTTTAAATATATATCCCAATAACAATTGTACACAATATTATATAAAAAAATAAAAAGTAAGTACTTAACCAAAAAATGTATACCACTTGGTAAGTAGGTATTTCTAACAATATATATATATATATAAAACTATCACAAATAAACAAACGCTAGCAGTGAGGATCGAAATGAATTTAAATTACAATTACAAATATCTTTGCTCGAACAATTCTACGATACTTCATTGTTAGAACAAATTTAAAAACAAGTCATGAGCGATAGATACTTTAAAGTTTATTACTCATAAAAGACCTTCCATACAAGTATCCAGCATTAACAAATAATTATGTCAGTAAAAACATGACATGATATTCCTATGAAATTACTGTTATTCCTACTCTACATGGGAGTCTCCATTTCTATTTCTTTTGTTTTATATTATTTGTAAACTGGACATAATATAATATGTAATAGGTATTGTGGTTGTAAATGTTCGACATTTTTTTATTTGTTATTCTATTGTTTTATATGATATGTGATTTGACTTATTAATTTATTATTAATAATTTGACATTATATATCTGTTTTTTCATTGTTTTAACTTCTTACTTTATTATTAAATTATTTAGAAAGCATTGTAATAATAACTTGTAAGTGTGTTGGAACCTCTCCATAAACGTACTTGTGAACCGAAATAAATAAGTTAACAGTCTTGAGTGTGGGATACCGTGTAAAATAAAAATTTTCGTTATAATTTCTGTTGGTAAGTAAGTTCAACTTGGGTCAGACTACTAGTATAATATTATATTATCTGTGTTTGTATCATTTCTTTTTCTTGTAAGTGAATCTAAGCTTCGTAATTTAATACATATTTTGATTGTTTTTTTATATGTGTGTGTAAATTATTTGTGTCTATCTTTTAATAAAAAAATACTATATCTTTCAGAATCGATGAATGAAAATCTATTTCTTTTTGCCAATGATGGGCCAGCGATTTGTCCTTACATAAAACAATAAACAAGATTTTATAAGAAATAGCAAAATGTTTAAAACATTATTAAAATGACTTGAACATAGGGTAAATTAAATCTATATAACGAATTAACTAATATTAATTATTATTATTTTTATATTATAGCAAGCACAGAGTAGAGACTTTCCAACATATGAAATTGATGTTTTACAATGAGTTTATTGATTCATTTGCTGAAAAACTGCGGTAGCGAGAATTACAAAATATTTGAAGGCGTTTTGGACTGCCTATCTGAATTTATGACTAATTGCTTGAAGACAAATGCAGGTAAACGCGCACCTCTTTCCCGCATCGTCAAATCTTCCAATGGCAATACAAAGGACATTGTCATATTTGCACTCCTTCCACATAATGTTGCAGGAAACAATGCAGGCACTAGCGCCAACAGAATAAAGCACACATAGTTATTTTTTTTTTTTTATTTCTATAAATGTATATGTATTTTTTATCCTGTTATTACATACTTATCTATCTTATCTTATCTTATAGCGGGGGCCACAGACTAACCGTGGCGCACTTTGACCCTTATGTCGGATCTTTTGTGCATCCCTTTGCCTATCACTCCAAATCTCCAAATATTGTTACCATCATCTTTATGACAGTCTTTGCAGATTGGAGCCCATAGTCCCTTGGTTGTGGGTAGGCCACCTCCAGGAGACTCATTCGGCAAGCAGCCAACGAGTCACAGGTACACAGCAGGTGTTCCATAGACTCCACTTTGTCACCACATCTACGACATAGCGGTGATTGCACTAGTCGCATCCTGTGGAGCATTTTGTTTGTGGCATAATGCCCTGTTAGAGCCCCAATTATCAGTCTGGCTTGATTCCTGCTACCTTCGCAGAGGGCCTTACACCAGCTGCTCCCTGTCTCCCCGATGAAGGCCTTTGAATGGTTAAGCGCCGGTAAGCAGCTGCCATTCCGATAGATGTTTCTCCACCATATACTTTTTTAGCGTCGTGGCTATTGTACTCATAGAGAGTGCAATGCATGGCTCCGTTCCCGTGAATATCGATTCCGAGCCCTGTCTGGCAAGCCTGTCAGCGTGCTCATTCCCTTTAAATCCGGCGTGGCCTGGTATCCACATGACGGTTACCCTGTTTGTCCGGCCCAGTCTGTTAAGGGTTTGAGCAGCTTCTAGAACCAGCCTTGAGTCTACTCGCACTGAGGCGATAGCCTTGAGTGCAGCTTGACTGTCGCTGAGTATGTAAATCACTCGGTCCCTGATGTTCAGGTCGAAGATCTTCATAGCACATATGATTATTGCATATGTTTCAGCCTGAAAAACCGTAGCATATTCGCCTAAGCTTTGGCTAATTTCATGGTTTATGGAATAAACACCCGCGCCCGTACCAGATTCCATTTTGGAACCATCAGTATCAGACAAGGCTGTTTACATCAGGAGTAGGTGGCCGTTGCTCCCATTCATCCCTAGTGGGGACCTTTATTTTGAATTCATTTTTGAACATGAATACAGGACATTGTTTATCAGTCCCCATACTCATGAGCCTTTTGAGGCTGGAATATACAATATTAAATACTTACTATGATACGATTCAGAATACCCTTGTTATTGTGACGGTTTTGCAACATGACGCAGCAGTCGACACGTGTTTGTTGTTTTGCTTCACTTAATTCATTCACTTAGGTACCACCTACTCATCTTTTAAGTTTTTTTACTTTTCCAATTTGTTTTAAATGTTCCAAGATAGTTTTATCATTCATACCGAAGCCTACAGCCAACTCTGACGTGGTTTGAGATGGACCGGCTCCCACGATCGCTTTCAATTCCTTATTGACAACCAGGGTCTCTGGCCGTCCACGAGGTTTGTTCTAGAGGTCAAAATTTCCAGAACGTTGGAACCAAAATTATTTAACAGTGGCTTCTCAGTACACATCATTATTCGTCACGATGGAACTCGTATTCAAAAATAGTGCGGTATTTTATATAGCGCGAAAACAAATTGATTATGACATTTAGAACACGAACAGACAAGCTTTAAATTGAAATAATCTTGAATTTGAAAGAATCGATATATGGCTAAAATACCGATTTTTTATATTAATGTGGCAAGTTCAATAAAGCGCCTATTTCATATGTAAGGACCTAATATATATTTTTTACTAGATGACCCAATAATCAACCCGTCGACAAGCCGTAACCAATAAAGTAGCACTAAAGGAAGCTTCTATCACAGTCAAGTTAGTAGATATGTAATGTGAAACTGGGCTGAATTTGTACAACAGGGGATGACCACGACAATGATCTAGTTGACTTTTTATACAAATTTACACATATACAAGTTGAAAATGTTAAACTCAAGCTTGTGTATCTGACAAGTAATCATTTATAGCATAATAACCCTTTTGAAAAAATTGCTTCATAACAACAGTTTTCAAAGTTCTTACATGTCATACATTCACAACAAACATTATATTATCGAATATATACTGGTATGCAACCGTTAATATTTTATTTTTTTAAACATCTCTCTGCTTCATTAAGGCTTCACCAGCACCTGTGGTGGATTTACGGAATTCAGAGAGAAATGACTATTTAATTGACTAAATATAAGTTTATCAAATGTTTTACTTAGAGCTGGCAGGACTGATATTGATCTATAGTTGGTAGAACCTGTTTTACTTTACTTTACTGTATTTCAGTAAACTTGGAAATGACCCATCATCCATACATTGATTAAAAACAAAGGCCTACAGCCACCATCACCACCATTTGAAGCCATCCAGATAGATCCCTGTTATGGAAAAATGTTAAAAAAAATGTTGGTTTTACGTATTTTTTTTATTAGCTTGCGTCTTGTAGCAGGTCGTCATCAGAATATTGCTTTTCACTACGAAATCGAGAGTTCGGTACAACAATAACGTTATTAGTCATTAGACGGAGTTATAAGTTGTCCCAAGATTGTAAAGCGTTAGTAAAAGCAGTATAATAAAATATGAATACTGTAATTCGCATCTGAAGTGTTGGTGTTATAATCAGAATCGTTTTTTGTGCGCTTAATAATAAATAAGGAACGTGCACAGCACTGAAGGCCCGAGCCGCCCCGCATTGTTGACGTTGGCTGCCACGCTGGCAGGCCCACTCCCCGCACTCCCCGCACTCCTGGAAACATGCGGAATGTCCCCCGTTCTAAAATCAACTTACAAATGGAAAAACATCTAAATTGATCGCCCAAAAGTAAATGTTCAACCTAGCATAGTAATATATATTATCTGTGGTTTAACTATCGATTTATTAAAAGAAATAATTCATTAAAACTTTATGAACCGATCAAGTGCAAGTCGCCGTTGCATTCGGAGTCTACTGCATCTGTCTAGATATTAGTTGGATAGACTTCAACTTTGCTTTACTTTAATAACTCACGTGATAAATATGTAAAACGATTTATTTAGAATATATCATTATTTTGTGCCATTCAGTTTTGTTACAATGTAAGTGCACGTGAAAGTAATATTTACAACCAGATACAGTACAAGAGAATTCAATTTAAAGTTATTCACATAATATAGAGATGACTCCCCGTGACTCTACCAGAATTTTATGTACGGAATTAAACAAACCATTTCAGATTTGTTATTTAAGAGATGGTTTAGTTTAAGGAAGTGTGTAATGATGCGTGCGAAGACAATGGCCACATCGCTGCGGAGTGCGGCGAGGTAAGTGAGTAATTGGCGGTTCTGGTTTATTTGGAGCGGCGACGACTGCGGTGATGAAGGTCCCCTGCCGCCGAACACGACCGCACCACGCTCACCACTCGCCGAGCGACAGGCTGCGGGCGGCAGGCGGCAGGCGGTCAGTGTGATTCAAGCGGCGAGCGGGGCGCACGCATCGCGAGTCGCGCAGTTAGAGCCCAGGTTGAACTGCCGCGCGCGAGCCCGCCCTCCGCCGGGAGCGTGCCGACTAAACCCTCAGGGTGACCGGCCGCCTCCGCCCCCACCTCGCCGACCACCACGCCTGCCCGCTGTGGAACCGCTGTGGGACCGCTCCGGAGCCGCTGGTGGCGCGACGCACCGAAAACGCTGGTATCGATTTTCCATTCCACCTGTTTTAATAATGTGGCTCACCTCTCTCGAATGTGCTAATGACGGCTCCATCGCGGCACTTTTTAAGTTCGTCGGAAGCGGTGCCCTCCCTGACCTACATTAACGGCGGAATTAAATACGCGCACCGCTGTCTTAAACTGGAAGTGCAACACCAGACGAACGTCCAAAGTCATCGAGTTTCAATAAAAGTGACTTCATGGTGAAGTGCCGGCAGCACGGCGGCGACGACCTTCGGCCGCCAGCCGCCTTGAGTATAGATCTGATTTAAAATGAATAATATGCATTATAGTTGCATCTCTCAATGATGCGCAGACGCAAGCGGTCGTCATTAGTTGCTCGTCATTGACTTCTCCATACTATTATATTATATTTTTGCATTCTTGTAGTTCTTATACACATAACAACATGTAGGTATTTGAAGAAATTAATTTTATTACATGAATAACATCAAAATTAACCGGATCTTTTAGAGGAAACAGAAATGTAGAGCCGATCGCCGCCAGCGGCAGCACGACCACTTCCACTTCAAAATACATACACGAATATGTAGTATAAAATTCAAGTTATAAATAAATATATAATGCTACAATTAATTCGTATTGCTAGTCGTGCAGGAGACGTGGTTAATCAATTGGTTTCTGGAATAAAACAAATAACGTATTTCCATTAGATACGAGTATTAGTCAAGTGAAGAGGAAATACACTCATTTGATATGCGAAACAAACGTATTAAATAAGTAAATGCAGATGTTTTTTAATTCTGTATCAATTAAAATTTGGTCAATTTGTTTTAGTGGCCTGGAGATTTGTAGATAACATTGCTGTCACTTTTAGTGTAAACAATTTAGATAAGAACGCTTTCTACCTGTACCTCCATCAGGTGAACGCACTGTGATCAATAGTTTCATAGATACGAGTTTAATGTGTACAACAATTACAAGCGAGCCATGTTCCCGACCTGGTTTACACCCCCGCGCCGTGCCGTAGTGCGGGCTGCGTGACGTCACCGCTGTTGGACCTGGAACTGCCCTAGTTCTTTGGTCTGCTCATTCTGTAGCCCCTGACACACACAAACACCCAGTACAACTTGCTTATTTGTGTATTATATGAAAAATTTTGTTTTCGGTCCTAAAGTGATCAAATTAATGAGTACTTAGTTTTTAACAATAATTATTATTATGTTTTTATATTATTGACTATCCCATATTTTTTGTGATTGATATCCATCAAATCTCGTTCTCTTCAGAAAGGTTCACTATTTTAATACTGAGGTTCAGGGCTGATGTAAATCCATACAAATTCCATTAATGTCAAATTTCAAGTTGACATAATTGTTCCGAATTAGTTGTAGACGTTTGATGGCGGGGATTTCCACTTGACCACAAAACAAAATTTGATACGGAAGCGGAAGTTACGTGAACCGCAACAAGAATGGGTTCATATTTAACAGTCAGTACAAAGATGTACACAAGTATCGTCTGCTTACTCTCTTACTGCATACTTACTATAATAGCAGATATTCATAACCCAGTGCGCTGATCTACGGGTATTTTTTAATTATAAAACATGCATTTGTCATGATTTCCCTGTGCTGTAAGCAAACTATATAACCATACAAAAATTCGGTGGTGTGAGGGGAAATCTTTAAAAAACTGTTTTTCTAAGATCGAAGTAAAATTAACACACCAAACAATTCCCTACTTATCGTAATATTGATCTTTATTAAGTATTAATGTGTTTAATTTAATGACGGATTTGACAATGACCTTAATTATAAATGTGTATACATTCGTATTTGTCACGATTGCTTTACTACTTTTTGTCTCTTTATTTGGAATAGCAAACAACTACATAGTAAAATGTTTTACATAATGATGTTGATCTATGTAATAATAAGGTAAATACGTAATCAAACACACTATCCACATATTAACAATTTTGAACTTAACTTAAACTAACTTTATCATAAAATATAATTAGTAGATATAGGCATTAGTATCGAAATTTATAAAAAAAGAAGTGCTACCAACTATGTTTATTAGATATCTGAATTAGTCATTAACCCCCCCCCCCCCCCCCCCCCCAACAACCCTCGCCATTTGACAGGCTAATTGCAGTTAAGGATTATATTGTGCACATCAAAGTCAAAGCCATTTTTTTATTAAAGTTTAGCTCAATAAAGCTCTTATGAAGGTCAACTTAAAAACCAACACATTCATCCATTCACTGCGGGCGGGAGCTTGGGGGGGAAGAATAGGGCAAGAAACTGGTCAAGGTTTGTGGTTTCCCGCCACTTGCAAACATTTACTTAATATTAAATACAAATCCTTACGATTAGGAATTTGATAAATATGCAAAATCATAATTAAACCAAATTATAAGAGGAAAATAAATGAAACAAACGACAGAGAGGACAAACTGGAGCGACTGCCACTTGAGCACACAACGTCTCACTGCACGTGCACCCGTTGCACCACCCAACACCATCGGAAGACGCAAATAATGCTTTTTATTTATGCAATGAATACATCCATAAATTGCTGATAAATGTTGAGTGTGTGCGTGCGGCGAGGTGGCCTCGAGGAAGTTCATTCGATACTTCCTCCTTGAGGTAGTCGTGTGTTGCGAGATCACTTGGCCAAGAGTGTTATAATTAGTGTTCTCTGTCTAGTTATTGAGGCCCATTGTCTGGGTAACTGACTTCATGAGTATCATGCCAAGATACTTTATTGTTTTTGTGTGATGTGAGAAAAGTATGCAAAATTTTACAGCTTTCTTACATATTCCCCGAAGGGGTAGGCAGAGGCATATTATACGCCCACACTTCGCCAATTATATAGTTGGTCCCACGTTATAGGTGGCGAGCCTATTGCCGCTTACGGGGAAGTGTTAATCAATATTATATTTATTTCGTATTATGGGTTCGCAATTATGAGTTTAGAATTCCTAAATACTTCGACCTAAAGTAATATCGAAATTAAAAACATCTCAATTTTGGCTTGGGTTAGAAGCATTACTTGTGCAGTATTGCGGTCTATGGGGCTCTATTCCATTCGCACGTGAGATGCGCTATTTCTCTATCTACTGAATTATGCTAAGAATAATGCAATTCATTAGGCCGGTGCGTCTCTGGTGGTAGCCCGGCCACCATCGATCCCGAACACGGTCGTCAACCTCGCCCGATGGCCCATTGATGCCCCACTGCCACCACCCCACCACCTGCCACCACAGTGCCGTCACTGCGCTGTAGACACTCATCAGCAGACCTGTAACTGCCACTCATTCACAGACATCCCCGTGTGGTACAAGACCGCCACCAAGAGGGACACGACACTACACAAAAGGCCTTTTAATTTTAGATTTTAACGCGGCCTAAAAGCTATTTCACATCAAGCTCATTTTAAAATATGCCAAAAATTTAACGATTTAATCGTAAATATATGTATCTATGCAGAAACAATGTAGAACAAATTCGCTTAGCACGGGAAGAGTGCATGACTTCGAAGTCGAAGTGCGCTCGGCTGGTTCACCGAGGAGCCACGTTGGACCCACGAACACGCTGCAGCCGAGAGCCGAGGCCAGCCTAGCCTGGTTACGTGATACTTTTCTTACGCTAAAAACTGTCTTATCTAAAATACTGATAAGTAAAAGCAAGGACAAACAACTGATCTCAGAACGTTATTACGACCAACAGAATGCAAACAAAGCAGTATATATATTTTTAAATTGTGTATTAGCTATCATTAGTTGTAATACTTGTAACATAATAATAATAAGGTAAGTTTTATCCATGCACAAAAAAGATAACAACAAATAAAAATTGTAAATAGAATACAGTTAAATGAAATACATTTTGTTCCATATAAAAAAACCAGTGTATATCTTAACTTTCGACCTGTATCAAAAGAAATATTGTTGGACATCTCCCACGGCTTCCAGCCCGAAATTACAGAGAACTTGCACCTACTTGTCCTCCGGCGAGTGCCCCAGCGCCCTGCCGCCTGCCGTCTCGTGCAAAAGGGATAGTAATAGTTCAATGTCTTTGTACTAGACAAACAATATTATAGACAGATATTTTTTTTGTAAGTACATACTTATCGTATTCATATAATTATAAATAATGGTAATCGAACCCACGAACGTAGGAGCGGAATACAGGTGGTACCTAACCTTTATGCAATTAGGCCTCAAAAGATTAATCAAATTAATTTTAAAACCAATTGGTTATTGATGACTTTTTATTGTCCACAAAGCCAATAAAGGTTAAAGAGTTCAGTAATAGTTGAAAGCCGAAAGCTGTAATATGTGCCGTTTCATCGAGCGTGGAGGAGCTCGACTGTTGACCTGCAGCGGCGGTGGGCTGAAAAACGGCTTTCATAGACATAGGAATCAAAAGTGGCAAATACCAAATTTCTAATTGGATATCGCTTCTACTAGTTATTACCATATACTCAAATGATACTCGCATCAATCTGCACAAAATCAAAGGACTTATAATTTTTTCACCAAAAATTTGTATGAAGCTAGAATGAAAAATTTAATTATCTCTTAAACGGCAAGGAAAACCGTAATATCCTTACAGGTAGTTATAGTACTAATTATTTATGATTTTTTGACGTACTACAAATAACGGTTATCACTGCCGATTTTTTTTTAAAAATCATCAAAATATTTTTATTTATTTTTACATATGAAACGGTTCCCTTTATTGTCTAACTTAAGAAAATCGATATTATGAATGTGTTTAAGTCAAATGATATGAATTTTTAGGTATAAAACAAGAAAAATATAAAAAAATGCTGTTTATTTTAAGTTACAAAAATGTTATTAATTATACAAAATATTCAATTAAATTTATAATTGAACCAAATAGTACAGTAATCTTACATAATTAATAAAAAAAATAAAAAATGAGAGTGATAAAAATTCGTATTTTTTTTTTACATTAGAAAGAAAGAAAGAAAGAAAGAAAAGAAGTATATTTTTCTTATATTACGAATTTTCATCATTCAAATTAGTCAGAATAGAGTCAGAATCCAAATTAGTTACATCTAAAAACTCGAACTCAGTTTCCTGAAACTGGATTAAGTCGAGAGTTTCAGCAAAAAAGCTTAGTTTTCTCTTACTATCTAGCTTAGGCCTTTGTGCACTTAATAAGGGATCAGAGGAAATGACAAGCATATTTAAAATATCTTGATTTGAATCTTGCCTGCTTCTTTTTCGCGAATGATTTTCCCGGAACCTCCTAAAATCTTTATTTCGCGACTCTGAGGCTTCTTCTGAGAGAGCCCCAATAGGCACAATGTCAGCCCCGTGTATTAACAATTTATGTACGGTTGCCGACATGTAGTACCAATCGTATAATTCTACGTACTTTTCTGCCGTTTTGCGGGAAAAATCTTTGAACTTGTTCACATCGATTTTCTCGCCAGATGTTATTGCTTGCAAAATCACAGCAAATCTTTTTATGAGCTCCTCATCCAACCCGGTAATAGCTGCAGTTGTATTTGGAAACTCGAAAAACTTTCGTGCGGTATTGCCATCATTGGTGGTTCCCGAGCCCTGTTTTACTATATCAATCAACAGATTGAGCTCATCTTTAAATTTGTCCTGAATGTGTTTTTTTTCTTGTCTGCAACATTTCTTTGTGCTCATTACTTCTCGCTGCCCACTGTTTGAAGTCAAGCCTGTACGCAATATGTAACAGACATTCCATGCAATTTATACGGGCGTGTAAGGATGACAAACCAAATTCATATACGTCAGAACACACAGTCTTCGAAGTTACAACATCTAATCGGTTCATTTCTGTTGGTTTTGCTAAGCACAGGTAGCACGATGCGTTTGATCTGGCTTCAGAAAGGTACGTGCAGACTTTAGCGTCGATCATTGTCATCATTAGATGATGAGTCACCCTGTTATTATTACTGCTCTCTGTGGGGATAAGATCCTTAATTTCATCATCCATTTGTCTTTTGTGATCAATTACAACTGCTTCACTCTCTTTTACAAAAGTAAACTGGACTGGACGACAATACAAAGCTGAGCATGGTTTTGGGTTCGTCCATAAAGTATTATCTCCATCTGTCAGTTTTAGTGGGACCAAAGAGGTCATAAAAATGCTAGAATCATCCTGCTCGCCCTCCATTTTCTGCTTGTACCGGCTTTGGTTGGAGGCACCATCAAATCCCCACTTGGATATCAGCTTTAGCTGCTTATTTTGCACATCGTCAGAAAGACTTTGAAGAATCCTCGTCACTGTGATGTCCAGTAAAGCTTGAAGTGTAATTCGAGCCGATGAATCCGTAACTGACACTGATTGATTCGGAGGGTAGCAACTAAGCTTAGTTTGTTGCACTTTGTAGTAAGATAGATATATATCATTAGCACCTTCGCGAATGGCAGCCTCTCGCAATGTAATATATTGCCACTTTGATAGTTTTAGTGAAAGAAGCAATCCAAGCGCTTTCTCTGCTGTAAAAACCACTTTTTTCACTGGTTTTTTAAGCGTCTCACTAATTGTAGCCGCTGCTTCAGGATTTTTCATCATATATTCAATCACTGAAGCGATATCTCCATGCCCTTCTTCTTTTAAACGTGCTGCAGCTGCATAGGCCAATTCACTGGAATCTTCGCTTGTATGGTCATCAGATCTTCTCTTTTTCTGTTTGTTTCCTAGATCTTCAAAGGGTTTTCGGGACCTTTTTGTCATTGTCCCAACAGACGATGATGTTACTGCACTAACGGACGATGATGTCGACGGTTCTTGAGAGATGGTGTGTATATCATCAATAGTTTCTCGATTAACCAAAGTTTGCACACAACTTGGCCAATCAATATTTGCTTGCAGCCAATTTCCGTACAGTCTTCTGAAATTATCAAGGAATCTGCTGGATTTCTGCCACCTCTGTAAAGCAGCTCGCGTAAACCTTCGACAAAATTCTTTAACAGTTACTTGATCTTCGACAGAAAGGCAATCGCCTATGCGGGATACAAGTGCACCAAACAATACTTCATGATTAAATGAAGTAGTCTCACTTTTTAGAAGAACAAACAAGTCTAAATTGGTGATTAAACTTTCCATTATTTGATTTAAAATCACAGAGCAAATATTATTTAGTGTTAACAGTTACACGGATGTGAACAATTTAAATTAAAAGCAAAAGTTTAGTCCTTTTATAGCCAAAAATCGATAATTAGTTAACTACCCCCATTAGACTTTTCAAAGAAGTACTAAAGAAAACTTATAGTCGACAATATAACACATTAGCACAACTAATTACCACATTAGCTAATCAGAAAAAAGTGATGCAGTCCAAAGATTGCATTGTTGCGCGATATTGCTAATTATTTAATCACCTATTTAGTCTCTTCAGAAGCCTAAATTATTAGAATTACTTAATCACTTACCTAGTTACAATGAAACTAAACAATTACTTAACAATTCTTTACGGTATTTTTAATGTATCTAAAATTGAAAACTTATTTTGGTTGATCAATATGCCACTGAGGCCGTGTGGTGTCCGGCAGAATAGAATAGCACCAACCCTCCATACACAGGGGTGTCGTAAAAGGCGACTAATACGCTTGTATTAGTCGCCTTTTAGCCTGAGCCTCAATAGACCAGAAAATGGGCAGCAGCATTTTCATTATACTATGGTCTTTTACTGCGATCTCCAACCCGCCTGCCAAGCGTGGAGATTATGGCAACATCCTCCCACGGGAGAGGCTCAGGTCCAGCAGTGGACTGTTATGGGCTGATGATGATGAATATCCCACTGAAAATAGATGTCTAAGTGCGGAAGTACAATAAACTTTTGCCTACCCTTTTGGAAGTAGACAGGGGATGCTATTTTTATATTTTGCGTTGTTAAAATTCTGTGTTTCTCAACTTAAACACGAAAAGGAACCGTTTCGTATGTAAAAATAAATAAAAATATTTTGATGATTTTTAAAAAAAAATCGGCAGTGATAACCGTTATTTGTAGTACGTCAAAAAATCATAAATAATTAGTACTATAACTACCTGTAAGGATATTACGGTTTTCCTTGCCGTTTAAGAGATAATTAAATTTTTCATTCTAGCTTCATACAAATTTTTGGTGAAAAAATTATAAGTCCTTTGATTTTGTGCAGATTGATGCGAGTATCATTTGAGTATATGGTAATAACTAGTAGAAGCGATATCCGATTAGAAATTTGGTATTTGCCACTTTTGATTCCTATGTCTATGAAAGCCGTTTTTCAGCCCACCGTGCGGCGGCGGGCGGGCGGCGGCGTCTCGCGGGCACTCTGCATCGCTTCACTACACACCTTCATCGGTTCCTTGTAAACGTCTAATCATTTATTCTTATCTTAATGTCAAAAGTGAGTTTTATTACAAATTAGTAGTAGTTTAGGAGTTTAATTGTGTTTCTAATTATATTTACATCGTAATCCTAACGCACGAATTGAAGCAGCTAAATGACATGTCAATTACGAGATTTCTATTAAATGCATAATCATAAATCAATACAGTCCTTGCAACAAAAAAATTTGGAGCTATTGTGACAAGGTTTGCAATATCAGATATGATGTGATGTTATAAGGAGTACCGAAAAATAACAAAGTGCGTTCTTGTAGGTAACGCGGACGACGCGCGCCGCCCGCGCCGGCAGCGGCCGCGGATCAAAGCGAGAGCGAGTTTTCTTGTTTGGTACGGTACAAAGCATAAACTACTAGGTGGATTGTGATAAAATTTGTTCTCATACGGGACAGGATAAACGTACATGAAATACTTTTTAACACAAAAATGCGTGGTTTTTGTGAAAATTAGAAGTGATAAACCGAAAGCTACACGGACGAAGCACCGCGCGGGAGTGAGTTACAAATGTGGCACAGTTCAATTTGGTGATATTATCAAAATATACATCTAATATTTATATTAACACGAATCTAGTATTGCCGTGAGTTGCAAGTTGCAACTAGGTCAGTTGTTTAGGCAGTGCTGTGTGCATGCGGTGTCGTGTGTCGCCTGCAGGCGAGCGGGCAAACACAAAGCGCGCGGACGAAGGATCACAAAGAGCTGCGAGTGGCTGCGACCGGCTCCGGTGTCCGGTGTGTGTGGAGCAGCAGCCAGCTAGGAGCGAGGCCACTCACACACAAGGGACAATCACAAACAATCTGTGCGTCACGATCTGCGACCGCGTGGAGGTCGCGTCGTGCCCCCTCCCCGTCCCATGCCCCCGCCCTGTGCCCCCGCGGGGTGGCCCGTGACTCACCGGCGCACATGTTCAAACTAAGCCACACCGACTAACTCACTACAGTTTTTTAGTCGTACGAAAGTGAAACCCCCGTTAAAGCTCCCCCCCCCCCCTCCCCCGCGCCGCGTCCGACCCGCCCCGCCGGCCCGAGTCCGCAGCGGTTAGTCAGCTATTCACCGCTCATTAGGACGAATCATGGTGATGTGTCCCTCTGACACGGAAAGCAATGAGAAAGTTGAATTGATCGTTTGATGTATGTGTTCAATCATGATGCGTGGTGGGCGGTGAGTGGGTACCAAGTGTATGTTCATATCCATGATCATTGCAGTGCCGTTTCCGATAAATCTAGACCAGTACTACACCAGTAGCCCCGAGGCATCAATTGTGTAGTCTCGTTTTTCAAATAAGTACTATTTGGCGTTTGAATCTCTGACACTGCGGTGTTCGGTAGCTAGCTAGGAGCTTATAATAAGCTACCTACCCTGTAGTTTATTATCCAAGCGTTCAAAGTTATGAAGTGTTCTGTTACGAGTAAACTCTGTGCAAGCAACCGAACCAATAAGTTACGAAATACATTTAACTATAATAATGCTCTACATACGAGTATGAAGCTTCGATACTGCATGGTGAAAAATCACAAATAGCGGAAAGCAGACGAGGTTTGATGATTGATCACGACGAGGGCGGGAGAAGACTTCAGCCTTGCCAGATTCTTGCCTATTCTTCGATGATCGAGCTTCCGCCCGCAGTGAAGGGCGCGTTAGTTTTTAAGTTGATTAGAGCCTTTTTTGAGCCAAACTTTTAATAATAGATTTTGACTTTAACTACATTTATTTTAATTAATTAACTTTAACTATGCGATACGCCTCCGACAAAATGTAATTGTGTTTTTCCGAAAAAGGGAAGTGGCATGAACTATAACATATGACATAGTACATAGTAATAGTAATAATGCACAACGCGAAGATGAGCCCGAAGTACAGAAACCGACAAAACAACGTTAGCTGTAATTAACTGTTCGTAGTTTGGCAGAGTTTCCGTATAAAAGCGTTTATTGGGAACTCGACTATACAAACAACTTATAGTTTTAGTTCGCGACCTTGACTGAGGCCGCTCTGTTTAGCATGGTATAGCTGTTCATGCAGAGTAGCCTTACGAAGGTCACAAGTTTTGTAAAGGCCACAGAAATAGATCGAGAAAACCAAACTTGAGCTAATAATCCAAGCCATAAATACTTCATCATCATCATCTCAGCCATATGACGTCCACTGCTGAACATAGGCCTCCCCAATAGATTTCCACATAGAGCGATCCTGAGTCGCCTGCATCCATCGGCTTCCCGCCGCCTTGACCAGATCATCGGTCCATCGCGTGGGAGGCCGTGCTTTACTACGTTTACCGGTTCGCGGTCGCCATTGCGGAACCTTGACGCCCTATCGGTCGTCGGTTCTTCGAGCTATGTGCCCCGCCCATTGCCACTTCAGCCTGCAAACTTGCCTCGCTATGTCGGTCACTCCAGTCCCCCTACGGATTTCCTCATTTCTGATTCGATCACGTAGGGACACTCCGAGCATAGCTCTCTTAATTGCACGCTGAGCGACTTTGAGCTTTCTAATGAGGCCCATAGTCAGGCACCAAGTCTCAGTACCGTACGTCAGCACTGTATAAATACATATTTTATTGCAATAGAAATGTGTCGTCCGCATTGATCGGTCAAATGATGGCCAGCTACAGGTTCGTCGTACGCTCCCACCACCACCACCACAACCACCATTAAAAGGTTGTTAATTAAACAATTTGGGTTCGGAACGCTAGGCGATAGTGCCGGTACAATTGAGTTTACAAGAACCTTGACATTGCCACGTGTTCAGCATTGTAACAAAAGAACATACTTCAAAATCAAAAAATCAAAATCTTTTTATTTCATAAACTATTACATAGTACTTGAAAACGTCAAAATTATAAAAAAAATTAAAAAAACAATTAAAATATAATTATACTAAAATCACGAAGCTTAGATTCACTTGCAACCAAACAATTAAAAAAACAAAAAATATTTAAGTGTAAGTGAATCTAAGTGCCAGTTCCGAGCCAACGCTCTGTGAGAAGAACTGGCAAGAAACTCACAGGCTCTTTTAAATTATCGATTGGTTAGTTACAATCTTCATTTGTCTGTGACGCTTTACAATGCAATATAATATAACATTAACAATATTCTTGTTTTAAGTCATTCATATTAGAATAGCCTGTATGAAGCGGCAGTTTAATCCCAAGCATTTTTATCAGCCATATACTTAGTCTTTTATAGAATAGTATCCCTTTAAAGACAGCTTGCGTTTTATTGTTAATTTATTTAGGCTTAATTTCTATATGTTGCTTGGGATTTTATTATAGAATCGCACACATTGACCTTTAAAAGGTTTGTTAATTTTTTGGAGCCTAGTGGCAGGTACAACTAGTTTATGCTTATTCCTTGTGTTTAGGTTATGTATATCGCTTTTCTTACTCAATTTATCAATATTCTTATGTACATAAACTAGGTTTTCATAAACAAACTGACCCGCCACTGTCAAAATAGCAATTTCCTTAAACTTATCCCTTAGTGAATGTCTACATGGTAGATTATAAATTGCTCGTATAGCCCTCTTCTATTACTTAAAAATCATATATAACAAATATATTTGTTATCAATATTTGGTAAATTTTTCAGTCACATAGGTGCCCATTGCTGGTGACTCTGTATATTTTTGGATATGAAGCCCTGTCCTATCCGAGCCTTAAACTGACCAACTAATCAACGAACCAGTCAAGTCTAAACTACGGACTTTGATTCGATTTAGACACAGAACAGAGGTAGCGGGTTTAGAAATATAGAAATATGAAACAGTTAGTTAGCAATTTCTTGTATTTCAATAAAAACTAAATCTTCCTTGGTCTATAAATATACCTTTACCATCATTGAAGAGTTAAACATGAACTGAAATACCCATTTCTGTACGGGCACACATACAAAATCGTCGGTAGCTGCTACTTTTGGATTGTGACTGTAAAGACGCAATTAATGTTATTATCATCTAGAAACGTAGGTTTTTATTTAATTACATGATTTATAGGTTGTACCTATAGATGAATTGGAGATATGTATGCAACAATTCATATGTCAATTAAATTTAATTGATCGGAAAGAAAGCAGTTTAGAAATTCTTTCATATTATCAAAGACTTAACTCCAAAGAAGTCGACGGTACCAAGCCAATCAAGTCTGTGCCGCTACTAAGTAATTTTAGATCTAATATGTTGAAGTGTCGGCGAATATTCTGATAAGTTTTAGTTAAGTCACGTCAAAAGCAATGATCGATTTGTAACGAGGCCGCAACGTCGCAGCAGTGATGGACACTTGCCGAGACCCTGGAGGGTGGCGGTCGGGTTTGACGTATACCGTCCCATTCGCATTTTGGCCCATTCAGATAAAAGTTGTTTGTGACATTTTCAACCAAGGCTTGAAAGTTAAAATAATTGTGTTTTGTTTCAAAATCATAATTCTTACAAATTTCACATGACAATAATATGTATTTTTTTAAATCAACATTCACATGACAATCAGAAACGTCATGTTTATTATAATAATGAAGATGATGTTTATCGTAGGTATCCTAATCATATTACTTTCTGTTGCGTCAATAATTTCCAAACAACTGTTTTTCAATTAAATATCCGAAGCTTTGCTTCTTATTTCTGTTTGTCAATTAATAAATACAAGTTCGGTAGGCAAAGAGTAAAAAAACATTGGATCAGTTAGCTTTTTTGTCTTAGATTGTTTCCAATTAAAAGCATAGATTGCACTGGTTGGTACACAATTATCCATATATAACAATATGTTTGGAAATTATAGACGCAACAACAGAAAGTATAAGGATATCAATTTTGATAAAAAATACAATAAACTTCTGATAAAACTAATTTGTAATTCAACAACTTTGCAAGAATTTACCAATATAATTGCATTTCTACAGTTGGTGAAATATAAATATCTCATCATAATTTTAATGTATCAATGTCATGTGAACGTTAATTTTTCACATAGTGTTTTTGCAATAAATATTTAGAATTTGAACATAATCCTCTGCTACATGTTTCTGCCATCAGCCCTAAATATTTTAATTATTATCGCATAACTTTATTTTAATTTGTACTTCATGCGCGACTATCACTGAGACAGATATCCCTATTAATTGCTGATCAATAAAATGGTGATACATACTGCATTCATCACAATTAGCTGATTAGTTCTGTTGAATTTGCAGGTCGCAAAGAAGGTAGTCCTTCATCGCCGGCGCTGCAAGAAGTGCTCAGCATCATCAGAGAAGCCTGGCCTGAACCCCGCTCCTTGTTCGACAGGTGAGTCCAAACTACGGTTATAAAGCCAAGGTTGCTTCGCGGTAGGTGTTATACTAAGCGTATTTTCCGTCCTCACTGTCCACGAGGCGCCGCAGCCTTCTCCCAGCTAGTGTCCAGGCCTACTCGGGGCACACACTATCAATAAATATATTGCTCTTTCCGTATTTGTTTGTTGCTTGTAGCACTTAAAATCGTGTGAAACACAAATTACAAGCGATCCTAATCACAACCAAAGCAGATATCGGGTTACTTCATAATCAGTTCCCTGTCTTCTGGAACTACTCATAAACTAAATTGTGACAGACGCGGTGTACGCTCCGACCATATGACCATCTTCCATTACATTTGCGCAATCTCATCTGCACCGCAGGACCGCGACGCGCACATCCGCGCTCTGCAGAGTTATTTTTATGGTCCATTGACCACTTGTGTTTATTCAGGATATTAATGTTACTCTCGATTACTGGCCCGTCCTGGCGCGGTGCGAGAGATTGCGATTCGCTGCGTGTACCAGATGTGAGCTCGCCCCATATCTTTGCTATACAGTTTCAGTTTTAGTACAACTAATGATTCAAACGTCTATGCTGGGTGAACTTACAAAAATAAAGCACTCTATACTCTCATATATACTCTCATATATACTCATATAAAGCAGTACTTTTTAAAATATTTAGAATATTCTACAAATAACCCGTAACACATATCATTTCCTCAAAATTACATCTCTATGCAGACGATTTACAGATCTATATACACTTTAGGCTAACGGATATGGATTCTGCTATTGCTGAGTTAAATTGTGATTTGGGGCGTATTATGTCCTGGGCTCAATCGTTTGGGCTTCTTGTAAGTCCCAACCTCGATCCTTATTGTTGGTATTAGTCTCTTCTCTTTCATATCCTCGACTATGCAGACACCTGTTATTTGGACCTTACTGAGGAACTTTTGAATAAGCTCGAACGCCTGCAAAACCACTGCATCCGATTTATCTTCGGTCTTCGGAAGTATGTTTCGGTCTTCCGTAAGCAATTGTGTGCTCCCAATCAGGTTACGCAGGAATACTCGGATCCTTTGCCTCCTCTATAATGTTCTCTTTAATCCTTCCTACCCTTCATATCCGCGTGAGCGGTTCTCTTTTCGCCACACTCGCGATGCTCCTTGTAGACCTCATCTTCGTTACCTCCTTAAGTTCCCTCCTCACAAGTCTGATTTCTTTTCTCCTTCTCAGTTCATGCAGTCAGGTTATGGAATGATTTGGCCTTATACGTTCAGAATTGCCCCAGCGTTGCTTCTTCTAAAAAACATGTCAAAGTTCACTTTTTGTCCTGTTGTTAGGTTTTATTTAAATGTTTACACTTCATGTTGCTATTATAGTTGTTCTTGTTGTTTGTATCTATTACCTTCGTTAGTATATTTTTTTTTTCTTCTCTAATGTATAATTGTTTTTTTTTTCCCTATATGTATTGTATTTATGTTATGTTACCCAATTTATGTTCGTAAAATATTGTAATTAGGCTAGTTATCATATAGAAATAAATTATTATTATTATTACAATGCACATACTAGCCAGTTTAATTTTAAGTTTTTCTTTCCTTTCGCGGGCCAGCTGGAAGATATTTCTTTTTGGAATAAGCTGTGCCCTGTTCCCAATGTTTCTTAGTTTTTCTGTTTGTACATTTTTGTGTGTGTACTAAATAAAATAAAATAATGGTAGCATTAGGCACTTGCACACGAGGCCCGGTAATCGGCAATAGGCTCGCCACCTATTACGTAGGAGCCACTAAATAATTATCGCAGTGTGGGCGTATAATATGCCTCTGCCTGCCCCTTCGGGGAAACAGGCGTGAATGTATGTATGTAATAATGGTAGCTAATTAAAATCAGTTTTGATTTTATGCAACCAAATCTTGATTCTTTAGGTTCTACTGATATGGATGATAGCTTATAAGCTATTGATGTGTTTGTTTCCTACGGTGAGATGCCAAATGCACTCACACTTAATGGAGTGTTCCCCGCGTCACAGATCGTACAATTACCCGCACGTCAGTAGTTAAACACCAGCCCCGACGATCGCGGCTCCGGTGCGTTACATTGGGCGTGCTCTTGTGGCCATTAAAAACACTCGTGCATGATTGCAGGTTTTACACTTTTTAATTAAAAACAAAGTAATCACCTTTTGATAAAACCAAAGTTATAACGCGTTATCTTCCCTGTTTCATAGTTTTTTTACAATGATGCCTCTATCTACTAGATACGTAGTAAAAAGATGTATCTCATTACTTTCCAATTTCCTGGTAACATATAGCGGAATACTAAGTAATAACAATTTGTAGTTAATGTGAGTGACGCTAGAAATAGCCGGCCGTAATTCGGTCCGTGAACACATTTCCATAAAAAGTGTTAATGCAAAAATGTGTCTCGACGATGATGGTAATGAAGGAACCACCACCCCCCCCCCCCCCCGCACCGCGCACGCCGGGGGGAGGTTTCTCCTGGCCGCGGACGCACACTTTTTGTGCGGTTCCATTTATTACGCTGTCAGCTCGTCCCACTTCGTTTCTCGGAGAGATCTAAAAATGATTAATAGAAAAACAGCTATCATCATGTTGTTACAACACTAGTAGTTTAGTCGTTGATTTCAGCTATTTGCATCAGAATACGGATATTATTTGTCAATAATTTCACGTAAATGAGTTTCACAGCCGTATAGGTCTAAAAACAAAGTAATTTATCATTGAATACATTTATCGAACAACCATCGTTTGAATTTAAACAAAATGGAACGGGCCCTCGCAGGTTCTGCTGCAGCTGTGCCTGCGCCACAACCCGGGGGCGCGCGGGGGGCGGCGTCCATCGCTCACCCGAGATATGCTATCTTTACAAACTGTTTTATCAAACGTTACTTATTTTTGACACATATTTCCACCACTTAGCTTAGAAGTTAAACTAGCCAACTTCACCCAAACTGTGAATCATAGGAAAGGATGATAAATTGATTAATAGCAGATAATAATGTATTTTCGTGGAGGTGACGTCACGAAATGCAGACGAGCATGTGGCCATCGGCAGAAAGCAACCGTCCCGATGGTCGTGTTGGGATGCCTGTGTGCCCCCGCGCCGAGTCGCTCTTCTATTTACGGCACCCGCCGAGATCACTTCCATTTTAAACTAAGATATCTATCTATATATGAACTTCGCTGCTCGAGTTCAAATTCGTCCATTACTGTTTGTAGCGAAGTTGTAAAAATAAACAATTTCTGTTGCGGTGCGACTCTTGCGGTTTGCGATTGCTCCACGTCTGCATTGCTGCAGTTTGGTTCGTAGTATTGATAGCTGTTGGTACTGCCATGCCGTAGCAGCTAGTTCAGTGGGGGTCTGTGGGTCGCGGTGCGGAGTGCAGCGTGCGAGGAGGTCCTCGTCCGCGGAGGAGTGCCGCGGAGAGTTCCGGCGCGGTGCGCGCATCGTGCAGCGGCCGCTCGCGCTCCATCGGTTTGCATGTTTTCTTTGATGCGCTCCGTTTGCTCCGAGCCATTATCAGCATAGTTCCAGTAACTGCGCCAGTCGCCAGTCCCGTTGCGAGCATCTCGCTGTGAGATCTAATCACGCCACACGCCTCCATCAATCGATATACTATTTATCAATTGTAGCTCCAGTCACTCGCAGACAGTAAGGGACAGTAACGGTTACATTTCGTGTTACCTGCGTAAATAAGGTGATACGTGTTACTTAAGTAGCAAACTGAAAGTTTATGACTTATTAATAAGCAAAAGTATGAAATATTCTGAGAATTATTGTACAATATATAACATTATACAATGTAGTACATACCATTGTATGTTGTAGTGATGTAGAGGTGTGTTCGCAGCATTTTAGAGTATGCCAGTCAGGTCTCGAATTGTAGATATGATAGTTTTGCAAAAACAGTGTACTAGGATGTCTTGGAACTCTTTCGAGTATTACAAGCTATGTAAAAAAGAAGCATCGCCATTACTTTAGCGATGTAGTGTTTTTGTGGAAAATTGCCTCGGGCTCCTTTGATGGCCGGACCTGAGGCCCGAGTATAATGCAACGATAAACGAAACTTCGTTAAACCTAACTCTTTCGCTCTCTGGGTGTATTATTATAGAGTGAAAGGATTAAGACAATTAACGCTCAAGGTTCCCATTAAAGTTAACTCCCGTCTCTCTCTACACCAGACCCATAGCAACTTTAGGTAGAATAAATAGATGTGGCGTGCTCGTGCTGGAGACTTCACTAGCGTACTACGTGTACGTCTCTGCATCACTTTACACTTGATTGTTGTTGGAATAAGAAATTATTTTTATTGTTAATGCATAGACTAAGTTTTATTCAGTGCTTTGGAGTAATTCATTTCGACTTGCATGTAACGTATTATCAACATTTATAAATTGCCAACCTAACCTAATTATTGCACATCAGAAATAATTTAGTTAATTAGTTAAGTCAGTCATCCAATCCCCTATTAGTAATTAATTATTGTCTTTCATTTTGGTGTTGGTTGTAGGACATACAAGTGGCTGTCTGGCTTAACATAGCTGCTGATCTTTCTTCCCAGAAATAAATAAACACAACTTAAATATATTTTTAAAGTATATATTAATAAGTACTTTAGTATTTAAATAAATTATGTATAATTTTAATTTTTAAGTCGAGCGCCCTGGATGCTTGTAATGAAGAAACTACAAAAGTACAGAACCAATTGGATAAATAGGGGTTTGGGAATCCTGTTTATTTGAAAGAGCTTACTTAGGCTGTAAGTTCTAATAGGGTTAGATACTGAAGATTGTCATGGTGTTTTTTTCTTCTTTTAAATAATGGCTTCGCACATTTAGCCAGTGTCAATAAGAGATATATTAATAACATATAAATTATAGTAAATGAGAATGAGTGGTGATAAAGATGATAAATGAGATGCCCTCCCCCTAAACCCATTGAGTCCTCAGTAAAGTTGTGGGACTAATAATAATAATAAACTATACTGGGACTGAGATCTCACATGGACTTCTTGAGACAATTCGAAAAGTGATGTTGCACTGTTTTGTTTCATTTACCAACACTCATGTACGTTAACAAACACTTAGCGGTTAAGAATCCACCGTTTTTTTAAATTTAATTTTATTTTTATTATATTTAGGACAGCAAACCATTACACAATATATAATATATATATATATATTCTTTATTGTACAAAAAACAAACAATAAGACTAATAAAAAGAATAATAAAAAGACGATGTACAAAGGTGGACTTATTTCTAAAAGAAATCTCTTCCAGTCAACCTTAACTGAAGTGGGAGAGATAGTTAGCGGGAATTAATAACACACTACAATATGATAATATATTAAAAAGGCTAAAACTAAATTTGGTTAATTGCGTAACCAGGGACGTTATCCACGACAGAATGTTAAACATATGAAACGAAACTTAACTTCATCAATTACACACATATTGCTTAATCTAATAATAAATACAATAATATTTTATCCTCTAAATAATATTTTAGCCTAACAATAATATTTATGATAGAATTAGATTTATCTATACATTTAAAAAATAAATAATAAATAAAGCCAGTAAAAAACATAGTGTGCTTTATTCTACTGGTGCCAAAGCTTGCAATATCTCCCGCTTAAACTTATGTGGAGAGAGTGCAAATATGTCAATGCCCTTTGTGTTGTCATTGAAAGAATTGACGATACGTGAGAGAGGTACGCGTTTACCTGCATTCGTATTCGAGCAATCAGTGATAAATAGGCTGTGCGGACGAGACTCTAATTTGTTGAGATAAACTCGGTGTGCAGTATTTTATATTTTCTATCAAATCTATAGAATCAAAACCGCCGTGCAAGAGCAAAAATGAATAATCAAGAAATGACCTTGGGACCTTAAGAGAGTGACCATCGAAAATTTGTTTAGAAGGTATTTGTATGACTTACGAGAGTGTAAACACTTATAGTGTGTTGCTTTAGGAAACTTGCGCTGAACTAATTCAATCTGATTACTATACTTATTATAAAAGGGGTTCCATGTTCCAACTGAGTTATTGTTACTGAGTACCGTTATTACACATTAATGTCCAAAATATCACAAAATTTAAAAAATGAAACAAAACTGCAGATTTTGTGGCGTCATTCACTTTCCCGCCAAGAAGTCCGTCATGGTATTACATGATTTCTCACTGATTTATTGTTTGAGTAGTACGTTATTACTTCTCCAGGTGCACGTTGACTCGAATGTCGTACTCCCGCCGGACGCTGGCCCCCGCCCCCCCGTCGGCCCTCCCGGCGCGTCCCCCCGCGCTGGCGGCCCCCACCGGGCCCCCCACCGGGCCCCCCACGATGGCCCCGCGTCCCACCCTTGACCTGCCGCCCCGGCCGGGCGCCTCGCCGGGCCTGCTGCGGCGCCGGTACTCCGTACCGGAGACCATCATGAGGAAGTCAGTCACTTTTATATTTCTCATCTTCCGTCGTTGTACAAATAGTTAAGACTACATTGTGGGTCATTCCGTGAAAAGGTGATCCAAGCCACGAATGTGTCGTTTTAGACAAGAATCATCTCATACATAAGATGTCAAAGATAGCGCAGATGAGTTCAAAAGTCTATGCGTCGACCTTTTTTGATACAAAACATTCTTATTTTATTTTGATAACTTTTGAAATCATTGTGTTGTATTCAGGCAGGATCGCCCTTTCACCTTCGTTTTCAGTTGACTCAACTTACTAATAGTTATCCACAACCAAATTCCAGATACCGCCTCGCGCAGCGGCTGGCGGAGGCAGAGGAGAGCAGGGTACCGTCGTCCCCGGCCACGTCGTGCGAGTGCGGCTCTGCGCGCGGCGGCCGCGAGGACCGCGAGCTCATGCGGCGCGCGGCCCTGCTGCGGCGTCTGGCGGGGGGGCCCGTCCCGGGGGTCCTCGCCGGGGGGCCGGCCGCGGGGGGCCTCGCGGGGGTCTGCGGGCTGCACGAGACGCGCTCGCTGGGCGGGTCGCGCGCCGAGCTGCGGCCGCTGTCGGGCAGCCTGGCGCCGTCGTCGCGCCACTCGCTGCACGCGGCCGGCTGGGCCTCCCCGAAGCGCCTGCGGCTCGATTCTTCGCGTGAATTTCGCGGCAGCGATGAGATGCTCAAGGCGGCTATGAGAAACAGCTACGACCGTGCCGAGGAGATGCGCTCCGAGAGGATCCCGAAGTGCGAAAGTTCCGGGGCCGCGTCCGGATCGCACGATTGCGAGTTCTCCTGCGCGTGTGACCCTCCGCGACTTCGGGAGGACCCTACAGACGGTATGCGATTTGGGAGAGCTGTGCGCATCGAGGTCTCCGAAACGCGCGAGATATCGTCGGAATCCGTCACGGCGGAAGTGAAGTCGGATTCCTTCCCCGACGAAAAATCCGTTTTCGACGCGCCCCACAGTGAGCGCTCTTTCGTAGATGCTTTTGCGACGTCCTCGTCTACCGCGAAAGAGACTGATGGATCTATCCGATGTCAATTGATTAAGCAGACTTCCAAAAGCGCTCACATCGACGGCCGCATCAGTGAAAGATCCATGAGTGTCGAAAATAATGAGAATAATATTTTACCATACGACCGACCGCTGACGATTCAAACTCCGTCCTATGATCTTTTGGAAATCGTGGTTTCCGAGACGTCCAGTTCGATGTCAGAGATTAAAAATGGCCAATCGTTGCACACCCAACACTTTAAAGCGCCGTTACCGGAAACTAAAAGTTATAAAAATATTAACATAGATGAGTACGTGTCGAACATATTGGTGGAAAGCTTGAATTCCTTAACGGATCAGCTCGAGTGCATGAACGCATCTTTTGGCAGTGATCGAAAAATTAATATAGTGGAAAAAGAAATTAAGGTGAAGCTCCAGAACACCGGAGTCAATACGATAGTTCACCTCAGTCCGACTTCTAATAACCAAATAATTTTCGGTAATGAAGAGCTGTGCAACAACGAAGAAAGAAAGAATAACATCTGCAACAGTCCACTCGAAATCATCGATAGAGTTGCGATCTGCCAGGACGCTATAAGCCTGGAGCGCGGCCACTCGTCTCCCCCGGCCGGCGCCGACGCAGTCAACCAGGCCGTGCTGCACCAAATACAGAAACTGTTTCAGGACGAACTGCAAGACATGAGCTCAGACCTGCACTACTCGATGACTTCGATCCCAGGAATATCCCGTGTGGAAATATCGAACGTCGACGTATTTATCGACAACAATTGTGATTTAGGGTTAGAAAGTGCGGAGACTATAGAAGTGCGGACCGAAAACCGTTCGGAACTTTCTGAACTAATAAGCGGCGTGGGGACGGGAAATTACTACGAAGACGCCGACCACAACGCCGTGGTCCCCCGGTTCTCCGCATTTCCCAACACCGATTCTATGGAAGTCAACACGTCGTCCTCCGACGACGCCGAAATGATCGGCTCGGACTGCACGAGCCTCGTGGACAGTTTGGACGACCCCAATTCGCCGAGGTCGCTGCTCGGACGGAGACCGCCCAGCGGCGAAGCGAAAAGAAGCGAACTGGTGCGGTCGGCCATCGACATTCTCGACCTGCTACCCGAAAACGTGCAGAGCGATCGCGACTCTCCCAAAGAGAAGGGGGAGGCATTTTTCGTGAGGATAAAAGACGACAACTGCGATTGCGAGAAAGAGAACGTCGTGGTGGCGGACCACATGCCCGAAACGATAAAGCAGCGTCTGTACCGGCGCCACCGCAAGCGCGAGCTGCGCCTGGAGAGCGCGCGGCGCTCGCGCGGCCACCAGCAGCGCCGCGCCGCGCTGCAGCGGGACTGCCTCGCGCTGGCCGACCGCCTCGTGGACGACCTGGTGGCGGCCGTCGCGCGCGACGAGATCCAAAACGTCTTCAGGCCCGCGAGGAGAGACGCCGGCAGGCGACCCCCCGACTGCGCCAGGACCGGCCCGCCCGACCGCCGGGACCCGCCCGACAAGAAGGTTCATAGGGAAAGAAAAAAGACGGAGAGACACATCCGCGGGAAGTTGTCGTTGCTGACTCACCCGCCCCCGGTCGACCGGGGGCCCAAAAGGATATATCAGAAGTCCGAAATACGTGACGGCAGTAAATGTATCGAAATACTTGAAATCTTGGAGTATGTGAACGGATCGCAGAGCTCGCCCGAGACTACGAATTCGGACGAGAATCACAATCAAAAAGGGAAAAAGTCTCGCATTCCCGTGCCTATTTGCGAACGTATCCAGAAATCGTCGAAAAGTAATTTGCATAATAATTACTACTCTAGCGTAGAAAGATTAATATCGTCGTCGGCTCAGAGAGTAGACGTCAGATCGTCGAACAGTAAAGCGTCCAACGCGTCGAGGGAAGCGCTGTCAAGCGAGGGGGAGCGAATCCCGGCCGAGCCGCGCTCGCGGTCCAACTCGCTGCGGTTTCGCCGCGTCTTCGACAGCATCCCGGAGGAGAAGACCGGCCTCAGCATAGATTCCTCCACCGAAGACGTCAATCATAATCGTAGAGCATCTGCCCCAAACCTCATAGAAAATATAAATTATCGCCTTAACAATAGACTAGACAATAATCGATATGAGAGCACAGGAAACGTGAAAGCTAGCGAATACAGAGTGAAAGAAAATATTTTAACAAGAGACAACCGCTCTAGAACGATCGGCACTTCTCCTTTATCGGATGCAAAGGAACAGCAATCAGTGTTGAATCTGAAGAGCCAAATGACGATGACGTCTCCTCGGCAGCGCTCGGCCGGCACGAGTCCGTTGGCCCACGGAGCGCCGGACGGGCCGCCGGACAGGCCGCCGCCGGCACGGCTGGAGCAGGGTCCGGTGCCGGACCATCTTCAGTCGACGCCGGACCGCCGGCAGACGGGGCGCGGCCGCCGCTGGCTGGGGCGCCGCCACGAAGGTATAACGCTCGCTTGCACTCGACCGCTGCTATCGCACCACACCGCTTCGGTACCAGTAGAGTAGACGCGGCATCGCCTTCGAATCATGAGCTCACGATTAATCGACATTTTATTCCACTATTCAACCGAATACTTATTTTCATCTGGGATCCGTTGTACTGTTGATTTAATATTATTTTTATTATAACCACACAAGCATCGTGTAATCATGAGTAACTACGTAGATCGTTTTGTAAAACCGCACTCGCACGATAAAAAAAAACCTGATATTTGAATTATATTGTTTAAATATATAAAAAAATAAATTATTCAATAAATTTATGAAAATTATTCATATCGTTTTATTTACCCAAGGTACCAAAGAAAATTGCTCCACAGTCGGCGGTGAATCTAGCCTAGAAGCTGGAGCCGGCGCCTCCCAGTGCGAAGGGAAAGACGAGCCGAGCCGCCCCGTCCCCGGGGGGCCCGAACGGAAACACACCAAGCGGGCCGCCGTCACCGGCCGCTCGAAACCGCAATCGCGCCGCAAGCCCGACGCGTCGGAAGCGGACCACTCGAACGGTTTCCGGGTCGGATCGGATGACACCCGAAAGTTCAACAAGAGGAAAGCACACAAAGTTTCGGCGGAGCAACGCGAGAGGTACTCGAGCGGCGCGGGCTCGGCGGGCTGCCGCGCGGGCGGCGGCTCCAGCGACAGCAGCGACTCGGGCGGCGGCCTGCTGTGTCCGCTGGCGCCGCGCTGGCTGGCCTCGCCGGGCCGCCGCCGCGCGCGCCGCGCCGCCGCCACCTCGCCGCCGCCGCCCCCGCCCCCGCTGCGCCCCGCGCCCCCTCCCCCGCTGCCTCCCGCCGCCAGCGACGCGGCCGTGGCTCGTCCGCCCCCCGGCTCGCAGACGTCGTCTGGCTCCAACCGCGATGCGGCAGGTAAGAATCGCAGAAATCGATCTTAAATCGCAGGAATCGACTTTAAATCACAGGAATGGCTTTAAGTTGGATCGATCAAATGGTAAACTGGTCTTTTTTCTGGTTACCGGTGCACAGGAATGAGGCCTCAGTTTCTTCATTCGTGCGAAATTTCTTACCAGCGAGCATTTTTTTTAGGTCTGTGAACAGCCAGTAATCGGTCGAGCCAAATCTGGCGAATACGGTGGATGTGGGAGCAATTCGAAGTACAATTCATGTAGTTTTGTCATTGTTTTGATTGACTTGTGACACGGTGCGTTGTCCTTGCCATATGCGGTCGTTTCTTTGCAATTTCGGTCTTCAAACGCGCTAATAACGCTATATAATATTGACTGTTGATGGTATTTCCTTTCTCAAGATAGTCGATGAATATTACACCACGCACATGCTTTGGACGAGGTTCACCAGTTGCGGTCCACTCAGATGATGATCGTTTTGATTTCGGAGTGAAGTGATGGATCCATGTTTCATCCATTATTACATATCGACGCAAAAATTCCGGTTCGTTAAGTTTAAACATGGCCAGACACTGCTCAGAATCATTAACACGTTGTTGTTTTTGGTCAACAGTGAGCAAACGCGGCACCCACTTTGTACAGAGCTTTCTCATAGTCAAATGCTAATGCAATATGAAGCCAACACGTTCTTTTGATATCTTTACGATGTCAGCTAACTCACGCATCTTCACTTTTCGATCATTCAAAACGATTTTGTGGATTTTTTTGATGATTTCTGGTGTTACCGCCTCATTTGGACGTCCACTGCGATCTGCATCATCGGTGTCTCTACGACCACGTTTGAAGTCAGCAAACCAACGTTTTATTGTTGTTTCTGATAGAGCGGACTCCCCATAACACTTTTCAAGCCATTGCTTCGCTTGAACGGTATTTATTCCCATCAAGAAGCAGTGTAAAATTAAAACACGAAATTGTTTTTGATCCATTATTTTGAAGATAACAAAAGTAGCGTCACTCTCAACACAATAACTTTAAAACTAATGAATAGAATATCATAAAATTTAACAGCTGTCTTTTGAAGGTTAGTATTAACTGAAACTAGCGCAATCTATGTGTTAGGCCCGGGACTTTTGAGCCCATGTAATATATTTATTTCATAAGCTTTGTGTTTGTGTCTGAGACTGTGTTTGTTTACCTTCTTCGCAATACATGCATGCATTTGATCGCTAGCTCTTTATTGCTATCCAAGAAACAGCTTAAAATTTGTATAAAGGTGATTTTCCACCAGAGGGGTGAGACGAGACAGGGCGAGAAGATAATTGAAATCGCACTGATCCTTTCCCAATAAAAATTGCTATCGCGAGCTCGCGCATGAAGGTAATTTTCCACCAGAGGGGCTAGACAAGACGAGGCGAGATAAATATATGGCAGAGACGATACGAGGAGAGAAGAGAATTGAAACTATGTATGAAAAACTTACTATTTCCACCAAAGATGCGCTAGAAGAGGATTAAAAGTTTGCCATAAATATTTTAACTCCCTTCACGCCTTTTCTCGTCTCTCCCCTCTGATGGAGGAATGGAAATCTGGTGGAGAGGTGGAAAAACCCCTTTAGGGATAGAATAGGGATGTCTCACTTCGATGGATCACTTCTTACATTCGGAATAGAGCACAGGCTTTTTTGGGATTGGCATGCTTGGTATTAAACTGCCGTCTCATACAGGCTATTCTAATATGAATGACTTAAAACATGAATATTGTTAATGTTATATTATATTGCATTGTATAGCTTTACAGACAAATGAAGATTGTTATTCAAGTACCAAACCAATGAATAAATTTAAAAGAGCATAGCCTGTTAGTTTCTTGCCAGTTCTTCTTACAAAGCGGTGACTCGGAACTGGCACTTAGATTCACTTACACTTCATTATTTTTTGTTTTTAAATTGTCTCTTAAACCTAAGCTTAGTGATTTCAGTGTAATAAAATTTTGATTGTTTTTTATATTTATATTTAATTTTGACGTTTTCAAGTAATATGTAATAGTTTGTAAAAAAAAAAAATTCTTGAGTTTGTTTTTGCTTTGTGCTGAACGGCCACATGTCTGCTAAGATAAAGATACTGTCAGTTGTACCGCAGGGAAAGTTTTTAGGTTTTCTCTTATTCTTTATTTTTTTAAATGATTTTCATAATCGTCTCTTCTTCTTCTAAGATCAATTGTCTATATGTACGGTAGTCCGCTTGCGGTTGTGAGCCGCCGCTTGCCACTCGTACAGTAAGAGGAAGGAGGAATAAGATGCTGTACCAGAGGGTACCCTGGCCACCAGCGGAGGGGAAAGGAGTGCTGCACCAGGGGGTCGCCCAGGCCACCAGCGGGAAGGGAAAGAACTGTACCGGGATGTAGCCTCGGCCGACAGTAGGAGATGTAGAGAGATCCAACACGGACGGTTGAAATCTATTAATTTCAGATAATTGTTAGGTTGATATATTAATCACATGTTATGTACACCTATAAAGGTATAAAGAAGTGTAACAAGTGTCGACGCTGCGCTTAGATGTTGCAACTAGGCCGACTCGCCGCTGACCACGCTGACGCCAAGTCCAATGTACAAGATGTAGACTTGTATACTATAAATTCTTGATTCCTACCCATACCAGGTACCCTATGAACTGTACATGTAAACTGAAGTTTAATAAATCAGTTGTGTTGCAGGCATTTGCACAAGATGGATTTATTCTATTAGTAGAAGTTGAATTGAGTAGATATACATGTATTACTTTTCTTTTCATCGAAATATTGTACTGTTTGCTTTTTTACTTGTTTCATTGCTCAAAATATTCTTCATGAAACAGACACTTATATAATCTAACCGCATTTGGTGGCCCAGCCAAATATAGAAACTTACCTAATTATTTTTTTCCTCTTCCATTTTGATTATTATTGGGATCTGTTTGTTATAACTTTTATTTTGCTTTATTGTGTCAGTTATTGAAGCATAGTTTCACTGATGTGAATTCTGAAACCACCCCATTCTATTTTTCAGAACATTTCCTCCAGGATGGACGAAAATTGCTTTCGTGAGAGTGGGTCCCACTGTCTCGCCTCGAAGTACAGGGAACATTTATTTATTGTGATATTCCCTTTTCGCTTCTAGCGCGATTCGTCCTGAGCGGTTTCTTCATGAATTTTTTATACTCTTTATTTACATTAGTTTTTGACTTCTCGATATGTACCGCTTCCCAAATGTAGTGCTGTCCTAAATAGTGAAATGTCATAGTGTAAGTTGCGATGTGTGCTGTGTGCAGGCGCGGGCTGGTCGGTGACGGTCGCCGGCTCGGGCCGCGCCGCGCTGCCCGCCGACCTGGAGATGCGGCTGCGCTTCCCGCCCGCCCCCCGCAGCCGCGGCTCCTCCCCCGGCGCCCCCGCGGCCCCCGGCGCCCCCGCAGCCCCCGCGGCCCCCGCCGTGTGCTCGCCCCCCGCCCCCGCGACGCGCGTGCCCATTCTCCCCGCGCACTACCAGGTCACGACCTTGTAGCACTCCTAGTTCATTAAAGTTTTCCAATCCACACTGGTAGGCTGGGGCATTAAAGCAGTATTTTTTTTAAGGTAAATTCGATATAATTTCAAAATGTATTCATTTAAGCCTGTACTCGAAAACTTCGCCTAGGTGAAACTCTAGGAGCAGAGAACTCTTTATTCCGAAAAGAAGATGGTTAGAAAGTCAGCAAAGCAAATATGCCTGCCGCCGACACATTTTAAAAAATGTATTAGAGTGTTCTCTCAAATACCGTACCCAGTACAGTTTCACCAAGGAAACTTTTCAGTAGATACAGTCAAAAAGTAACGTCGAGCGAGGCTGAGCTGAATGGTCGATTAAAAATATTTTTACAGTGATAAGCTCATAGTACTGTTCATCTAAAACTTATACACTGCAAAGAAGATATTGCGTTACATACATTTGACCCCTTTTGTAGTAATTGCATCTTTATTTTTTCGAAGCTGTTTCAAAAGTCAAAATCATTTATTTAAGTTTGACCTGACTAAAAACTAACGCGTCCATCCACTGCGGGCAGGAGCTTGGGCGTAAAAGAAAGGGCTAGAAAATCGTCAAGGTCAGTTTTTTTCGCCGCCAGTAACAAGAAAACGTACTTAATATTAAAACAATTTAATAAGTCTACAAATAATTTGTTTTGCAGTCACAAGATTTAAAAGTTTTGCTGAACCACAATGGGTCGTAAGTCACCTGTTGTTCGTCTGTCCCGCGTGTCGTGTATAATGATGGTCATACTAAAAGAATTTCCAATGTCAATATAATCTTCCAACCACTGCCCAAGTTTCTGTCTTCAATCAGAGAATGTGACTTAGCTTTATTAGCATGATTTGGGATTTGGCATTGGACTTTAATTTAAATATAGACTGTAAAGAAACTGTGCAATTGTTTAGTCTGTCAAAAAAAAGGTGGCAACCCTAAATACTAGTGTGATCGTCCAGCAGGAGTGTTCGTGCGAGTCGTGCGTGCGGCGCTCGTGCCGCTGCGCGTGCGACTGCGCGCCGCGAGCCGACGCCGGCCAGCTCACGCTCACCATGCGGAAACAGGCTATCGGTACCTCGTCTACTTCAAATTTATATATATAATATATTTTCAATTGCCTTGATCCTGATTAATGTTAAGCAGTCGATATAGTCCAGAAACAAATTGTGCGCCCAGTACCGTGTAATAACAGCATCTAGCGCACGAACTGTTGACAGGCCGTCAAAGCGAAAGCCGTTTTCCGCACCGCTGGAAACACCCGGGATTGTAGGAGCTTGGAAGAGAAGGGAGGAACGACTCGCTATGTCTTGGTTTGAGTACTGATTGCCTGCACAGTAGCGAACTAAACGAGGTACTCTGAATGTAACCTTCACACCATAGGATACCCTACCTATATAATATTTTTGTTTTCACCAACAATTATCGCTGCGAAATGTTTTGTCAGATTCTTCGATTGTCGCATCGAAGAGTGTGAAGAAGTCTGGCGAGCCGCTGCCCGGCCTCGAGACCTACGAGTCATCGCGCCGCAAGACCAAGAGCTCCCTGAAGGTACGCCGCGCACCCGGGACGTAGCATTATGCGAGATTACAAACACAGTACCTTAATATAGACAATGCAGCTCGCAAAAAGTAGTTATCTGGTTGGGTGGTCGTGTACATATTAACACCCAGAAGGCGGTTGTTTCAGACGCGGCGGGGGTACTCCCTGCACTGCTGGCTGCCCGAAGACGAGCCCGCGCCCATCAGGTGCGTCCTCTCTCCAACATTCATAAATACATTCATAAATACATTCATAAATACATTCATAAATACATTCATAAATACATTCATAAACATATAAATAGACTAAGGCTCAACCTCCCAATAAATGGAAAACAAACTAAATTACATCTCTTGGTTGTGATCTTATATATGCCATCGTCAATAAATAATATGACGGACATAGCACAAGTCTTATAAGCAGTAGGCAGCCAGTCCTGTCTTTTATATTGTTTTAGTACAACTCACATTATTAAATAAAAAAGTGGAATGATAAAATAGATTTAGAGGAGAAGCTGGCGTGTAGGTTTTTTCTTTGGCATCTTGCACACAGCATAATCTAGTCTTACAGAGAAGAAAATGTAGGAATGGACTCCGGGCCCGTACCGGGACCGGGCAGCAACCGCCAGGATGAAGAAGAAGCAAGATTTAGCTTTTCATCTTTAGAATAACAATGGAACTGGGCCGGGTTGATCTAAAGAGTCACTTATTGTGGGTTCCAGGAGTAATGGGTTGTCAGTACTTGGGTGTGCCATTATCCCCGAGTTGAAGCCGCGAGTGCCCACGATGAGCGAGCGGGACCTCACGCGCGCCTACACTCCGCGCCACTACCTGCGCTCCTAGTGCGAACAACACTCCGCGCCACTACCTGCGCTCCTAGTGCGAACAACACTCCGCGCCACTACCTGCGCTCCTAGTGCGAACAACACTCCGCGCCACTACCTGCGCTCCTAGTGCGAACAACACTCCGCGCCACTACCTGCGCTCCTAGTGCGAACAACACTCCGCGCCACTACCTGCGCTCCTAGTGCGAACAACACTCCGCGCCACTACCTGCGCTCCTAGTGCGAACTACACTCCGCGCCACGTGCCTTGTATGAAGCTGCATCGAGTGTGGTGATGTGATCATAACGACACGGTCAACGAACGATGGCGATGCTCAATGCTGCATCTCTTCTCCTGGGTTGCGACCAGCGACCCTGCGAGATGAGGTTTATTTCAAACTCATCCTAATCCCCCGCTGAGAATCAGAAGTGCGAAATGATTACCTACTTAAAGAAATTTATATTAGAAGTTAGAATTAACTATCTGAAGTATGAAAAAGCACTTTCCAATTCAATTTGTAAGATTTGTAATAAATTTATATTGCTGTTAATGAAAATTAAATAGTTGTGAAACATTTTTGTGTCCTTATTTTATCCTTTGGACGACTGTTGTTTGAAGCCGGTGCCCTATGAGCCTGCGAGTGGACTGGACATCAGACAGTGAGCGATGCGCAACGTCGGAAGCTCTATTCACATCACATCACCCCGCAAACTCAGCACATTAGCCATAATAAGCACTCTTGCAGTCCTGCCCAAGTGCCTGCTGTGACTGCAGAACAGAATACAAATGTCACCACTCCCCTCTCTTCACGGGATTTTCGTAAAAGGCGACTAAGGGCAAAATAATATTAAACGCAGAATGGGCAGCAGCGATCTCTAATAAATTGCCGCCATTCTTGTGTCCAAAAATGAGTGTAGCGGGGATATTGATCTCTTATATAAAGATAAATTGCAAAATCAAACATTTACTTAAAAATATGTACCACCAGCATCACCACTATTATTATAATAATAAACCTGTCGAACTGCCTATGCTGACCTGTACAGGATCAATAGCGAAGTGCGTAGGCAGACTTGACATTCATAAATTCATAAGATCGAGTAAAGTACTTTTGTTTTTCTTTTTTTAATCTATTTTTATTTTGAGGTTTTTATCCTTTAAGAAACGACATGTTATTATATACATGTTTTACCCAGTCGTACCCTATTTACTATATGACAAAACACAACAAAGATAAAAGATTTCACTCCTGACACACTTTCACTGACATAACTTTTAAGCGACTTCGATTTAGGATTTGATAAAATCAAAGACATTTAACTATTACTATAGACAGGACATCGAGATCAAAACTATAATCCACAACTTATTACCAAGTGGTAACAACTCGCTCAGTTTGATTTTATGCGCCCTCGAGTGCAGTCGTGTTTGTGCGTGAACAGATTTGACCAATTCTATAGAAAATATGCCAAATTGCGTTATGGTAAAATGGCTGAACGTGATTACAGTTTATTTTCGTAAGTATTTTTTATATTTACTTAATAATCAGACTATATAATAATTTCCAATAATTTGTTCTAGAACTTTACCTATGTCCTTTCCCGACCTCTAGCGGTGAAAAGCAAAAGCACTATTTTTAGGATCTCGCTACACTTGTCGAAGCTTAAGTGATGTTCAAGTGATGTCGTTTTATTTATCGATTAATTTAATAGATAATATATTAAAATTGTAAGTATAAGTTTAATATAGGTAAGTAGTAATATTCTGATTCAATATTCATTGCGTTGGGGGACTGTTATACACTGTAATAGTAAAACTTTCAATTTAATGTTTATTGCACTCTATAATGTTTTACATAAGGTTATTTTTTTATTTATATTATTAAATTTTTTTAAAAATTGTCATGTCATATATTTAAATAAATTTATTATAACTTTAACCTATTTTTTTGAATTTAAAAAGATAACACTTTTACTAAATAAATAATAAGAATTATTGGAAACACCGGATCATATTATTATGTTTTTTATATCGATTTTGGTTAACCTTAATCAAAACTATCGATGTGTCGAATTCTAAGCAAAACATCACTACTACAGAGCGACACCTACCGTGGGGTAGATAAAACTTATTCTAAATGTTTTTAATATGCTGTTTTACTTTTTAACGTTAGATGGCGCTACTTCCGCGCCAGTTTTAAGTGTTTGTATGAAATAGTCTCTAATAGCCGCTCTATTACTATATTAAATCTCTTTGGTTAAAATAGATTATACGAAACCTACGACTAATGAATATAATTTCAGAAAGATCTCTCGTTCAATTTTAGTCTGGATACAATCCATCAGCAAATGTTGTGCTCCTCTAGTACTGGACATTGTAGATAACTAAAGCGATTATTGCAGATGCTTCTCTATAAACAACATTTGACGTTAAATTATGTCAGGTAACAAAATAAACTGATGGTCGGGAGCCCCGATCCGTGATAGGGCGCCGTGCAGCATAAATCGTAATAATTGAATTTCGCTATAACTTCAAAACCAAACGTCCAAACTGATCATTCAAAGACCAAATATTATCTACATAAACTGCACTTAGTGATAAAATAATTTATTTTGATAAGGATTAATATCATAAGTAAATTAAATGTGTTTAAATGTAGTACAAAAAAAAAACAAGATTTTTAATGGTTGTTGTGCCTCACTCGACATATTATAGGTATAGTGTGTCGCGGACTTTTTAGTAGATATTTATAAGATCAACAATTAATTCGTACATTTTGTGGTTCTATCTTTTATAGTTTAGGCAGCGTACGCAAAATGAGTAACTGTTCTGGTTGATTTTTTACACTTTGTGTCCGAAAACCCAAATATCTTACGGAACCCTATTTTTTTTCCAAACTAATATTTATCCTATGTTACTCAGTGATAATATAGCTTTCTAATAAAAAAAGTGATAGTGTAGATAAGAATCAATTATGTCAAAAAGATAACCTCCGCTAGGGAACGGATCCAAAAAATCCACAGCAGTTTCCATCCAAGCCTGTGAAGGTAATATACAACTTTTGATGGGATGTGGTGGATTTGGGGCTGACACTAATATACATCCCCTACATTACAAATACTACTATTACAAGAAATTAAGTGTAGGTAACGGCTTACTGAAGTGCCCGTGACGCGAAACAGCTGTTTTATATTTAAATTTTTATTGCGCTTCAATATTTTCGTGGACTGCATCGACATAAACCTAGGAAGTATCTTGTTTTTCAATTCTCTTAGCTTTATCTACTATAAACTATATTAATAATACTAGATAGGTACACACTTTATAAATCGATAAACACAAACTTCACAAGCCTATTTATTTCATAGTCAGGCTATAAAACAGCTTAATTGGAATTATGAGTTTGGTTAAAATCTTAATTATAGTTATAAAAATATAGATTTATAGCTTTGAGTTACCCACACTTTTATTGCACCTTTGCAGAAAATATTATTGACCGAGCTTAAATTTTAAACTTATTAGTTCATTATAGTAGTAAATGTCTGGGTGATAAATAAAAAGACAATCACTGAAAATCACATAGAATCATTATATTTCAATTATTAAGTCTTAAGCCTCTTAAGATTTCAAATTCAATATAATTTATTCAAGTTTGGCTCAATAGAGCTTTTATAAAAGTCAAAACTTAAAAACTAGCGCGCCCATTTACTGCCGGCCGGTGCTTGATCGTAAAAGAACAGACTAGAAAATCGTCTAGGTTAGTATTTTCTCTCGCCGGTTACAAGAAAGTGTACTTAACAGTCAAAGACATTTAACTATTACTATAGACAGGACATTGAGATCAAAACTGTAATCCACAACTTATTACCAAGTGGTAACAAGTCGCTCAGTTTGATTTTATGCGCCCTCTAGTGTAGTCGTGTTTGTGCGTGAACAGATTTGACAAATTTTATAGAAAATATGCCAAATTGCGTACTGCGATATTGCAAATACCGTTATGGTAAAAAGGCTGAACGTGATTACAGTTTATTTTCGTAAGTATTTTTTATATTTACTCAATAATCAGACTATATAATAATTTTCAATAAATTATTCTAGAACATTACCTATGCCCTTTGCCGACCTCTAGCGGTGAAAAGCAAAAGCACTACTTTTAGGATCTCGCCACACTTGTCGATGCGGAAGTAGATGATTTAGTGATGTTCAAGTGATGTCGTTTTATTTATCGATTAATGTAATAAATAATATTTTTTAATTGTAAGTATAAGTGTAATATAAGTAATAATATTCTGATTCAATAATCATTGCGTTGGGGGACTGTTATACACTGTAATAGTAAAACTTTCAAATCAATGTTTATTGCACTCCATAACGTTTCACAGAAGGTTATTTTTTATTGATTTATTTATATTTTTACATTATTTTTTTAAAATTGTCATATCACGTTTTTAAATAAATTTATTATAACTTTAACTTATACTTATTTTTTTAGTGTCTTGTTATTGATATAGTCTTTTTAATTAGTAGTGTTGAATTTAATAAGTTAACACTTTTACTAAATAAATAATAAGAATCATTGAAAATACCGGAATTTTTATATACTACTCTTATTGTCACTTGCTTATTCATGTTATATGTTTTTTATACCGATTTTGGTTAACCTTCTTCAAAATTATCGATACGTCGAATTCTAAACGGAACATCCCTACTGCAGAGCGACGCCCACCGTGGAGTAGGTAAAACTTATTCTAATTGTTTTTAATATGCTGTTTTGCTTTTCAACGTTAGATAGCGCTACTTTCGCGCCAGCTTAAATTTTTTGTATGGAATAGTCTCTAATAGCCGCTCTATTACTATATTAAATCTCTTTGTTAACAGTAAAACAATTTGACAAGTCCACAAAAACCTATTTTCTACAGTTACAAGATTTAAAATATGGTATAATAAAGTATAATATTTTTATTTTATAGTGACGTTATTACGAAAAATATAAAAATTTAATACCTTAAACTTATAAAACAAAAACAGTCTTGCTTAGAGTAAAATAAAAATAATAATGAAATATTACTAATGAAATATAAAATAAAAAAGCACATTAATAAAATACCAACGTAATTCTTGGCCGTGAAACGGAACGTAGAAAGAACATAGAACTTTCTTTCTATTTTATACTAGTAAACTGGGAGCAGTACGTCAGAATAGACCGGTGGAATGACGAACTTATAAAAAAAGTACCTACAATTGAGCCTTGAGGAACTCCCATCTGTATACAAGAACCAGACCGGGTTGCCAATTGTACGAGGTTCCTCTTACAAATACGAGATTTGTGATCATCTGTACGAGGTACGAGGAGACTATCAATCTCGTACAATTATGTACGAGATTTTGATGATATGCCCATACAACTAGTGCCATCTCTCATAGCTTGTAGGAACTTTTTACTAAATTTCATTGCCGCATTTACTTACATGATGATTGTCTATAGTACCTAGTATGGTAGTCCCGTCCACCGGGTAATCCCCGACTAATAAAACTTTACGTTGTTCGCATTAGTCATCTCTGTCACACATAGCGTAAATTTCTACATTTTCTGTTCCTTACGTGTTCCATTCGTTGCATGCCGGTCGTGTACATTTTTGGTGATGACGCGACGAGACGACCGATGTTTCTCGGTCATAACTGCTTGCGTTGTGGTACGCTATTTACGATAACGACTCAGTAAAAACAAGGTTGATGCGCGATTTCGAATCATTTTCAAATATTTTGTCACTCGGCCTATTTGTGCGCCAATAAAGCCTGTAAACAGTTGCCTGAAGGTGTAGAACAACTGACTAGATATCTACAACATTTTTAAACATAGTGATAAACGGCTTATCGATCTTCGTAAGTTCTAGTCGTTTGCTGCAGTGTAGTCTCACAAAATACTGAAGCCAGCATAGGCAAGGTAACTTTCCTTATTACCAGTAATTGAAACGATAGAAGAGCAATGGGAGGCCCTACTTTTTTTTAATTGATTTTACTACAAATCATGCACATAGAGCAAGAGCCGATGTAAGAAATCGAGCAGTATTTATTCTCGAAAAACTCAAAAACCCATTCTACAAGCTTTATTTCTGTATCCTTGAATGGTCACTCCCTTAACACAACAAATTCGATATGGAATTTCAAAGCGAGAAAGTAGTTGTTCACAATCAAAGACATTTAACCTTAGAATAATAACACCTAGAACGATAGTTCCCTACAAAGCGGTCTTTCAAAAGCGAGGCAAGAAAAAAATCTATGTGTGCGTAAGATACTTGTATTTACGCTCGACGAAACGCACACAGTGAAAAAAATCATGTTGTCATTTCATTCCATTTTCCCTAAAAGTAGGGAAGTTGAAACTTTTACACTTTAGCTTAGCTATTCATTGCATTTAGTTTATGCGAAAAACCACTTACTTTATAATTTCATTAAAAATGTATATATATTTATCCTGCCTGGGGTGAATAATTTTTCACTAATTATTTATTTAATATATTTAGAGCTATGAAACTCTTAAATTGTTATAGTTAGTCAACTGTTTTATGTAGATAGACCAGAATCGAATAAAACTATTACACCTTTTTAAGATGTGATTGACGCCATATCAATTGAAATCAATCAATGAAAAAAATAAAGATTTTTGTGTTACCGTATATTAAAGAAATTATTCCACGCGAACAAAGTCGCGGGCGGAAGGTAGCAGATAATTGTCAAATAACATTTGTGCAATTTAATTATTGAGACGTGTTTCACTTACAACAAAATGTAGGAGATTTTTTCCTCTTCATGGCAACATTTTCATTAACTGTCACGTAACAAATATTGAAATTATTTTTTTTCATTTTAATGAATGTTTTACTTAATAATTTAAGTTCAAACGCATAATTTACCCTGTAACGATATGTTAATATGTTTCTTGTGCTTTTCCGACGTATTTTGATATCCGTTCATAGCGCAAACCGTCATTTTTAACAAAATTATCAGGAGTAGCTTTCAATACGACACGACCTTGAGCACTGACGGGCTGCGTAACAAACTTAGCCAAAATGGCTAGGTTTTAGTTGCCTCACTTTGACGACGCGTACTGGGCTTCTAGGTGTAATTATTCTAAGCATTTAACTATTACTATAGACAGGACATAGAGATCAAAACTGTAATCCACAACTTATTCCCAAGTGGCTCAGATCAAGTAAAAAAAGGTAGATACCTTACGACTAATAACCAAGTGAAGCCATATTTTTAACTTTGTGTGAGTTACTGAAGTGTTGCCACTTTTTGAAAATCTTCCCAGATATTACAAGTATAATTAATTAATAATAAATATAAGCGATTTACGTTAGTAAATTTACAAGAATCAATTTACCCGGTGATATACCAAATTCAAATTTTCTAACGATTTCTGCAATTTTCAGCTCTGTACGAAGTAGAATTTTAATTCAATTAAAACACTTATTGTAAATATTATTACAATTGTAGTATAATTTGACATAATGACAAACAGACGCAAGGCAATAAGAAAATTAGAATTTTGCGATATATCAGGCATATTTTAATTATTTGGTCGGTCGGTCGGTCGGTCGGTCGGTCGGTCGGTCGGTCGGTCGGTCGGTCGGTCGGTCGGTCGGTCGGTCGGTCGGTCGGTCGGTCGGTCGGTCGGTCGGTCGGTCGGTCGGTCGGTCGGTCGGTCGGTCGGTCGGTCGGTCGGTCGGTCGGTCGGTCGGTCGGTCGGTCGGTCGGTCGGTCGGTCGGTCGGTCGGTCGGTCGGTCGGTCGGTCGGTCGGTCGGTCGGTCGGTCGGTCGGTCGGTCGGTCGGTCGGTCGGTCGGTCGGTCGGTCGGTCGGTCGGTCGGTCGGTCGGTCGGTCGGTCGGTCGGTCGGTCGGTCGGTTGGTTAGGTTAGGTTAGGTTAGGTTGTCCGGCGCGGACCAAAACTGGCGGGTTTTGTGGGGCGCACCCCCGGTCGCATTTCGCGGCTGGAAAGCGGCCCAGTGGTGCCGTTGTCACACGGCGTAGGGTGTCGGCTGCTCCCAGCACGCCTCAGCTCATCTGAGGTGGCAGGGGATGCAGCCCATTTTCCCAGTGGAGGCGAGGCGTTTTGGCGCCTTTTGTTTCGCCCTTTCGAGGGCAGTGGCCGCTTTCATGCGGCGGTGGGTGGCAGGCCTGCAAGGCCTGCGGCGCGGCGAGTCCGGCAGTCACATCCCAGTGGCTGTCGGGGGGGTCTCTTGACTCCCCGTCGGGCAATCCGTAATCCGCAGTCTGCGGACCGGAGGTGCCGCTCACTGAGAGTGGTGCCGCGTGGAAGAATACCACTATAATAAATTACCCCAATCCCAAGGTGAGCGGATCGTGCCGAAGGGATGCATGGCTGGAGGGAGTCCAGTCGCTAGCGTGCGGGGGAACTCACCCCCGAAAAAAGAGATGGAGAAGGATATAATGGACCAAAGTAGCATTGCAAATATTCTCCGGGCAGGTCCCCGAAAGGGGGAATCCTGCACACCCGCCTCGGCGGGTGTCTGCCCCGTGTATACGGAGGGGGCACAATCTACTTCGGGGGTCAGCAGTCCGCTGATTCCCGCTACAACGACCACTGCTTTTTCGTACAAGGACTTCGATTGCTTGTGTTTTGGCGTGTTGCGCCTTAGGGGCGGTGGAGGGCCGGGCCCGCCGAGGGACGAGCGTGGCAGGTTTGTCTCGACGCCGGCGCCGGAGGAGATTCTCTCTGACGGTTCGGCGGGGACCATAGACACTGTGGGCCCCGCGGAAGCGTCAGAGACGTCAGAGATGGAGTTTGACGAAGGCAGTTCGTCTGGGGTTCAGCCCCACTGCCTTCGCCAAAAAAGGAAGAGGTCCCCCGAGGCGAGATCGGCCAGCGAGGCCGACCTGGCCCCGGACGACGTCAGAGCGTCGACGAAGCGCGGCCGATCTCGTGGCCGCGTTTCTTCTTACGGCCTTACGGCCGGTCTCGGCGAGGCCAGGAGGGCGCTGAGCGTCGACCGGGTGCTGGCCCGTCGAGAGGCGAAGATGAGCCCCTCTCGCGTTGGTAGGGAGGACTGCGCGATGACTTTCAAGGCGACGGCGGCGGCCTGGGAGCCGGCTGCCACCGTCTCTGCCTCCACTCTGGCGGACAGGATGACTCAGATCCTGGCCGCCGTGGAAGAGATGGCGGGCAAATCGTCGGCCCTGAAGGGAACCTTCCACGGCGGGTTCAAGACCGCCGTGGAAGTCGGTAGGGAGTGCCTCCAGGCCTGGTCGGCCCGTACCCCTACGTCGGAGGACAGCATGCTGCGGCAGGAGCTGGAGCGCCTCAGGGCCAGCGACAAGGCCCTGAGGCAGGAGAACGCCCGCCTCCTGGCGCAGCATGCGGAGGTTTTGAGGGAGGTCTCCTCTCTCCGCGAGGAGGTGCGGAGAGTGGAGAGGCCTGCGCCTATGGACCTGGCACAGGTGGAGGAGAGGCTCGCTCGCGAAGTCAATGCGCGCCTCATGAAGGTTTTGGATGCGCGCATTGAGGGCCTGGAGGTGTCTGGCCGCCTGCTGCCCGAGAAGTCGGTGCGTCCCCCGCTTTGGGCCGACCGGGTGGCACTTTCGCCACAGCCGGGCCCTTCTTCGGCCCCTACCGTGGCCCAAGCGCAGCCTTCTCCTCCCCCTAGCAAGAAGGGGAAGGGGAAGGGAAAGGGAAAGGGGAAGAAACAGCCGGTGCCTATTTCGGCGTCTGCACCGGTTGCTTCTCCTTCCTCCGAAGTTCGCCCTGTCGTCCCGGCTCCCGCTGCCGCCCCGTCCCAGTCGGGTGGCCAAGAGCGGGAGTCTTGGACGACGGTCGTTTCGCGCCGCCCTAAAGAAAGAGCGGTGGCGCCATCGAAGGTTTCTCGGAGCGCTGCTCCTGCCAGGCCGGCACCACAGCCGGGCCGATCGGCAGCCCCCGTCAAAAAGAAGGCGCTGCGCCCGCCATCATCTGCAGCAGTGGTCATGACGCTGCTGCCGGGCGCAGTGGAGCGGGGCCGCACTTATGGGGCGGTGATCGCTGAGGCCAAGGCGAAGATACGCCTTGCCGACCTCGGCATTGCCTCAGTGCGGTTCCGTAAGGCCGCGACGGGGGCCCGGGTCCTCGAGATCGCGGGAGAGGCCCGGGAGGAGAAGGCCGATCAGTTGGCGGAGCGTCTCCAGGCGATCTATTTGCCGGAGGACGTCAGGGTCTCCAGGCCGGTGATGCGGGCAGACGTCCGCATCGCGGGTCTGGACGACTCTGTCTCCAGGGAGGAGGTTGTGGCGGCGGTGGCGGCAGTCGGCGGCTGCGCTCCCGACCTCGTGAGGCCGGGGGCGATCGGAAGGGCTACCTCTGCGGGGCTGGGGGCCATTGTGGTCTCCTGCCCCGTGGCGGTAGCGAAACGGGTGGCCAGCGGGCGATTGCTCGTTGGCTGGGTGTCGGCTGGGACGACTCTTTTGGAATCTCGTCCCAGCCGCTGCTTTAGGTGTTTCGCGCTGGGCCATCTTGGGGCCCAGTGCAAGTCTTCGGTCGACCGCAGCGATAACTGCTTCCGCTGCGCTCGACCAGGGCACCGAGCCCGAGACTGCTCTGCCCCCCCCCACTGCCCCCTCTGTGAGGAGGCTGGGAGGGTGGCCGACCATCGCCCTGGGGGTAAGGCTTGCGCCCGGTCCCCCAAGGCCAAAAAGAAGGGCCCCGGCAAAGGCGTGCTGCCATCGGGCCCTACCGCCGCCACGGATCGGCCGGAGGAGGTTGATATGGAGACCCATTAATTTATGGCTCTCCGGCTCAACTTTCTCCAGGCGAACCTTAACCACTCCGCCGCGGCCCAGGATCTTCTTCTTCAGGCCATGGCGGAGTGGCAGGTCGGTCTGGCAGTGGCCGCTGAGCCCTACCGCGTCCCGGTCCGTTCCGACTGGGTCTGCGACGCGGACGGCTCAGTGGCCATCATTCAGCGTATGGCGGCGGGCACTCCCCCTCTCGTCCTCGTCGGGAGAGGGGGAGGTTTCGTAGCCGCTCGGGTCGGCGGGGTGGTGGTTGTGGGGGTCTATTTCTCCCCCAATCGCCCCCTCGTCGAGTTCGAGCGGTTTTTGGTCAGGTTGGGCGCAGTAACCCAAGGCTCTTCTCTCCCCGTCATTGTGATGGGGGACCCCAACGCCAAATCCACGGCGTGGGGCTCCCGGACGACTGACGGGAGGGGGACGGCCTTGGAGGAATGGGTGACAGAGTGTGGGCTGTCCATCCTCAATCGCGGTTCGGTGGACACGTGCGTGCGCCGCAACGGGGGGTCTGTTATCGACATCTCGTTTGCGGCGCCCTCTCTCGCGCATCGTGTCCACGATTGGAGGGTGCTGGAGGATGTGGAGACATTGTCTGATCACCGTTATATCAGATTCAGTGTCTCCACATCGGTGCCAGCGCCCAGCGGAGGTGTTGGAGAGCCGCGATTGGACGGCCCACGATGGGCGATCAAGCGCCTCGACAGGTCTTTGCTGCGGGAGGCAGCCCTGGTCGAGGCGTGGCCACGGGAGCCACCGCTGGTGGACGTGGAGGGGGAGGCTGCGAGGGTGTGCGCGGCCATGGCGCGTATTTGTGACGTGGCCATGCCCCGTGTTCGCGCCCCCCCGCGCAGATCCCAGGTCTACTGGTGGTCGCCGGAGATCGCCCAGCTCCGCCGAACCTGTGCGGTGGAGCGGCGCCGCTATCAGAGGTGTCGCGGAAGGAGAATCCGCGACGACGCCGAGTTGGATCGGCTCTACGCCGCCTATAGAGAGGCGGTGAGGGCCCTTCGCGGGGCCATTAGCCGGTCCAAAGCCGCAGCGTGGGACGAGCTGCTGGAGGCCATTGAGGCGGATCCATGGGGCAGGCCGTACAAAATAGTACGGCAAAAGCTCCGAGCGTGGACCCCTCCCGTCTCCAGCAGTCTCGAACCGGCGGTACTCGGTAGGGTGGTTGAGGCACTGTTCCCAGACAGGGGAACCGACTTCGTGCCTCCCACTATGGCGGCGCCAGAAGTCACCCGTGACTCGGGCACTGAGGATGTGCCCGAGCTCACCGAGGAGGAGGTAGGAAGGGCCGTGCTACGCCTGAGGGGCAAGAGCACGGCCCCAGGTCCCGACGGCATTCCGACGAGGGCGTGGGCGCTGGTTTTGAGCGGGGAGGAAGCGCCTTTTCTTTCCCGCGTGACCTCCCTCTTTGCTAGGTGTCTGCGGGATGGGGTTTTTCCGCGGCGCTGGAAGGAGGGCCGCTTGGTACTCCTTCCCAAAGAGGGACGTCCGGCCGATGACCCTTCTGGTTATCGGCCCATCGTGCTGCTCGACGAGGCGGGCAAGCTCCTGGAGCGTGTCATCGCCAACCGCCTCGTCGAGCACCTGGAGGAGGTCGGACCAGATTTGTCCGACCACCAGTTCGGGTTCCGCCGCGGCCGATCGACGATTGACGCGATCGGCCGCTTGCAGGACCTGTCGGAGAGGGCGGTTTCCCGGGGTGGGGTGTTGATTGCGGTGTCGCTCGATATCGCGAACGCCTTCAACACCCTGCCCTGGTCAACGATTATGGAGGCGCTCCGATTCCATGGGGTGCCTCCATATCTGCGGCGGTTGTTGGGGAGCTACCTGTCGGAGAGGGCGGTAGTCTTCCCAACGATGGGCGGAGGAGGCTGTCGTCGGCGTATGGTGTGCGGTGTTCCACAGGGGTCTGTCCTGGGACCACTCTTGTGGAACATCGGATATGATTACGTTCTGCGCTGTGTGAACTTGCACGGCGTGGACGTGATCTGTTACGCCGACGACACCCTCGTAACATCCCGGGGTTCTGACCCCCGGGATGCGAGAGTGTTGGCCACTGTCGGCGTCGCGGCGGTGGTCGAGAGGATACGGCGGCTGGGGCTCGAGGTGGCACTGCATAAATCCGGGGCCATTATTTTCCATGGTCCCCGGAGGCGGCCGCCTCCAGGCCCCAGTATCGTGGTAGGAGGAACTCCCATCCCTGTCGAGAACACGCTGAAGTATCTCGGCGTCCTTCTCGACAGCAGATGGGACTTCGAAGCGCACCTTCGGCACCTAGGCCCGAGGTTGGTGAGCACGGCGGGAGCTCTATCTCGCCTGCTCCCCAATCTCGGAGGGAGTGGCGGCAGTTGCCGCCGCCTTTACACGGGAGTGGTGCGGTCCATAGCCCTGTATGGAGCCCCAATTTGGGCGAGCTCCATATCGGGTCGCCATCGACAGATCCTGCAGCAGTCGCAGAGGGTCATGGCGACCCGTGTCGTTAGGGGGTATCGCACCATCTCCCATGAGGTGGCATGCGCGCTCGCCGGGTCCCTGCCATGGGACCTCGACGCCGAGGTTCTCTCGGCGGTCTACTGGCGTGGCGCGCAATCCCGGAGCCAGGGTCTCCGCCCCACACCGGACACTGTGGTGCGGTGGCGTCGAGACGCTCAGACACAGGCTCTGGGCGCATGGCGGCGGCAGCTACACAGGAGCGCCGAACTACGTGCCGAAGGATCGAGACGCCGTATCCTCGAGGCGGTCGGGCCCATATTGGAGCGATGGGTCGGCCGTCGGTGGGGGTCGATGACTTTCCGGCTCACACAGGTACTTTCCGGGCACGGGTGCTTTGGGAAGTATCTGTGCGACGTCGCCGGGGGGGAGTCGACCCGGTGTTGCCACCACTGTGACTGCGCGATGGATGATGCGCAGCACACTTTGGTGGCGTGCCCTGCGTGGGCTGGGCCGCGGTCGACGTTAGCCGCGGCCCTGGGTGGAGTGGCTCTCTCGCTGCCGACCATCATGCAAAAGATGGTCGACAGCGAGACGGCGTGGGAGGCGATGGTCTCCTTCTGCGAAGTGGTGATGTCGCAGAAGGAGGCCGCGGAGCGGGAGAGGGAGCGGGATCCGCTCTCTCTCCGGCTACGCCGTTGGCGCAGCGGGCGGGCCAGGAGGGCCCGTCAGGCAGCGCCCGGGGGGTCTTAGGCGGCGGGGGCAGGGGGCCCCTTCCGTCTCGCCATAGACCCCCCCCGAAGTCGGCCAGTTACGCCATGGCCGCACAAGGAGGTAGGGGGGGCGCTGCAAATTGCGCCTTCCTGAGGAGGTCTCCCCGGTTCTGATCCGGGGGACGTTGGCCGCGGGCGGGGTTCCAGAAGCTACAAACCCGGGCACTGGTGCCTCGCCCTTTTCAACAGCGGTGGGCGTCGTCTGAAGTTTTTTAGTGGGTAGGACTGCGGTGGTCGTGTCGGCCGCAGTGAGCCCCACACCCCCTCCCGGTCTCCCCCTTTTGGCCGGGAGACAGTGCGTAAGCAGCATTTTTTTACAGACGATAATAAAAAAAAAAAAAAAAGGTTAGGTTAGGTTAGGTTAGGTTAGGTTATGGACCCCGTGTGGAGTTGCCAGACTCCCATCGGGCGCGTCCCCAGGTGGCGGATAGGGGCATGCCACACATTGTGGTACCGGCTTTTAAATAATGTAAGTCCGGCGCGGACCAAAACTGGTGGGTTTTGTGGGGCGCACCCCCGGTCGCATTTCGCGGCTGGAAAGCGGCCCAGTGGTGCCGTTGTCACACGGCGTAGGGTGTCGGCTGCTCCCAGCACGCCTCAGCTCATCTGAGGTGGCAGGGGATGCAGCCCATTTTCCCGAGTGGAGGCGAGGCGTTCTGGCGCCTTTTGTTTCGCCCTTTCGAGGGCAGTGGCCGCTTTCATGCGGCGGTGGGTGGCAGGCCTGCAAGGCCTGCGGCGCGGCGAGTCCGGCAGTCACATCCCAGTGGCTGTCGGGGGGGTCTCTTGACTCCCCGTCGGGCAATCCGTAATCCGCAGTCTGCGGACCGGAGGTGCCGCTCACTGAGAGTGGTGCCGCGTGGAAGAATACCACTATAATAAATTACCCCAATCCCAAGGTGAGCGGATCGTGCCGAAGGGATGCATGGCTGGAGGGAGTCCAGTCGCTAGCGTGCGGGGGAGCTCACCCCCGAAAAAAGAGAGGGAGTATTAAATTATGTTTACAAGCAGACTTTCAAATATTCTCCGGGCAGGTCCTCGAAAGGGGGAATCCTGCACACCCGCTTCGGCGGGTGTCTGCCCCGTGTTATACGGAGGGGGCAAAAGCTGCTTCGGGGGTCGGCATTCTGCTGATCTCCGCAACGACAACCCTGGCTTTCGTTTACTGGATTTTTGTGCTGCCAAGCGACGTGGTGGTGTGTTGCGCCTTAGGGGCGGTGGAGGGCCGGGCCCGCCGAGGGACGAGCGTGGCAGGTTCGTCTCGACGCCGGCGCCGGAGGAGGATGAGATTGTCGTCGACAGCTCTGCGGGGACCATGGACACCGTGGGCCCCGTAGAGCTGTCCGAGATGTTGGAGGTCGATGAGGGCAGTGCTTCTGCGCGCAGCCCCCGTCAAAAAAGAAAGAGGTCACCCGGGGCCGGCTCAGCAAGTGAGGATGAGGTTCCTCCTTCCACGTCGGGTCAGGACGATTCCTCGGTGGTGAGGGCTCAAACCAAGCGCGGCCGCTCCCATGGCCGCACTCATGGCTTGACGGTCGGACTCGGCAAAGCCAGGAGGGCGCTGAGTGCCGGCCGGGTGCAATCCCGACTGGAAGCTCAGCGGGAGAAGGAGGCGAAGACGAGCCCCTCTCGCGCTCCCGATTGCGCGACCGCCTTTAAGGCAATGGCGGCGACCTGGGAGCCAGCCAGCACCGTCTCCGCCTCCACTCTGGCGGAGAGGATGACGCAGGTCCTCGCCGCCGTCGAAGAGATGTCGGGTCGGTCATCGTCCCTGAAGGGGACCTTCCACGGCGGGTTCAAGACCGCCGTGGAAGTCGGTAGGGAGTGCCTCCAGGCCTGGTCGGCCCGTACTCCTGCGTCAGAGGATGGCATGCTGCGGCTGGAGCTGGAGCGCCTCAGGGCCAGCGACAAGGCCCTCAGGCAGGAGAACGCCCGCCTCCTAGCGCAGCATGCGGAAGTTTTGAGGGAGGTCTCCTCTCTCCGCGAGGAGGTGCGGAGAGTGGAGAGGCCTGCGCCTATGGACCTGGCGCAGGTGGAGGAGAGGCTCGCGCGCGAGGTCAATGCGCGCCTCATGAAGGTGCTCGATGCGCGCATTGAGGGCCTGGAGGTGTCTGGCCGCCTGCTGCCCGAGAAGTCGGTGCGTCCCCCGCTTCGGGCCGACCGGGTGGCACTTTCGCCACAGCCGGGCCCTTCTTCGGCCCCTACCGTGGCCCTAGCGCAGCTTCCTCCTCCCCCTAGCAAGAAGGGGAAGGGGAAGGGGAAGGGAAAGGGGAAGAAGCAGCCGGTGCCTGTTTCGGCGTCCGCACCGGCTGTTCCTTCCTCTCCATCGGAGGTCCGTCCAGCGGCTCCCGTTGCCACCCCGTCCCAGTCGGGTGGCCAGGAACGGGAGACCTGGACCACTGTGGTCTCGCGCCGCCCCAAAGGGAGAGTGGCGGCGCAGGCCAAAGGGTCGCGGAGCGCTGCTCCTGCCAGGCCGGCACCACAGCCGGGCCGATCGGCAGCCCCCGCAGCCAAGAAGAAGGCGCTGCGCCCGCCAACATCAGCGGCAGTGGTCATGACGCTGCTGCCGGGCGCAGTGGAGCGGGGCCGCACTTATGAGGCGGTGATCGCTGAGGCCAAGGCGAAGATACGCCTTGCCGACCTCGGCATTGCCTCAGTGCGGTTCCGCAAGGCAGCGACGGGGGCCCGGGTCCTCGAGATCGCGGGAGAGGCCCGGGAAGAGAAGGCCGATCGGTTGGCGGAGCGTCTCCAGGCGATCTATTTGCCGGAGGACGTCAGGGTCTCCAGGCCGGTGATGCGGGCAGACGTTCGCATCGCGGGTCTGGACGACTCTGTCTCCAAGGAGGAGGTTGTGGCGGCAGTGGCGGCAGTCGGCGGCTGCGCTCCCGACCTCGTGAGGCCGGGGGCGATCGGAAGGGCTACCTCTGCGGGGCTGGGGGCCATTGTGGTCTCCTGCCCCGTGGCGGTAGCGAAACGGGTGGCCAGCGGGCGATTGCTCGTTGGCTGGGTGTCGGCTGGGACGACTCTTTTGGAATCTCGTCCCAGCCGCTGCTTTAGGTGTTTCGCACTGGGCCATCTTGGGGCCCAGTGCAAGTCTTCGGTCGACCGCAGCGATAACTGCTTCCGCTGCGCTCGACCAGGGCACCGAGCCCGAGACTGCTCTGCCCCCCCCCACTGCCCCCTCTGTGAGGAGGCTGGGAGGGTGGCCGACCATCGCCCTGGGGGTAAGGCTTGCGCCCGGTCCCCCAAGGCCAAAAAGAAGGGCCCCGGCAAAGGCGTGCTGCCATCGGGCCCTACCGCCGCCACGGATCGGCCGGAGGAGGTTGACATGGAGACCCACTAATTTATGGCTCTCCAGCTCAACCTCCTACAGGCGAACCTTAACCACTCCGCCGCGGCCCAGGATCTTCTTCTTCAGGCCATGGCGGAGTGGCAGGTCGGTCTGGCAGTGGCCGCTGAGCCCTACCGCGTCCCGGTCCGTTCCGACTGGGTCTGCGACGCGGACGGCTCAGTGGCCATCATTCAGCGTATGGCGGCGGGCACCCCCCCTCTCGTCCTCGTCGGGAGAGGGGGAGGTTTCGTAGCCGCTCGGGTCGGCGGGGTGGTGGTCGTGGGAGTCTATTTCTCCCCCAATCGCCCCCTCGTCGAGTTCGAGCGGTTTTTGGTCAGGTTGGGCGCAGTAACCCAAGGCTCTTCTCTCCCCGTCATTGTGATGGGGGACCCCAACGCCAAATCCACGGCGTGGGGCTCCCGGACGACTGACGGGAGGGGGACGGCCTTGGAGGAATGGGTGACAGAGTGTGGGCTGTCCATCCTCAATCGCGGTTCGGTGGACACGTGCGTGCGCCGCAACGGGGGGTCTGTTATCGACATCTCGTTTGCGGCGCCCTCTCTCGCGCATCGTGTCCACGATTGGAGGGTGCTGGAGGATGTGGAGACATTGTCTGATCATCGCTATATCAGATTCAGTGTCTCCACATCGGTGCCAGCGCCCAGCGGAGGTGTTGGAGAGCCGCGATTGGACGGCCCACGATGGGCGATCAAGCGCCTCGACAGGTCTTTGCTGCGGGAGGCAGCCCTGGTCGAGGCGTGGCCACGGGAGCCACCGCTGGTGGACGTGGAGGGGGAGGTTGCGAGGGTGTGCGCGGCCATGGCGCGTATTTGTGACGTGGCCATGCCCCGTGTTCGCGCCCCCCCGCGCAGATCCCAGGTCTACTGGTGGTCGCCGGAGATCGCCCAGCTCCGCCGAACCTGTGCGGTGGAGCGGCGCCGCTATCAGAGGTGTCGCGGAAGGAGAATCCGCGACGACGCCGAGTTGGATCGGCTCTACGCCGCCTATAGAGAGGCGGTGAGGGCCCTTCGCGGGGCCATTAGCCGGTCCAAAGCCGCAGCGTGGGACGAGCTGCTGGAGGCCGTTGAGGCGGATCCATGGGGCAGGCCGTACAAAATAGTACGGCAAAAGCTCCGAGCGTGGACCCCTCCCGTCTCCAGCAGTCTCGAACCGGCGGTACTCGGTAGGGTGGTTGAGGCACTGTTCCCAGACAGGGGAACCGACTTCGTGCCTCCCACTATGGCGGCGCCAGATGTCACCCGTGACTCGGGCACTGAGGATGTGCCCGAGCTCACCGAGGAGGAAGTAGGAAGGGCCGTGCTACGCCTGAGGGGCAAGAGCACGGCCCCAGGTCCCGACGGCATTCCGACGAGGGCGTGGGACCTGGTTTTGAGCGGGGAGGAAGCGCCTTTTCTTTCCCGCGTGACCTCCCTCTTTGCTAGGTGTCTGCGGGATGGGGTTTTTCCGCGGCGCTGGAAGGAGGGCCGCTTGGTACTCCTTCCCAAAGAGGGACGTCCGGCCGATGACCCTTCTGGTTATCGGCCCATCGTGCTGCTCGACGAGGCGGGCAAGCTCCTGGAGCGTGTCATCACCAACCGCCTCGTCGAGCACCTGGAGGAGGTCGGACCAGATCTGTCCGACCACCAGTTCGGGTTCCGCCGCGGCCGATCGACGATTGACGCGATCGGCCGCTTGCAGGACCTGTCGGAGAGGGCGGTTTCCCGGGGTGGGGTGTTGATTGCGGTGTCGCTCGATATCGCGAACGCCTTCAACACCCTGCCCTGGTCAACGATTATGGAGGCGCTCCGATATCACGGGGTGCCTCCATATCTGCGGCGGTTGTTGGGGAGCTACCTGTCGGAGAGGGCGGTAGTCTTCCCAACGATGGGCGGAGGAGGCTGTCGTCGGCGTATGGTGTGCGGTGTTCCACAGGGGTCTGTCCTGGGACCACTCCTGTGGAACATCGGATATGATTACGTTCTGCGCTGTGTGAACTTGCACGGCGTGGACGTGATCTGTTACGCCGACGACACCCTCGTAACATCCCGGGGTTCTGATCCCCGGGATGCGAGAGTGTTGGCCACTGTCGGCGTCGCGGCGGTGGTCGAGAGGATACGGCGGCTGGGGCTCGAGGTGGCACTGCATAAATCCGGGGCCATTATTTTCCATGGTCCCCGGAGGCGGCCGCCTCCAGGCCCCAGTATCGTGGTAGGAGGAACTCCCATCCCTGTCGAGAACACGCTGAAGTATCTCGGCGTCCTTCTCGACAGCAGATGGGACTTCGAAGCGCACCTTCGGCACCTAGGCCCGAGGTTGGTGAGCACGGCGGGAGCTCTATCTCGCCTGCTCCCCAATCTCGGAGGGAGTGGCGGCAGTTGCCGCCGCCTTTACACGGGAGTGGTGCGGTCCATAGCCCTGTATGGAGCCCCAATCTGGGCGAGCTCCATATCGGGTCGCCATCGACAGATCCTGCAGCAGTCGCAGAGGGTCATGGCGACCCGTGTCGTTAGGGGGTATCGCACCATCTCCCATGAGGTGGCATGCGCGCTCGCCGGGTCCCTGCCATGGGACCTCGACGCCGAGGTTCTCTCGGCGGTCTACTGGCGTGGCGCGCAATCCCGGAGCCAGGGTCTCCGCCCCACACCGGACACTGTGGTGCGGTGGCGTCGAGACGCTCAGACACAGGCTCTGGGCGCATGGCGGCGGCAGCTACACAGGAGCGCCGAACTACGTGCCGAAGGATCGAGGCGCCGTATCCTCGAGGCGGTCGGGCCCATATTGGAGCGATGGGTCGGCCGTCGGTGGGGGTCGATGACTTTCCGGCTCGCACAGGTACTTTCCGGGCACGGGTGCTTTGGGAAGTATCTGTGCGACGTCGCCGGGGGGGAGTCGACCCGGTGTTGCCACCACTGTGACTGCGCGATGGATGATGCGCAGCACACTTTGGTGGCGTGCCCTGCGTGGGCTGGGCCGCGGTCGACGTTAGCCGCGGCCCTGGGTGGAGTAGCTCTCTCGCTGCCGACCATCATGCAAAAGATGGTCGACAGCGAGACGGCGTGGGAGGCGATGGCCTCCTTCTGCGAAGTGGTGATGTCGCAGAAGGAGGCCGCGGAGCGGGAGAGGGAGCGGGATCCGCTCTCTCTCCGGCTACGCCGTTGGCGCAGCGGGCGGGCCAGGAGGGCCCGTCAGGCAGCGCCCGGGGGGTCTTAGGCGGCGGGGGCAGGGGGCCCCTTCCGTCTCGCCATAGACCCCCCCCGAAGTCGGCCAGTTACGCCATGGCCGCACAAGGAGGTAGGGGGGGCGCTGCAAATTGCGCCTTCCTGAGGAGGTCTCCCCGGTTCTGATCCGGGGGACGTTGGCCGCGGGCGGGGTTCCAGAAGCTACAAACCCGGGCACTGGTGCCTCGCCCCTTTTCAACAGCGGTGGGCGTCGTCTGAAGTTTTTTAGTGGGTAGGACTGCGGTGGTCGTGTCGGCCGCAGTGAGCCCCACACCCCCTCCCGGTCTCCCCCTTTTGGCCGGGAGACAGTGCGTAAGCAGCATTTTTTTACAGACGATAATAAAAAAAAAAAAAAAAAAAAAAAAAAAAAAAAAAAAAGGTTAGGTTATGGACCCGTGTGGAGTTGCCAGACTCCCATCGGGCGCGTCCCCAGGTGGCGGATAGGGGCATGCCACACATTGTGGTACCGGCTTTTAAGTAATGTAAGTCCGGCGCGGACCAAAACTGGTGGGTTTTTTGGGGCGCACCCCCGGTCGCATTTCGCGGCTGGAAAGCGGCCCAGTGGTGCCGTTGTCACACGGCGTAGGGTGTCGGCTGCTCCCAGCACGCCTCAGCTCATCTGAGGTGGCAGGGGATGCAGCCCATTTTCCCGAGTGGAGGCGAGGCGTTTTGGCGCCTTTTGTTTCGCCCTTTCGAGGGCAGTGGCCGCTTTCATGCGGCGGTGGGTGGCAGGCCTGCAAGGCCTGCGGCGCGGCGAGTCCGGCAGTCACATCCCAGTGGCTGTCGGGGGGGTCTCTTGACTCCCCGTCGGGCAATCCGTAATCCGCAGTCTGCGGACCGGAGGTGCCGCTCACTGAGAGCGGTGCCGCGTGGAAGAATACCACTATAATAAATTACCCCAATCCCAAGGTGAGCGGATCGTGCCGAAGGGATGCATGGCTGGAGGGAGTCCAGTCGCTAGCGTGCGGGGGAGCTCACCCCCGAAAAAAGAGAGGGAGTATAAAATAATGGATACAAGCAGACTTTCAAATATTCTCCGGGCAGGTCCTCGAAAGGGGGAATCCTGCACACCCGCTTCGGCGGGTGTCTGCCCCGTGTTATACGGAGGGGGCAAAAGCTGCTTCGGGGGTCGGCATTCTGCTGATCTCCGCAACGACAACCCTGGCTTTCGTTTACTGGATTTTTGTGCTGCCAAGCGACGTGGTGGTGTGTTGCGCCTTAGGGGCGGTGGAGGGCCGGGCCCGCCGAGGGACGAGCGTGGCAGGTTCGTCTCGACGCCGGCGCCGGAGGAGATTCTCTCCGACGGTTCGGCGGGGACCATAGACACTGTGGGCCCCGCGGAAGCGTCAGAGACGTCAGACATGGAGTTTGACGAAGGCAGTTCGTCTGGGGTTCAGCCCCACTGCCTTCGCCAAAAAAGGAAGAGGTCCCCCGAGGCGAGATCGGCCAGCGAGGCCGACCTGGCCCCGGACGACGTCAGAGCGTCGACGAAGCGCGGCCGCTCCCGTGGCCGCGTTTCTTCATACGGCCTTACGGCCGGTCTCGGCGAGGCCAGGAGGGCGGTGAGTGTCGGCCGGGCGATGGCCCGTCGGGATGCTGAAGAGGAGAGGAGGACGGCGACGAGCATTCCCCGCGACCCCGACTGCGCAACCTTGTTTCGGGCTAGGGCGGAGGCCTGGGAGCCGGCCGATGCCGTCTCTTCGACCACTTTGGCGGACAGGATGTCCCAGATCCTGGCCGCCGTCGAAGAGATGGCAGTAAAGTCTTCGTCCCTAAAGGGGACCTTCCACGGCGGATTTAAGACCGCTGTGGGAGTCGGCAGGGAGTGCCTGCGAGCCTGGGCGGCCCGCAACCCTGAGTCGGAGGAAAGCATGCTGCGTCAGGAGTTGGAGCGCCTCAGAGCGAGTGACAAGTCTCTGAGGCAGGAGAACGCCCGCCTCTTGGCGCAGCATACAGACGTTATGAGGGAGGTCTCCTCTCTCCGCGAGGAGGTGCGGAGAGTAGAGAGGCCGGCGCCTATGGACCTGGCGCAGGTGGAGGAGAGGCTCGCGCGCGAGGTCAATGCGCGCCTCATGAAGGTGCTGGATGCGCGCATTGAGGGCCTGGAGGTGTCTGGCCGCCTGCTGCCCGAGAAGTCGGTGCGTCCCCCGCTTCGGGCCGACCGGGTGGCACTTTCGCCACAGCCGGGCCCTTCTTCGGCCCCTACCGTGGCCCTAGTGCAGCTTCCTCCTCCCCCTAGCAAGAAGGGGAAGGGGAAGGGAAAGGGAAAGGGGAGGAAGCAGTCGGTGCCTGTTTCGGCGTCTGCACCGGTTGCTTCTCCTTCCTCCGAAGTTCGCCCTGTCGTCCCGGCTCCCGCTGCCGCCCCGTCCCAGTCGGGTGGCCAAGAACGGGAGTCTTGGACGACGGTCGTCTCGCGCCGCCCTAAAGGAAGAGCGGTGGCGCCATTGAAGATTTCTCGGAGCGCTGCTCCTGCCAGGCCGGCACCACAGCCGGGCCGATCGGCAGCCCCCGTCAAAAAGAAGGCGCTGCGCCCGCCATCATCTGCAGCAGTGGTCATGACGCTGCTGCCGGGCGCAGTGGAGCGGGGCCGCACTTATGAGGCGGTGATCGCTGAGGCCAAGGCGAAGATACGCCTTGCCGACCTCGGCATTGCCTCAGTGCGGTTCCGCAAGGCAGCGACGGGGGCCCGGGTCCTCGAGATTGCAGGAGAGGCCCGGGAGGAGAAGGCCGATAGGCTGGCGGAGCGCCTCCGCGAAATTAATTTGCCGGAGGAGGTCAGGGTCTCCAGGCCGGTGATGCGGGCAGACGTCCGCATCGCGGGTCTGGACGACTCTGTCTCCAGGGAGGAGGTTGTGGCGGCGGTGGCGGCAGTCGGCGGCTGCGCTCCCGACCTCGTGAGGCCGGGGGCGATCGGAAGGGCTACCTCTGCGGGGCTGGGGGCCATTGTGGTCTCCTGCCCCGTGGCGGTAGCGAAACGGGTGGCCAGCGGGCGATTGCTCGTTGGCTGGGTGTCGGCTGGGACGACTCTTTTGGAATCTCGTCCCAGCCGCTGCTTTAGGTGTTTCGCGCTGGGCCATCTTGGGGCCCAGTGCAAGTCTCCGGTCGACCGCAGCGATAACTGCTTCCGCTGCGCTCGACCAGGGCACCGAGCCCGAGACTGCTCTGCCCCCCCCCACTGCCCCCTCTGTGAGGAGGCTGGGAGGGTGGCCGACCATCGCCCTGGGGGTAAGGCTTGCGCCCGGTCCCCCAAGGCCAAAAAGAAGGGCCCCGGCAAAGGCGTGCTGCCATCGGGCCCTACCGCCGCCACGGATCGGCCGGAGGAGGTTGACATGGAGACCCACTAATTTATGGCTCTCCAGCTCAACCTTCTACAGGCGAACCTTAACCACTCCGCCGCGGCCCAGGATCTTCTTCTTCAGGCCATGGCGGAGTGGCAGGTCGGTCTGGCAGTGGCCGCTGAGCCCTACCGCGTCCCGGTCCGTTCCGACTGGGTCTGCGACGCGGACGGCTCAGTGGCCATCATTCAGCGTATGGCGGCGGGCACCCCCCCTCTCGTCCTCGTCGGGAGAGGGGGAGGTTTCGTAGCCGCTCGGGTCGGCGGGGTGGTGGTCGTGGGAGTCTATTTCTCCCCCAATCGCCCCCTCGTCGAGTTCGAGCGGTTTTTGGTCAGGTTGGGCGCTATAACCCAAGGCTCTTCTCTCCCCGTCATTGTGATGGGGGACCCCAACGCCAAATCCACGGCGTGGGGCTCCCGGACGACTGACGGGAGGGGGACGGCCTTGGAGGAATGGGTGACAGAGTGTGGGCTGTCCATCCTCAATCGCGGTTCGGTGGACACGTGCGTGCGCCGCAACGGGGGGTCTGTTATCGACATCTCGTTTGCGGCGCCCTCTCTCGCGCATCGTGTCCACGATTGGAGGGTGCTGGAGGATGTGGAGACATTGTCTGATCACCGTTATATCAGATTCAGTGTCTCCACATCGGTGCCAGCGCCCAGCGGAGGTGTTGGAGAGCCGCGATTGGACGGCCCACGATGGGCGATCAAGCGCCTCGACAGGTCTTTGCTGCGGGAGGCAGCCCTGGTCGAGGCGTGGCCACGGGAGCCACCGCTGGTGGACGTGGAGGGGGAGGCTGCGAGGGTGTGCGCGGCCATGGCGCGTATTTGTGACGTGGCCATGCCCCGTGTTCGCGCCCCCCCGCGCAGATCCCAGGTCTACTGGTGGTCGCCGGAGATCGCCCAGCTCCGCCGAACCTGTGCGGTGGAGCGGCGCCGCTACCAGAGGTGTCGCGGAAGGAGAATCCGCGACGACGCCGAGTTGGATCGGCTCTACGCCGCCTATAGAGAGGCGGTGAGGGCCCTTCGCGGGGCCATTAGCCGGTCCAAAGCCGCAGCGTGGGACGAGCTGCTGGAGGCCGTTGAGGCGGATCCATGGGGCAGGCCGTACAAAATAGTACGGCAAAAGCTCCGAGCGTGGACCCCTCCCGTCTCCAGCAGTCTCGAACCGGCGGTACTCGGTAGGGTGGTTGAGGCACTGTTCCCAGACAGGGGAACCGACTTCGTGCCTCCCACTATGGCGGCGCCAGATGTCACCCGTGACTCGGGCACTGAGGATGTGCCCGAGCTCACCGAGGAGGAAGTAGGAAGGGCCGTGCTACGCCTGAGGGGCAAGAGCACGGCCCCAGGTCCCGACGGCATTCCGACGAGGGCGTGGGACCTGGTTTTGAGCGGGGAGGAAGCGCCTTTTCTTTCCCGCGTGACCTCCCTCTTTGCTAGGTGTCTGCGGGATGGGGTTTTTCCGCGGCGCTGGAAGGAGGGCCGCTTGGTACTCCTTCCCAAAGAGGGACGTCCGGCCGATGACCCTTCTGGTTATCGGCCCATCGTGCTGCTCGACGAGGCGGGCAAGCTCCTGGAGCGTGTCATCACCAACCGCCTCGTCGAGCACCTGGAGGAGGTCGGACCAGATTTGTCCGACCACCAGTTCGGGTTCCGCCGCGGCCGATCGACGATTGACGCGATCGGCCGCTTGCAGGACCTGTCGGAGAGGGCGGTTTCCCGGGGTGGGGTGTTGATTGCGGTGTCGCTCGATATCGCGAACGCCTTCAGCACCCTGCCCTGGTCAACGATTATGGAGGCGCTCCGATATCACGGGGTGCCTCCATATCTGCGGCGGTTGTTGGGGAGCTACCTGTCGGAGAGGGTGGTAGTCTTCCCAACGATGGGCGGAGGAGGCTGTCGTCGGCGTATGGTGTGCGGTGTTCCACAGGGGTCTGTCCTGGGACCACTCTTGTGGAACATCGGATATGATTACGTTCTGCGCTGTGTGAACTTGCACGGCGTGGACGTGATCTGTTACGCCGACGACACCCTCGTAACATCCCGGGGTTCTGACCCCCGGGATGCGAGAGTGTTGGCCACTGTCGGCGTCGCGGCGGTGGTCGAGAGGATACGGCGGCTGGGGCTCGAGGTGGCACTGCATAAATCCGGGGCCATTATTTTCCATGGTCCCCGGAGGCGGCCGCCTCCAGGCCCCAGTATCGTGGTAGGAGGAACTCCCATCCCTGTCGAGAACACGCTGAAGTATCTCGGCGTCCTTCTCGACAGCAGATGGGACTTCGAAGCGCACCTTCGGCACCTAGGCCCGAGGTTGGTGAGCACGGCGGGAGCTCTATCTCGCCTGCTCCCCAATCTCGGAGGGAGTGGCGGCAGTTGCCGCCGCCTTTACACGGGAGTGGTGCGGTCCATAGCCCTGTATGGAGCCCCAATTTGGGCGAGCTCCATATCGGGTCGTCATCGACAGATCCTGCAGCAGTCGCAGAGGGTCATGGCGACCCGTGTCGTTAGGGGGTATCGCACCATCTCCCATGAGGTGGCATGCGCGCTCGCCGGGTCCCTGCCATGGGACCTCGACGCCGAGGTTCTCTCGGCGGTCTACTGGCGTGGCGCGCAATCCCGGAGCCAGGGTCTCCGCCCCACACCGGACACTGTGGTGCGGTGGCGTCGAGACGCTCAGACACAGGCTCTGGGCGCATGGCGGCGGCAGCTACACAGGAGCGCCGAACTACGTGCCGAAGGATCGAGGCGCCGTATCCTCGAGGCGGTCGGGCCCATCTTGGAGCGATGGGTCGGCCGTCGGTGGGGGTCGATGACTTTCCGGCTCGCACAGGTACTTTCCGGGCACGGGTGCTTTGGGAAGTATCTGTGCGACGTCGCCGGGGGGGAGTCGACCCGGTGTTGCCACCACTGTGACTGCGCGATGGATGATGCGCAGCACACTTTGGTGGCGTGCCCTGCGTGGGCTGGGCCGCGGTCGACGTTAGCCGCGGCCCTGGGTGGAGTGGCTCTCTCGCTGCCGACCATCATGCAAAAGATGGTCGACAGCGAGACGGCGTGGGAGGCGATGGCCTCCTTCTGCGAAGTGGTGATGTCGCAGAAGGAGGCCGCGGAGCGGGAGAGGGAGCGGGATCCGCTCTCTCTCCGGCTACGCCGTTGGCGCAGCGGGCGGGCCAGGAGGGCCCGTCAGGCAGCGCCCGGGGGGTCTTAGGCGGCGGGGGCAGGGGGCCCCTTCCGTCTCGCCATAGACCCCCCCCGAAGTCGGCCAGTTACGCCATGGCCGCACAAGGAGGTAGGGGGGGCGCTGCAAATTGCGCCTTCCTGAGGAGGTCTCCCCGGTTCTGATCCGGGGGACGTTGGCCGCGGGCGGGGTTCCAGAAGCTACAAACCCGGGCACTGGTGCCTCGCCCCTTTTCAACAGCGGTGGGCGTCGTCTGAAGTTTTTTAGTGGGTAGGACTGCGGTGGTCGTGTCGGCCGCAGTGAGCCCCACACCCCCTCCCGGTCTCCCCCTTTTGGCCGGGAGACAGTGCGTAAGCAGCATTTTTTTACAGACGATAATAAAAAAAAAAAAAAAAAAAAAAAAAAAAAAAAAAAAAAAAAAAAAAAAGGTTAGGTTATGGACCCGTCCCGTGTGGAGTTGCCAGACTCCCATCGGGCGCGTCCCCAGGTGGCGGATAGGGGCATGCCACACATTGTGGTACCGGCTTTTAAATAATGTAAGTCCGGCGCGGACCAAAACTGGTGGGTTTTGTGGGGCGCACCCCCGGTCGCATTTCGCGGCTGGAAAGCGGCCCAGTGGTGCCGTTGTCACACGGCGTAGGGTGTCGGCTGCTCCCAGCACGCCTCAGCTCATCTGAGGTGGCAGGGGATGCAGCCCATTTTCCCAGTGGAGGCGAGGCGTTTTGGCGCCTTTTGTTTCGCCCTTTCGAGGGCAGTGGCCGCTTTCATGCGGCGGTGGGTGGCAGGCCTGCAAGGCCTGCGGCGCGGCGAGTCCGGCAGACACATCCCAGTGGCTGTCGGGGGGGTCTCTTGACTCCCCGTCGGGCAATCCGTAATCCGCAGTCTGCGGACCGGAGGTGCCGCTCACTGAGAGCGGTGCCGCGTGGAAGAATACCACTATAATAAATTACCCCAATCCCAAGGTGAGCGGATCGTGCCGAAGGGATGCATGGCTGGAGGGAGTCCAGTCGCTAGCGTGCGGGGGAGCTCACCCCCGAAAAAAGAGAGGGAGTAAAAAAATATGTCCAAAGTCAGTTTTTCAAAGATTCTCCGGGCAGGTCCTCGAAAGGGGGAATCCTGCACACCCGCTTCTGCGGGTGTCTGCCCCGTTGTATACGGAGGGGGCAAAAACTGCTTCGGGGGTCAGCATGCTGCTGGCTCCCGCACCGACGACCCTGGCTTTTCCTACATGGATTATGAAATTACAGAGCAATTTGGAGTGTTGCGCCTTAGGGGCGGTGGAGGGCCGGGCCCGCCGAGGGACGAGCGTGGCAGGTTCGTCTCGACGCCGGCGCCGGAGGAGATTCTCTCTGACGGTTCGGCGGGGACCACGGATACTGTGGGTCCCGCGGAAGCGTCAGAGACGTCAGAGATGGAGTTTGACGAAGGCAGTTTGTCTGGGGTTCAGCCCCACTGCCTTCGCCAAAAAAGGAAGAGGTCCCCCGGGGCCGGCTCAGCAAGTGAGGATGAGGTTCCTCCTACAATGTCGGGTCAGGCCGAGTCTTCGGTGGTGAGGGCCCAGACCAAGCGCGGCCGCTCCCATGGCCGCACACATGGCTTGACGGTCGGACTCGGCGAAGCCAGGAGGGCGCTGAGTGCCGGCCGAGTGCAATCCCGACTGGAAGCTCAGCGGGAGAAGGAGGCGAAGACGAGCCCCTCTCGCGCTCCCGATTGCGCGACCGCCTTTAAGGCAATGGCGGCGACCTGGGAGCCAGCCAGCACCGTCTCCGCCTCCACTCTGGCGGAGAGGATGACGCAGATCCTCGCCGCCATTGAAGAGATGTCGGGTAGGTCATCGTCCCTGAAGGGGACCTTCCACGGCGGGTTCAAGACCGCCGTGGAAGTCGGTAGGGAGTGCCTCCAGGCCTGGTCGGCCCGTACTCCTGCGTCAGAGGATGGCATGCTGCGGCTGGAGCTGGAGCGCCTCAGGGCCAGCGACAAGGCCCTGAGGCAAGAGAACGCCCGCCTTCTATCACAGCATGCAGAGGTGATGAGGGAGGTCTCCTCTCTCCGCGAGGAGGTGCGGAGAGTGGAGAGGCCTGCGCCTCTGGATCTGGCGCAGGTCGAGGAGCGTCTTTCGCAGGAGCTGGGTGCGCGCGTCATGAGGGTGCTGGACGCGCGCATCGAAGGCCTGGAGGTGTCTGGCCGCCTGCTGCCCGAGAAATCTATGCGTCCCCCGCTTCGGGCCGACCGGGCGGCTCTTTCGCCGCAGCCGGGCCCATCTTCGGCCCCTGCTGTGGCTCCACTGCGGCCCCCTCCACCCCCTATCAAGAAGGGGAAGGGAAAGGGGAAGGGAAAGGGGAAGAAGCAGCCGGTGCCTGTTTCGGCGTCTGCACCGGTTGCTTCTCCTTCCTCCGAAGTTCGCCCTGTCGTCCCGGCTCCCGCTGCCGCCCCGTCCCAGTCGGGTGGCCAAGAACGGGAGTCTTGGACGACGGTCGTCTCGCGCCGCCCTAAAGGAAGAGCGGTGGCGCCATTGAAGATTTCTCGGAGCGCTGCTCCTGCCAGGCCGGCACCACAGCCGGGCCGATCGGCAGCCCCCGTCAAAAAGAAGGCGCTGCGCCCGCCATCATCTGCAGCAGTGGTCATGACGCTGCTGCCGGGCGCAGTGGAGCGGGGCCGCACTTATGAGGCGGTGATCGCTGAGGCCAAGGCGAAGATACGCCTTGCCGACCTCGGCATTGCCTCAGTGCGGTTCCGCAAGGCAGCGACGGGGGCCCGGGTCCTCGAGATCGCGGGAGAGGCCCGGGAGGAGAAGGCCGATCGGTTGGCGGAGCGTCTCCAGGCGATCTATTTGCCGGAGGACGTCAGGGTCTCCAGGCCGGTGATGCGGGCAGACGTCCGCATCGCGGGTCTGGACGACTCTGTCTCCAGGGAGGAGGTTGTGGCGGCGGTGGCGGCAGTCGGCGGCTGCGCTCCCGACCTCGTGAGGCCGGGGGCGATCGGAAGGGCTACCTCTGCGGGGCTGGGGGCCATTGTGGTCTCCTGCCCCGTGGCGGTAGCGAAACGGGTGGCCAGCGGGCGATTGCTCGTTGGCTGGGTGTCGGCTGGGACGACTCTTTTGGAATCTCGTCCCAGCCGCTGCTTTAGGTGCTTCGCGCTGGGCCATCTTGGGGCCCAGTGCAAGTCTTCGGTCGACCGCAGCGATAACTGCTTCCGCTGCGCTCGACCAGGGCACCGAGCCCGAGACTGCTCTGCCCCCCCCCACTGCCCCCTCTGTGAGGAGGCTGGGAGGGTGGCCGACCATCGCCCTGGGGGTAAGGCTTGCGCCCGGTCCCCCAAGGCCAAAAAGAAGGGCCCCGGCAAAGGCGTGCTGCCATCGGGCCCTACCGCCGCCACGGATCGGCCGGAGGAGGTTGACATGGAGACCCACTAATTTATGGCTCTCCGGCTCAACCTTCTCCAGGCGAACCTTAACCACTCCGCTGCGGCCCAGGATCTTCTTCTTCAGGCCATGGCGGAGTGGCAGGTCGGTCTGGCAGTGGCCGCTGAGCCCTACCGCGTCCCGGTCCGTTCCGACTGGGTCTGCGACGCGGACGGCTCAGTGGCCATCATTCAGCGTATGGCGGCGGGCACTCCCCCTCTCGTCCTCGTCGGGAGAGGGGGAGGTTTCGTAGCCGCTCGGGTCGGCGGGGTGGTGGTTGTGGGGGTCTATTTCTCCCCCAATCGCCCCCTCGTCGAGTTCGAGCGGTTTTTGGTCAGGTTGGGCGCTATAACCCAAGGCTCTTCTCTCCCCGTCATTGTGATGGGGGACCCCAACGCCAAATCCACGGCGTGGGGCTCCCGGACGACCGACGGGAGGGGGACGGCCTTGGAGGAATGGGTGACAGAGTGTGGGCTGTCCATCCTCAATCGCGGTTCGGTGGACACGTGCGTGCGCCGCAACGGGGGGTCTGTTATCGACATCTCGTTTGCGGCGCCCTCTCTCGCGCATCGTGTCCACGATTGGAGGGTGCTGGAGGATGTGGAGACATTGTCTGATCACCGTTATATCAGATTCAGTGTCTCCACATCGGTGCCAGCGCCCAGCGGAGGTGTTGGAGAGCCGCGATTGGACGGCCCACGATGGGCGATCAAGCGCCTCGACAGGTCTTTGCTGCGGGAGGCAGCCCTGGTCGAGGCGTGGCCACGGGAGCCACCGCTGGTGGACGTGGAGGGGGAGGCTGCGAGGGTGTGCGCGGCCATGGCGCGTATTTGTGACGTGGCCATGCCCCGTGTTCGCGCCCCCCCGCGCAGATCCCAGGTCTACTGGTGGTCGCCGGAGATCGCCCAGCTCCGCCGAACCTGTGCGGTGGAGCGGCGCCGCTATCAGAGGTGTCGCGGAAGGAGAATCCGCGACGACGCCGAGTTGGATCGGCTCTACGCCGCCTATAGAGAGGCGGTGAGGGCCCTTCGCGGGGCCATTAGCCGGTCCAAAGCCGCAGCGTGGGACGAGCTGCTGGAGGCCGTTGAGGCGGATCCATGGGGCAGGCCGTACAAAATAGTACGGCAAAAGCTCCGAGCGTGGACCCCTCCCGTCTCCAGCAGTCTCGAACCGGCGGTACTCGGTAGGGTGGTTGAGGCACTGTTCCCAGACAGGGAAACCGACTTCGTGCCTCCCACTATGGCGGCGCCAGAAGTCACCCGTGACTCGGGCACTGAGGATGTGCCCGAGCTCACCGAGGAGGAGGTAGGAAGGGCCGTGCTACGCCTGAGGGGCAAGAGCACGGCCCCAGGTCCCGACGGCATTCCGACGAGGGCGTGGGACCTGGTTTTGAGCGGGGAGGAAGCGCCTTTTCTTTCCCGCGTGACCTCCCTCTTTGCTAGGTGTCTGCGGGATGGGGTTTTTCCGCGGCGCTGGAAGGAGGGCCGCTTGGTACTCCTTCCCAAAGAGGGACGTCCGGCCGATGACCCTTCTGGTTATCGGCCCATCGTGCTGCTCGACGAGGCGGGCAAGCTCCTGGAGCGTGTCATCGCCAACCGCCTCGTCGAGCACCTGGAGGAGGTCGGACCAGATTTGTCCGACCACCAGTTCGGGTTCCGCCGCGGCCGATCGACGATTGACGCGATCGGCCGCTTGCAGGACCTGTCGGAGAGGGCGGTTTCCCGGGGTGGGGTGTTGATTGCGGTGTCGCTCGATATCGCGAACGCCTTCAACACCCTGCCCTGGTCAACGATTATGGAGGCGCTCCGATTCCATGGGGTGCCTCCATATCTGCGGCGGTTGTTGGGGAGCTACCTGTCGGAGAGGGCGGTAGTCTTCCCAACGATGGGCGGAGGAGGCTGTCGTCGGCGTATGGTGTGCGGTGTTCCACAGGGGTCTGTCCTGGGACCACTCTTGTGGAACATCGGATATGATTACGTTCTGCGCTGTGTGAACTTGCACGGCGTGGACGTGATCTGTTACGCCGACGACACCCTCGTAACATCCCGGGGTTCTGACCCCCGGGATGCGAGAGTGTTGGCCACTGTCGGCGTCGCGGCGGTGGTCGAGAGGATACGGCGGCTGGGGCTCGAGGTGGCACTGCATAAATCCGGGGCCATAATTTTCCATGGTCCCCGGAGGCGGCCGCCTCCAGGCCCCAGTATCGTGGTAGGAGGAACTCCCATCCCTGTCGAGAACACGCTGAAGTATCTCGGCGTCCTTCTCGACAGCAGATGGGACTTCGAAGCGCACCTTCGGCACCTAGGCCCGAGGTTGGTGAGCACGGCGGGAGCTCTATCTCGCCTGCTCCCCAATCTCGGAGGGAGTGGCGGCAGTTGCCGCCGCCTTTACACGGGAGTGGTGCGGTCCATAGCCCTGTATGGAGCCCCAATTTGGGCGAGCTCCATATCGGGTCGCCATCGACAGATCCTGCAGCAGTCGCAGAGGGTCATGGCGACCCGTGTCGTTAGGGGGTATCGCACCATCTCCCATGAGGTGGCATGCGCGCTCGCCGGGTCCCTGCCGTGGGACCTCGACGCCGAGGTTCTCTCGGCGGTCTACTGGCGTGGCGCGCAATCCCGGAGCCAGGGTCTCCGCCCCACACCGGACACAGTGGTGCGGTGGCGTAGAGACGCTCAGACACAGGCTCTGGGCGCATGGCGGCGGCAGCTACACAGGAGCGCCGAACTACGTGCCGAAGGATCGAGGCGCCGTATCCTCGAGGCGGTCGGGCCCATATTGGAGCGATGGGTCGGCCGTCGGTGGGGGTCGATGACTTTCCGGCTCGCACAGGTACTTTCCGGGCACGGGTGCTTTGGGAAGTATCTGTGCGACGTCGCCGGGGGGGAGTCGACCCGGTGTTGCCACCACTGTGACTGCGCGATGGATGATGCGCAGCACACTTTGGTGGCGTGCCCTGCGTGGGCGGGGCCGCGGTCGACGTTAGCCGCGGCCCTGGGTGGAGTGGCTCTCTCGCTGCCGACCATCATGCAAAAGATGGTCGACAGCGAGACGGCGTGGGAGGCGATGGCCTCCTTCTGCGAAGTGGTGATGTCGCAGAAGGAGGCCGCGGAGCGGGAGAGGGAGCGGGATCCGCTCTCTCTCCGGCTACGCCGTTGGCGCAGCGGGCGGGCCAGGAGGGCCCGTCAGGCAGCGCCCGGGGGGTCTTAGGCGGCGGGGGCAGGGGGCCCCTTCCGTCTCGCCATAGACCCCCCCGAAGTCGGCCAGTTACGCCATGGCCGCACAAGGAGGTAGGGGGGGCGCTGCAAATTGCGCCTTCCTGAGGAGGTCTCCCCGGTTCTGATCCGGGGGACGTTGGCCGCGGGCGGGGTTCCAGAAGCTACAAACCCGGGCACTGGTGCCTCGCCCCTTTTCAACAGCGGTGGGCGTCGTCTGAAGTTTTTTAGTGGGTAGGACTGCGGTGGTCGTGTCGGCCGCAGTGAGCCCCACACCCCCTCCCGGTCTCCCCCTTTTGGCCGGGAGACAGTGCGTAAGCAGCATTTTTTTACAGACGATAATAAAAAAAAAAAAAAAAGGTTATGGACCCGTCCCGTGTGGAGTTGCCAGACTCCCATCGGGCGCGTCCCCAGGTGGCGGATAGGGGCATGCCACACATTGTGGTACCGGCTTTTAAGTAATGTAAGCCCGGCGCGGACCAAAACTGGTGGGTTTTGTGGGGCGCACCCCCGGTCGCATTTCGCGGCTGGAAAGCGGCCCAGTGGTGCCGTTGTCACACGGCGTAGGGTGTCGGCTGCTCCCAGCACGCCTCAGCTCATCTGAGGTGGCAGGGGATGCAGCCCATTTTCCCGAGTGGAGGCGAGGCGTTTTGGCGCCTTTTGTTTCGCCCTTTCGAGGGCAGTGGCCGCTTTCATGCGGCGGTGGGTGGCAGGCCTGCAAGGCCTGCGGCGCGGCGAGTCCGGCAGTCACATCCCAGTGGCTGTCGGGGGGGTCTCTTGACTCCCCGTCGGGCAATCCGTAATCCGCAGTCTGCGGACCGGAGGTGCCGCTCACTGAGAGTGGTGCCGCGTGGAAGAATACCACTATAATAAATTACCCCAATCCCAAGGTGAGCGGATCGTGCCGAAGGGATGCATGGCTGGAGGGAGTCCAGTCGCTAGCGTGCGGGGGAACTCACCCCCGAAAAAAGAGAGGAGAAGGAAATAATGGACCCATGCAGATTGAAAATTATTCTCCGGGCAGGTCCCCGAAAGGGGGAATCCTGCACACCCGCTTCGGCGGGTGTCTGCCCCGTGTTATACGGAGGGGGCACAACCTGCTTCGGGGGTCAGCACTCTGCTGATTCCCGCAACGACGACTATGGCTTTTGTTTATTGGATTTTTGTTCTGCTTCGCGATTTGGAGTACTGCGCCTCCGGGGTGGGGGCAAGCCGCTGCGCGATGAGCGTGGCAGGTTCCTCACCGCCCCGGTGCCGCAGGAGGTTGAGGTTGTTTCCGACAGCTCTGCGGGGACCATGGACACCGTGGGCCCGGTAGAGCTGTCTCAGATGTCGGAGGTTGACGAGGGCAGTGCTTCTGTGCGCAGCCCCCGTCAAAAAAGAAAGTGGTCACCCGGGGCCGGCTCAGCAAGTGAGGATGAGGTTCCTCCTTCCACGTCGGGTCAGGACGATTTCTCGGTGGTGAGGGCCCAAACCAAGCGCGGCCGCTCCCATGGCCGCACTCATGGCTTGACGGTCGGACTCGGCGAAGCCAGGAGGGCGCTGAGTGCCGGCCGGGTGCAATCCCGACTGGAAGCTCAGCGGGAGAAGGAGGCGAAGACGAGCCACTCTCGCGCTCCCGATTGCGCGACCGCCTTTAAGGCAATGGCGGCGACCTGGGAGCCAGCCAGCACCGTCTCCGCCTCCACTCTGGCGGAGAGGATGACGCAGGTCCTCGCCGCCGTTGAAGAGATGTCGGGTCGGTCATCGTCCCTGAAGGGGACCTTCCACGGCGGGTTCAAGACCGCCGTGGAAGTCGGTAGGGAGTGCCTCCAGGCCTGGTCGGCCCGTACTCCTGCGTCAGAGGATGGCATGCTGCGGCTCGAGCTGGAGCGCCTCAGGGCCAGCGACAAGGCCCTGAGGCAGGAGAACGCCCGCCTCCTGGCGCAGCATGCGGAGGTTTTGAGGGAGGTCTCCTCTCTCCGCGAGGAGGTGCGGAGAGTGGAGAGGCCTGCGCCTATGGACCTGGCGCAGGTGGAGGAGAGGCTCGCGCGCGAGGTCAATGCGCGCCTCATGAAGGTGCTCGATGCGCGCATTGAGGGCCTGGAGGTGTCTGGCCGCCTGCTGCCCGAGAAGTCGGTGCGTCCCCCGCTTCGGGCCGACCGGGTGGCACTTTCGCCACAGCCGGGCCCTTCTTCGGCCCCTACCGTGGCCCCAGCGCAGCCTCTTCCTCCCCCTAGCAAGAAGGGGAAGGGGAAGGGAAAGGGAAAGGGGAAGAAGCAGCCGGTGCCTGTTTCGGCGTCTGCACCGGTTGCTTCTCCTTCCTCCGAAGTTCGCCCTGTCGTCCCGGCTCCCGCTGCCGCCCCGTCCCAGTCGGGTGGCCAAGAACGGGAGTCTTGGACGACGGTCGTCTCGCGCCGCCCCAAAGAAAGAGCGGCGGTGCAGGCGAAGGGTCCGCGGAGCGCTGCTCCTGCCAGGCCGGCAACACAGTCCGGCCGATCGGCAGCCCCCGCCAAGAAGAAGGCGCTGCGCCCGCCATCCTCAGCAGCAGTGGTCATGACGCTGCTGCCGGGCGCAGTGGAGCGGGGCCGCACTTACGAGGCGGTGATCGCTGAGGCCAAGGCGAAGATACGCCTTGCCGACCTCGGCATTGCCTCAGTGCGGTTCCGCAAGGCAGCGACGGGGGCCCGGGTCCTCGAGATCGCGGGAGAGGCCCGGGAGGAGAAGGCCGATCGGCTGGCGGAGCGTCTCCGGGCGATATATTTGCCGGAGGACGTCAGGGTCTCCAGGCCGGTGATGCGGGCAGACGTCCGCATCGCGGGTCTGGACGACTCTGTCTCCAGGGAGGAGGTTGTGGCGGCGGTGGCGGCAGTCGGCGGCTGCGCTCCCGACCTCGTGAGGCCGGGGGCGATCGGAAGGGCTACCTCTGCGGGGCTGGGGGCCATTGTGGTCTCCTGCCCCGTGGCGGTGGCGAAACGGGTGGCCAGCGGGCGATTGCTCGTTGGCTGGGTGTCGGCTGGGACGACTCTTTTGGAATCTCGTCCCAGCCGCTGCTTTAGGTGTTTCGCGCTGGGCCATCTTGGGGCCCAGTGCAAGTCTTCGGTCGACCGCAGCGATAACTGCTTCCGCTGCGCTCGACCAGGGCACCGAGCCCGAGACTGCTCTGCTCCCCCCCACTGCCCCCTCTGTGAGGAGGCTGGGAGGGTGGCCGACCATCGCCCTGGGGGTAAGGCCTGCGCCCGGTCCCCCAAGGCCAAAAAGAAGGGCCCCGGCAAAGGCGTGCTGCCATCGGGCCCTACCGCCGCCACGGATCGGCCGGAGGAGGTTGATATGGAGACCCATTAATTTATGGCTCTCCAGCTCAGCTTTCTCCAGGCGAACCTTAACCACTCCGCCGCGGCCCAGGATCTTCTTCTTCAGGCCATGGCGGAGTGGCAGGTCGGTCTGGCAGTGGCCGCTGAACCCTACCGCGTCCCGGTTCGTTCCGACTGGGTCTGCGACGCGGACGGCTCAGTGGCCATCATTCAGCGTATGGCGGCGGGCACTCCCCCTCTCGTCCTCGTCGGGAGAGGGGGAGGTTTCGTAGCCGCTCGGATCGGTGGGGTGGTGGTTGTGGGAGTCTATTTCTCCCCCAATCGCCCCCTCTTCGAGTTCGAGCGGTTTCTGGTCAGGTTGGGCGCAGTAACCCAAGGCTCTTCCCTCCCCGTCATTGTGATGGGGGATCCCAACGCCAAATCCACGGCGTGGGGCTCCCGAACGACTGACGGGAGGGGGACGGCCTTGGAGGAATGGGTGACAGAGTGTGGGCTGTCCATCCTCAATCGCGGTTCGGTGGACACGTGCGTGCGCCGCAACGGGGGGTCTGTTATCGACATCTCGTTTGCGGCGCCCTCTCTCGCGCATCGTGTCCACGATTGGAGGGTGCTGGAGGATGTGGAGACATTGTCTGATCATCGCTATATCAGATTCAGTGTCTCCACATCGGTGCCAGCGTCCAGCGGAGATGTTGGAGAGCCGCGATTGGACGGCCCACGATGGGCGATCAAGCGCCTCGACAGGTCTTTGCTGCGGGAGGCAGCCCTGGTCGAGGCGTGGCCACGGGAGCCACCGCTGGTGGACGTGGAGGGGGAGGCTGCGAGGGTGTGCGAGGCCATGGCACGTGTCTGTGACGTGGCCATGCCCCGTGTTCGCGCCCCCCCGCGCAGATCCCAGGTCTACTGGTGGTCGCCGGAGATCGCCCAGCTCCGCCGAACCTGTGCGGTGGAGCGGCGCCGCTATCAGAGGTGTCGCGGAAGGAGAATCCGCGACGACGCCGAGTTGGATCGGCTCTACGCCGCCTATAGAGAGGCGGTGAGGGCCCTTCGCGGGGCTATTAGCCGGTCCAAAGCCGCAGCGTGGGACGAGCTGCTGGAGGCCGTTGAGGCGGATCCATGGGGCAGGCCGTACAAAATAGTACGGCAAAAGCTCCGAGCGTGGACCCCTCCCGTCTCCAGCAGTCTCGAACCGGCGGTACTCGGTAGGGTGGTTGAGGCACTGTTCCCAGACAGGGGAACCGACTTCGTGCCTCCCACTATGGCGGCGCCAGAAGTCACCCGTGACTCGGGCACTGAGGATGTGCCCGAGCTCACCGAAGAGGAGGTAGGAAGGGCCGTGCTACGCCTGAGGGGCAAGAGCACGGCCCCAGGTCCCGACGGCATTCCGACGAGGGCGTGGGACCTGGTTTTGAGCGGGGAGGAAGCGCCTTTTCTTTCCCGCGTGACCTCCCTCTTTGCTAGGTGTCTGCGGGATGGGGTTTTTCCGCGGCGCTGGAAGGAGGGCCGCTTGGTACTCCTTCCCAAAGAGGGACGTCCGGCCGATGACCCTTCTGGTTATCGGCCCATCGTGCTGCTCGACGAGGCGGGCAAGCTCCTGGAGCGTGTCATCACCAACCGCCTCGTCGAGCACCTGGAGGAGGTCGGACCAGATCTGTCCGACCTCCAGTTCGGGTTCCGCCGCGGCCGATCGACGATTGACGCGATCGGCCGCTTGCGGGACCTGTCGGAGAGGGCGGTTTCCCGGGGTGGGGTGTTGATTGCGGTGTCGCTCGATATCGCGAACGCCTTCAACACCCTGCCCTGGTCAACGATTATGGAGGCGCTCCGATTCCACGGGGTGCCTCCATATCTGCGGCGGTTGTTGGGGAGCTACCTGTCGGAGAGGGCGGTAGTCTTCCCAACGATGGGCGGAGGAGGCTGTCGTCGGCGTATGGTGTGCGGTGTTCCACAGGGGTCTGTCCTGGGACCACTCCTGTGGAACATCGGATATGATTACGTTCTGCGCTGTGTGAACTTGCACGGCGTGGACGTGATCTGTTACGCCGACGACACCCTCGTAACATCCCGGGGTTCTGACCCCCGGGATGCGAGAGTGTTGGCCACTGTCGGCGTCGCGGCGGTGGTCGAGAGGATACGGCGGCTGGGGCTCGAGGTGGCACTGCATAAATCCGGGGCCATTATTTTCCATGGTCCCCGGAGGCGGCCGCCTCCAGGCCCTAGTATCGTGGTAGGAGGAACTCCCATCCCTGTCGAGAACACGCTGAAGTATCTCGGCGTCCTTCTCGACAGCAGATGGGACTTCGAAGCGCACCTTCGGCACCTAGGCCCGAGGTTGGTGAGCACGGCGGGAGCTCTATCTCGCCTGCTCCCCAATCTCGGAGGGAGTGGCGGCAGTTGCCGCCGCCTTTACACGGGAGTGGTGCGGTCCATAGCCCTGTATGGAGCCCCAATTTGGGCGAGCTCCATATCGGGTCGCCATCGACAGATCCTGCAGCAGTCGCAGAGGGTCATGGCGACCCGTGTCGTTAGGGGGTATCGCACCATCTCCCATGAGGTGGCATGCGCGCTCGCCGGGTCCCTGCCGTGGGACCTCGACGCCGAGGTCCTCTCGGCGGTCTACTGGCGTGGCGCGCAATCCCGGAGCCAGGGTCTCCGCCCCACACCGGACACTGTGGTGCGGTGGCGTCGAGACGCTCAGACACAGGCTCTGGGCGCATGGCGGCGGCAGCTACACAGGAGCGCCGAACTACGTGCCGAAGGATCGAGGCGCCGTATCCTCGAGGCGGTCGGGCCCATCTTGGAGCGATGGGTCGGCCGTCGGTGGGGGTCGATGACTTTCCGGCTCGCACAGGTACTTTCCGGGCACGGGTGCTTTGGGAAGTATCTGTGCGACGTCGCCGGGGGGGAGTCGACCCGGTGTTGCCACCACTGTGACTGCGCGATGGATGATGCGCAGCACACTTTGGTGGCGTGCCCTGCGTGGGCTGGGCCGCGGTCGACGTTAGCCGCGGCCCTGGGTGGAGTGGCTCTCTCGCTGCCGACCATCATGCAAAAGATGGTCGACAGCGAGACGGCGTGGGAGGCGATGGCCTCCTTCTGCGAAGTGGTGATGTCGCAGAAGGAGGCCGCGGAGCGGGAGAGGGAGCGGGATCCGCTCTCTCTCCGGCTACGCCGTTGGCGCAGCGGGCGGGCCAGGAGGGCCCGTCAGGCAGCGCCCGGGGGGTCTTAGGCGGCGGGGGCAGGGGGCCCCTTCCGTCTCGCCATAGACCCCCCCCGAAGTCGGCCAGTTACGCCATGGCCGCACATAGAGGTAGGGGGGGCGCTGCAAATTGCGCCTTCCTGAGGAGGTCTCCCCGGTTCTGATCCGGGGGACGTTGGCCGCGGGCGGGGTTCCAGAAGCTACAATCCCGGGCACTGGTGCCTCGCCCCTTTTCAACAGCGGTGGGCGTCGTCTGAAGTTTTTTAGTGGGTAGGACTGCGGTGGTCGTGTCGGCCGCAGTGAGCCCCACACCCCCTCCCGGTCTCCCCCTTTTGGCCGGGAGACAGTGCGTAAGCAGCATTTTTTTACAGACGATAATAAAAAAAAAAAAAAAAAAGGTTATGGACCCGTGTGGAGTTGCCAGACTCCCATCGGGCGCGTCCCCAGGTGGCGGATAGGGGCATGCCACACATTGTGGTACCGGCTTTTAAGTAATGTAAGCCCGGCGCGGACCAAAACTGGTGGGTTTTGTGGGGCGCACCCCCGGTCGCATTTCGCGGCTGGAAAGCGGCCCAGTGGTGCCGTTGTCACACGGCGTAGGGTGTCGGCTGCTCCCAGCACGCCTCAGCTCATCTGAGGTGGCAGGGGATGCAGCCCATTTTCCCGAGTGGAGGCGAGGCGTTTTGGCGCCTTTTGTTTCGCCCTTTCGAGGGCAGTGGCCGCTTTCATGCGGCGGTGGGTGGCAGGCCTGCAAGGCCTGCGGCGCGGCGAGTCCGGCAGTCACATCCCAGTGGCTGTCGGGGGGGTCTCTTGACTCCCCGTCGGGCAATCCGTAATCCGCAGTCTGCGGACCGGAGGTGCCGCTCACTGAGAGCGGTGCCGCGTGGAAGAATACCACTATAATAAATTACCCCAATCCCAAGGTGAGCGGATCGTGCCGAAGGGATGCATGGCTGGAGGGAGTCCAGTCGCTAGCGTGCGGGGGAGCTCACCCCCGAAAAAAGAGAGGGAGAAAAATAAAATGTTCACAGCCAGTTTGGAAAAGAATCTCCGGGCAGGTCCCCGAAAGGGGGAATCCTGCACACCCGCCTCGGCGGGTGTCTGCCCCGTTGTATACGGAGGGGGCACAAACTGCATCGGGGGTCAGCAGGCTGCTGATTCCCGCTACGACGACTCTTGCTTTTGTTTAATTGTTATTGATTCTGCCGAGCGATGTGGTGGAGTGTTGCGCCTTAGGGGCGGTGGAGGGCCGGGCCCGCCGAGGGACGAGCGTGGCAGGTTTGTCTCGACGCCGGCGCCGGAGGAGATTCTCTCCGACGGTTCGGCGGGGACCATAGACACTGTGGGCCCCGCGGAAGCGTCAGAGACGTCAGACATGGAGTTTGACGAAGGCAGTTCGTCTGGGGTTCAGCCCCACTGCCTTCGCCAAAAAAGGAAGAGGTCCCCCGAGGCGAGATCGGCCAGCGAGGCCGACCTGGCCCCGGACGACGTCAGAGCCTCGACGAAGCGCGGCCGCTCCCGTGGCCGCGTTTCTTCATACGGCCTTACGGCCGGTCTCGGCGAGGCCAGGAGGGCGGTGAGTGTCGGCCGGGCGATGGCCCGTCGGGATGCTGAAGAGGAGAGGAGAACGGCGACGAGCATTCCCCGTGATCCCGACTGCGCAACCTTGTTTCGGGCCAGGGCGGAGGCCTGGGAGCCGGCCGATGCCGTCTCTTCGACCACTTTGGCGGACAGGATGTCCCAGATCCTGGCCGCCGTCGAAGAGATGGCAGTAAAGTCTTCGTCCCTAAAGGGGACCTTCCACGGCGGATTTAAGACCGCTGTGGGAGTCGGCAGGGAGTGCCTGCGAGCCTGGGCGGCCCGCACCCCTGAGTCGGAAGAGAGCATGCTGCGTCAGGAGTTGGAGCGCCTCAGAACGAGTGACAAGGCTCTGAGGCAGGAGAACGCCCGCCTCTTGGCGCAGCATGCGGAGGTTTTGAGGGAGGTCTCCTCTCTCCGCGAGGAGGTGCGGAGAGTGGAGAGGCCTGCGCCTATGGACCTGGCGCAGGTGGAGGAGAGGCTCGCGCGCGAGGTCAATGCGCGCCTCATGAAGGTGCTGGATGCGCGCATTGAGGGCCTGGAGGTGTCTGGCCGCCTGCTGCCCGAGAAGTCGGTGCGTCCCCCGCTTCGGGCCGACCGGGTGGCACTTTCGCCACAGCCGGGCCCTTCTTCGGCCCCTATCGTGGCCCCAGCGCAGATTCCTCCTCCCCCTACCAAGAAGGGGAAGGGAAAGGGAAAGGGGAAGAAGCAGCCGGTGCCTGTTTCGGCGTCCGCACCGGCTGTTCCTTCCTCCCCATCGGAGGTCCGTCCAGCGGCTACCGTTGCCACCCCGTCCCAGTCGGGTGGCCAGGAACGGGAGACCTGGAGCACTGTGGTCTCGCGCCGCCCCAAAGGGAGGGTGGCGGCGCAGGCCAAAGGTTCGCGGAGCGCTGCTCCTGCCAGGCCGGCACCACAGCCGGGCCGATCGGCAACAGCCCCCGCCAAAAAGAAGGCGCTGCGCCCGCCATCATCCGCAGCAGTCGTGATGACGCTGCTGCCGGGCGCAGTGGAGCGAGGCCGCACCTACGAGGCGGTGATCGCCGAGGCCAAGGCGAAGATACGCCTTGCCGACCTCGGCATTGCCTCGGTGCGGTTCCGCAAGGCGGTGACGGGGGCCCGGGTCCTAGAGTTGGCGGGAGAGGCCCGGGACGAAAAGGCCGATCGGCTCGCGGAGCGCCTCCGCGCAATTTACGAGCCGGAGGACGTCAGGGTCTCCAGGCCAGTGATGCGGGCAGACATCCGCGTCTCGGGCCTGGACGACTCCGTCTCAAAGGAGGAAGTGGTGTCGGCGGTGGCGGCAGTCGGTGGCTGCACTCCCGACCTTATCAGGCCGGGAGAAATTGGGAGGGCTACCTCTGCGGGGCTGGGGGCCATTGTGGTCTCCTGCCCCGTGGCGGTCGCGAAAAAGGTCGCCAGCGGGCGGCTGTTGGTGGGCTGGGTATCGGCCGGGACGACCCTTTTGGAATCTCGCCCCGGCCGATGCTTCAGGTGTTTTGCGCTGGGCCACATCGGGGCCCAGTGCAAGTCTTCGGTCGACCGCAGCGGAAACTGTTTCCGCTGCGCTCGACCAGGGCACAGAGCCCGTGAATGCTCTGCCCCCCCCCACTGTCCCCTCTGTGAGGAGGCTGGGAGGGTGGCCGACCATCGCCCTGGGGGTAAGGCATGCGCCCGGTCCCCCAAGGCCAAAAAGAAGGGCCCCGGCAAAGGCGTGCTGCCATCGGGCCCTACCGCCGCCACGGATCGGCCGGAGGAGGTTGACATGGAGACCCACTAATTTATGGCTCTCCAGCTCAACCTTCTACAGGCGAACCTTAACCACTCCGCCGCGGCCCAGGATCTTCTTCTTCAGGCCATGGCGGAGTGGCAGGTCGGTCTGGCAGTGGCCGCTGAGCCCTACCGCGTCCCGGTCCGTTCCGACTGGGTCTGCGACGCGGACGGCTCGGTGGCCATCATTCAGCGTATGGCGGCGGGCACCCCCCCTCTCGTCCTCGTCGGGAGAGGGGGAGGTTTCGTAGCCGCTCGGGTCGGCGGGGTGGTGGTTGTGGGGGTCTATTTCTCCCCCAATCGCCCCCTCGTCGAGTTCGAGCGGTTTTTGGTCAGGTTGGGCGCTATAACCCAAGGCTCTTCTCTCCCCGTCATTGTGATGGGGGACCCCAACGCCAAATCCACGGCGTGGGGCTCCCGGACGACTGACGGGAGGGGGACGGCCTTGGAGGAATGGGTGACAGAGTGTGGGCTGTCCATCCTCAATCGCGGTTCGGTGGACACGTGCGTGCGCCGCAACGGGGGGTCTGTTATCGACATCTCGTTTGCGGCGCCCTCTCTCGCGCATCGTGTCCACGATTGGAGGGTGCTGGAGGATGTGGAGACATTGTCTGATCATCGCTATATCAGATTCAGTGTCTCCACATCGGTGCCAGCGCCCAGCGGAGGTGTTGGAGAGCCGCGATTGGACGGCCCACGATGGGCGATCAAGCGCCTCGACAGGTCTTTGCTGCGGGAGGCAGCCCTGGTCGAGGCGTGGCCACGGGAGCCACCGCTGGTGGACGTGGAGGGGGAGGCTGCGAGGGTGTGCGCGGCCATGGCGCGTATTTGTGACGTGGCCATGCCCCGTGTTCGCGCCCCCCCGCGCAGATCCCAGGTCTACTGGTGGTCGCCGGAGATCGCCCAGCTCCGCCGAACCTGTGCGGTGGAGCGGCGCCGCTACCAGAGGTGTCGCGGAAGGAGAATCCGCGACGACGCCGAGTTGGATCGGCTCTACGCCGCCTATAGAGAGGCGGTGAGGGCCCTTCGCGGGGCCATTAGCCGGTCCAAAGCCGCAGCGTGGGACGAGCTGCTGGAGGCCGTTGAGGCGGATCCATGGGGCAGGCCGTACAAAATAGTACGGCAAAAGCTCCGAGCGTGGACCCCTCCCGTCTCCAGCAGTCTCGAACCGGCGGTACTCGGTAGGGTGGTTGAGGCACTGTTCCCAGACAGGGGAACCGACTTCGTGCCTCCCACTATGGCGGCGCCAGATGTCACCCGTGACTCGGGCACTGAGGATGTGCCCGAGCTCACCGAGGAGGAAGTAGGAAGGGCCGTGCTACGCCTGAGGGGCAAGAGCACGGCCCCAGGTCCCGACGGCATTCCGACGAGGGCGTGGGACCTGGTTTTGAGCGGGGAGGAAGCGCCTTTTCTTTCCCGCGTGACCTCCCTCTTTGCTAGGTGTCTGCGGGATGGGGTTTTTCCGCGGCGCTGGAAGGAGGGCCGCTTGGTACTCCTTCCCAAAGAGGGACGTCCGGCCGATGACCCTTCTGGTTATCGGCCCATCGTGCTGCTCGACGAGGCGGGCAAGCTCCTGGAGCGTGTCATCACCAACCGCCTCGTCGAGCACCTGGAGGAGGTCGGACCAGATCTGTCCGACCACCAGTTCGGGTTCCGCCGCGGCCGATCGACGGTTGACGCGATCGGCCGCTTGCAGGACCTGTCGGAGAGGGCGGTTTCCCGGGGTGGGGTGTTGATTGCGGTGTCGCTCGATATCGCGAACGCCTTCAACACCCTGCCCTGGTCAACGATTATGGAGGCGCTCCGATTCCACGGGGTGCCTCCATATCTGCGGCGGTTGTTGGGGAGCTACCTGTCGGAGAGGGCGGTAGTCTTCCCAACGATGGGCGGAGGAGGCTGTCGTCGGCGTATGGTGTGCGGTGTTCCACAGGGGTCTGTCCTGGGACCACTCCTGTGGAACATCGGATATGATTACGTTCTGCGCTGTGTGAACTTGCACGGCGTGGACGTGATCTGTTACGCCGACGACACCCTCGTAACATCCCGGGGTTCTGATCCCCGGGATGCGAGAGTGTTGGCCACTGTCGGCGTCGCGGCGGTGGTCGAGAGGATACGGCGGCTGGGGCTCGAGGTGGCACTGCATAAATCCGGGGCCATTATTTTCCATGGTCCCCGGAGGCGGCCGCCTCCAGGCCCTAGTATCGTGGTAGGAGGAACTCCCATCCCTGTCGAGAACACGCTGAAGTATCTCGGCGTCCTTCTCGACAGCAGATGGGACTTCGAAGCGCACCTTCGGCACCTAGGCCCGAGGTTGGTGAGCACGGCGGGAGCTCTATCTCGCCTGCTCCCCAATCTCGGAGGGAGTGGCGGCAGTTGTCGCCGCCTTTACACGGGAGTGGTGCGGTCCATAGCCCTGTATGGAGCCCCAATCTGGGCGAGCTCCATATCGGGTCGCCATCGACAGATCCTGCAGCAGTCGCAGAGGGTCATGGCGACCCGTGTCGTTAGGGGGTATCGCACCATCTCCCATGAGGTGGCATGCGCGCTCGCCGGGTCCCTGCCGTGGGACCTCGACGCCGAGGTTCTCTCGGCGGTCTACTGGCGTGGCGCGCAATCCCGGAGCCAGGGTCTCCGCCCCACACCGGACACTGTGGTGCGGTGGCGTCGAGACGCTCAGACACAGGCTCTGGGCGCATGGCGGCGGCAGCTACACAGGAGCGCCGAACTACGTGCCGAAGGATCGAGGCGCCGTATCCTCGAGGCGGTCGGGCCCATATTGGAGCGATGGGTCGGCCGTCGGTGGGGGTCGATGACTTTCCGGCTCGCACAGGTACTTTCCGGGCACGGGTGCTTTGGGAAGTATCTGTGCGACGTCGCCGGGGGGGAGTCGACTCGGTGTTGCCACCACTGTGACTGCGCGATGGATGATGCGCAGCACACTTTGGTGGCGTGCCCTGCGTGGGCGGGGCCGCGGTCGACGTTAGCCGCGGCCCTGGGTGGAGTGGCTCTCTCGCTGCCGACCATCATGCAAAAGATGGTCGACAGCGAGACGGCGTGGGAGGCGATGGCCTCCTTCTGCGAAGTGGTGATGTCGCAGAAGGAGGCCGCGGAGCGGGAGAGGGAGCGGGATCCGCTCTCTCTCCGGCTACGCCGTTGGCGCAGCGGGCGGGCCAGGAGGGCCCGTCAGGCAGCGCCCGGGGGGTCTTAGGCGGCGGGGGCAGGGGGCCCCTTCCGTCTCGCCATAGACCCCCCCCGAAGTCGGCCAGTTACGCCATGGCCGCACAAGGAGGTAGGGGGGGCGCTGCAAATTGCGCCTTCCTGAGGAGGTCTCCCCGGTTCTGATCCGGGGGACGTTGGCCGCGGGCGGGGTTCCAGAAGCTACAAACCCGGGCACTGGTGCCTCGCCCCTTTTCAACAGCGGTGGGCGTCGTCTGAAGTTTTTTAGTGGGTAGGACTGCGGTGGTCGTGTCGGCCGCAGTGAGCCCCACACCCCCTCCCGGTCTCCCCCTTTTGGCCGGGAGACAGTGCGTAAGCAGCATTTTTTTACAGACGATAATAAAAAAAAAAAAAAAAGGTTAGGTTATGGACCCGTCCCGTGTGGAGTTGCCAGACTCCCATCGGGCGCGTCCCCAGGTGGCGGATAGGGGCATGCCACACATTGTGGTACCGGCTTTTAAATAATGTAAGTCCGGCGCGGACCAAAACTGGTGGGTTTTGTGGGGCGCACCCCCGGTCGCATTTCGCGGCTGGAAAGCGGCCCAGTGGTGCCGTTGTCACACGGCGTAGGGTGTCGGCTGCTCCCAGCACGCCTCAGCTCATCTGAGGTGGCAGGGGATGCAGCCCATTTTCCCGAGTGGAGGCGAGGCGTTTTGGCGCCTTTTGTTTCGCCCTTTCGAGGGCAGTGGCCGCTTTCATGCGGCGGTGGGTGGCAGGCCTGCAAGGCCTGCGGCGCGGCGAGTCCGGCAGTCACATCCCAGTGGCTGTCGGGGGGGTCTCTTGACTCCCCGTCGGGCAATCCGTAATCCGCAGTCTGCGGACCGGAGGTGCCGCTCACTGAGAGTGGTGCCGCGTGGAAGAATACCACTATAATAAATTACCCCAATCCCAAGGTGAGCGGATCGTGCCGAAGGGATGCATGGCTGGAGGGAGTCCAGTCGCTAGCGTGCGGGGGAGCTCACCCCCGAAAAAAGAGAGGGAGAAAAATAAAATGTTCACAGCCAGTTTGGAAAAGAATCTCCGGGCAGGTCCCCAAAAGGGGGAATCCTGCACACCCGCCTCGGCGGGTGTCTGCCCCGTTGTATACGGAGGGGGCACAAACTGCATCGGGGGTCAGCAGGCTGCTGATTCCCGCTACGACGACTCTTGCTTTTGTTTAATTGTTATTGATTCTGCCGAGCGATGTGGTGGAGTGTTGCGCCTTAGGGGCGGTGGAGGGCCGGGCCCGCCGAGGGACGAGCGTGGCAGGTTTGTCTCGACGCCGGCGCCGGAGGAGATTCTCTCCGACGGTTCGGCGGGGACCATAGACACTGTGGGCCCCGCGGAAGCGTCAGAGACGTCAGACATGGAGTTTGACGAAGGCAGTTCGTCTGGGGTTCAGCCCCACTGCCTTCGCCAAAAAAGGAAGAGGTCCCCCGAGGCGAGATCGGCCAGCGAGGCCGACCTGGCCCCGGACGACGTCAGAGCCTCGACGAAGCGCGGCCGCTCCCGTGGCCGCGTTTCTTCATACGGCCTTACGGCCGGTCTCGGCGAGGCCAGGAGGGCGGTGAGTGTCGGCCGGGCGATGGCCCGTCGGGATGCTGAAGAGGAGAGGAGAACGGCGACGAGCATTCCCCGTGATCCCGACTGCGCAACCTTGTTTCGGGCCAGGGCGGAGGCCTGGGAGCCGGCCGATGCCGTCTCTTCGACCACTTTGGCGGACAGGATGTCCCAGATCCTGGCCGCCGTCGAAGAGATGGCAGTAAAGTCTTCGTCCCTAAAGGGGACCTTCCACGGCGGATTTAAGACCGCTGTGGGAGTCGGCAGGGAGTGCCTGCGAGCCTGGGCGGCCCGCACCCCTGAGTCGGAAGAGAGCATGCTGCGTCAGGAGTTGGAGCGCCTCAGAACGAGTGACAAGGCTCTGAGGCAGGAGAACGCCCGCCTCTTGGCGCAGCATGCGGAGGTTTTGAGGGAGGTCTCCTCTCTCCGCGAGGAGGTGCGGAGAGTGGAGAGGCCTGCGCCTATGGACCTGGCGCAGGTGGAGGAGAGGCTCGCGCGCGAGGTCAATGCGCGCCTCATGAAGGTGCTGGATGCGCGCATTGAGGGCCTGGAGGTGTCTGGCCGCCTGCTGCCCGAGAAGTCGGTGCGTCCCCCGCTTCGGGCCGACCGGGTGGCACTTTCGCCACAGCCGGGCCCTTCTTCGGCCCCTATCGTGGCCCCAGCGCAGATTCCTCCTCCCCCTACCAAGAAGGGGAAGGGAAAGGGAAAGGGGAAGAAGCAGCCGGTGCCTGTTTCGGCGTCCGCACCGGCTGTTCCTTCCTCCCCATCGGAGGTCCGTCCAGCGGCTACCGTTGCCACCCCGTCCCAGTCGGGTGGCCAGGAACGGGAGACCTGGAGCACTGTGGTCTCGCGCCGCCCCAAAGGGAGAGTGGCGGCGCAGGCCAAAGGTTCGCGGAGCGCTGCTCCTGCCAGGCCGGCACCACAGCCGGGCCGATCGGCAACAGCCCCCGCCAAAAAGAAGGCGCTGCGCCCGCCATCATCCGCAGCAGTCGTGATGACGCTGCTGCCGGGCGCAGTGGAGCGAGGCCGCACCTACGAGGCGGTGATCGCCGAGGCCAAGGCGAAGATACGCCTTGCCGACCTCGGCATTGCCTCGGTGCGGTTCCGCAAGGCGGTGACGGGGGCCCGGGTCCTCGAGATCGCGGGAGAGGCCCGGGAAGAGAAGGCCGATCGGTTGGCGGAGCGTCTCCAGGCGATCTATTTGCCGGAGGACGTCAGGGTCTCCAGGCCGGTGATGCGGGCAGACGTTCGCATCGCGGGTCTGGACGACTCTGTCTCCAGGGAGGAGGTTGTGGCGGCAGTGGCGGCAGTCGGCGGCTGCGCTCCCGACCTCGTGAGGCCGGGGGCGATCGGAAGGGCTACCTCTGCGGGGCTGGGGGCCATTGTGGTCTCCTGCCCCGTGGCGGTAGCGAAACGGGTGGCCAGCGGGCGATTGCTCGTTGGCTGGGTGTCGGCTGGGACGACTCTTTTGGAATCTCGTCCCAGCCGCTGCTTTAGGTGTTTCGCACTGGGCCATCTTGGGGCCCAGTGCAAGTCTTCGGTCGACCGCAGCGATAACTGCTTCCGCTGCGCTCGACCAGGGCACCGAGCCCGAGACTGCTCTGCCCCCCCCCACTGCCCCCTCTGTGAGGAGGCTGGGAGGGTGGCCGACCATCGCCCTGGGGGTAAGGCTTGCGCCCGGTCCCCCAAGGCCAAAAAGAAGGGCCCCGGCAAAGGCGTGCTGCCATCGGGCCCTACCGCCGCCACGGATCGGCCGGAGGAGGTTGACATGGAGACCCACTAATTTATGGCTCTCCAGCTCAACCTCCTACAGGCGAACCTTAACCACTCCGCCGCGGCCCAGGATCTTCTTCTTCAGGCCATGGCGGAGTGGCAGGTCGGTCTGGCAGTGGCCGCTGAGCCCTACCGCGTCCCGGTCCGTTCCGACTGGGTCTGCGACGCGGACGGCTCGGTGGCCATCATTCAGCGTATGGCGGCGGGCACCCCCCCTCTCGTCCTCGTCGGGAGAGGGGGAGGTTTCGTAGCCGCTCGGGTCGGCGGGGTGGTGGTCGTGGGAGTCTATTTCTCCCCCAATCGCCCCCTCGTCGAGTTCGAGCGGTTTTTGGTCAGGTTGGGCGCTATAACCCAAGGCTCTTCTCTCCCCGTCATTGTGATGGGGGACCCCAACGCCAAATCCACGGCGTGGGGCTCCCGGACGACTGACGGGAGGGGGACGGCCTTGGAGGAATGGGTGACAGAGTGTGGGCTGTCCATCCTCAATCGCGGTTCGGTGGACACGTGCGTGCGCCGCAACGGGGGGTCTGTTATCGACATCTCGTTTGCGGCGCCCTCTCTCGCGCATCGTGTCCACGATTGGAGGGTGCTGGAGGATGTGGAGACATTGTCTGATCACCGTTATATCAGATTCAGTGTCTCCACATCGGTGCCAGCGCCCAGCGGAGGTGTTGGAGAGCCGCGATTGGACGGCCCACGATGGGCGATCAAGCGCCTCGACAGGTCTTTGCTGCGGGAGGCAGCCCTGGTCGAGGCGTGGCCACGGGAGCCACCGCTGGTGGACGTGGAGGGGGAGGCTGCGAGGGTGTGCGCGGCCATGGCGCGTATTTGTGACGTGGCCATGCCCCGTGTTCGCGCCCCCCCGCGCAGATCCCAGGTCTACTGGTGGTCGCCGGAGATCGCCCAGCTCCGCCGAACCTGTGCGGTGGAGCGGCGCCGCTACCAGAGGTGTCGCGGAAGGAGAATTCGCGACGACGCCGAGTTGGATCGGCTCTACGCCGCCTACAGAGAGGCGGTGAGGGCCCTTCGCGGGGCCATTAGCCGGTCCAAAGCCGCAGCGTGGGACGAGCTGCTGGAGGCCGTGGAGGCGGATCCATGGGGCAGGCCGTACAAAATAGTACGGCAAAAGCTCCGAGCGTGGACCCCTCCCGTCTCCAGCAGTCTCGAACCGGCGGTACTCGGTAGGGTGGTTGAGGCACTGTTCCCAGACAGGGGAACCGACTTCGTGCCTCCCACTATGGCGGCGCCAGATGTCACCCGTGACTCGGGCACTGAGGATGTGCCCGAGCTCACCGAGGAGGAGGTAGGAAGGGCCGTGCTACGCCTGAGGGGCAAGAGCACGGCCCCAGGTCCCGACGGCATTCCGACGAGGGCGTGGGACCTGGTTTTGAGCGGGGAGGAAGCGCCTTTTCTTTCCCGCGTGACCTCCCTCTTTGCTAGGTGTCTGCGGGATGGGGTTTTTCCGCGGCGCTGGAAGGAGGGCCGCTTGGTACTCCTTCCCAAAGAGGGACGTCCGGCCGATGACCCTTCTGGTTATCGGCCCATCGTGCTGCTCGACGAGGCGGGCAAGCTCCTGGAGCGTGTCATCGCCAACCGCCTCGTCGAGCACCTGGAGGAGGTCGGACCAGATTTGTCCGACCACCAGTTCGGGTTCCGCCGCGGCCGATCGACGATTGACGCGATCGGCCGCTTGCAGGACCTGTCGGAGAGGGCGGTTTCCCGGGGTGGGGTGTTGATTGCGGTGTCGCTCGATATCGCGAACGCCTTCAACACCCTGCCCTGGTCAACGATTATGGAGGCGCTCCGATTCCATGGGGTGCCTCCATATCTGCGGCGGTTGTTGGGGAGCTACCTGTCGGAGAGGGCGGTAGTCTTCCCAACGATGGGCGGAGGAGGCTGTCGTCGGCGTATGGTGTGCGGTGTTCCACAGGGGTCTGTCCTGGGACCACTCTTGTGGAACATCGGATATGATTACGTTCTGCGCTGTGTGAACTTGCACGGCGTGGACGTGATCTGTTACGCCGACGACACCCTCGTAACATCCCGGGGTTCTGACCCCCGGGATGCGAGAGTGTTGGCCACTGTCGGCGTCGCGGCGGTGGTCGAGAGGATACGGCGGCTGGGGCTCGAGGTGGCACTGCATAAATCCGGGGCCATTATTTTCCATGGTCCCCGGAGGCGGCCGCCTCCAGGCCCCAGTATCGTGGTAGGAGGAACTCCCATCCCTGTCGAGAACACGCTGAAGTATCTCGGCGTCCTTCTCGACAGCAGATGGGACTTCGAAGCGCACCTTCGGCACCTAGGCCCGAGGTTGGTGAGCACGGCGGGAGCTCTATCTCGCCTGCTCCCCAATCTCGGAGGGAGTGGCGGCAGTTGCCGCCGCCTTTACACGGGAGTGGTGCGGTCCATAGCCCTGTATGGAGCCCCAATTTGGGCGAGCTCCATATCGGGTCGCCATCGACAGATCCTGCAGCAGTCGCAGAGGGTCATGGCGACCCGTGTCGTTAGGGGGTATCGCACCATCTCCCATGAGGTGGCATGCGCGCTCGCCGGGTCCCTGCCATGGGACCTCGACGCCGAGGTTCTCTCGGCGGTCTACTGGCGTGGCGCGCAATCCCGGAGCCAGGGTCTCCGCCCCACACCGGACACTGTGGTGCGGTGGCGTCGAGACGCTCAGACACAGGCTCTGGGCGCATAGCGGCGGCAGCTACACAGGAGCGCCGAACTACGTGCCGAAGGATCGAGACGCCGTATCCTCGAGGCGGTCGGGCCCATATTGGAGCGATGGGTCGGCCGTCGGTGGGGGTCGATGACTTTCCGGCTCACACAGGTACTTTCCGGGCACGGGTGCTTTGGGAAGTATCTGTGCGACGTCGCCGGGGGGGAGTCGACCCGGTGTTGCCACCACTGTGACTGCGCGATGGATGATGCGCAGCACACTTTGGTGGCGTGCCCTGCGTGGGCTGGGCCGCGGTCGACGTTAGCCGCGGCCCTGGGTGGAGTGGCTCTCTCGCTGCCGACCATCATGCAAAAGATGGTCGACAGCGAGACGGCGTGGGAGGCGATGGCCTCCTTCTGCGAAGTGGTGATGTCGCAGAAGGAGGCCGCGGAGCGGGAGAGGGAGCGGGATCCGCTCTCTCTCCGGCTACGCCGTTGGCGCAGCGGGCGGGCCAGGAGGGCCCGTCAGGCAGCGCCCGGGGGGTCGTAGGCGGCGGGGGCAGGGGGCCCCTTCCGTCTCGCCATAGACCCCCCCCGAAGTCGGCCAGTTACGCCATGGCCGCACAAGGAGGTAGGGGGGGCGCTGCAAATTGCGCCTTCCTGAGGAGGTCTCCCCGGTTCTGATCCGGGGGACGTTGGCCGCGGGCGGGGTTCCAGAAGCTACAAACCCGGGCACTGGTGCCTCGCCCCTTTTCAACAGCGGTGGGCGTCGTCTGAAGTTTTTTAGTGGGTAGGACTGCGGTGGTCGTGTCGGCCGCAGTGAGCCCCACACCCCCTCCCGGTCTCCCCCTTTTGGCCGGGAGACAGTGCGTAAGCAGCATTTTTTTACAGACGATAATAAAAAAAAAAAAAAAAAAAAAAAGGTTATGGACCCGTCCCGTGTGGAGTTGCCAGACTCCCATCGGGCGCGTCCCCAGGTGGCGGATAGGGGCATGCCACACATTGTGGTACCGGCTTTTAAATAATGTAAGTCCGGCGCGGACCAAAACTGGTGGGTTTTGTGGGGCGCACCCCCGGTCGCATTTCGCGGCTGGAAAGCGGCCCAGTGGTGCCGTTGTCACACGGCGTAGGGTGTCGGCTGCTCCCAGCACGCCTCAGCTCATCTGAGGTGGCAGGGGATGCAGCCCATTTTCCCGAGTGGAGGCGAGGCGTTTTGGCGCCTTTTGTTTCGCCCTTTCGAGGGCAGTGGCCGCTTTCATGCGGCGGTGGGTGGCAGGCCTGCAAGGCCTGCGGCGCGGCGAGTCCGGCAGTCACATCCCAGTGGCTGTCGGGGGGGTCTCTTGACTCCCCGTCGGGCAATCCGTAATCCGCAGTCTGCGGACCGGAGGTGCCGCTCACTGAGAGTGGTGCCGCGTGGAAGAATACCACTATAATAAATTACCCCAATCCCAAGGTGAGCGGATCGTGCCGAAGGGATGCATGGCTGGAGGGAGTCCAGTCGCTAGCGTGCGGGGGAGCTCACCCCCGAAAAAAGAGAGGGAGAAAAATAAAATGTTCACAGCCAGTTTGGAAAAGAATCTCCGGGCAGGTCCCCAAAAGGGGGAATCCTGCACACCCGCCTCGGCGGGTGTCTGCCCCGTTGTATACGGAGGGGGCACAAACTGCATCGGGGGTCAGCAGGCTGCTGATTCCCGCTACGACGACTCTTGCTTTTGTTTAATTGTTATTGATTCTGCCGAGCGATGTGGTGGAGTGTTGCGCCTTAGGGGCGGTGGAGGGCCGGGCCCGCCGAGGGACGAGCGTGGCAGGTTTGTCTCGACGCCGGCGCCGGAGGAGATTCTCTCCGACGGTTCGGCGGGGACCATAGACACTGTGGGCCCCGCGGAAGCGTCAGAGACGTCAGACATGGAGTTTGACGAAGGCAGTTCGTCTGGGGTTCAGCCCCACTGCCTTCGCCAAAAAAGGAAGAGGTCCCCCGAGGCGAGATCGGCCAGCGAGGCCGACCTGGCCCCGGACGACGTCAGAGCCTCGACGAAGCGCGGCCGCTCCCGTGGCCGCGTTTCTTCATACGGCCTTACGGCCGGTCTCGGCGAGGCCAGGAGGGCGGTGAGTGTCGGCCGGGCGATGGCCCGTCGGGATGCTGAAGAGGAGAGGAGAACGGCGACGAGCATTCCCCGTGATCCCGACTGCGCAACCTTGTTTCGGGCCAGGGCGGAGGCCTGGGAGCCGGCCGATGCCGTCTCTTCGACCACTTTGGCGGACAGGATGTCCCAGATCCTGGCCGCCGTCGAAGAGATGGCAGTAAAGTCTTCGTCCCTAAAGGGGACCTTCCACGGCGGATTTAAGACCGCTGTGGGAGTCGGCAGGGAGTGCCTGCGAGCCTGGGCGGCCCGCACCCCTGAGTCGGAAGAGAGCATGCTGCGTCAGGAGTTGGAGCGCCTCAGAACGAGTGACAAGGCTCTGAGGCAGGAGAACGCCCGCCTCTTGGCGCAGCATGCGGAGGTTTTGAGGGAGGTCTCCTCTCTCCGCGAGGAGGTGCGGAGAGTGGAGAGGCCTGCGCCTATGGACCTGGCGCAGGTGGAGGAGAGGCTCGCGCGCGAGGTCAATGCGCGCCTCATGAAGGTGCTGGATGCGCGCATTGAGGGCCTGGAGGTGTCTGGCCGCCTGCTGCCCGAGAAGTCGGTGCGTCCCCCGCTTCGGGCCGACCGGGTGGCACTTTCGCCACAGCCGGGCCCTTCTTCGGCCCCTACCGTGGCCCCAGCGCAGATTCCTCCTCCCCCTACCAAGAAGGGGAAGGGAAAGGGAAAGGGGAAGAAGCAGCCGGTGCCTGTTTCGGCGTCCGCACCGGCTGTTCCTTCCTCCCCATCGGAGGTCCGTCCAGCGGCTACCGTTGCCACCCCGTCCCAGTCGGGTGGCCAGGAACGGGAGACCTGGAGCACTGTGGTCTCGCGCCGCCCCAAAGGGAGAGTGGCGGCGCAGGCCAAAGGTTCGCGGAGCGCTGCTCCTGCCAGGCCGGCACCACAGCCGGGCCGATCGGCAACAGCCCCCGCCAAAAAGAAGGCGCTGCGCCCGCCATCATCCGCAGCAGTCGTGATGACGCTGCTGCCGGGCGCAGTGGAGCGAGGCCGCACCTACGAGGCGGTGATCGCCGAGGCCAAGGCGAAGATACGCCTTGCCGACCTCGGCATTGCCTCGGTGCGGTTCCGCAAGGCGGTGACGGGGGCCCGGGTCCTAGAGTTGGCGGGAGAGGCCCGGGACGAAAAGGCCGATCGGCTCGCGGAGCGCCTCCGCGCAATTTACGAGCCGGAGGACGTCAGGGTCTCCAGGCCAGTGATGCGGGCAGACATCCGCGTCTCGGGCCTGGACGACTCCGTCTCAAAGGAGGAAGTGGTGTCGGCGGTGGCGGCAGTCGGTGGCTGCACTCCCGACCTTATCAGGCCGGGAGAAATTGGGAGGGCTACCTCTGCGGGGCTGGGGGCCATTGTGGTCTCCTGCCCCGTGGCGGTCGCGAAAAAGGTCGCCAGCGGGCGGCTGTTGGTGGGCTGGGTATCGGCCGGGACGACCCCTTTGGAATCTCGCCCCGGCCGATGCTTCAGGTGTTTTGCGCTGGGCCACATCGGGGCCCAGTGCAAGTCTTCGGTCGACCGCAGCGGAAACTGTTTCCGCTGCGCTCGACCAGGGCACAGAGCCCGTGAATGCTCTGCCCCCCCCCACTGTCCCCTCTGTGAGGAGGCTGGGAGGGTGGCCGACCATCGCCCTGGGGGTAAGGCATGCGCCCGGTCCCCCAAGGCCAAAAAGAAGGGCCCCGGCAAAGGCGTGCTGCCATCGGGCCCTACCGCCGCCACGGATCGGCCGGAGGAGGTTGACATGGAGACCCACTAATTTATGGCTCTCCAGCTCAACCTTCTACAGGCGAACCTTAACCACTCCGCCGCGGCCCAGGATCTTCTTCTTCAGGCCATGGCGGAGTGGCAGGTCGGTCTGGCAGTGGCCGCTGAGCCCTACCGCGTCCCGGTCCGTTCCGACTGGGTCTGCGACGCGGACGGCTCGGTGGCCATCATTCAGCGTATGGCGGCGGGCACTCCCCCTCTCGTCCTCGTCGGGAGAGGGGGAGGTTTCGTAGCCGCTCGGGTCGGCGGGGTGGTGGTTGTGGGGGTCTATTTCTCCCCCAATCGCCCCCTCGTCGAGTTCGAGCGGTTTTTGGTCAGGTTGGGCGCTATAACCCAAGGCTCTTCTCTCCCCGTCATTGTGATGGGGGACCCCAACGCCAAATCCACGGCGTGGGGCTCCCGGACGACTGACGGGAGGGGGACGGCCTTGGAGGAATGGGTGACAGAGTGTGGGCTGTCCATCCTCAATCGCGGTTCGGTGGACACGTGCGTGCGCCGCAACGGGGGGTCTGTTATCGACATCTCGTTTGCGGCGCCCTCTCTCGCGCATCGTGTCCACGATTGGAGGGTGCTGGAGGATGTGGAGACATTGTCTGATCATCGCTATATCAGATTCAGTGTCTCCACATCGGTGCCAGCGCCCAGCGGAGGTGTTGGAGAGCCGCGATTGGACGGCCCACGATGGGCGATCAAGCGCCTCGACAGGTCTTTGCTGCGGGAGGCAGCCCTGGTCGAGGCGTGGCCACGGGAGCCACCGCTGGTGGACGTGGAGGGGGAGGCTGCGAGGGTGTGCGCGGCCATGGCGCGTATTTGTGACGTGGCCATGCCCCGTGTTCGCGCCCCCCCGCGCAGATCCCAGGTCTACTGGTGGTCGCCGGAGATCGCCCAGCTCCGCCGAACCTGTGCGGTGGAGCGGCGCCGCTACCAGAGGTGTCGCGGAAGGAGAATCCGCGACGACGCCGAGTTGGATCGGCTCTACGCCGCCTATAGAGAGGCGGTGAGGGCCCTTCGCGGGGCCATTAGCCGGTCCAAAGCCGCAGCGTGGGACGAGCTGCTGGAGGCCGTTGAGGCGGATCCATGGGGCAGGCCGTACAAAATAGTACGGCAAAAGCTCCGAGCGTGGACCCCTCCCGTCTCCAGCAGTCTCGAACCGGCGGTACTCGGTAGGGTGGTTGAGGCACTGTTCCCAGACAGGGGAACCGACTTCGTGCCTCCCACTATGGCGGCGCCAGATGTCACCCGTGACTCGGGCACTGAGGATGTGCCCGAGCTCACCGAGGAGGAAGTAGGAAGGGCCGTGCTACGCCTGAGGGGTGACCCTACGATGACCCTTCTGGTTATCGGCCCATCGTGCTGCTCGACGAGGCGGGCAAGCTCCTGGAGCGTGTCATCACCAACCGCCTCGTCGAGCACCTGGAGGAGGTCGGACCAGATCTGTCCGACCACCAGTTCGGGTTCCGCCGCGGCCGATCGACGATTGACGCGATCGGCCGCTTGCAGGACCTGTCGGAGAGGGCGGTTTCCCGGGGTGGGGTGTTGATTGCGGTGTCGCTCGATATCGCGAACGCCTTCAACACCCTGCCCTGGTCAACGATTATGGAGGCGCTCCGATTCCACGGGGTGCCTCCATATCTGCGGCGGTTGTTGGGGAGCTACCTGTCGGAGAGGGCGGTAGTCTTCCCAACGATGGGCGGAGGAGGCTGTCGTCGGCGTATGGTGTGCGGTGTTCCACAGGGGTCTGTCCTGGGACCACTCCTGTGGAACATCGGATATGATTACGTTCTGCGCTGTGTGAACTTGCACGGCGTGGACGTGATCTGTTACGCCGACGACACCCTCGTAACATCCCGGGGTTCTGACCCCCGGGATGCGAGAGTGTTGGCCACTGTCGGCGTCGCGGCGGTGGTCGAGAGGATACGGCGGCTGGGGCTCGAGGTGGCACTGCATAAATCCGGGGCCATTATTTTCCATGGTCCCCGGAGGCGGCCGCCTCCAGGCCCCAGTATCGTGGTAGGAGGAACTCCCATCCCTGTCGAGAACACGCTGAAGTATCTCGGCGTCCTTCTCGACAGCAGATGGGACTTCGAAGCGCACCTTCGGCACCTAGGCCCGAGGTTGGTGAGCACGGCGGGAGCTCTATCTCGCCTGCTCCCCAATCTCGGAGGGAGTGGCGGCAGTTGTCGCCGCCTTTACACGGGAGTGGTGCGGTCCATAGCCCTGTATGGAGCCCCAATCTGGGCGAGCTCCATATCGGGTCGCCATCGACAGATCCTGCAGCAGTCGCAGAGGGTCATGGCGACCCGTGTCGTTAGGGGGTATCGCACCATCTCCCATGAGGTGGCATGCGCGCTCGCCGGGTCCCTGCCATGGGACCTCGACGCCGAGGTTCTCTCGGCGGTCTACTGGCGTGGCGCGCAATCCCGGAGCCAGGGTCTCCGCCCCACACCGGACACTGTGGTGCGGTGGCGTAGAGACGCTCAGACACAGGCTCTGGGCGCATGGCGGCGGCAGCTACACAGGAGCGCCGAACTACGTGCCGAAGGATCGAGGCGCCGTATCCTCGAGGCGGTCGGGCCCATATTGGAGCGATGGGTCGGCCGTCGGTGGGGGTCGATGACTTTCCGGCTCGCACAGGTACTTTCCGGGCACGGGTGCTTTGGGAAGTATCTGTGCGACGTCGCCGGGGGGGAGTCGACCCGGTGTTGCCACCACTGTGACTGCGCGATGGATGATGCGCAGCACACTTTGGTGGCGTGCCCTGCGTGGGCTGGGCCGCGGTCGACGTTAGCCGCGGCCCTGGGTGGAGTAGCTCTCTCGCTGCCGACCATCATGCAAAAGATGGTCGACAGCGAGACGGCGTGGGAGGCGATGGCCTCCTTCTGCGAAGTGGTGATGTCGCAGAAGGAGGCCGCGGAGCGGGAGAGGGAGCGGGATCCGCTCTCTCTCCGGCTACGCCGTTGGCGCAGCGGGCGGGCCAGGAGGGCCCGTCAGGCAGCGCCCGGGGGGTCTTAGGCGGCGGGGGCAGGGGGCCCCTTCCGTCTCGCCATAGACCCCCCCCGAAGTCGGCCAGTTACGCCATGGCCGCACAAGGAGGTAGGGGGGGCGCTGCAAATTGCGCCTTCCTGAGGAGGTCTCCCCGGTTCCGATCCGGGGGACGTTGGCCGCGGGCGGGGTTCCAGAAGCTACAAACCCGGGCACTGGTGCCTCGCCCCTTTTCAACAGCGGTGGGCGTCGTCTGAAGTTTTTTAGTGGGTAGGACTGCGGTGGTCGTGTCGGCCGCAGTGAGCCCCACACCCCCTCCCGGTCTCCCCCTTTTGGCCGGGAGACAGTGCGTAAGCAGCATTTTTTTACAGACGATAATAAAAAAAAAAAAAAAAAAAAAAAAAAAAAAAAAAAAAAAAAAAAAAAAAAAAAAAAAAAAAGGTTATGGACCCGTAGCGAGCTCGGTGGCCGAGTGCGTAGCGGTTCATATACAAAGTGATCACTGGGACGGGGATCGAATCTCAAAAACGTCATATAACTTTTTACCCGTGTGGAGTTGCCAGACTCCCATCGGGCGCGTCCCCAGGTGGCGGATAGGGGCATGCCACACATTGTGGTACCGGCTTTTAAATAATGTAAGTCCGGCGCGGACCAAAACTGGCGGGTTTTTTGGGGCGCACCCCCGGTCGCATTTCGCGGCTGGAAAGCGGCCCAGTGGTGCCGTTGTCACACGGCGTAGGGTGTCGGCTGCTCCCAGCACGCCTCAGCTCATCTGAGGTGGCAGGGGATGCAGCCCATTTTCCCAGTGGAGGCGAGGCGTTTTGGCGCCTTTTGTTTCGCCCTTTCGAGGGCAGTGGCCGCTTTCATGCGGCGGTGGGTGGCAGGCCTGCAAGGCCTGCGGCGCGGCGAGTCCGGCAGTCACATCCCAGTGGCTGTCGGGGGGGTCTCTTGACTCCCCGTCGGGCAATCCGTAATCCGCAGTCTGCGGACCGGAGGTGCCGCTCACTGAGAGCGGTGCCGCGTGGAAGAATACCACTATAATAAATTACCCCAATCCCAAGGTGAGCGGATCGTGCCGAAGGGATGCATGGCTGGAGGGAGTCCAGTCGCTAGCGTGCGGGGGAGCTCACCCCCGAAAAAAGAGAGGGAGTAAAAAAATATGTCCAAAGTCAGTTTTTCAAAGATTCTCCGGGCAGGTCCTCGAAAGGGGGAATCCTGCACACCCGCTTCTGCGGGTGTCTGCCCCGTTGTATACGGAGGGGGCAAAAACTGCTTCGGGGGTCAGCATTCTGCTGGCTCCCGCACCGACGACCCTGGCTTTTCCTACATGGATTATGAAATTACAGAGCAATTTGGAGTGTTGCGCCTTAGGGGCGGTGGAGGGCCGGGCCCGCCGAGGGACGAGCGTGGCAGGTTCGTCTCGACGCCGGCGCCGGAGGAGATTCTCTCTGACGGTTCGGCGGGGACCACGGATACTGTGGGTCCCGCGGAAGCGTCAGAGACGTCAGAGATGGAGTTTGACGAAGGCAGTTTGTCTGGGGTTCAGCCCCACTGCCCTCGCCAAAAAAGGAAGAGGTCCCCCGGGGCCGGCTCAGCAAGTGAGGATGAGGTTCCTCCTACAATGTCGGGTCAGGCCGAGTCCTCGGTGGTGAGGGCCCAGACCAAGCGCGGCCGCTCCCATGGCCGCACACATGGCTTGACGGTCGGACTCGGCGAAGCCAGGAGGGCGCTGAGTGCCGGCCGAGTGCAATCCCGACTGGAAGCTCAGCGGGAGAAGGAGGCGAAGACGAGCCCCTCTCGCGCTCCCGATTGCGCGACCGCCTTTAAGGCAATGGCGGCGACCTGGGAGCCAGCCAGCACCGTCTCCGCCTCCACTCTGGCGGAGAGGATGACGCAGGTCCTCGCCGCCGTCGAAGAGATGTCGGGTCGGTCATCGTCCCTGAAGGGGACCTTCCACGGCGGGTTCAAGACCGCCGTGGAAGTCGGTAGGGAGTGCCTCCAGGCCTGGTCGGCCCGTACTCCTGCGTCAGAGGATGGCATGCTGCGTCTGGAGCTGGAGCGCCTCAGGGCCAGCGACAAGGCCCTGAGGCAGGAGAACGCCCGCCTCCTGGCGCAGCATGCGGAGGTTTTGAGGGAGGTCTCCTCTCTCCGCGAGGAGGTGCGGAGAGTGGAGAGGCCTGCGCCTCTGGATCTGGCGCAGGTCGAGGAGCGTCTTTCGCAGGAGCTGGGTGCGCGCGTCATGAGGGTGCTGGACGCGCGCATCGAAGGCCTGGAGGTGTCTGGCCGCCTGCTGCCTGAGAAATCTGTGCGTCCCCCGCTTCGGGCCGACCGGGCGGCCCTTTCGCCGCAGCCGGGCCCATCTTCGGCCCCTGCTGTGGCTCCACTGCGGCCCCCTCCACCCCCTATCAAGAAGGGAAAGGGGAAGGGAAAGGGGAAGAAGCAGCCGGTGCCTGTTTCGGCGTCCGCACCGGCGGTTCCTTCCTCTCCATCGGAGGTCCGTCCAGCGGCTCCCGTTGCCACCCCGTCCCAGTCGGGTGGCCAGGAACGGGAGACCTGGACCACTGTGGTCTCGCGCCGCCCCAAAGGGAGAGTGGCGGCGCAGGCCAAAGGGTCGCGGAGCGCTGCTCCTGCCAGGCCGGCACCACAGCCGGGCCGATCGGCAGCCCCCGCAGCCAAGAAGAAGGCGCTGCGCCCGCCAACATCAGCGGCAGTGGTCATGACGCTGCTGCCGGGCGCAGTGGAGCGGGGCCGCACTTATGAGGCGGTGATCGCTGAGGCCAAGGCGAAGATACGCCTTGCCGACCTCGGCATTGCCTCAGTGCGGTTCCGCAAGGCGGCGACGGGGGCCCGGGTCCTCGAGATCGCGGGAGAGGCCCGGGAGGAGAAGGCCGATCGGCTGGCGGAACGTCTCCGGGCGATCTTTTTGCCGGAGGACGTCAGGGTCTCCAGGCCGGTGATGCGGGCAGACGTCCGCATCGCGGGTCTGGACGACTCTGTCTCCAGGGAGGAGGTTGTGGCGGCAGTGGCGGCAGTCGGCGGCTGCGCTCCCGACCTCGTGAGGCCGGGGGCGATCGGAAGGGCTACCTCTGCGGGGCTGGGGGCCATTGTGGTCTCCTGCCCCGTGGCGGTGGCGAAACGGGTGGCCAGCGGGCGATTGCTCGTTGGCTGGGTGTCGGCTGGGACGACTCTTTTGGAATCTCGTCCTAGCCGCTGCTTTAGGTGTTTCGCGCTGGGCCATCTTGGGGCCCAGTGCAAGTCTTCGGTCGACCGCAGCGATAACTGCTTCCGCTGCGCTCGACCAGGGCACCGAGCCCGAGACTGCTCTGCCCCCCCCCACTGCCCCCTCTGTGAGGAGGCTGGGAGGGTGGCCGACCATCGCCCTGGGGGTAAGGCTTGCGCCCGGTCCCCCAAGGCCAAAAAGAAGGGCCCCGGCAAAGGCGTGCTGCCATCGGGCCCTACCGCCGCCACGGATCGGCCGGAGGAGGTTGACATGGAGACCCACTAATTTATGGCTCTCCAGCTCAACCTTCTACAGGCGAACCTTAACCACTCCGCCGCGGCCCAGGATCTTCTTCTTCAGGCCATGGCGGAGTGGCAGGTCGGTCTGGCAGTGGCCGCTGAGCCCTACCGCGTCCCGGTCCGTTCCGACTGGGTCTGCGACGCGGACGGCTCAGTGGCCATCATTCAGCGTATGGCGGCGGGCACTCCCCCTCTCGTCCTCGTCGGGAGAGGGGGAGGTTTTGTAGCCGCTCGGGTCGGCGGGGTGGTGGTTGTGGGGGTCTATTTCTCCCCCAATCGCCCCCTCGTCGAGTTCGAGCGGTTTTTGGTCAGGTTGGGCGCTATAACCCAAGGCTCTTCTCTCCCCGTCATTGTGATGGGGGACCCCAACGCCAAATCCACGGCGTGGGGCTCCCGGACGACTGACGGGAGGGGGACGGCCTTGGAGGAATGGGTGACAGAGTGTGGGCTGTCCATCCTCAATCGCGGTTCGGTGGACACGTGCGTGCGCCGCAACGGGGGGTCTGTTATCGACATCTCGTTTGCGGCGCCCTCTCTCGCGCATCGTGTCCACGATTGGAGGGTGCTGGAGGATGTGGAGACATTGTCTGATCATCGCTATATCAGATTCAGTGTCTCCACATCGGTGCCAGCGCCCAGCGGAGGTGTTGGAGAGCCGCGATTGGACGGCCCACGATGGGCGATCAAGCGCCTCGACAGGTCTTTGCTGCGGGAGGCAGCCCTGGTCGAGGCGTGGCCACGGGAGCCACCGCTGGTGGACGTGGAGGGGGAGGCTGCGAGGGTGTGCGCGGCCATGGCGCGTATTTGTGACGTGGCCATGCCCCGTGTTCGCGCCCCCCCGCGCAGATCCCAGGTCTACTGGTGGTCGCCGGAGATCGCCCAGCTCCGCCGAACCTGTGCGGTGGAGCGGCGCCGCTACCAGAGGTGTCGCGGAAGGAGAATTCGCGACGACGCCGAGTTGGATCGGCTCTACGCCGCCTACAGAGAGGCGGTGAGGGCCCTTCGCGGGGCCATTAGCCGGTCCAAAGCCGCAGCGTGGGACGAGCTGCTGGAGGCCGTTGAGGCGGATCCATGGGGCAGGCCGTACAAAATAGTACGGCAAAAGCTCCGAGCGTGGACCCCTCCCGTCTCCAGCAGTCTCGAACCGGCGGTACTCGGTAGGGTGGTTGAGGCACTGTTCCCAGACAGGGGAACCGACTTCGTGCCTCCCACTATGGCGGCGCCAGATGTCACCCGTGACTCGGGCACTGAGGATGTGCCCGAGCTCACCGAGGAGGAAGTAGGAAGGGCCGTGCTACGCCTGAGGGGCAAGAGCACGGCCCCAGGTCCCGACGGCATTCCGACGAGGGCGTGGGACCTGGTTTTGAGCGGGGAGGAAGCGCCTTTTCTTCCCCGCGTGACCTCCCTCTTTGCTAGGTGTCTGCGGGATGGGGTTTTTCCGCGGCGCTGGAAGGAGGGCCGCTTGGTACTCCTTCCCAAAGAGGGACGTCCGGCCGATGACCCTTCTGGTTATCGGCCCATCGTGCTGCTCGACGAGGCGGGCAAGCTCCTGGAGCGTGTCATCACCAACCGCCTCGTCGAGCACCTGGAGGAGGTCGGACCAGATCTGTCCGACCTCCAGTTCGGGTTCCGCCGCGGCCGATCGACGATTGACGCGATCGGCCGCTTGCGGGACCTGTCGGAGAGGGCGGTTTCCCGGGGTGGGGTGTTGATTGCTGTGTCGCTCGATATCGCGAACGCCTTCAACACCCTGCCCTGGTCAACGATTATGGAGGCGCTCCGATTCCACGGGGTGCCTCCATATCTGCGGCGGTTGTTGGGGAGCTACCTGTCGGAGAGGGCGGTAGTCTTCCCAACGATGGGCGGAGGAGGCTGTCGTCGGCGTATGGTGTGCGGTGTTCCGCAGGGGTCTGTCCTGGGACCACTCCTGTGGAACATCGGATATGATTACGTTCTGCGCTGTGTGAATTTGCACGGCGTGGACGTGATCTGTTACGCCGACGACACCCTCGTAACATCCCGGGGTTCTGACCCCCGGGATGCGAGAGTGTTGGCCACTGTCGGCGTCGCGGCGGTGGTCGAGAGGATACGGCGGCTGGGGCTCGAGGTGGCACTGCATAAATCCGGGGCCATTATTTTCCATGGTCCCCGGAGGCGGCCGCCTCCAGGCCCTAGTATCGTGGTAGGAGGAACTCCCATCCCTGTCGAGAACACGCTGAAGTATCTCGGCGTCCTTCTCGACAGCAGATGGGACTTCGAAGCGCACCTTCGGCACCTAGGCCCGAGGTTGGTGAGCACGGCGGGAGCTCTATCTCGCCTGCTCCCCAATCTCGGAGGGAGTGGCGGCAGTTGTCGCCGCCTTTACACGGGAGTGGTGCGGTCCATAGCCCTGTATGGAGCCCCAATCTGGGCGAGCTCCATATCGGGTCGCCATCGACAGATCCTGCAGCAGTCGCAGAGGGTCATGGCGACCCGTGTCGTTAGGGGGTATCGCACCATCTCCCATGAGGTGGCATGCGCGCTCGCCGGGTCCCTGCCGTGGGACCTCGACGCCGAGGTTCTCTCGGCGGTCTACTGGCGTGGCGCGCAATCCCGGAGCCAGGGTCTCCGCCCCACACCGGACACTGTGGTGCGGTGGCGTCGAGACGCTCAGACACAGGCTCTGGGCGCATGGCGGCGGCAGCTACACAGGAGCGCCGAACTACGTGCCGAAGGATCGAGGCGCCGTATCCTCGAGGCGGTCGGGCCCATATTGGAGCGATGGGTCGGCCGTCGGTGGGGGTCGATGACTTTCCGGCTCGCACAGGTACTTTCCGGGCACGGGTGCTTTGGGAAGTATCTGTGCGACGTCGCCGGGGGGGAGTCGACCCGGTGTTGCCACCACTGTGACTGCGCGATGGATGATGCGCAGCACACTTTGGTGGCGTGCCCTGCGTGGGCGGGGCCGCGGTCGACGTTAGCCGCGGCCCTGGGTGGAGTAGCTCTCTCGCTGCCGACCATCATGCAAAAGATGGTCGACAGCGAGACGGCGTGGGAGGCGATGGCCTCCTTCTGCGAAGTGGTGATGTCGCAGAAGGAGGCCGCGGAGCGGGAGAGGGAGCGGGATCCGCTCTCTCTCCGGCTACGCCGTTGGCGCAGCGGGCGGGCCAGGAGGGCCCGTCAGGCAGCGCCCGGGGGGTCTTAGGCGGCGGGGGCAGGGGGCCCCTTCCGTCTCGCCATAGACCCCCCCCGAAGTCGGCCAGTTACGCCATGGCCGCACAAGGAGGTAGGGGGGGCGCTACAAATTGCGCCTTCCTGAGGAGGTCTCCCCGGTTCTGATCCGGGGGACGTTGGCCGCGGGCGGGGTTCCAGAAGCTACAAACCCGGGCACTGGTGCCTCGCCCCTTTTCAACAGCGGTGGGCGTCGTCTGAAGTTTTTTAGTGGGTAGGACTGCGGTGGTCGTGTCGGCCGCAGTGAGCCCCACACCCCCTCCCGGTCTCCCCCTCTTGGCCGGGAGACAGTGCGTAAGCAGCATTTTTTTACAGACGATAATAAAAAAAAAAAAAAAAAAAAAGGTTATGGACCCGTCCTGTGTGGAGTTGCCAGACTCCCATCAGGCGCGTCCCCAGGTGGCGGATAGGGGCATGCCACACATTGTGGTACCGGCTTTTAAATAATGTAAGTCCGGCGCGGACCAAAACTGGCGGGTTTTGTGGGGCGCACCCCCGGTCGCATTTCGCGGCTGGAAAGCGGCCCAGTGGTGCCGTTGTCACACGGCGTAGGGTGTCGGCTGCTCCCAGCACGCCTCAGCTCATCTGAGGTGGCAGGGGATGCAGCCCATTTTCCCGAGTGGAGGCGAGGCGTTTTGGCGCCTTTTGTTTCGCCCTTTCGAGGGCAGTGGCCGCTTTCATGCGGCGGTGGGTGGCAGGCCTGCAAGGCCTGCGGCGCGGCGAGTCCGGCAGTCACATCCCAGTGGCTGTCGGGGGGGTCTCTTGACTCCCCGTCGGGCAATCCGTAATCCGCAGTCTGCGGACCGGAGGTGCCGCTCACTGAGAGCGGTGCCGCGTGGAAGAATACCACTATAATAAATTACCCCAATCCCAAGGTGAGCGGATCGTGCCGAAGGGATGCATGGCTGGAGGGAGTCCAGTCGCTAGCGTGCGGGGGAGCTCACCCCCGAAAAAAGAGAGGGAGTATAAAATAATGGATACAAGCAGACTTTCAAATATTCTCCGGGCAGGTCCTCGAAAGGGGGAATCCTGCACACCCGCTTCGGCGGGTGTCTGCCCCGTGTTATACGGAGGGGGCAAAAGCTGCTTCGGGGGTCGGCATTCTGCTGATCTCCGCAACGACAACCCTGGCTTTCGTTTACTGGATTTTTGTGCTGCCAAGCGACGTGGTGGTGTGTTGCGCCTTAGGGGCGGTGGAGGGCCGGGCCCGCCGAGGGACGAGCGTGGCAGGTTCGTCTCGACGCCGGCGCCGGAGGAGATTCTCTCCGACGGTTCGGCGGGGACCATAGACACTGTGGGCCCCGCGGAAGCGTCAGAGACGTCAGACATGGAGTTTGACGAAGGCAGTTCGTCTGGGGTTCAGCCCCACTGCCTTCGCCAAAAAAGGAAGAGGTCCCCCGAGGCGAGATCGGCCAGCGAGGCCGACCTGGCCCCGGACGACGTCAGAGCGTCGACGAAGCGCGGCCGCTCCCGTGGCCGCGTTTCTTCATACGGCCTTACGGCCGGTCTCGGCGAGGCCAGGAGGGCGGTGAGTGTCGGCCGGGCGATGGCCCGTCGGGATGCTGAAGAGGAGAGGAGAACGGCGACGAGCATTCCCCGCGACCCCGACTGCGCAACCTTGTTTCGGGCTAGGGCGGAGGCCTGGGAGCCGGCCGATGCCGTCTCTTCGACCACTTTGGCGGACAGGATGTCCCAGATCCTGGCCGCCGTCGAAGAGATGGCAGTAAAGTCTTCGTCCCTAAAGGGGACCTTCCACGGCGGATTTAAGACCGCTGTGGGAGTCGGCAGGGAGTGCCTGCGAGCCTGGGCGGCCCGCAACCCTGAGTCGGAGGAAAGCATGCTGCGTCAGGAGTTGGAGCGCCTCAGAGCGAGTGACAAGTCTCTGAGGCAGGAGAACGCCCGCCTCTTGGCGCAGCATACAGACGTAATGAGGGAGGTCTCCTCTCTCCGCGAGGAGGTGCGGAGAGTAGAGAGGCCGGCGCCTATGGACCTGGCGCAGGTGGAGGAGAGGCTCGCGCGCGAGGTCAATGCGCGCCTCATGAAGGTGCTCGATGCGCGCATTGAGGGCCTGGAGGTGTCTGGCCGCCTGCTGCCCGAGAAGTCGGTGCGTCCCCCGCTTCGGGCCGACCGGGTGGCACTTTCGCCACAGCCGGGCCCTTCTTCGGCCCCTACCGTGGCCCTAGCGCAGCTTCCTCCTCCCCCTAGCAAGAAGGGGAAGGGAAAGGGAAAGGGGAAGAAGCAGCCGGTGCCTGTTTCGGCGTCTGCACCGGTTGCTTCTCCTTCCTCCGAAGTTCGCCCTGTCGTCCCGGCTCCCGCTGCCGCCCCGTCCCAGTCGGGTGGCCAAGAACGGGAGTCTTGGACGACGGTCGTCTCGCGCCGCCCTAAAGGAAGAGCGGTGGCGCCATCGAAGATTTCTCGGAGCGCTGCTCCTGCCAGGCCGGCACCACAGCCGGGCCGATCGGCAGCCCCCGTCAAAAAGAAGGCGCTGCGCCCGCCATCATCTGCAGCAGTGGTCATGACGCTGCTGCCGGGCGCAGTGGAGCGGGGCCGCACTTATGAGGCGGTGATCGCTGAGGCCAAGGCGAAGATACGCCTTGCCGACCTCGGCATTGCCTCAGTGCGGTTCCGCAAGGCGGTGACGGGGGCCCGGGTTCTCGAGATTGCAGGAGAGGCCCGGGAGGAGAAGGCCGATAGGCTGGCGGAGCGCCTCCGCGAAATCTATTTGCCGGAGGACGTCAGGGTCTCCAGGCCGGTGATGCGGGCAGACGTCCGCATCGCGGGTCTGGACGACTCTGTCTCCAGGGAGGAGGTTGTGGCGGCGGTGGCGGCAGTCGGCGGCTGCGCTCCCGACCTCGTGAGGCCGGGGGCGATCGGAAGGGCTACCTCTGCGGGGCTGGGGGCCATTGTGGTCTCCTGCCCCGTGGCGGTAGCGAAACGGGTGGCCAGCGGGCGATTGCTCGTTGGCTGGGTGTCGGCTGGGACGACTCTTTTGGAATCTCGTCCCAGCCGCTGCTTTAGGTGCTTCGCGCTAGGCCATCTTGGGGCCCAGTGCAAGTCTTCGGTCGACCGCAGCGATAACTGCTTCCGCTGCGCTCGACCAGGGCACCGAGCCCGAGACTGCTCTGCCCCCCCCCACTGCCCCCTCTGTGAGGAGGCTGGGAGGGTGGCCGACCATCGCCCTGGGGGTAAGGCTTGCGCCCGGTCCCCCAAGGCCAAAAAGAAGGGCCCCGGCAAAGGCGTGCTGCCATCGGGCCCTACCGCCGCCACGGATCGGCCGGAGGAGGTTGACATGGAGACCCACTAATTTATGGCTCTCCAGCTCAACCTCCTACAGGCGAACCTTAACCACTCCGCCGCGGCCCAGGATCTTCTTCTTCAGGCCATGGCGGAGTGGCAGGTCGGTCTGGCAGTGGCCGCTGAGCCCTACCGCGTCCCGGTCCGTTCCGACTGGGTCTGCGACGCGGACGGCTCAGTGGCCATCATTCAGCGTATGGCGGCGGGCACCCCCCCTCTCGTCCTCGTCGGGAGAGGGGGAGGTTTCGTAGCCGCTCGGGTCGGCGGGGTGGTGGTCGTGGGAGTCTATTTCTCCCCCAATCGCCCCCTCGTCGAGTTCGAGCGGTTTTTGGTCAGGTTGGGCGCAGTAACCCAAGGCTCTTCTCTCCCCGTCATTGTGATGGGGGACCCCAACGCCAAATCCACGGCGTGGGGCTCCCGGACGACTGACGGGAGGGGGACGGCCTTGGAGGAATGGGTGACAGAGTGTGGGCTGTCCATCCTCAATCGCGGTTCGGTGGACACGTGCGTGCGCCGCAACGGGGGGTCTGTTATCGACATCTCGTTTGCGGCGCCCTCTCTCGCGCATCGTGTCCACGATTGGAGGGTGCTGGAGGATGTGGAGACATTGTCTGATCACCGTTATATCAGATTCAGTGTCTCCACATCGGTGCCAGCGCCCAGCGGAGGTGTTGGAGAGCCGCGATTGGACGGCCCACGATGGGCGATCAAGCGCCTCGACAGGTCTTTGCTGCGGGAGGCAGCCCTGGTCGAGGCGTGGCCACGGGAGCCACCGCTGGTGGACGTGGAGGGGGAGGCTGCGAGGGTGTGCGCGGCCATGGCGCGTATTTGTGACGTGGCCATGCCCCGTGTTCGCGCCCCCCCGCGCAGATCCCAGGTCTACTGGTGGTCGCCGGAGATCGCCCAGCTCCGCCGAACCTGTGCGGTGGAGCGGCGCCGCTACCAGAGGTGTCGCGGAAGGAGAATCCGCGACGACGCCGAGTTGGATCGGCTCTACGCCGCCTATAGAGAGGCGGTGAGGGCCCTTCGCGGGGCCATTAGCCGGTCCAAAGCCGCAGCGTGGGACGAGCTGCTGGAGGCCGTTGAGGCGGATCCATGGGGCAGGCCGTACAAAATAGTACGGCAAAAGCTCCGAGCGTGGACCCCTCCCGTCTCCAGCAGTCTCGAACCGGCGGTACTCGGTAGGGTGGTTGAGGCACTGTTCCCAGACAGGGGAACCGACTTCGTGCCTCCCACTATGGCGGCGCCAGATGTCACCCGTGACTCGGGCACTGAGGATGTGCCCGAGCTCACCGAGGAGGAAGTAGGAAGGGCCGTGCTACGTCTGAGGGGCAAGAGCACGGCCCCAGGTCCCGACGGCATTCCGACGAGGGCGTGGGACCTGGTTTTGAGCGGGGAGGAAGCGCCTTTTCTTTCCCGCGTGACCTCCCTCTTTGCTAGGTGTCTGCGGGATGGGGTTTTTCCGCGGCGCTGGAAGGAGGGCCGCTTGGTACTCCTTCCCAAAGAGGGACGTCCGGCCGATGACCCTTCTGGTTATCGGCCCATCGTGCTGCTCGACGAGGCGGGCAAGCTCCTGGAGCGTGTCATCACCAACCGCCTCGTCGAGCACCTGGAGGAGGTCGGACCAGATCTGTCCGACCACCAGTTCGGGTTCCGCCGCGGCCGATCGACGATTGACGCGATCGGCCGCTTGCAGGACCTGTCTGAGAGGGCGGTTTCCCGGGGTGGGGTGTTGATTGCGGTGTCGCTCGATATCGCGAACGCCTTCAACACCCTGCCCTGGTCAACGATTATGGAGGCGCTCCGATATCACGGGGTGCCTCCATATCTGCGGCGGTTGTTGGGGAGCTACCTGTCGGAGAGGGCGGTAGTCTTCCCAACGATGGGCGGAGGAGGCTGTCGTCGGCGTATGGTGTGCGGTGTTCCACAGGGGTCTGTCCTGGGACCACTCCTGTGGAACATCGGATATGATTACGTTCTGCGCTGTGTGAACTTGCACGGCGTGGACGTGATCTGTTACGCCGACGACACCCTCGTAACATCCCGGGGTTCTGATCCCCGGGATGCGAGAGTGTTGGCCACTGTCGGCGTCGCGGCGGTGGTCGAGAGGATACGGCGGCTGGGGCTCGAGGTGGCACTGCATAAATCCGGGGCCATTATTTTCCATGGTCCCCGGAGGCGGCCGCCTCCAGGCCCCAGTATCGTGGTAGGAGGAACTCCCATCCCTGTCGAGAACACGCTGAAGTATCTCGGCGTCCTTCTCGACAGCAGATGGGACTTCGAAGCGCACCTTCGGCACCTAGGCCCGAGGTTGGTGAGCACGGCGGGAGCTCTATCTCGCCTGCTCCCCAATCTCGGAGGGAGTGGCGGCAGTTGTCGCCGCCTTTACACGGGAGTGGTGCGGTCCATAGCCCTGTATGGAGCCCCAATCTGGGCGAGCTCCATATCGGGTCGCCATCGACAGATCCTGCAGCAGTCGCAGAGGGTCATGGCGACCCGTGTCGTTAGGGGGTATCGCACCATCTCCCATGAGGTGGCATGCGCGCTCGCCGGGTCCCTGCCGTGGGACCTCGACGCCGAGGTTCTCTCGGCGGTCTACTGGCGTGGCGCGCAATCCCGGAGCCAGGGTCTCCGCCCCACACCGGACACTGTGGTGCGGTGGCGTAGAGACGCTCAGACACAGGCTCTGGGCGCATGGCGGCGGCAGCTACACAGGAGCGCCGAACTACGTGCCGAAGGATCGAGGCGCCGTATCCTCGAGGCGGTCGGGCCCATATTGGAGCGATGGGTCGGCCGTCGGTGGGGGTCGATGACTTTCCGGCTCACACAGGTACTTTCCGGGCACGGGTGCTTTGGGAAGTATCTGTGCGACGTCGCCGGGGGGGAGTCGACCCGGTGTTGCCACCACTGTGACTGCGCGATGGATGATGCGCAGCACACTTTGGTGGCGTGCCCTGCGTGGGCGGGGCCGCGGTCGACGTTAGCCGCGGCCCTGGGTGGAGTGGCTCTCTCGCTGCCGACCATCATGCAAAAGATGGTCGACAGCGAGACGGCGTGGGAGGCGATGGCCTCCTTCTGCGAAGTGGTGATGTCGCAGAAGGAGGCCGCGGAGCGGGAGAGGGAGCGGGATCCGCTCTCTCTCCGGCTACGCCGTTGGCGCAGCGGGCGGGCCAGGAGGGCCCGTCAGGCAGCGCCCGGGGGGTCTTAGGCGGCGGGGGCAGGGGGCCCCTTCCGTCTCGCCATAGACCCCCCCCGAAGTCGGCCAGTTACGCCATGGCCGCACATAGAGGTAGGGGGGGCGCTGCAAATTGCGCCTTCCTGAGGAGGTCTCCCCGGTTCTGATCCGGGGGACGTTGGCCGCGGGCGGGGTTCCAGAAGCTACAATCCCGGGCACTGGTGCCTCGCCCCTTTTCAACAGCGGTGGGCGTCGTCTGAAGTTTTTTAGTGGGTAGGACTGCGGTGGTTGTGTCGGCCGCAGTGAGCCCCACACCCCCTCCCGGTCTCCCCCTTTTTGGCCGGGAGACAGTGCGTAAGCAGCATTTTTTTACAGACGATAATAAAAAAAAAAAAAAAAAAAAAAAAAAAAAAAGGTTATGGACCCGTCCCGTGTGGAGTTGCCAGACTCCCATCGGGCGCGTCCCCAGGTGGCGGATAGGGGCATGCCACACATTGTGGTACCGGCTTTTAAATAATGTAAGTCCGGCGCGGACCAAAACTGGCGGGTTTTTTGGGGCGCACCCCCGGTCGCATTTCGCGGCTGGAAAGCGGCCCAGTGGTGCCGTTGTCACACGGCGTAGGGTGTCGGCTGCTCCCAGCACGCCTCAGCTCATCTGAGGTGGCAGGGGATGCCGCCCATTTTCCCAGTGGAGGCGAGGCGTTTTGGCGCCTTTTGTTTCGCCCTTTCGAGGGCAGTGGCCGCTTTCATGCGGCGGTGGGTGGCAGGCCTGCAAGGCCTGCGGCGCGGCGAGTCCGGCAGTCACATCCCAGTGGCTGTCGGGGGGGTCTCTTGACTCCCCGTCGGGCAATCCGTAATCCGCAGTCTGCGGACCGGAGGTGCCGCTCACTGAGAGCGGTGCCGCGTGGAAGAATACCACTATAATAAATTACCCCAATCCCAAGGTGAGCGGATCGTGCCGAAGGGATGCATGGCTGGAGGGAGTCCAGTCGCTAGCGTGCGGGGGAGCTCACCCCCGAAAAAAGAGAGGGAGTAAAAAAATATGTCCAAAGTCAGTTTTTCAAAGATTCTCCGGGCAGGTCCTCGAAAGGGGGAATCCTGCACACCCGCTTCTGCGGGTGTCTGCCCCGTTGTATACGGAGGGGGCAAAAACTGCTTCGGGGGTCAGCATTCTGCTGGCTCCCGCACCGACGACCCTGGCTTTTCCTACATGGATTATGAAATTACAGAGCAATTTGGAGTGTTGCGCCTTAGGGGCGGTGGAGGGCCGGGCCCGCCGAGGGACGAGCGTGGCAGGTTCGTCTCGACGCCGGCGCCGGAGGAGATTCTCTCTGACGGTTCGGCGGGGACCACGGATACTGTGGGTCCCGCGGAAGCGTCAGAGACGTCAGAGATGGAGTTTGACGAAGGCAGTTTGTCTGGGGTTCAGCCCCACTGCCTTCGCCAAAAAAGGAAGAGGTCCCCCGGGGCCGGCTCAGCAAGTGAGGATGAGGTTCCTCCTACAATGTCGGGTCAGGCCGAGTCTTCGGTGGTGAGGGCCCAGACCAAGCGCGGCCGCTCCCATGGCCGCACACATGGCTTGACGGTCGGACTCGGCGAAGCCAGGAGGGCGCTGAGTGCCGGCCGAGTGCAATCCCGACTGGAAGCTCAGCGGGAGAAGGAGGCGAAGACGAGCCCCTCTCGCGCTCCCGATTGCGCGACCGCCTTTAAGGCAATGGCGGCGACCTGGGAGCCAGCCAGCACCGTCTCCGCCTCCACTCTGGCGGAGAGGATGACGCAGATCCTCGCCGCCATTGAAGAGATGTCGGGTAGGTCATCGTCCCTGAAGGGGACCTTCCACGGCGGGTTCAAGACCGCCGTGAAAGTCGGTAGGGAGTGCCTCCAGGCCTGGTCGGCCCGTACTCCTGCGTCAGAGGATGGCATGCTGCGGCTGGAGCTGGAGCGCCTCAGGGCCAGCGACAAGGCCCTGAGGCAAGAGAACGCCCGCCTTCTATCACAGCATGCAGAGGTGATGAGGGAGGTCTCCTCTCTCCGCGAGGAGGTGCGGAGAGTGGAGAGGCCTGCGCCTCTGGATCTGGCGCAGGTCGAGGAGCGTCTTTCGCAGGAGCTGGGTGCGCGCGTCATGAGGGTGCTGGACGCGCGCATCGAAGGCCTGGAGGTGTCTGGCCGCCTGCTGCCCGAGAAATCTATGCGTCCCCCGCTTCGGGCCGACCGGGCGGCTCTTTCGCCGCAGCCGGGCCCATCTTCGGCCCCTGCTGTGGCTCCACTGCGGCCCCCTCCACCCCCTATCAAGAAGGGGAAGGGAAAGGGGAAGGGAAAGGGGAAGAAGCAGCCGGTGCCTGTTTCGGCGTCTGCACCGGTTGCTTCTCCTTCCTCCGAAGTTCGCCCTGTCGTCCCGGCTCCCGCTGCCGCCCCGTCCCAGTCGGGTGGCCAAGAACGGGAGTCTTGGACGACGGTCGTCTCGCGCCGCCCTAAAGGAAGAGCGGTGGCGCCATTGAAGATTTCTCGGAGCGCTGCTCCTGCCAGGCCGGCACCACAGCCGGGCCGATCGGCAGCCCCCGTCAAAAAGAAGGCGCTGCGCCCGCCATCATCTGCAGCAGTGGTCATGACGCTGCTGCCGGGCGCAGTGGAGCGGGGCCGCACTTATGAGGCGGTGATCGCTGAGGCCAAGGCGAAGATACGCCTTGCCGACCTCGGCATTGCCTCAGTGCGGTTCCGCAAGGCAGCGACGGGGGCCCGGGTCCTCGAGATCGCGGGAGAGGCCCGGGAGGAGAAGGCCGATCGGTTGGCGGAGCGTCTCCAGGCGATCTATTTGCCGGAGGACGTCAGGGTCTCCAGGCCGGTGATGCGGGCAGACGTCCGCATCGCGGGTCTGGACGACTCTGTCTCCAGGGAGGAGGTTGTGGCGGCGGTGGCGGCAGTCGGCGGCTGCGCTCCCGACCTCGTGAGGCCGGGGGCGATCGGAAGGGCTACCTCTGCGGGGCTGGGGGCCATTGTGGTCTCCTGCCCCGTGGCGGTAGCGAAACGGGTGGCCAGCGGGCGATTGCTCGTTGGCTGGGTGTCGGCTGGGACGACTCTTTTGGAATCTCGTCCCAGCCGCTGCTTTAGGTGTTTCGCGCAGGGCCATCTTGGGGCCCAGTGCAAGTCTTCGGTCGACCGCAGCGATAACTGCTTCCGCTGCGCTCGACCAGGGCACCGAGCCCGAGACTGCTCTGCCCCCCCCCACTGCCCCCTCTGTGAGGAGGCTGGGAGGGTGGCCGACCATCGCCCTGGGGGTAAGGCTTGCGCCCGGTCCCCCAAGGCCAAAAAGAAGGGCCCCGGCAAAGGCGTGCTGCCATCGGGCCCTACCGCCGCCACGGATCGGCCGGAGGAGGTTGACATGGAGACCCACTAATTTATGGCTCTCCAGCTCAACCTTCTACAGGCGAACCTTAACCACTCCGCCGCGGCCCAGGATCTTCTTCTTCAGGCCATGGCGGAGTGGCAGGTCGGTCTGGCAGTGGCCGCTGAGCCCTACCGCGTCCCGGTCCGTTCCGACTGGGTCTGCGACGCGGACGGCTCAGTGGCCATCATTCAGCGTATGGCGGCGGGCACTCCCCCTCTCGTCCTCGTCGGGAGAGGGGGAGGTTTTGTAGCCGCTCGGGTCGGCGGGGTGGTGGTTGTGGGGGTCTATTTCTCCCCCAATCGCCCCCTCGTCGAGTTCGAGCGGTTTTTGGTCAGGTTGGGCGCTATAACCCAAGGCTCTTCTCTCCCCGTCATTGTGATGGGGGACCCCAACGCCAAATCCACGGCGTGGGGCTCCCGGACGACTGACGGGAGGGGGACGGCCTTGGAGGAATGGGTGACAGAGTGTGGGCTGTCCATCCTCAATCGCGGTTCGGTGGACACGTGCGTGCGCCGCAACGGGGGGTCTGTTATCGACATCTCGTTTGCGGCGCCCTCTCTCGCGCATCGTGTCCACGATTGGAGGGTGCTGGAGGATGTGGAGACATTGTCTGATCATCGCTATATCAGATTCAGTGTCTCCACATCGGTGCCAGCGCCCAGCGGAGGTATTGGAGAGCCGCGATTGGACGGCCCACGATGGGCGATCAAGCGCCTCGACAGGTCTTTGCTGCGGGAGGCAGCCCTGGTCGAGGCGTGGCCACGGGAGCCACCGCTGGTGGACGTGGAGGGGGAGGCTGCGAGGGTGTGCGCGGCCATGGCGCGTATTTGTGACGTGGCCATGCCCCGTGTTCGCGCCCCCCCGCGCAGATCCCAGGTCTACTGGTGGTCGCCGGAGATCGCCCAGCTCCGCCGAACCTGTGCGGTGGAGCGGCGCCGCTACCAGAGGTGTCGCGGAAGGAGAATTCGCGACGACGCCGAGTTGGATCGGCTCTACGCCGCCTACAGAGAGGCGGTGAGGGCCCTTCGCGGGGCCATTAGCCGGTCCAAAGCCGCAGCGTGGGACGAGCTGCTGGAGGCCGTTGAGGCGGATCCATGGGGCAGGCCGTACAAAATAGTACGGCAAAAGCTCCGAGCGTGGACCCCTCCCGTCTCCAGCAGTCTCGAACCGGCGGTACTCGGTAGGGTGGTTGAGGCACTGTTCCCAGACAGGGGAACCGACTTCGTGCCTCCCACTATGGCGGCGCCAGATGTCACCCGTGACTCGGGCACTGAGGATGTGCCCGAGCTCACCGAGGAGGAGGTAGGAAGGGCCGTGCTACGCCTGAGGGGCAAAAGCACGGCCCCAGGTCCCGACGGCATTCCGACGAGGGCGTGGGACCTGGTTTTGAGCGGGGAGGAAGCGCCTTTTCTTTCCCGCGTGACCTCCCTCTTTGCTAGGTGTCTGCGGGATGGGGTTTTTCCGCGGCGCTGGAAGGAGGGCCGCTTGGTACTCCTTCCCAAAGAGGGACGTCCGGCCGATGACCCTTCTGGTTATCGGCCCATCGTGCTGCTCGACGAGGCGGGCAAGCTCCTGGAGCGTGTCATCACCAACCGCCTCGTCGAGCACCTGGAGGAGGTCGGACCAGATTTGTCCGACCTCCAGTTCGGGTTCCGCCGCGGCCGATCGACGATTGACGCGATCGGCCGCTTGCGGGACCTGTCGGAGAGGGCGGTTTCCCGGGGTGGGGTGTTGATTGCGGTGTCGCTCGATATCGCGAACGCCTTCAACACCCTGCCCTGGTCAACGATTATGGAGGCGCTCCGATTCCACGGGGTGCCTCCATATCTGCGGCGGTTGTTGGGGAGCTACCTGTCGGAGAGGGCGGTAGTCTTCCCAACGATGGGCGGAGGAGGCTGTCGTCGGCGTATGGTGTGCGGTGTTCCACAGGGGTCTGTCCTGGGACCACTCCTGTGGAACATCGGATATGATTACGTTCTGCGCTGTGTGAACTTGCACGGCGTGGACGTGATCTGTTACGCCGACGACACCCTCGTAACATCCCGGGGTTCTGACCCCCGGGATGCGAGAGTGTTGGCCACTGTCGGCGTCGCGGCGGTGGTCGAGAGGATACGGCGGCTGGGGCTCGAGGTGGCACTGCATAAATCCGGGGCCATTATTTTCCATGGTCCCCGGAGGCGGCCGCCTCCAGGCCCTAGTATCGTGGTAGGAGGAACTCCCATCCCTGTCGAGAACACGCTGAAGTATCTCGGCGTCCTTCTCGACAGCAGATGGGACTTCGAAGCGCACCTTCGGCACCTAGGCCCGAGGTTGGTGAGCACGGCGGGAGCTCTATCTCGCCTGCTCCCCAATCTCGGAGGGAGTGGCGGCAGTTGTCGCCGCCTTTACACGGGAGTGGTGCGGTCCATAGCCCTGTATGGAGCCCCAATCTGGGCGAGCTCCATATCGGGTCGCCATCGACAGATCCTGCAGCAGTCGCAGAGGGTCATGGCGACCCGTGTCGTTAGGGGGTATCGCACCATCTCCCATGAGGTGGCATGCGCGCTCGCCGGGTCCCTGCCGTGGGACCTCGACGCCGAGGTTCTCTCGGCGGTCTACTGGCGTGGCGCGCAATCCCGGAGCCAGGGTCTCCGCCCCACACCGGACACAGTGGTGCGGTGGCGTAGAGACGCTCAGACACAGGCTCTGGGCGCATGGCGGCGGCAGCTACACAGGAGCGCCGAACTACGTGCCGAAGGATCGAGGCGCCGTATCCTCGAGGCGGTCGGGCCCATATTGGAGCGATGGGTCGGCCGTCGGTGGGGGTCGATGACTTTCCGGCTCACACAGGTACTTTCCGGGCACGGGTGCTTTGGGAAGTATCTGTGCGACGTCGCCGGGGGGGAGTCGACCCGGTGTTGCCACCACTGTGACTGCGCGATGGATGATGCGCAGCACACTTTGGTGGCGTGCCCTGCGTGGGCGGGGCCGCGGTCGACGTTAGCCGCGGCCCTGGGTGGAGTGGCTCTCTCGCTGCCGACCATCATGCAAAAGATGGTCGACAGCGAGACGGCGTGGGAGGCGATGGCCTCCTTCTGCGAAGTGGTGATGTCGCAGAAGGAGGCCGCGGAGCGGGAGAGGGAGCGGGATCCGCTCTCTCTCCGGCTACGCCGTTGGCGCAGCGGGCGGGCCAGGAGGGCCCGTCAGGCAGCGCCCGGGGGGTCTTAGGCGGCGGGGGCAGGGGGCCCCTTCCGTCTCGCCATAGACCCCCCCCGAAGTCGGCCAGTTACGCCATGGCCGCACAAGGAGGTAGGGGGGGCGCTGCAAATTGCGCCTTCCTGAGGAGGTCTCCCCGGTTCTGATCCGGGGGACGTTGGCCGCGGGCGGGGTTCCAGAAGCTACAAACCCGGGCACTGGTGCCTCGCCCCTTTTCAACAGCGGTGGGCGTCGTCTGAAGTTTTTTAGTGGGTAGGACTGCGGTGGTCGTGTCGGCCGCAGTGAGCCCCACACCCCCTCCCGGTCTCCCCCTTTTGGCCGGGAGACAGTGCGTAAGCAGCATTTTTTTACAGACGATAATAAAAAAAAAAAAAAAAAAAAAAAAAAAAGGTTATGGACCCGTGTGGAGTTGCCAGACTCCCATCGGGCGCGTCCCCAGGTGGCGGATAGGGGCATGCCACACATTGTGGTACCGGCTTTTAAATAATGTAAGTCCGGCGCGGACCAAAACTGGTGGGTTTTGTGGGGCGCACCCCCGGTCGCATTTCGCGGCTGGAAAGCGGCCCAGTGGTGCCGTTGTCACACGGCGTAGGGTGTCGGCTGCTCCCAGCACGCCTCAGCTCATCTGAGGTGGCAGGGGATGCAGCCCATTTTCCCGAGTGGAGGCGAGGCGTTCTGGCGCCTTTTGTTTCGCCCTTTCGAGGGCAGTGGCCGCTTTCATGCGGCGGTGGGTGGCAGGCCTGCAAGGCCTGCGGCGCGGCGAGTCCGGCAGTCACATCCCAGTGGCTGTCGGGGGGGTGTCTTGACTCCCCGTCGGGCAATCCGTAATCCGCAGTCTGCGGACCGGAGGTGCCGCTCACTGAGAGTGGTGCCGCGTGGAAGAATACCACTATAATAAATTACCCCAATCCCAAGGTGAGCGGATCGTGCCGAAGGGATGCATGGCTGGAGGGAGTCCAGTCGCTAGCGTGCGGGGGAGCTCACCCCCGAAAAAAGAGAGGGAGTATTAAATTATGTTTACAAGCAGACTTTCAAATATTCTCCGGGCAGGTCCTCGAAAGGGGGAATCCTGCACACCCGCTTCGGCGGGTGTCTGCCCCGTGTTATACGGAGGGGGCAAAAGCTGCTTCGGGGGTCGGCATTCTGCTGATCTCCGCAACGACAACCCTGGCTTTCGTTTACTGGATTTTTGTGCTGCCAAGCGACGTGGTGGTGTGTTGCGCCTTAGGGGCGGTGGAGGGCCGGGCCCGCCGAGGGACGAGCGTGGCAGGTTCGTCTCGACGCCGGCGCCGGAGGAGGATGAGATTGTCGTCGACAGCTCTGCGGGGACCATGGACACCGTGGGCCCCGTAGAGCTGTCCGAGATGTTGGAGGTCGATGAGGGCAGTGCTTCTGCGCGCAGCCCCCGTCAAAAAAGAAAGAGGTCACCCGGGGCCGGCTCAGCAAGTGAGGATGAGGTTCCTCCTTCCACGTCGGGTCAGGACGATTCCTCGGTGGTGAGGGCCCAAACCAAGCGCGGCCGCTCCCATGGCCGCACTCATGGCTTGACGGTCGGACTCGGCAAAGCCAGGAGGGCGCTGAGTGCCGGCCGGGTGCAATCCCGACTGGAAGCTCAGCGGGAGAAGGAGGCGAAGACGAGCCCCTCTCGCGCTCCCGATTGCGCGACCGCCTTTAAGGCAATGGCGGCGACCTGGGAGCCAGCCAGCACCGTCTCCGCCTCCACTCTGGCGGAGAGGATGACGCAGGTCCTCGCCGCCGTCGAAGAGATGTCGGGTCGGTCATCGTCCCTGAAGGGGACCTTCCACGGCGGGTTCAAGACCGCCGTGGAAGTCGGTAGGGAGTGCCTCCAGGCCTGGTCGGCCCGTACTCCTGCGTCAGAGGATGGCATGCTGCGGCTGGAGCTGGAGCGCCTCAGGGCCAGCGACAAGGCCCTGAGGCAGGAGAACGCCCGCCTCCTGGCGCAGCATGCGGAGGTTTTGAGGGAGGTCTCCTCTCTCCGCGAGGAGGTGCGGAGAGTGGAGAGGCCTGCGCCTCTGGATCTGGCGCAGGTCGAGGAGCGTCTTTCGCAGGAGCTGGGTGCGCGCGTCATGAGGGTGCTGGACGCGCGCATCGAAGGCCTGGAGGTGTCTGGCCGCCTGCTGCCCGAGAAATCTGTGCGTCCCCCGCTTCGGGCCGACCGGGCGGCCCTTTCGCCGCAGCCGGGCCCATCTTCGGCCCCTGCTGTGGCTCCACTGCGGCCCCCTCCACCCCCTATCAAGAAGAGGAAGGGAAAGGGGAAGGGAAAGGGGAAGAAGCAGCCGGTGCCTGTTTTGGCGTCCGCACCGGCTGTTCCTTCCTCTCCATCGGAGGTCCGTCCAGCGGCTCCCGTTGCCACCCCGTCCCAGTCGGGTGGCCAGGAACGGGAGACCTGGACCACTGTGGTCTCGCGCCGCCCCAAAGGGAGAGTGGCGGCGCAGGCCAAAGGGTCGCGGAGCGCTGCTCCTGCCAGGCCGGCACCACAGCCGGGCCGATCGGCAACAGCCCCCGCCAAAAAGAAGGCGCTGCGCCCGCCATCATCTGCAGCAGTGGTCATGACGCTGCTGCCGGGCGCAGTGGAGCGGGGCCGCACTTATGAGGCGGTGATCGCTGAGGCCAAGGCGAAGATACGCCTTGCCGACCTCGGCATTGCCTCAGTGCGGTTCCGCAAGGCAGCGACGGGGGCCCGGGTCCTCGAGATCGCGGGAGAGGCCCGGGAGGAGAAGGCCGATCGGTTGGCGGAGCGTCTCCAGGCGATTTATTTGCCGGAGGACGTCAGGGTCTCCAGGCCGGTGATGCGGGCAGACGTCCGCATCGCGGGTCTGGACGACTCTGTCTCCAGGGAGGAGGTTGTGGCGGCGGTGGCGGCAGTCGGCGGCTGCGCTCCCGACCTCGTGAGGCCGGGGGCGATCGGAAGGGCTACCTCTGCGGGGCTGGGGGCCATTGTGGTCTCCTGCCCCGTGGCGGTAGCGAAACGGGTGGCCAGCGGGCGATTGCTCGTTGGCTGGGTGTCGGCTGGGACGACTCTTTTGGAATCTCGTCCCAGCCGCTGCTTTAGGTGTTTCGCGCTGGGCCATCTTGGGGCCCAGTGCAAGTCTTCGGTCGACCGCAGCGATAACTGCTTCCGCTGCGCTCGACCAGGGCACCGAGCCCGAGACTGCTCTGCCCCCCCCCACTGCCCCCTCTGTGAGGAGGCTGGGAGGGTGGCCGACCATCGCCCTGGGGGTAAGGCTTGCGCCCGGTCCCCCAAGGCCAAAAAGAAGGGCCCCGGCAAAGGCGTGCTGCCATCGGGCCCTACCGCCGCCACGGATCGGCCGGAGGAGGTTGACATGGAGACCCACTAATTTATGGCTCTCCAGCTCAACCTTCTACAGGCGAACCTTAACCACTCCGCCGCGGCCCAGGATCTTCTTCTTCAGGCCATGGCGGAGTGGCAGGTCGGTCTGGCAGTGGCCGCTGAGCCCTACCGCGTCCCGGTCCGTTCCGACTGGGTCTGCGACGCGGACGGCTCAGTGGCCATCATTCAGCATATGGCGGCGGGCACTCCCCCTCTCGTCCTCGTCGGGAGAGGGGGAGGTTTCGTAGCCGCTCGGGTCGGCGGGGTGGTGGTTGTGGGGGTCTATTTCTCCCCCAATCGCCCCCTCGTCGAGTTCGAGCGGTTTTTGGTCAGGTTGGGCGCTATAACCCAAGGCTCTTCTCTCCCCGTCATTGTGATGGGGGACCCCAACGCCAAATCCACGGCGTGGGGCTCCCGGACGACTGACGGGAGGGGGACGGCCTTGGAGGAATGGGTGACAGAGTGTGGGCTGTCCATCCTCAATCGCGGTTCGGTGGACACGTGCGTGCGCCGCAACGGGGGGTCTGTTATCGACATCTCGTTTGCGGCGCCCTCTCTCGCGCATCGTGTCCACGATTGGAGGGTGCTGGAGGATGTGGAGACATTGTCTGATCACCGTTATATCAGATTCAGTGTCTCCACATCGGTGCCAGCGCCCAGCGGAGGTGTTGGAGAGCCGCGATTGGACGGCCCACGATGGGCGATCAAGCGCCTCGACAGGTCTTTGCTGCGGGAGGCAGCCCTGGTCGAGGCGTGGCCACGGGAGCCACCGCTGGTGGACGTGGAGGGGGAGGCTGCGAGGGTGTGCGCGGCCATGGCGCGTATTTGTGACGTGGCCATGCCCCGTGTTCGCGCCCCCCCGCGCAGATCCCAGGTCTACTGGTGGTCGCCGGAGATCGCCCAGCTCCGCCGAACCTGTGCGGTGGAGCGGCGCCGCTACCAGAGGTGTCGCGGAAGGAGAATCCGCGACGACGCCGAGTTGGATCGGCTCTACGCCGCCTATAGAGAGGCGGTGAGGGCCCTTCGCGGGGCCATTAGCCGGTCCAAAGCCGCAGCGTGGGACGAGCTGCTGGAGGCCGTTGAGGCGGATCCATGGGGCAGGCCGTACAAAATAGTACGGCAAAAGCTCCGAGCGTGGACCCCTCCCGTCTCCAGCAGTCTCGAACCGGCGGTACTCGGTAGGGTGGTTGAGGCACTGTTCCCAGACAGGGGAACCGACTTCGTGCCTCCCACTATGGCGGCGCCAGATGTCACCCGTGACTCGGGCACTGAGGATGTGCCCGAGCTCACCGAGGAGGAAGTAGGAAGGGCCGTGCTACGCCTGAGGGGCAAGAGCACGGCCCCAGGTCCCGACGGCATTCCGACGAGGGCGTGGGACCTGGTTTTGAGCGGGGAGGAAGCGCCTTTTCTTTCCCGCGTGACCTCCCTCTTTGCTAGGTGTCTGCGGGATGGGGTTTTTCCGCGGCGCTGGAAGGAGGGCCGCTTGGTACTCCTTCCCAAAGAGGGACGTCCGGCCGATGACCCTTCTGGTTATCGGCCCATCGTGCTGCTCGACGAGGCGGGCAAGCTCCTGGAGCGTGTCATCACCAACCGCCTCGTCGAGCACCTGGAGGAGGTCGGACCAGATCTGTCCGACCACCAGTTCGGGTTCCGCCGCGGCCGATCGACGATTGACGCGATCGGCCGCTTGCAGGACCTGTCGGAGAGGGCGGTTTCCCGGGGTGGGGTGTTGATTGCGGTGTCGCTCGATATCGCGAACGCCTTCAACACCCTGCCCTGGTCAACGATTATGGAGGCGCTCCGATATCACGGGGTGCCTCCATATCTGCGGCGGTTGTTGGGGAGCTACCTGTCGGAGAGGGCGGTAGTCTTCCCAACGATGGGCGGAGGAGGCTGTCGTCGGCGTATGGTGTGCGGTGTTCCACAGGGGTCTGTCCTGGGACCACTCCTGTGGAACATCGGATATGATTACGTTCTGCGCTGTGTGAACTTGCACGGCGTGGACGTGATCTGTTACGCCGACGACACCCTCGTAACATCCCGGGGTTCTGATCCCCGGGATGCGAGAGTGTTGGCCACTGTCGGCGTCGCGGCGGTGGTCGAGAGGATACGGCGGCTGGGCTGCCGTGTCAGACCTATCTACGTTAAGTTAAAAATCATAGTTTTGAGATATCGCATTCTAAAGTTTTTTTCAGATATTTGCGTTTTTCTAGAAAGTTAATGCAATTAACTGTGATATCTTTGAATAATATAACATATTTTATAGTGCTGAATACCGGGATGTAGTATTTTTTTTATTAATACCCATACTTATTATAATAAACTCAATAACAGAGATAGGCACGGCAAGCTGTCCATACTTTACCTATTACGCGACGCCCCGTAAGTTATGATACAGGTGTTAGCTGTGACAAGTCCTTTAAGGTGAATTATGTCAAACTCAGTTATTTATAAGCTAACTGAAATTGGTCTGATTATCGGCGTGTGGTCAACAGTTAAACACTTTTTAACTGTTGAAAAATTTGAAATTTTTTATGAAATATAAGTAATCAGTCTTCATAATTACTAACAAAATTAAACTCTTATTAAATCAAAGGAACTTTAAGGTTAAATTTAAGGCTCTAATCAAAATCTACTGTTCTCGTATTATAATCAGTCTTCATGATTACTAACAAAATCAGACTCTTTCTATATCAAAGAACATCAAAGGAACTTTAAAAGTAGAAACTAAGTAAAATAGAGATTCTTTTATTTTCTCAAATGTCCAAGTCTCCGTCTAAATCCAACACATCTCCTTCTTCTAAATCACTCAAATTGGTGCTCTTCTTCACTGTTTCTTTGACATAATGTGCAAATGTTTTGTTTTTTGGAAGAGATGTGGACAAAGTCATTTGTTTGATGATGCCATGAAAATATGCCCAGGAGCATTTTATAATTTGAGTTTCATCGCAGAAAGCTATGTGTGATCTATATAAATCCATGAAAGACACTCCACATGGCAAATAACGCCTGTTTGGAGCATGAGCCAAATTATAGTGTGAAACTGTGAAACGAATTTTCTCTATATACTCTTTAACGTCCTGCTTATATTGGTCAGAAAAGGAGTTCCATGGTCTAGCTCAACCACGCTGTTCAGGTGCTGCTGGTATTTCATAAACATTTTTAATTCTGTGCTTATAATTAGCTTTTAATACAGTTTGATCATTTTTAAACCCAAGCGTGCCTAAATAAATGTTTTGCATGCATTCCAAAGCGTCCATGTTAAAGTATTATTTCGTCTTGAAATTTCTTTGGTTATTATTGACTTCTTTGATCTTTTTACATGTGTAGATATAAAATTTCTTTGCTCTTGCATGTCAAGCCCTCTAAAATTTGACCAAATTTTCTCTCTTTCTTGTTCACTGAATTATTCATAACATCTTTTATGACATTCTTTCCTGCATGGTGGTTTTAAATATATATATTATTTTCTCTAATTCAAGTCTTTTAACCGGATCCCTTTCTCTTTTTTTAGCTGCATTTTTTTATTGATGGGTAGGTCATCATGCGATTTCGACAAGTTTTCGTTACTAAGTTGCTGTATTAGTTCTTCGGTGCATTTTTGAAAAGAATTGTTTGTGGCATCTTTACTATTTTGTTGTTTGATTTATTTGTGGTGATAGATTTGGATTTTGTGCAACGCTGGAATAGTCTTGACTATGGCATTGTTGGTCAGAGTTATTATTATAAGTTTGTAATGGTGTGGATGAATTTCTCAAAATAAAAGGTTCTTGGCGAAAGGTTTGTTCTGGTGTATTAATAAAACTAATTTCAGAAGGCATTAATATATTAGTATCGAAACTAAGCAAATTGATAGTGTGTAAGCTGATGCTCAGATCAGAGAATGGCACATCTTCATTAAGTTCAGCTAAATCATCTTGTTTTAGCACTGGTAACATATTGGGTTTTGGTACGACTGGCTGAAGTTCTGTGTATTGCTTAGGTGATAATAGTATTGACTGTTGGCCTGTTAATCTTGAAAATTGAGAACATTTCCTCTATTTTCTATAATTTGTTGTCTTTATGCCATATTCACCATAAATAAACGTCTGTTTTCACTCATTTTGTAGAAAACTAATTAATTCACATAAGTATAATTCACAATATTTAGTATGATAATGCACTGTTTTAATAACGTAATGACCGTGACCGCAAATAGAATTCAAATAAACAATCCGATATAATAGGTTGGGGAAAAAGTCTTTTCGTATTTTTGTATGAAAAGTCAAGACATTTTTTTCAAAGTTTATTTACATTTATTTACAATATATATGTACCGTTTTGTTGAATAACTTTCTGCCATTTTGTGGGCAGAGACATTATCCCGTTACTGTAGAAACTTTGGGACTTCTGATCAAAAAAACGGGACAAATAGTTTTGGCAGTCCTCTCTTGAGTTCAACCTTACAGAACCTAAAGAATTCTGCAGAGACCGAAACAGGTGAAAATCTGAAGGCGCAAGGTCAGGGCTATATGGTGGATGCACTAGGACCTCCCAGTCGAACTCTCTTAATTTTTGCTGAGTGGCTAAAGATGTGTGTGGTCTAGCGTTATCGTGATGAAAGACCACACCCTTCCTGTTGATCAATTCCGGCCGTTTTCTCTCGACTGCTTCCTTTAATCTCATCAGTTGCTGGCAGTAAAGATCAGAATCGATGGTTTTGCCGGGCGGTAAAAGCTCATAATAAACAATGCCCTTCCAATCCCACCATACACACAGCATCACCTTATTTCGTGTTAGGCCAGGTTTGGCCACAGTCTGTGAAGCCTGGCCAACTTTCGACCACGACCTTTTTCGCACGTTCTTGTCGTACGTGATCCACTTTTCATCGCCAGTTATCAATCTCTTCAAAAACGGCTCGGTTTCATTACGTCTCAATAATGAATCGCAAATGAGTACACGGTTCATTAAGTTTCTTTGAGTGAGCTCGTGTGGCACCCAAATATCGAGCTTTTTTGTATAACCAGCTTTCTTCAAATGGGTCAAAACTGTTTTGTGGTCAATTCCCAGTTCTTCAGCTACATCGTAACTACTAATATGCCGATCTTGCTCCACTCTTTCAAAAATGGCGTCCATTTTATTCGGAACAGGGCGACCAGAGCGAGGTGCATCTTTAACATCAAAATTTCCGGACTGAAAACGTTTGAACCAAATTTGTGCTACTCTTACTGACACTGCATCAGGTCCATAAACATCACAAATTTTTTTCACTGCTTGAGTTGCACTTTTGCCTTTTTTATAATAAAATTTTAAAATGTATCGAATTTCTTCATTAGATTCACTCATTTTTACGGAGGGAAAAACAAATGAAAAATAGTGGGAAACAACTTTTTTTTTTTTTTTCTTTTCTTTATAATGGAACCTTTTTAATGTTACCAAAACCAGCCAGACACAAATAGTACAGTCAAAAAAATTTTATAATAAGTTTATACCTACGTTATGCGAAAAGACTTTTTCCCCGACCTAATATATACCTGTACAAACCTGTCACGGCGATGTCATGTATATATTAGATAACGGAGTTATGATTTCATATAAGTGTATGTAATTTGTCAGGCATTTTACTGTATCTTAATTTACAGCAACTGACCATTACTAATTAGGCGAAAATAGAAGTTACGCGAGTTATGTGTTAGTGTCGTACTAATAATATATACAATAAATTTAAAAAATTGTAAGCTCTAGATATAAAGTACGTTAAATAAATACAAATTACATTTGTTAACCGTAACTCATGTATCTTAAGTTAACGTAGATAGGTCTGACACGGCAGTGGGGCTCGAGGTGGCACTGCATAAATCCGGGGCCATTATTTTCCATGGTCCCCGGAGGCGGCCGCCTCCAGGCCCTAGTATCGTGGTAGGAGGAACTCCCATCCCTGTCGAGAACACGCTGAAGTATCTCGGCGTCCTTCTCGACAGCAGATGGGACTTCGAAGCGCACCTTCGGCACCTAGGCCCGAGGTTGGTGAGCACGGCGGGAGCTCTATCTCGCCTGCTCCCCAATCTCGGAGGGAGTGGCGGCAGTTGTCGCCGCCTTTACACGGGAGTGGTGCGGTCCATAGCCCTGTATGGAGCCCCAATCTGGGCGAGCTCCATATCGGGTCGCCATCGACAGATCCTGCAGCAGTCGCAGAGGGTCATGGCGACCCGTGTCGTTAGGGGGTATCGCACCATCTCCCATGAGGTGGCATGCGCGCTCGCCGGGTCCCTGCCGTGGGACCTCGACGCCGAGGTTCTCTCGGCGGTCTACTGGCGTGGCGCGCAATCCCGGAGCCAGGGTCTCCGCCCCACACCGGACACTGTGGTGCGGTGGCGTCGAGACGCTCAGACACAGGCTCTGGGCGCATGGCGGCGGCAGCTACACAGGAGCGCCGAACTACGTGCCGAAGGATCGAGGCGCCGTATCCTCGAGGCGGTCGGGCCCATATTGGAGCGATGGGTCGGCCGTCGGTGGGGGTCGATGACTTTCCGGCTCGCACAGGTACTTTCCGGGCACGGGTGCTTTGGGAAGTATCTGTGCGACGTCGCCGGGGGGGAGTCGACCCGGTGTTGCCACCACTGTGACTGCGCGATGGATGATGCGCAGCACACTTTGGTGGCGTGCCCTGCGTGGGCTGGGCCGCGGTCGACGTTAGCCGCGGCCCTGGGTGGAGTGGCTCTCTCGCTGCCGACCATCATGCAAAAGATGGTCGACAGCGAGACGGCGTGGGAGGCGATGGCCTCCTTCTGCGAAGTGGTGATGTCGCAGAAGGAGGCCGCGGAGCGGGAGAGGGAGCGGGATCCGCTCTCTCTCCGGCTACGCCGTTGGCGCAGCGGGCGGGCCAGGAGGGCCCGTCAGGCAGCGCCCGGGGGGTCTTAGGCGGCGGGGGCAGGGGGCCCCTTCCGTCTCGCCATAGACCCCCCCCGAAGTCGGCCAGTTACGCCATGGCCGCACAAGGAGGTAGGGGGGGCGCTGCAAATTGCGCCTTCCTGAGGAGGTCTCCCCGGTTCTGATCCGGGGGACGTTGGCCGCGGGCGGGGTTCCAGAAGCTACAAACCCGGGCACTGGTGCCTCGCCCCTTTTCAACAGCGGTGGGCGTCGTCTGAAGTTTTTTAGTGGGTAGGACTGCGGTGGTCGTGTCGGCCGCGGTGAGCCCCACACCCCCTCCCGGTCTCCCCCTTTTTGGCCGGGAGACAGTGCGTAAGCAGCATTTTTTTACAGACGATAATAAAAAAAAAAAAAAAAAAAAAAAAGGTTAGGTTATGGAGGCGCTCCGATTCCACGGGGTGCCTCCATATCTGCGGCGGTTGTTGGGGAGCTACCTGTCGGAGAGGGCGGTAGTCTTCCCAACGATGGGCGGAGGAGGCTGTCGTCGGCGTATGGTGTGCGGTGTTCCACAGGGGTCTGTCCTGGGACCACTCCTGTGGAACATCGGATATGATTACGTTCTGCGCTGTGTGAACTTGCACGGCGTGGACGTGATCTGTTACGCCGACGACACCCTCGTAACATCCCGGGGTTCTGACCCCCGGGATGCGAGAGTGTTGGCCACTGTCGGCGTCGCGGCGGTGGTCGAGAGGATACGGCGGCTGGGGCTCGAGGTGGCACTGCATAAATCCGGGGCCATTATTTTCCATGGTCCCCGGAGGCGGCCGCCTCCAGGCCCTAGTATCGTGGTAGGAGGAACTCCCATCCCTGTCGAGAACACGCTGAAGTATCTCGGCGTCCTTCTCGACAGCAGATGGGACTTCGAAGCGCACCTTCGGCACCTAGGCCCGAGGTTGGTGAGCACGGCGGGAGCTCTATCTCGCCTGCTCCCCAATCTCGGAGGGAGTGGCGGCAGTTGTCGCCGCCTTTACACGGGAGTGGTGCGGTCCATAGCCCTGTATGGAGCCCCAATCTGGGCGAGCTCCATATCGGGTCGCCATCGACAGATCCTGCAGCAGTCGCAGAGGGTCATGGCGACCCGTGTCGTAAGGGGGTATCGCACCATCAACCATGAGGTGGCATGCGCGCTCGCCGGGTCCCTGCCGTGGGACCTCGACGCCGAGGTTCTCTCGGCGGTCTACTGGCGTGGCGCGCAATCCCGGAGCCAGGGTCTCCGCCCCACACCGGACACAGTGGTGCGGTGGCGTCGAGACGCTCAGACACAGGCTCTGGGCGCATGGCGGCGGCAGCTACACAGGAGCGCCGAACTACGTGCCGAAGGATCGAGGCGCCGTATCCTCGAGGCGGTCGGGCCCATATTGGAGCGATGGGTCGGCCGTCGGTGGGGGTCGATGACTTTCCGGCTCGCACAGGTACTTTCCGGGCACGGGTGCTTTGGGAAGTATCTGTGCGACGTCGCCGGGGGGGAGTCGACCCGGTGTTGCCACCACTGTGACTGCGCGATGGATGATGCGCAGCACACTTTGGTGGCGTGCCCTGCGTGGGCTGGGCCGCGGTCGACGTTAGCCGCGGCCCTGGGTGGAGTGGCTCTCTCGCTGCCGACCATCATGCAAAAGATGGTCGACAGCGAGACGGCGTGGGAGGCGATGGCCTCCTTCTGCGAAGTGGTGATGTCGCAGAAGGAGGCCGCGGAGCGGGAGAGGGAGCGGGATCCGCTCTCTCTCCGGCTACGCCGTTGGCGCAGCGGGCGGGCCAGGAGGGCCCGTCAGGCAGCGCCCGGGGGGTCTTAGGCGGTGGGGGCAGGGGGCCCCTTCCGTCTCGCCATAGACCCCCCCCGAAGTCGGCCAGTTGTAAGGCGGGGATATTTGAGAGATATTGAAACACCGAATGTTGAGACAATACTGGCTTTATTGTATAGAAAACACATAATATAAAGTGTTTAAAAGAATACAGATTATTAGGGTTAGTACACACTATAATAAATATACTATGTTAAGGTTGATACACACCACACCTCCTTACCATAAATGAAAAAAAAATACAAAGTAATTTTTTTTTTCAAACTTAATACTTAAATTGAATATAGTCAATCGTATAAAAATTGGTACATAACATTGTTAATAATTGTCAATGATTATAATATTTGATTATATAAATAGAAGTGAGTGTACATATTAAAATTAATTATTAGGTGTAAATAATTTTGTGCGATTTTTATGGATTATGTCCAATTTACCATTTTTATTTACTTGTACATTTGGTGTCATATCTTTGACGACAATATAAGGACCTGAATATACGCTTTCCATTTTGTTAGAATTTTCATTTCTTATTAAAATTAAATCATTTGGTTTATACACCATGGGGTTAATACACTTATCATACACTAATTTCCTAGCTATTTTACTTTTGAGTAAATTCTCTTTTGCCTCTTTTTGCGATAGCTGTAGGCGATATTTTAATTCATTAGGGTAATTGTCATGATTATACAATGGCTCTACTATATTGTTATTTAGATTACTTGGTAGCGAACAGACTTTTCCAAATACCAATTCGAATGGAGTAAATTTAGTTTCAGTATGTACGGAAGTATTAAAGGAGAAACACCAATATGGAAGCCATTGGCTCCATGACTCTGGATGACAATCTGTTTGAATACGCAAGAATGAGTTTAAATGTTTGTGAGAATTTTCTAATGCACCTATAGTTTGGTGATGGTAAGCTGTGGAACTAAGGTGATTTATTTTTAAAAGTTTACAAACCTGTTCGAATACTGCAGACATGAACTCTGCTCCTCTGTCAGTTGCTATCGCTCTGGGTATCCCATATTTAAGGATAAAACAATTTACTAAGGCTTGAGCCACTTCCTCCGCCTGTTTTGAAATTAAAGGGTGAGCAACAACATATTTTGTTAATTCGCATTGCACGGTAAAAATATAAGAATAATTATTGTAGTCCCTATCTAGTGGTCCTACTAAATCTATGTATATTTTATCGAATGCGGTGTTAGCCGTAGAAGTAATAACCATTGGTTCCTTAACCATTCTAGCATGTTTATATTTTTGACACTTCTCACATTTTTTAACAAATTGTCGCACATCTTTCTCTAAACCTGACCAGTAAAAATATTTCTTAATATTATTGAACATCCTTCTCATGCCCGCGTGGCCACTTGTGGGCAAGAGATGGAAGTCATTCAAAATGACCTTCCTGTCATCTACATTATCTATTCGTTGAACGTCGTTTAATATATAAAATCTTAGTGCGCACTTATTTCCTAGTGATTTAACTTCATTTAATAATTTATCAACAAAAATCTTATTATTCTTATTTTTCAAAATATAAATCTCGTCGACGTTTATCTCTTTACATAATATTTCTAACTCCCTCACGAAGGCGGCTCGCGTCAATCGCGATTGGAAGTCGGAATTAATAAAAATTGTTGACTTATTTTCTACATAGCATAACGCGTTTCTTTCCACATTTATTATATTTTGTCTTCTTAAACTCTCTAATTCATTTTTTTCTATAAATCTCAACTCTACCGCTTCCCTCGGTTTCGTATGACTTCCAATAACACTTGGTTGATCAGGCCAATTGCAGTTAGAAGTCATGTCACGGGGAGACTCTTGTAGTTTTCGAGCTTGTGCCCTAGTCGTTACATTAATCTGATATTCACTCATATTCTTTAATTGTTCTGACGTAAAAATAGGAATCCGAGATAATGCATCTGCAGCTGCGTTATCCGAACCCTTCACGTATTCTACTATAAAATCGTACTCCTCTAATATTAACCGAAATTTAATAAGCCTACTTGACGGATCACGCATATTGAATAGATAAATTAAAGGACGATGGTCTGTTATTATTTTGAATTTACGACCATAAAGATATGGGCGAAAATGTTTAATAGCCCATACTATTGCTAATAATTCTTTCTCGATAGTTGGGTAACGGTGTTCCGCAGTATTTAAAGTTCTACTTGCGTACGCAATAGGATTATTATTGCTATTACTTAAAACCGCACCAATTGCGTAACCCGAGGCATCCGTTTGCACTATAAATTGATTTGTTTCTGAGAAGTCTGGATATTGTAACACTGGGGGAGACATTATACACTGTTTTAACGTTTCGAACGATTTTTGACACTCCTCATCCCACACAAAAGGCACATTCTTTTTACATAATTTATTTAATGGATAGGCTTTTGCCGCGAAATTTGGTATAAACTTTCTGTAATAATTAACAAAGGCTGTGAAACGCTTGACCTCGTCCACAGATTTTGGAGGGGGGTAATTTTTAACAACTTCAATTTTTCCTGGATCCGGCAAAACGCCATCACGAGATACTACGTGTCCCAAGTAAAGCATTTCTTTCTTGAAAAAGTCACACTTTACTGGGTTAAGTTTTAAATTGACATTTCTTAACCTCTCAAAAACATCTTGTAAATTTCTTAACTTTTCAGATAAATTTCGACCATATACTATTAAATCGTCTTGATATACGAGGCATTTTTCATAAGTGAGACCCGCCATAGCCATCGTCATCATTCGTGAGAACGAGGATGGACTAGTTTTTAGCCCCATAGGCATTCTTGTTAACTGGTATCGTCCTGAACAGAAACCTGTGTATTTTCTACTGTTTTTATCGAGTTCTACATTATGGAAACCTTGATATAAATCTAAATGGCTAAAGTAAATACATCCTGATAAAGAATCTAATATTTCGGTAATATTCGGTAACGGAAATTTGTCGTCTTCTATGCAATTGTTTAATTTCCTGTAATCTATTACTAACCTCCATTTTTTCTCGCCACTAGAATCTATCTTTTTAGGAACTAATAAAACAGGACTGCTCCACTCGCTTCTACATTCTTCTATAATGCCATCAAGCAACATTTTTTCTATCTGTGTATCTATTTCTTTTTTCTGTGAGTGCGGTAATCTATATGGCTTGGAAAATATAGGTGTTACGTTAGGTTTTAAAGTTATGGAATGTTTATACACGTTTGTGGTAGTGAAACTATCGCCTGGCAAATAAAATATATCGTTATACTTCGCGCATATATTTTCCACAGACGATTGTTCCTCGTCGTTCAAATGTTTTAAGTGCAATAATGATAATAGTTTTTTAACTCGGTTTGCATTTGATTCGTTTCGCGTAAAAGCACATACGCTATAATTACTAGCATCATGTATAATAGGTTTAAAATCATTAAGTGTATAATGTTGCTCAGTAGTGTTTAATATTTTTATAGGTATTCTGCCACACACCGGTTGAACTAAGGCGCTTGCTAAATATATACCATCGCTGATATCCGACGCACAAACTATACATTCATCTGTAAAATCCGTAGGAATATAATGAATTGATTCGCACCTAGGTGGAATTTCTAATTGCTTGTAATTAAATGTAGAGAACGACAAATCAATCTTAATATTAGACGCAGTCAATGTTATTATATTATGATCAAAGTCCAATATCGCCTTGTACTTAGTCATGAAATCTTGACCGATGATGCCATTCGCCATAATTGGTAAGAAGTCGAGCACATAAAATTTATGTCTCAGTTGATAACCATTTACGTCTAAGTTTAAATAACAATACCCGAGAGTTGTTATTTTACCACCTATACCTGTTATAGAAATCTTATCATCGTAATATGAAATTTGATGTTCTAATATATGTTTATACTTTACGACCGAGATGGATGCGCCCGTATCAAGTAACCAATTATACACGTGATTATTTACTGAAAAATTAATAGAGCAATTACTTAAATTAAATTAAATTAAATTAAATATTCTTTATTTCAGACCATAAATCCATATTGTGTTAGTAAGGTTGCTTAATATCTATAGTTAGTAACAAGATAGACATTTAAATTAAAAATAAACATAAAAAATAAAAATTATATGAAAAGTGCTAAGGGCGATGATCACGTGAGAGGGTATGTTCCCATGTTCACCACTCTCCGCACAAAGCACTTCCAGAGCGGCGATGTGAATCGGTCCGCTAATGTCTTCAGGATGCTATTTGGGCTGTTTCTCACTCTAGTGATCAGGGAACTCGTTTTTTTGCGTATGACGGCATCAAAACCGTCAGTTTGATACTCGGCAAACATCCCTGACGCACTGCAAAAACGAGGCAGCTCCAACATCATCCTAAAGACATTATTGTACTGGATTCGCAGGGTTTCCAGCGATTTTTTGGTGTATTTGACCCACAGATTTCCCGTGTACAGGTTTTGACAGTATGCTTTAAAGAGCGTCACCTTTACGTCCTCTGTACATCGAGAGAATCTGCGAGCCAACATGTTACCCCTAACCGCTAAAGCCCTCCGCTCTCTTTCAATATCCTCATCATCTTTGAGGTCGCTCGTCAAGATATGTCCCAAATATTTAAATTTCTTCACACGTTTTATTTTAGTTTCATTCAGTGTAATATTAGTTTTGTTGTCGGGACATATACCAGCGGCCTCAAAGACCATGTATTCTGTCTTTTTTACATTATACGTTAGCCCATGACTAGCAGCATAAGACTCGCAAACCTTCAGCATTTCATTGAGACCCCCCACCGTAGGGCTGAGCAACACCATATCGTCCGCATAGCTAATGTTGTTTACGCTAATGCCATCTATTCGACAACCAACATGCATGCTGCTCAGCTCCACGATAAGATCATCGACGTACATATTAAAGAGCTTTGGAGAGGACAATCCCCCTTGTCTCACTCCGCACTCCAACACATACGCATCCGACAAGGAATCCGCCCACTTTACATGATTTGTCTGATTTGCATACCAGAACTTGAGCATGTTTTGAATTTCATCCGGTTCACCCCTGCTCCCTAGCTTTCCCCAAAGCACATCATACGACACCAGATCAAAGGCCTTGGAGAGGTCCAGGAAGCAGGCATACACCGGCGTCCTACGATCAGTGTAGTATTGCACAGTATGCTTAAGGCTGGCTATAGCACTTTCAGTCGAGAGTCCAGGTCGAAACCCGAACTGTGCATCGTGGAGATATGAATATTTATTCAGTTCAGAGTTAAGCACACTATCCAACACCTTAGCAATCGCAGTTGCTAGAGAGATAGGACGATAGTTCCCCCTATCCGAGATGTCTCCAGTCCTATCCTTCACAATGGGCACAACAATGGTTTTCATTAAGTCATGTGGTAAAAAAGAGTGACTTATGCACATTGAAAAGAACAAGGCGAGTAACCTCGGTAGATGAACCCCTGCATACCTTAAATGCTCCACACTGATGCCGTCATGTCCCGGAGATTTCCCACCAGTCATTTTTTTGAGAGCCTCCCTGATTTGGTTTGCGGTGATATGCATAGGTGGAGCCTCTCCCCGACATGCCGGCTCAGCGCTACAGTGGGCGGACACCGAGGGTCCCAGAGGAGAGCGTACCCCAAAGTGATGCATGAAGGCATTGGCGATGCGCACAGGCTCGCACACCCCATTCACACTCACAGGCAAACCAGGCCTAACGTTACAATCTCTAGTAGCTTTCCAAAAACTTTTAAAATCTTTTGTCGATCGGTGTTTTGTTAGAACGTCCATTCTCAGCTGATCCTGGTTACGTTGACACCATTTTAGACGATATTTAAAATATTTTCTACTATTATTCATGTTATCATAGATTTTTCCAGACGTCGGACGGTCGTAAAGTACCCAGATTTTGAAACTAAGCCTGGCCTGCCTATGAGCATCACGAACATGTTTGTTCCAGCCACAAAGATTTCTGTTTTTATTTGGCTTAGCACAACGCCGCTTCTTAGTTTTCATTGCGGCGTGACATAGGGCACCTACAATACCATCATACAGCTTATTCAGAATCATCTTATGCTCTTCCAAACTGCACAACCCGCGACTACAATTCGCGAACTCAGAGGGGAAATCAATCTTTCGTAGTGCATTATGACAAAGTTCTCGGTACTTATTTATTTGCGCTTCATCTCTTTCGCCCCATACTACTGAGTTATAAGGTAAGTCGCCGATTGCCGCAAGTTTAGGTCTAACAATATTAATGTTACATTTAATGGTTAAGGGTAGATGGTCCGACACAAAAACATCTTCCTCAACCTCTACCTCTACTACGGTCTGCCAGGCTGAATTTGAGACAACGCAGTGGTCAAGCCACCGCCTACATTTATGAGCAGCACTAACGTAAGTGTACGTGTTAGATTTTAAACCTAGTCTTTCAATGTCAGCACATGTCCAACCCTGGTCGCAACAAAAATGGTCTAATTCGGTGAAAAACAATTCATGAGGATGTGCGTTAAAATCGCCCAAAATGAAGACGCTTTCTATATTTTCGCCTTCCACTACTGCACTTATTTCACCTAAAACCTCCGCAAATAACGGTAGGTTTTCAAGTGAATCTGTAGGCATATATACTGAAAATACAATTATAGACCGACCACCAATGGTGGCTTTTATAGCTACCAGACGTGTACTTTTACAGTTAACCACACACACATTGTCAAAAATGCCCTTTCTCCAAAGTATGGCAACCCCCCCATGCGGCCTACCCCTCAATAAGCCCGTTGATACATCGACAGCAGATTTACCGGTGTACTCAAAATCATTTGATATGACTCCCAAAAAAGGCACATCATGGGGAAGAACACATATCTCTTGCAACGCTACTATATGAGATCTTTTACATAAGTTCTGAATGTCATTAAGTGACCTCTTTACAAAAAAACAATTAAAGCTTGTCAGGCTGAGATATTCTTTATTTTGTAAAGTCATATCTAGGTAGGGCATGTTAACTATAACAATTTTTATCACTATTTGTTTTGTACAAAAAATGTACAAAACGTCTAAACCTTATACCACTGGGCCAAAAATCATCCTTTAAAAAAAGATCCAACTTACTTCTCGACACATACAATTTATACGCATTATACGGTTTAGCTTTTCGCATATTTATCAGTTTTAAGGATACACTTTCATTAGTTTTGTCTTTTAAATAACTTACAATGTCACTTACACTAGCCTCCTTACTAACATTCGAAATTAGTAGTGGCACTTTCACATCGGCCGCTCTAAATTTGCCGTTAGGCGCAATTGGGGCACACCCCCGTTGTCCTATTAATTTATATTGCTTAGATTTTTTACTCACTACTTTCTGCCATTCCGGGTCCACTACCACTGGATCATTTTTCACATTCGACTCCCAACCAGAACCACTCACGCGCACTAGCGAATCGGTCGGACTCGAACTCGTAAGCACGTCTCGTTTAATATTGGTGTTCGATCGAGTTAAACTAGTAGTAAGCGACGCGCTCGCGCAGGTCGACGTCATCAAAGCTGGAGTACACGCTGGGGCCTCGCCGCGCATCTGAGGATGCTGTGTTGTCTCGCTTACACTTGCGTCCTCAACGTACGAGTGCGTCACCCGGCAGCTGCTCTCGCTCACACTCGCCGAAACTGCCGTAGTGGCCACAGCCGCTTGCTCGGTATTTTCTGTCGCCGCGTTTTGCATACAGCCAACAGAGACAGTATCTATTTCTTGTGAGGGTGTTTGTGGAATTTGTCTATCTGTTTGAATGTCATTATCAGCTGATGTTTGAAATGATTGTATAGGCACATACTCGGGAACGTATTGTAATCCAATAGGGCCGCTATTCATTTCAAAGCTGTTCTGAAGGCACGCACCTCGTCTTCTGTTTACATTCATATTTGTCGTGAAATCATCAATTAAAGATGCATTTTTTAAGTGTGCAATCTCCTGTTTAAGTTGATTAAACTGATCACATGTTATCATCTTATCTTCCAGTACACTTACTTGGTTTTTCAGCCATTGGATTTCTTTTAAGAAACGGGTCACGTCCACATGATCAAAGGTCACTGGAGGAATCATATGCAAGTCTCTTGCAACGAAAACAGGAAAGGTTTGCGGATCAGCACTCTTCATTAAGCAAACGATGTCCTCAAGATCTCGCGACGTTCTCTTCTTGTCCTGCTTTCGGCGTATAGGCATTTTTCCCGCAGTCGGCATAGATTTGAACAGTAACGACTTTGCATTTACAATTTGTTCTGCAGAAAACGCAGAGGTGCACAGTTGGTGTATGCTCTCTTCATCCATGTAGTCCATTACATTTCGCACAAACGTTAGCAGCTCGTTGATCACAACATTGCAACTAGCGCACTTCACAATATTCAAAGTAGACATTTTTTACATCGACCTCGACAATGAGTCACCGCACAGTACGATACGCGTCCTCGCTTAGTCGCGACGAGCGCCTGACTGAATTACTGCTACATGACAAAATTTTAGTCACGAAAAAACTTATTTTCTGTTTCCGTGGTTTCTGCTTTTACTTCCGACTCAGATAATATGTTAATGTTGTTGTTGCGCATCCTTTCATTTCTGTTATTATTATAATAAATTCTACCTCTGTTTGGGCGACTGCGCGTAGGCACCTGATGCAGCTGTTGGCGCTGGTTAGAGGGCCGATTCGATCCACCCCGACGTCCGCCGATGTAGTTGTGAGTGCCGCCTCGCTGTGGTGTTCGCTGCGAGTATGTTGGGTGTGAATGTCCCCGATGTCCTCTCGTAAAATTCTGCCTGAAACCCCTTGAACCTCTGTGATTATGGTACATACCAAAGACTTCACCAGAACTCGCAGACGACGCCGTCTCCTCATCTTGTGCGGCTTGCACAGCATCCTGAATTGAGCTGAAATTTCGGGCGGTTATTATTGTGCTTAGTCTACGGTTCCGCAAACCATCAGCAAACTTTTTAATTGCATGTTGCTCATTAATTGGTTTTAATAAATTGTAACTTTCAGAGTTGCCCTTGGCCTGCGAAATGGTAAGGTTAACAAAAAGTTCGGTTACTTGTCTACCATAGTCTTGGACACTTAAATCGTTCTGCTTTATGGAATTTAATTTAGTTTGGATTGCTGTTGCTGATTTTTGAGGTAATAAAACCTTCTTCATGTCAGCTACAAGATCTTCTACAGTAGCGTAATTAGAAGCCAATCGTAATTTGGCTGTCTGGGATAGTCTACTCTTTAGTATGAAATTAATTAATTGCATTTTGCAATCAGGAGTTGTAATAATAGAATTATAGTATTCGATATTATCAATTAACTGTTTGGTATTATTCTCCTCATCCGTCATGAGTGGTAACAAATTTATAGCAACTTTAATATCGAACTTAGCCATGGTTGCAACACTTTGTAATTGACAAGGTTTGCATAAATCAATTATATCGCTATATGTAGACTGGAACTTCTCAATATACTTCTGAATTAATTCGGAATCACTACTCGAGATCTTGCCCTTTTTAATATCATATAATACTTCAGATACATAATTAGTATATCTCGTAAAAATCTCATTTGCCTCAATAAGTTTTTTATTTAGTAAGTTCTCAGTTCTACGACTTGAACCAACTTTAATCAAATATACTCTAATCTCTTTAATTTCATTACACAATGCCTCTAAGATAGATGCCATAACTTACCACTATAAGTACTACAGAATACATTTTATTATACTAACTGTACCTCCTTTTAACGTAATCTGAAACGCGAATGATTGTCTTTAATAGTTCGTTGCACTTTTATCGAATATATATGTATAGTTATAACCGGCATATGAAAAACGTTATGTCTGCGCTGGAACCATATAGTTATTTATATTTATTACCACGTTCATTAACCGCACTTGTATTTTACACTTCACTAAATGCCCATTATTATTTTTCACTCATACACTGACCTCAGCCGCGGAAACTTTAGGTATTGCGCGTAGAAATGACCGACGGAGCGCATGGTGATGAAATTGCTGGTCAATCCACTGGAGATGACACCTCCTATAGATGCGATATGCACCGTAAAGTAAGCCCAACATCATCAGAGCGAGTATAACCGTCAGGATAATATTTGTAGTCCCGATATGTGTCCTTATTTCTTCAACCGAGGCCTGGTTGCTGCCTCCAGCCGCGTTCTGGGCAATTATCACTTCTTCTTTGGATTTAGTGGTACCCATCTTCTTTATTGATAACACTTATTACCGGATAACGCGTGAAATTGTGTGAAAGATTATCGAATCTTATTCGCGCATCGAACATATTGTAACTTTAGTCTAATCCTTATACGGTAAAGGAATTTTTAAACAACGCTCCGCTGCCCGGACTTTGGCAGGGTCGCCATGTAAGGCGGGGATATTTGAGAGATATTGAAACACCGAATGTTGAGACAATACTGGCTTTATTGTATAGAAAACACATAATATAAAGTGTTTAAAAGAATACAGATTATTAGGGTTAGTACACACTATAATAAATATACTATGTTAAGGTTGATACACACCACACAGTTACGCCATGGCCGCACAAGGAGGTAGGGGGGGCGCTGCAAATTGCGCCTTCCTGAGGAGGTCTCCCCGGTTCTGATCCGGGGGACGTTGGCCGCGGGCGGGGTTCCAGAAGCTACAAACCCGGGCACTGGTGCCTCGCCCCTTTTCAACAGCGGTGGGCGTCGTCTGAAGTTTTTTAGTGGGTAGGACTGCGGTGGTCGTGTCGGCCGCAGTGAGCCCCACACCCCCTCCCGGTCTCCCCCTTTTGGCCGGGAGACAGTGCGTAAGCAGCATTTTTTTACAGACGATAATAAAAAAAAAAAAAAAAAAAAAAAAAAAGGTTAGGTTGGGATGGGCCGGAGGTTAGGTTGATCGTACTAAGAGGGTGTTTGTAGAGGTGTATTTTCGTGGTTTTTTGGTGTTTTGTAGTGTTTTCTGAGGGCTTTCGTTTGGTGTATCACACTTCGCAATCGGTCTTGTACTTTTTCGGCAAATAATATTTTATATTGTTTGTCGAATTTGTATGGGATTTTCGTGTTTTGTGAATACACTATAACATCGTCGACGTAGGGATTTCGACTCCCGAAATCTCTGTTTCGACTGACTTTTGCGTGTTTTTTGGATTGATTCTGCTTTGACTTGACGACATTGGCATTCTGTGGTATTTTGGACTTCGTACGATCTTGGCTTCTGTGGTTTTTGGCGGTTTTTCGTTGGATTTTCGGGACTTTGAAAATTCGGCAAAAACCCCAAATTTTTTGTGTCTTGTGTTTTTGTTCGGTTTTGTTTGTGGTAACTAGTTGTGGTCATCTTGGGTTGTCTCTGGGTGGTCGCGGCTTGGTTTTTCGTGGTTTTCTGGACGTCTGGAGAGGGGCTTTCGCCTCTTTCCCTTGTCTTTTGAGGTTTTTCTCGATTTGAGCTAGTCTTGTCGCATGGCGCCAGACGCGGAGAGCGAGGAATGCTCCTCGTGCTCAGATCAGGAGGAGGAGGAGGAGGAGGTTGAGGTTGCGAGGGATAGGTCCAAGCACTGCAAGAAAGCGGTGAGGCTCTTGAGGCATAATCATGCGGTTTTAGAGCAGATTTTCAAGCGTCATAGTTTGGACGTATGTGATGCTCTGGATTCGGTGAGGGACAAGGAGTACAGGAAGGAAGCCGTACAGTCTGTCATTGAGATGGAGACTGTGGTCGAGGCCTTGGTCATGCGGTACGATGCCGACATGCTGAGAATGAGGACGAGGCTTACAACTGTTTATGAAGAGTTGAAAGAAAAGAATAGGGCTAAAACTGCGGATGCTCCGCAGGGTGATTGGGTGGAAAAACTAAAGAGGGAACTTACGGAGTCTATCGTTGATAGGATTGGCACTCGGTTGTCTGCCTTGGAGGAGCGCCTTCCGCCTGCGTCTGTCGGCCGTCTGCCTCCGGCAGCGGCCAAAAAAGGGGTTGTGGAGGGAAGTGGTGCGGGAATTGTTGGTCAGAGTGAGGAAATTCGTTCGACAGTCGAGGGAACATCGAAAGGGAAGAAGGGGGATGACAGGAGGGTAGTTCAGGCGAAGAAATCGGCTGACAAAGCAGTGGTTAAAACGGCTGTGGCTTCTCGAGCTCCTTCTGGGCCCGCTCGAAAAGCCAAGCCTAGTCTTGTTCCGCCACGTTCGGCGGCGGTGATGGTTTCTCTTAAACCGGAGGCTGTAAAGGAGGGCCTGACATATGCGGGCATGATGAAGAGGGTCAGGGCTGCTATTCCCATTGCGGATATTGGCATTTTGGAGGGGGTAGAGATGCGGCAGTCCGCGACCGGAGCCAGGCTTTTAGAGCTCCCAGGTCCGGATGGTGGGGGTCGCGCGGACGCTCTGGCACAGAAGCTGCGGGTTGAGCTGGCGGCGGTCGCTACGGTGTCGCGCCCCGAAAAGTTGGTAGAGATACGAATCTCCGGTCTAGATGATTCGGTGACGGAAAAGGAATTGGGAGAGGCCCTTTCCGAGAAGGCGGGTTGTTCTGTGGAGGCGATCAGGGTCGGATCTTTGCGCGCCGGCCCTGGTGGGCTAGGATCTGCAGTCGTGCGGTGCCCTGTCGTGGTGGCAAAAGTGTTGGCGGATTCCGGGCGTATTCTCTTGGGATGGAGCTCCGCCCGGATTGAGTTGTTGGGAGAGCGGCCTCTGCGCTGCTATAAGTGTATGGGGCTAGGACATACACGTCCTATGTGCCCGTCAGTCGTCGACCGTTCCGGTCTGTGCTTCCGCTGTGGTCTGGCGGGCCACAGGGCAGCTGAGTGTGTAGGCCAGGCTCGATGCGCTGTGTGCGCTGAGAGCGGCCGAAATGCGGGTCATGTTATGGGGGGTGATGCTTGCGTCCCCCCAGCGGTTAGGGCGGCAAGAGTTGTTGTTCCAGCGGCCACTCCAGTGGTCGCCCCAGTGGTTGAGAAAGCCAAGACGTCTCGCGGGTCTTCGCGGCGTTCGAAGGCTTCTGATGCGAAACCGATGGAGCAGTGAGGAATGCTCTGTCTTTCGGGAGGAAACTGGCGAGTAGAGCAGGAGAGGCCTGTCACTCGCTCGTCAGCATTGTTCGGAGGTCGGGAAAGTTCCCTTTTAGTGGTGTCAGCGGGGGTGAGTCGGGGGACTTGCCTCTGCATTGCACGATGCCACAGTCGGGGGCGCCTCAATGCGCCCGAGTCTATCGGCCCAGTTCATCGGCCGGCCGCGACGGGTCTTGGTGGGCCATACAAACGTAGATACCACCTTGGCCTAGCGTTTGTGCGGTAAGACAGTCCCTTTTTAGTGGGTATTCCGCCCCATCGGTGGTCATGGTGGGGGGCGGCGAGTCCCACATAACCCCTCTGCTCCCCCGAGCGGAGGGGTATGCGTAAATGCATTTTTGGGGACTTAAAAAAAAAAAAAAAAAAAAAGGTTGGGATGGGCCCGGGTCCTCGAGATCGCGGGAGAGGCCCGGGAAGAGAAGGCCGATCGGTTGGCGGAGCGTCTCCAGGCGATCTATTTGCCGGAGGACGTCAGGGTCTCCAGGCCGGTGATGCGGGCAGACGTTCGCATCGCGGGTCTGGACGACTCTGTCTCCAGGGAGGAGGTTGTGGCGGCAGTGGCGGCAGTCGGCGGCTGCGCTCCCGACCTCGTGAGGCCGGGGGCGATCGGAAGGGCTACCTCTGCGGGGCTGGGGGCCATTGTGGTCTCCTGCCCCGTGGCGGTAGCGAAACGGGTGGCCAGCGGGCGATTGCTCGTTGGCTGGGTGTCGGCTGGGACGACTCTTTTGGAATCTCGTCCCAGCCGCTGCTTTAGGTGTTTCGCACTGGGCCATCTTGGGGCCCAGTGCAAGTCTTCGGTCGACCGCAGCGATAACTGCTTCCGCTGCGCTCGACCAGGGCACCGAGCCCGAGACTGCTCTGCCCCCCCCCACTGCCCCCTCTGTGAGGAGGCTGGGAGGGTGGCCGACCATCGCCCTGGGGGTAAGGCTTGCGCCCGGTCCCCCAAGGCCAAAAAGAAGGGCCCCGGCAAAGGCGTGCTGCCATCGGGCCCTACCGCCGCCACGGATCGGCCGGAGGAGGTTGACATGGAGACCCACTAATTTATGGCTCTCCAGCTCAACCTCCTACAGGCGAACCTTAACCACTCCGCCGCGGCCCAGGATCTTCTTCTTCAGGCCATGGCGGAGTGGCAGGTCGGTCTGGCAGTGGCCGCTGAGCCCTACCGCGTCCCGGTCCGTTCCGACTGGGTCTGCGACGCGGACGGCTCAGTGGCCATCATTCAGCGTATGGCGGCGGGCACCCCCCCTCTCGTCCTCGTCGGGAGAGGGGGAGGTTTCGTAGCCGCTCGGGTCGGCGGGGTGGTGGTCGTGGGAGTCTATTTCTCCCCCAATCGCCCCCTCGTCGAGTTCGAGCGGTTTTTGGTCAGGTTGGGCGCAGTAACCCAAGGCTCTTCTCTCCCCGTCATTGTGATGGGGGACCCCAACGCCAAATCCACGGCGTGGGGCTCCCGGACGACTGACGGGAGGGGGACGGCCTTGGAGGAATGGGTGACAGAGTGTAGGCTGTCCATCCTCAATCGCGGTTCGGTGGACACGTGCGTGCGCCGCAACGGGGGGTCTGTTATCGACATCTCGTTTGCGGCGCCCTCTCTCGCGCATCGTGTCCACGATCGGAGGGTGCTGGAGGATGTGGAGACATTGTCTGATCATCGCTATATCAGATTCAGTGTCTCCACATCGGTGCCAGCGCCCAGCGGAGGTGTTGGAGAGCCGCGATTGGACGGCCCACGATGGGCGATCAAGCGCCTCGACAGGTCTTTGCTGCGGGAGGCAGCCCTGGTCGAGGCGTGGCCACGGGAGCCACCGCTGGTGGACGTGGAGGGGGAGGCTGCGAGGGTGTGCGCGGCCATGGCGCGTATTTGTGACGTGGCCATGCCCCGTGTTCGCGCCCCCCCGCGCAGATCCCAGGTCTACTGGTGGTCGCCGGAGATCGCCCAGCTCCGCCGAACCTGTGCGGTGGAGCGGCGCCGCTACCAGAGGTGTCGCGGAAGGAGAATCCGCGACGACGCCGAGTTGGATCGGCTCTACGCCGCCTATAGAGAGGCGGTGAGGGCCCTTCGCGGGGCCATTAGCCGGTCCAAAGCCGCAGCGTGGGACGAGCTGCTGGAGGCCGTTGAGGCGGATCCATGGGGCAGGCCGTACAAAATAGTACGGCAAAAGCTCCGAGCGTGGACCCCTCCCGTCTCCAGCAGTCTCGAACCGGCGGTACTCGGTAGGGTGGTTGAGGCACTGTTCCCAGACAGGGGAACCGACTTCGTGCCTCCCACTATGGCGGCGCCAGATGTCACCCGTGACTCGGGCACTGAGGATGTGCCCGAGCTCACCGAGGAGGAAGTAGGAAGGGCCGTGCTACGCCTGAGGGGCAAGAGCACGGCCCCAGGTCCCGACGGCATTCCGACGAGGGCGTGGGACCTGGTTTTGAGCGGGGAGGAAGCGCCTTTTCTTTCCCGCGTTACCTCCCTCTTTGCTAGGTGTCTGCGGGATGGGGTTTTTCCGCGGCGCTGGAAGGAGGGCCGCTTGGTACTCCTTCCCAAAGAGGGACGTCCGGCCGATGACCCTTCTGGTTATCGGCCCATCGTGCTGCTCGACGAGGCGGGCAAGCTCCTGGAGCGTGTCATCACCAACCGCCTCGTCGAGCACCTGGAGGAGGTCGGACCAGATCTGTCCGACCACCAGTTCGGGTTCCGCCGCGGCCGATCGACGATTGACGCGATCGGCCGCTTGCAGGACCTGTCTGAGAGGGCGGTTTCCCGGGGTGGGGTGTTGATTGCGGTGTCGCTCGATATCGCGAACGCCTTCAACACCCTGCCCTGGTCAACGATTATGGAGGCGCTCCGATATCACGGGGTGCCTCCATATCTGCGGCGGTTGTTGGGGAGCTACCTGTCGGAGAGGGCGGTAGTCTTCCCAACGATGGGCGGAGGAGGCTGTCGTCGGCGTATGGTGTGCGGTGTTCCACAGGGGTCTGTCCTGGGACCACTCCTGTGGAACATCGGATATGATTACGTTCTGCGCTGTGTGAACTTGCACGGCGTGGACGTGATCTGTTACGCCGACGACACCCTCGTAACATCCCGGGGTTCTGATCCCCGGGATGCGAGAGTGTTGGCCACTGTCGGCGTCGCGGCGGTGGTCGAGAGGATACGGCGGCTGGGGCTCGAGGTGGCACTGCATAAATCCGGGGCCATTATTTTCCATGGTCCCCGGAGGCGGCCGCCTCCAGGCCCCAGTATCGTGGTAGGAGGAACTCCCATCCCTGTCGAGAACACGCTGAAGTATCTCGGCGTCCTTCTCGACAGCAGATGGGACTTCGAAGCGCACCTTCGGCACCTAGGCCCGAGGTTGGTGAGCACGGCGGGAGCTCTATCTCGCCTGCTCCCCAATCTCGGAGGGAGTGGCGGCAGTTGCCGCCGCCTTTACACGGGAGTGGTGCGGTCCATAGCCCTGTATGGAGCCCCAATCTGGGCGAGCTCCATATCGGGTCGCCATCGACAGATCCTGCAGCAGTCGCAGAGGGTCATGGCGACCCGTGTCGTTAGGGGGTATCGCACCATCTCCCATGAGGTGGCATGCGCGCTCGCCGGGTCCCTGCCATGGGACCTCGACGCCGAGGTTCTCTCGGCGGTCTACTGGCGTGGCGCGCAATCCCGGAGCCAGGGTCTCCGCCCCACACCGGACACTGTGGTGCGGTGGCGTCGAGACGCTCAGACACAGGCTCTGGGCGCATGGCGGCGGCAGCTACACAGGAGCGCCGAACTACGTGCCGAAGGATCGAGGCGCCGTATCCTCGAGGCGGTCGGGCCCATATTGGAGCGATGGGTCGGCCGTCGGTGGGGGTCGATGACTTTCCGGCTCACACAGGTACTTTCCGGGCACGGGTGCTTTGGGAAGTATCTGTGCGACGTCGCCGGGGGGGAGTCGACCCGGTGTTGCCACCACTGTGACTGCGCGATGGATGATGCGCAGCACACTTTGGTGGCGTGCCCTGCGTGGGCGGGGCCGCGGTCGACGTTAGCCGCGGCCCTGGGTGGAGTGGCTCTCTCGCTGCCGACCATCATGCAAAAGATGGTCGACAGCGAGACGGCGTGGGAGGCGATGGCCTCCTTCTGCGAAGTGGTGATGTCGCAGAAGGAGGCCGCGGAGCGGGAGAGGGAGCGGGATCCGCTCTCTCTCCGGCTACGCCGTTGGCGCAGCGGGCGGGCCAGGAGGGCCCGTCAGGCAGCGCCCGGGGGGTCTTAGGCGGCGGGGGCAGGGGGCCCCTTCCGTCTCGCCATAGACCCCCCCCGAAGTCGGCCAGTTACGCCATGGCCGCACAAGGAGGTAGGGGGGGCGCTGCAAATTGCGCCTTCCTGAGGAGGTCTCCCCGGTTCTGATCCGGGGGACGTTGGCCGCGGGCGGGGTTCCAGAAGCTACAAACCCGGGCACTGGTGCCTCGCCCCTTTTCAACAGCGGTGGGCGTCGTCTGAAGTTTTTTAGTGGGTAGGACTGCGGTGGTCGTGTCGGCCGCAGTGAGCCCCACACCCCCTCCCGGTCTCCCCCTTTTGGCCGGGAGACAGTGCGTAAGCAGCATTTTTTTACAGACGATAATAAAAAAAAAAAAAAAAAAAAAGGTTAGGTTGGGATCGTACTCCCGTGTGGAGTTGCCAGACTCCCATCGGGCGCGTCCCCAGGTGGCGGATAGGGGCATGCCACACATTGTGGTACCGGCTTTTAAATAATGTAAGTCCGGCGCGGACCAAAACTGGCGGGTTTTGTGGGGCGCACCCCCGGTCGCATTTCGCGGCTGGAAAGCGGCCCAGTGGTGCCGTTGTCACACGGCGTAGGGTGTCGGCTGCTCCCAGCACGCCTCAGCTCATCTGAGGTGGCAGGGGATGCAGCCCATTTTCCCAGTGGAGGCGAGGCGTTTTGGCGCCTTTTGTTTCGCCCTTTCGAGGGCAGTGGCCGCTTTCATGCGGCGGTGGGTGGCAGGCCTGCAAGGCCTGCGGCGCGGCGAGTCCGGCAGTCACATCCCAGTGGCTGTCGGGGGGGTCTCTTGACTCCCCGTCGGGCAATCCGTAATCCGCAGTCTGCGGACCGGAGGTGCCTCTCACTGAGAGTGGTGCCGCGTGGAAGAATACCACTATAATAAATTACCCCAATCCCAAGGTGAGCGGATCGTGCCGAAGGGATGCATGGCTGGAGGGAGTCCAGTCGCTAGCGTGCAGGGGAACTCACCCCTGAAAAAAGAGATGGAGAATAGGAAAATGATCACAAGTAGTTCGGCAAAGAATCTCCGGGCAGGTCCCCGAAAGGGGGAATCCTGCACACCCGCCTCGGCGGGTGTCTGCCCCGTTGTATACGGAGGGGGCACCAACTGCTTCGGGGGTCAGCAGGCTGCTGATTCCCGCAACGACGACTATGGCTTTTGTTTATTGGATTTTTGTTCTGCTTCGCGATTTGGAGTACTACGCCTCCGGGGTGGGGGCAAGCCGCTGCGCGATGAGCGTGGCAGGTTCCTCACCGCCCCGGTGCCGCAGGAGGTTGAGGTTGTTTCCGACGGCTCTGCAGGGACCATGGACACCGTGGGCCCCGTAGAGCTGTCTCAGATGTCGGAGGTTGACGAGGGCAGTGCTTCTGTGCGCAGCCCCCGTCAAAAACGAAAGAGGTCACCCGGGGCCGGCTCAGCAAGTGAGGATGAGGTTCCTCCTTCCACGTCGGGTCAGGCCGAGTCCTCGGTGGTGAGGGCCCAGACCAAGCGCGGCCGCTCCCATGGCCGCACTCATGGCTTGACGGTCGGACTCGGCAAAGCCAGGAGGGCGCTGAGTGCCGGCCGGGTGCAATCCCGTCTGGAAGCTCAGCGGGAGAAGGAGGCGAAGACGAGCCCCTCTCGCGCTCCCGATTGCGCGACCGCCTTTAAGGCAATGGCGGCGACCTGGGAGCCAGCCAGCACCGTCTCCGCCTCCACTCTGGCGGAGAGGATGACGCAGGTCCTCGCCGCCGTCGAAGAGATGTCGGGTCGGTCATCGTCCCTGAAGGGGACCTTCCACGGCGGGTTCAAGACCGCCGTGGAAGTCGGTAGGGAGTGCCTCCAGGCCTGGTCGGCCCGTACTCCTGCGTCAGAGGATGGCATGCTGCGGCTGGAGCTGGAGCGCCTCAGGGCCAGCGACAAGGCCCTCAGGCAGGAGAACGCCCGCCTCCTGGCGCAGCATGCGGAAGTTTTGAGGGAGGTCTCCTCTCTCCGCGAGGAGGTGCGGAGAGTGGAGAGGCCTGCGCCTATGGACCTGGCGCAAGTGGAGGAGAGGCTCGCGCGCGAGGTCAATGCGCGCCTCATGAAGGTATTGGATGCGCGGATTGAGGGCCTGGAGGTGTCTGGCCGCCTGCTGCCCGAAAAGTCGGTTCGTCCCCCGCTTCGGGCCGACCGGGTGGCACTTTCGCCACAGCCGGGCCCTTCTTCGGCCCCTACCGTGGCCCCGGCGCAGCTTCCTCCTCCCCCTAGCAAGAAGGGGAAGGGGAAGGGAAAGGGGAAGAAGCAGCCGGTGCCTATTTCGGCGTCCGCACCGGCTGTTCCTTCCTCTTCATCGGAGGTTCGTCCAGCGGCTCCCGTTGCCACCCCGTCCCAGTCGGGTGGCCAGGAACGGGAGACCTGGACCACCGTTGTCTCGCGCCGCCCTAAAGGAAGAGCGGTGGCGCCATTGAAGGTATCTCGGAGCGCTGCTCCTGCCAGGCCGGCACCACAACCGGGCCGATCGGCAGCCCCCGTCAAAAAGAAGGCGCTGCGCCCGCCATCATCTGCAGCAGTGGTCATGACGCTGCTGCCGGGCGCAGTGGAGCGGGGCCGCACCTACGAGGCGGTGATCGCCGAGGCCAAGAGCAAAATTAAGCTTGGCGACCTCGGCATTGCCTCAGTGCGGTTCCGCAAGGCGGTGACGGGGGCCCGGGTTCTCGAGATTGCAGGAGAGGCCCGGGAGGAGAAGGCCGATAGGCTGGCGGAGCGCCTCCGCGAAATCTATTTGCCGGAGGAGGTCAGGGTCTCCAGGCCGGTGATGCGGGCAGACGTCCGCATCGCGGGTCTGGACGACTCTGTCTCCAAGGAGGAGGTTGTGGCGGCGGTGGCGGCAGTTGGTGGCTGCACTCCCGACCTCGTGAGGCCGGGGGCTATCGGAAGGGCTACCTCTGCGGGGCTGGGGGCCATTGTGGTCTCCTGCCCCGTGGCGGTGGCGAAACGGGTGGCCAGCGGGCGATTGCTCGTTGGCTGGGTGTCGGCTGGGACGACTCTTTTGGAATCTCGTCCCAGCCGCTGCTTTAGGTGTTTCGCGCTGGGCCATCTTGGGGCCCAGTGCAAGTCTTCGGTCGACCGCAGCGATAACTGCTTCCGCTGCGCTCGACCAGGGCACCGAGCCCGAGACTGCTCTGCCCCCCCCCACTGCCCCCTCTGTGAGGAGGCTGGGAGGGTGGCCGACCATCGCCCTGGGGGTAAGGCTTGCGCCCGGTCCCCCAAGGCCAAAAAGAAGGGCCCCGGCAAAGGCGTGCTGCCATCGGGCCCTACCGCCGCCACGGATCGGCCGGAGGAGGTTGACATGGAGACCCACTAATTTATGGCTCTCCAGCTCAACCTTCTACAGGCGAACCTTAACCACTCCGCCGCGGCCCAGGATCTTCTTCTTCAGGCCATGGCGGAGTGGCAGGTCGGTCTGGCAGTGGCCGCTGAGCCCTACCGCGTCCCGGTCCGTTCCGACTGCGTCTGCGACGCGGACGGCTCAGTGGCCATCATTCAGCGTATGGCGGCGGGCACTCCCCCTCTCGTCCTCGTCGGGAGAGGGGGAGGTTTCGTAGCCGCTCGGGTCGGCGGGGTGGTGGTCGTGGGAGTCTATTTCTCCCCCAATCGCCCCCTCGTCGAGTTCGAGCGGTTTTTGGTCAGGTTGGGCGCAGTAACCCAAGGCTCTTCTCTCCCCGTCATTGTGATGGGGGACCCCAACGCCAAATCCACGGCGTGGGGCTCCCGGACGACTGACGGGAGGGGGACGGCCTTGGAGGAATGGGTGACAGAGTGTGGGCTGTCCATCCTCAATCGCGGTTCGGTGGACACGTGCGTGCGCCGCAACGGGGGGTCTGTTATCGACATCTCGTTTGCGGCGCCCTCTCTCGCGCATCGTGTCCACGATTGGAGGGTGCTGGAGGATGTGGAGACATTGTCTGATCACCGTTATATCAGATTCAGTGTCTCCACATCGGTGCCAGCGTCCAGCGGAGGTGTTGGAGAGCCGCGATTGGACGGCCCACGATGGGCGATCAAGCGCCTCGACAGGTCTTTGCTGCGAGAGGCAGCCCTGGTCGAGGCGTGGCCACGGGAGCCACCGCTGGTGGACGTGGAGGGGGAGGCTGCGAGGGTGTGCGCGGCCATGGCGCGTATTTGTGACGTGGCCATGCCCCGTGTTCGCGCCCCCCCGCGCAGATCCCAGGTCTACTGGTGGTCGCCGGAGATCGCCCAGCTCCGCCGAACCTGTGCGGTGGAGCGGCGCCGCTACCAGAGGTGTCGCGGAAGGAGAATCCGCGACGACGCCGAGTTGGATCGGCTCTACGCCGCCTATAGAGAGGCGGTGAGGGCCCTTCGCGGGGCCATTAGCCGGTCCAAAGCCGCAGCGTGGGACGAGCTGCTGGAGGCCGTTGAGGCGGATCCATGGGGCAGGCCGTACAAAATAGTACGGCAAAAGCTCCGAGCGTGGACCCCTCCCGTCTCCAGCAGTCTCGAACCGGCGGTACTCGGTAGGGTGGTTGAGGCACTGTTCCCAGACAGGGGAACCGACTTCGTGCCTCCCACTATGGCGGCGCCAGATGTCACCCGTGACTCGGGCACTGAGGATGTGCCCGAGCTCACCGAGGAGGAAGTAGGAAGGGCCGTGCTACGCCTGAGGGGCAAGAGCACGGCCCCAGGTCCCGACGGCATTCCGACGAGGGCGTGGGACCTGGTTTTGAGCGGGGAGGAAGCGCCTTTTCTTTCCCGCGTGACCTCCCTCTTTGCTAGGTGTCTGCGGGATGGGGTTTTTCCGCGGCGCTGGAAGGAGGGCCGCTTGGTACTCCTTCCCAAAGAGGGACGTCCGGCCGATGACCCTTCTGGTTATCGGCCCATCGTGCTGCTCGACGAGGCGGGCAAGCTCCTGGAGCGTGTCATCACCAACCGCCTCGTCGAGCACCTGGAGGAGGTCGGACCAGATCTGTCCGACCACCAGTTCGGGTTCCGCCGCGGCCGATCGACGATTGACGCGATCGGCCGCTTGCAGGACCTGTCGGAGAGGGCGGTTTCCCGGGGTGGGGTGTTGATTGCGGTGTCGCTCGATATCGCGAACGCCTTCAACACCCTGCCCTGGTCAACGATTATGGAGGCGCTCCGATATCACGGGGTGCCTCCATATCTGCGGCGGTTGTTGGGGAGCTACCTGTCGGAGAGGGCGGTAGTCTTCCCAACGATGGGCGGAGGAGGCTGTCGTCGGCGTATGGTGTGCGGTGTTCCACAGGGGTCTGTCCTGGGACCACTCCTGTGGAACATCGGATATGATTACGTTCTGCGCTGTGTGAACTTGCACGGCGTGGACGTGATCTGTTACGCCGACGACACCCTCGTAACATCCCGGGGTTCTGATCCCCGGGATGCGAGAGTGTTGGCCACTGTCGGCGTCGCGGCGGTGGTCGAGAGGATACGGCGGCTGGGGCTCGAGGTGGCACTGCATAAATCCGGGGCCATTATTTTCCATGGTCCCCGGAGGCGGCCGCCTCCAGGCCCTAGTATCGTGGTAGGAGGAACTCCCATCCCTGTCGAGAACACGCTGAAGTATCTCGGCGTCCTTCTCGACAGCAGATGGGACTTCGAAGCGCACCTTCGGCACCTAGGCCCGAGGTTGGTGAGCACGGCGGGAGCTCTATCTCGCCTGCTCCCCAATCTCGGAGGGAGTGGCGGCAGTTGTCGCCGCCTTTACACGGGAGTGGTGCGGTCCATAGCCCTGTATGGAGCCCCAATCTGGGCGAGCTCCATATCGGGTCGCCATCGACAGATCCTGCAGCAGTCGCAGAGGGTCATGGCGACCCGTGTCGTTAGGGGGTATCGCACCATCTCCCATGAGGTGGCATGCGCGCTCGCCGGGTCCCTGCCGTGGGACCTCGACGCCAAGGTTCTCTCGGCGGTCTACTGGCGTGGCGCGCAATCCCGGAGCCAGGGTCTCCGCCCCACACCGGACACTGTGGTGCGGTGGCGTCGAGACGCTCAGACACAGGCTCTGGGCGCATGGCGGCGGCAGCTACACAGGAGCGCCGAACTACGTGCCGAAGGATCGAGGCGCCGTATCCTCGAGGCGGTCGGGCCCATATTGGAGCGATGGGTCGGCCGTCGGTGGGGGTCGATGACTTTCCGGCTCGCACAGGTACTTTCCGGGCACGGGTGCTTTGGGAAGTATCTGTGCGACGTCGCCGGGGGGGAGTCGACCCGGTGTTGCCACCACTGTGACTGCGCGATGGATGATGCGCAGCACACTTTGGTGGCGTGCCCTGCGTGGGCTGGGCCGCGGTCGACGTTAGCCGCGGCCCTGGGTGGAGTGGCTCTCTCGCTGCCGACCATCATGCAAAAGATGGTCGACAGCGAGACGGCGTGGGAGGCGATGGCCTCCTTCTGCGAAGTGGTGATGTCGCAGAAGGAGGCCGCGGAGCGGGAGAGGGAGCGGGATCCGCTCTCTCTCCGGCTACGCCGTTGGCGCAGCGGGCGGGCCAGGAGGGCCCGTCAGGCAGCGCCCGGGGGGTCTTAGGCGGCGGGGGCAGGGGGCCCCTTCCGTCTCGCCATAGACCCCCCCCGAAGTCGGCCAGTTACGCCATGGCCGCACAAGGAGGTAGGGGGGGCGCTGCAAATTGCGCCTTCCTGAGGAGGTCTCCCCGGTTCTGATCCGGGGGACGTTGGCCGCGGGCGGGGTTCCAGAAGCTACAAACCCGGGCACTGATGCCTCGCCCCTTTTCAACAGCGGTGGGCGTCGTCTGAAGTTTTTTAGTGGGTAGGACTGTGGTGGTCGTGTCGGCCGCAGTGAGCCCCACACCCCCTCCCGGTCTCCCCCTTTTGGCCGGGAGACAGTGCGTAAGTAGCATTTTTTTACAGACGATAATAAAAAGGTTGGGATCGTACTCCCGTGTGGAGTTGCCAGACTCCCATCGGGCGCGTCCCCAGGTGGCGGATAGGGGCATGCCACACATTGTGGTACCGGCTTTTAAATAATGTAAGTCCGGCGCGGACCAAAACTGGCGGGTTTTGTGGGGCGCACCCCCGGTCGCATTTCGCGGCTGGAAAGCGGCCCAGTGGTGCCGTTGTCACACGGCGTAGGGTGTCGGCTGCTCCCAGCACGCCTCAGCTCATCCTCAGCCTCGGCGGGTGTCTGCCCCGTTGTATACGGAGGGGGCACCAACTGCTTCGGGGGTCAGCAGGCTGCTGATTCCCGCAACGACGACTATGGCTTTTGTTTATTGGATTTTTGTTCTGCTTCGCGATTTGGAGTACTACGCCTCCGGGGTGGGGGCAAGCCGCTGCGCGATGAGCGTGGCAGGTTCCTCACCGCCCCGGTGCCGCAGGAGGTTGAGGTTGTTTCCGACGGCTCTGCAGGGACCATGGACACCGTGGGCCCCGTAGAGCTGTCTCAGATGTCGGAGGTTGACGAGGGCAGTGCTTCTGTGCGCAGCCCCCGTCAAAAACGAAAGAGGTCACCCGGGGCCGGCTCAGCAAGTGAGGATGAGGTTCCTCCTTCCACGTCGGGTCAGGCCGAGTCCTCGGTGGTGAGGGCCCAGACCAAGCGCGGCCGCTCCCATGGCCGCACTCATGGCTTGACGGTCGGACTCGGCAAAGCCAGGAGGGCGCTGAGTGCCGGCCGGGTGCAATCCCGTCTGGAAGCTCAGCGGGAGAAGGAGGCGAAGACGAGCCCCTCTCGCGCTCCCGATTGCGCGACCGCCTTTAAGGCAATGGCGGCGACCTGGGAGCCAGCCAGCACCGTCTCCGCCTCCACTCTGGCGGAGAGGATGACGCAGGTCCTCGCCGCCGTCGAAGAGATGTCGGGTCGGTCATCGTCCCTGAAGGGGACCTTCCACGGCGGGTTCAAGACCGCCGTGGAAGTCGGTAGGGAGTGCCTCCAGGCCTGGTCGGCCCGTACTCCTGCGTCAGAGGATGGCATGCTGCGGCTGGAGCTGGAGCGCCTCAGGGCCAGCGACAAGGCCCTCAGGCAGGAGAACGCCCGCCTCCTGGCGCAGCATGCGGAAGTTTTGAGGGAGGTCTCCTCTCTCCGCGAGGAGGTGCGGAGAGTGGAGAGGCCTGCGCCTATGGACCTGGCGCAAGTGGAGGAGAGGCTCGCGCGCGAGGTCAATGCGCGCCTCATGAAGGTATTGGATGCGCGGATTGAGGGCCTGGAGGTGTCTGGCCGCCTGCTGCCCGAAAAGTCGGTTCGTCCCCCGCTTCGGGCCGACCGGGTGGCACTTTCGCCACAGCCGGGCCCTTCTTCGGCCCCTACCGTGGCCCCGGCGCAGCTTCCTCCTCCCCCTAGCAAGAAGGGGAAGGGGAAGGGAAAGGGGAAGAAGCAGCCGGTGCCTATTTCGGCGTCCGCACCGGCTGTTCCTTCCTCTTCATCGGAGGTTCGTCCAGCGGCTCCCGTTGCCACCCCGTCCCAGTCGGGTGGCCAGGAACGGGAGACCTGGACCACCGTTGTCTCGCGCCGCCCTAAAGGAAGAGCGGTGGCGCCATTGAAGGTATCTCGGAGCGCTGCTCCTGCCAGGCCGGCACCACAACCGGGCCGATCGGCAGCCCCCGTCAAAAAGAAGGCGCTGCGCCCGCCATCATCTGCAGCAGTGGTCATGACGCTGCTGCCGGGCGCAGTGGAGCGGGGCCGCACCTACGAGGCGGTGATCGCCGAGGCCAAGAGCAAAATTAAGCTTGGCGACCTCGGCATTGCCTCAGTGCGGTTCCGCAAGGCGGTGACGGGGGCCCGGGTTCTCGAGATTGCAGGAGAGGCCCGGGAGGAGAAGGCCGATAGGCTGGCGGAGCGCCTCCGCGAAATCTATTTGCCGGAGGAGGTCAGGGTCTCCAGGCCGGTGATGCGGGCAGACGTCCGCATCGCGGGTCTGGACGACTCTGTCTCCAAGGAGGAGGTTGTGGCGGCGGTGGCGGCAGTTGGTGGCTGCACTCCCGACCTCGTGAGGCCGGGGGCTATCGGAAGGGCTACCTCTGCGGGGCTGGGGGCCATTGTGGTCTCCTGCCCCGTGGCGGTGGCGAAACGGGTGGCCAGCGGGCGATTGCTCGTTGGCTGGGTGTCGGCTGGGACGACTCTTTTGGAATCTCGTCCCAGCCGCTGCTTTAGGTGTTTCGCGCTGGGCCATCTTGGGGCCCAGTGCAAGTCTTCGGTCGACCGCAGCGATAACTGCTTCCGCTGCGCTCGACCAGGGCACCGAGCCCGAGACTGCTCTGCCCCCCCCCACTGCCCCCTCTGTGAGGAGGCTGGGAGGGTGGCCGACCATCGCCCTGGGGGTAAGGCTTGCGCCCGGTCCCCCAAGGCCAAAAAGAAGGGCCCCGGCAAAGGCGTGCTGCCATCGGGCCCTACCGCCGCCACGGATCGGCCGGAGGAGGTTGACATGGAGACCCACTAATTTATGGCTCTCCAGCTCAACCTTCTACAGGCGAACCTTAACCACTCCGCCGCGGCCCAGGATCTTCTTCTTCAGGCCATGGCGGAGTGGCAGGTCGGTCTGGCAGTGGCCGCTGAGCCCTACCGCGTCCCGGTCCGTTCCGACTGCGTCTGCGACGCGGACGGCTCAGTGGCCATCATTCAGCGTATGGCGGCGGGCACTCCCCCTCTCGTCCTCGTCGGGAGAGGGGGAGGTTTCGTAGCCGCTCGGGTCGGCGGGGTGGTGGTCGTGGGAGTCTATTTCTCCCCCAATCGCCCCCTCGTCGAGTTCGAGCGGTTTTTGGTCAGGTTGGGCGCAGTAACCCAAGGCTCTTCTCTCCCCGTCATTGTGATGGGGGACCCCAACGCCAAATCCACGGCGTGGGGCTCCCGGACGACTGACGGGAGGGGGACGGCCTTGGAGGAATGGGTGACAGAGTGTGGGCTGTCCATCCTCAATCGCGGTTCGGTGGACACGTGCGTGCGCCGCAACGGGGGGTCTGTTATCGACATCTCGTTTGCGGCGCCCTCTCTCGCGCATCGTGTCCACGATTGGAGGGTGCTGGAGGATGTGGAGACATTGTCTGATCACCGTTATATCAGATTCAGTGTCTCCACATCGGTGCCAGCGTCCAGCGGAGGTGTTGGAGAGCCGCGATTGGACGGCCCACGATGGGCGATCAAGCGCCTCGACAGGTCTTTGCTGCGAGAGGCAGCCCTGGTCGAGGCGTGGCCACGGGAGCCACCGCTGGTGGACGTGGAGGGGGAGGCTGCGAGGGTGTGCGCGGCCATGGCGCGTATTTGTGACGTGGCCATGCCCCGTGTTCGCGCCCCCCCGCGCAGATCCCAGGTCTACTGGTGGTCGCCGGAGATCGCCCAGCTCCGCCGAACCTGTGCGGTGGAGCGGCGCCGCTACCAGAGGTGTCGCGGAAGGAGAATCCGCGACGACGCCGAGTTGGATCGGCTCTACGCCGCCTATAGAGAGGCGGTGAGGGCCCTTCGCGGGGCCATTAGCCGGTCCAAAGCCGCAGCGTGGGACGAGCTGCTGGAGGCCGTTGAGGCGGATCCATGGGGCAGGCCGTACAAAATAGTACGGCAAAAGCTCCGAGCGTGGACCCCTCCCGTCTCCAGCAGTCTCGAACCGGCGGTACTCGGTAGGGTGGTTGAGGCACTGTTCCCAGACAGGGGAACCGACTTCGTGCCTCCCACTATGGCGGCGCCAGATGTCACCCGTGACTCGGGCACTGAGGATGTGCCCGAGCTCACCGAGGAGGAAGTAGGAAGGGCCGTGCTACGCCTGAGGGGCAAGAGCACGGCCCCAGGTCCCGACGGCATTCCGACGAGGGCGTGGGACCTGGTTTTGAGCGGGGAGGAAGCGCCTTTTCTTTCCCGCGTGACCTCCCTCTTTGCTAGGTGTCTGCGGGATGGGGTTTTTCCGCGGCGCTGGAAGGAGGGCCGCTTGGTACTCCTTCCCAAAGAGGGACGTCCGGCCGATGACCCTTCTGGTTATCGGCCCATCGTGCTGCTCGACGAGGCGGGCAAGCTCCTGGAGCGTGTCATCACCAACCGCCTCGTCGAGCACCTGGAGGAGGTCGGACCAGATCTGTCCGACCACCAGTTCGGGTTCCGCCGCGGCCGATCGACGATTGACGCGATCGGCCGCTTGCAGGACCTGTCGGAGAGGGCGGTTTCCCGGGGTGGGGTGTTGATTGCGGTGTCGCTCGATATCGCGAACGCCTTCAACACCCTGCCCTGGTCAACGATTATGGAGGCGCTCCGATATCACGGGGTGCCTCCATATCTGCGGCGGTTGTTGGGGAGCTACCTGTCGGAGAGGGCGGTAGTCTTCCCAACGATGGGCGGAGGAGGCTGTCGTCGGCGTATGGTGTGCGGTGTTCCACAGGGGTCTGTCCTGGGACCACTCCTGTGGAACATCGGATATGATTACGTTCTGCGCTGTGTGAACTTGCACGGCGTGGACGTGATCTGTTACGCCGACGACACCCTCGTAACATCCCGGGGTTCTGATCCCCGGGATGCGAGAGTGTTGGCCACTGTCGGCGTCGCGGCGGTGGTCGAGAGGATACGGCGGCTGGGGCTCGAGGTGGCACTGCATAAATCCGGGGCCATTATTTTCCATGGTCCCCGGAGGCGGCCGCCTCCAGGCCCTAGTATCGTGGTAGGAGGAACTCCCATCCCTGTCGAGAACACGCTGAAGTATCTCGGCGTCCTTCTCGACAGCAGATGGGACTTCGAAGCGCACCTTCGGCACCTAGGCCCGAGGTTGGTGAGCACGGCGGGAGCTCTATCTCGCCTGCTCCCCAATCTCGGAGGGAGTGGCGGCAGTTGTCGCCGCCTTTACACGGGAGTGGTGCGGTCCATAGCCCTGTATGGAGCCCCAATCTGGGCGAGCTCCATATCGGGTCGCCATCGACAGATCCTGCAGCAGTCGCAGAGGGTCATGGCGACCCGTGTCGTTAGGGGGTATCGCACCATCTCCCATGAGGTGGCATGCGCGCTCGCCGGGTCCCTGCCGTGGGACCTCGACGCCGAGGTTCTCTCGGCGGTCTACTGGCGTGGCGCGCAATCCCGGAGCCAGGGTCTCCGCCCCACACCGGACACTGTGGTGCGGTGGCGTCGAGACGCTCAGACACAGGCTCTGGGCGCATGGCGGCGGCAGCTACACAGGAGCGCCGAACTACGTGCCGAAGGATCGAGGCGCCGTATCCTCGAGGCGGTCGGGCCCATATTGGAGCGATGGGTCGGCCGTCGGTGGGGGTCGATGACTTTCCGGCTCGCACAGGTACTTTCCGGGCACGGGTGCTTTGGGAAGTATCTGTGCGACGTCGCCGGGGGGGAGTCGACCCGGTGTTGCCACCACTGTGACTGCGCGATGGATGATGCGCAGCACACTTTGGTGGCGTGCCCTGCGTGGGCTGGGCCGCGGTCGACGTTAGCCGCGGCCCTGGGTGGAGTGGCTCTCTCGCTGCCGACCATCATGCAAAAGATGGTCGACAGCGAGACGGCGTGGGAGGCGATGGCCTCCTTCTGCGAAGTGGTGATGTCGCAGAAGGAGGCCGCGGAGCGGGAGAGGGAGCGGGATCCGCTCTCTCTCCGGCTACGCCGTTGGCGCAGCGGGCGGGCCAGGAGGGCCCGTCAGGCAGCGCCCGGGGGGTCTTAGGCGGCGGGGGCAGGGGGCCCCTTCCGTCTCGCCATAGACCCCCCCCGAAGTCGGCCAGTTACGCCATGGCCGCACAAGGAGGTAGGGGGGGCGCTGCAAATTGCGCCTTCCTGAGGAGGTCTCCCCGGTTCTGATCCGGGGGACGTTGGCCGCGGGCGGGGTTCCAGAAGCTACAAACCCGGGCACTGGTGCCTCGCCCCTTTTCAACAGCGGTGGGCGTCGTCTGAAGTTTTTTAGTGGGTAGGACTGCGGTGGTCGTGTCGGCCGCGGTGAGCCCCACACCCCCTCCCGGTCTCCCCCTTTTTGGCCGGGAGACAGTGCGTAAGTAGCATTTTTTTACAGACGATAATAAAAAGGTTGGGATCGTACTCCCGTGTGGAGTTGCCAGACTCCCATCGGGCGCGTCCCCAGGTGGCGGATAGGGGCATGCCACACATTGTGGTACCGGCTTTTAAATAATGTAAGTCCGGCGCGGACCAAAACTGGCGGGTTTTGTGGGGCGCACCCCCGGTCGCATTTCGCGGCTGGAAAGCGGCCCAGTGGTGCCGTTGTCACACGGCGTAGGGTGTCGGCTGCTCCCAGCACGCCTCAGCTCATCTGAGGTGGCAGGGGATGCAGCCCATTTTCCCAGTGGAGGCGAGGCGTTTTGGCGCCTTTTGTTTCGCCCTTTCGAGGGCAGTGGCCGCTTTCATGCGGCGGTGGGTGGCAGGCCTGCAAGGCCTGCGGCGCGGCGAGTCCGGCAGTCACATCCCAGTGGCTGTCGGGGGGGTCTCTTGACTCCCCGTCGGGCAATCCGTAATCCGCAGTCTGCGGACCGGAGGTGCCTCTCACTGAGAGTGGTGCCGCGTGGAAGAATACCACTATAATAAATTACCCCAATCCCAAGGTGAGCGGATCGTGCCGAAGGGATGCATGGCTGGAGGGAGTCCAGTCGCTAGCGTGCAGGGGAACTCACCCCTGAAAAAAGAGATGGAGAATAGGAAAATGATCACAAGTAGTTCGGCAAAGAATCTCCGGGCAGGTCCCCGAAAGGGGGAATCCTGCACACCCGCCTCGGCGGGTGTCTGCCCCGTTGTATACGGAGGGGGCACCAACTGCTTCGGGGGTCAGCAGGCTGCTGATTCCCGCAACGACGACTATGGCTTTTGTTTATTGGATTTTTGTTCTGCTTCGCGATTTGGAGTACTACGCCTCCGGGGTGGGGGCAAGCCGCTGCGCGATGAGCGTGGCAGGTTCCTCACCGCCCCGGTGCCGCAGGAGGTTGAGGTTGTTTCCGACGGCTCTGCAGGGACCATGGACACCGTGGGCCCCGTAGAGCTGTCTCAGATGTCGGAGGTTGACGAGGGCAGTGCTTCTGTGCGCAGCCCCCGTCAAAAACGAAAGAGGTCACCCGGGGCCGGCTCAGCAAGTGAGGATGAGGTTCCTCCTTCCACGTCGGGTCAGGCCGAGTCCTCGGTGGTGAGGGCCCAGACCAAGCGCGGCCGCTCCCATGGCCGCACACATGGCTTGACGGTTGGACTCGGCGAAGCCAGGAGGGCGCTGAGTGCCGGCCGAGTGCAATCCCGACTGGAAGCTCAGCGGGAGAAGAAGGCGAAGACGAGCCCCTCTCGCGCTCCCGATTGCGCGACCGCCTTTAAGGCAATGGCGGCGACCTGGGAGCCGGCCAGCACCGTCTCCGCCTCCACTCTGGCGGAGAGGATGACGCAGGTCCTCGCCGCCGTTGAAGAGATGTCGGGTCGGTCATCTTCCCTGAAGGGGACCTTCCACGGCGGGTTCAAGACCGCCGTGGAAGTCGGTAGGGAGTGCCTCCAGGCCTGGTCGGCCCGTACTCCTGCGTCAGAGGATGGCATGCTGCGGCTGGAGCTGGAGCGCCTCAGGGCCAGCGACAAGGCCCTGAGGCAGGAGAACGCCCGCCTCCTGGTGCAGCATGCGGAGGTTTTGAGGGAGGTCTCCTCTCTCCGCGAGGAGGTGCGGAGAGTGGAGAGGCCGGTGCCTCTGGACCTGGCGCAGGTGGAGGAGCGGCTTGCGCGGGAGGTAAATGCGCGCGTCATGAGAGTCCTGGACGCGCGTATAGAGGGCCTCGAGGTGTCTGGCCGCCTACTGCCCGAGAAGTCGGTGCGTCCCCCGCTTCGGGCCGACCAGGCGGCTTCTTCGTCGCAGCCGGGCCCATCTTCGGCCCCTGCTGTGGGTCCAGCGCGGCCCGCTCCTCCCCCTACCAAGAAAGGGAAGGGGAAGGGAAAGGGAAAGGGGAAGAAGCAGCCGGTGCCTGTTTCGGCGTCTGCACCGGTTGCTTCTCCTTCCTCCGAAGTTCGCCCTGTCGTCCCGGCTCCCGCTGCCGCCCCGTCCCAGTCGGGTGGCCAAGAACGGGAGTCTTGGACGACGGTCGTCTCGCGCCGCCCCAAAGAAAGAGCGGCGGTGCAGGCGAAGGGTCCGCGGAGCGCTGCTCCTGCCAGGCCGGCACCACAGTCCGGCCGATCGGCAGCCCCCGCCAAGAAGAAGGCGCTGCGCCCGCCATCCTCAGCAGCAGTGGTCATGACGCTGCTGCCGGGCGCAGTGGAGCGGGGCCGCACTTACGAGGCGGTGATCGCTGAGGCCAAGGCGAAGATACGCCTTGCCGACCTCGGCATTGCCTCAGTGCGGTTCCGCAAGGCAGCGACGGGGGCCCGGGTCCTCGAGATCGCGGGAGAGGCCCGGGAGGAGAAGGCCGATCGGCTGGCGGAGCGTCTCCGGGCGATATATTTGCCGGAGGACGTCAGGGTCTCCAGGCCGGTGATGCGGGCAGACGTCCGCATCGCGGGTCTGGACGACTCTGTCTCCAGGGAGGAGGTTGTGGCGGCGGTGGCGGCAGTCGGCGGCTGCGCTCCCGACCTCGTGAGGCCGGGGGCGATCGGAAGGGCTACCTCTGCGGGGCTGGGGGCCATTGTGGTCTCCTGCCCCGTGGCGGTAGCGAAACGGGTGGCCAGCGGGCGATTGCTCGTTGGCTGGGTGTCGGCTGGGACGACTCTTTTGGAATCTCGTCCCAGCCGCTGCTTTAGGTGTTTCGCGCTGGGCCATCTTGGGGCCCAGTGCAAGTCTTCGGTCGACCGCAGCGATAACTGCTTCCGCTGCGCTCGACCAGGGCACCGAGCCCGAGACTGCTCTGCCCCCCCCCACTGCCCCCTCTGTGAGGAGGCTGGGAGGGTGGCCGACCATCGCCCTGGGGGTAAGGCTTGCGCCCGGTCCCCCAAGGCCAAAAAGAAGGGCCCCGGCAAAGGCGTGCTGCCATCGGGCCCTACCGCCGCCACGGATCGGCCGGAGGAGGTTGACATGGAGACCCACTAATTTATGGCTCTCCAGCTCAACCTTCTACAGGCGAACCTTAACCACTCCGCCGCGGCCCAGGATCTTCTTCTTCAGGCCATGGCGGAGTGGCAGGTCGGTCTGGCAGTGGCCGCTGAGCCCTACCGCGTCCCGGTCCGTTCCGACTGGATCTGCGACGCGGACGGCTCAGTGGCCATCATTCAGCGTATGGCGGCGGGCACTCCCCCTCTCGTCCTCGTCGGGAGAGGGGGAGGTTTTGTAGCCGCTCGGGTCGGCGGGGTGGTGGTTGTGGGGGTCTATTTCTCCCCCAATCGCCCCCTCGTCGAGTTCGAGCGGTTTTTGGTCAGGTTGGGCGCTATAACCCAAGGCTCTTCTCTCCCCGTCATTGTGATGGGGGACCCCAACGCCAAATCCACGGCGTGGGGCTCCCGGACGACTGACGGGAGGGGGACGGCCTTGGAGGAATGGGTGACAGAGTGTGGGCTGTCCATCCTCAATCGCGGTTCGGTGGACACGTGCGTGCGCCGCAACGGGGGGTCTGTTATCGACATCTCGTTTGCGGCGCCCTCTCTCGCGCATCGTGTCCACGATTGGAGGGTGCTGGAGGATGTGGAGACTTTGTCTGATCATCGCTATATCAGATTCAGTGTCTCCACATCGGTGCCAGCGCCCAGCGGAGGTGTTGGAGAGCCGCGATTGGACGGCCCACGATGGGCGATCAAGCGCCTCGACAGGTCTTTGCTGCGGGAGGCAGCCCTGGTCGAGGCGTGGCCACGGGAGCCACCGCTGGTGGACGTGGAGGGGGAGGCTGCGAGGGTGTGCGCGGCCATGGCGCGTATTTGTGACGTGGCCATGCCCCGTGTTCGCGCCCCCCCGCGCAGATCCCAGGTCTACTGGTGGTCGCCGGAGATCGCCCAGCTCCGCCGAACCTGTGCGGTGGAGCGGCGCCGCTACCAGAGGTGTCGCGGAAGGAGAATCCGCGACGACGCCGAGTTGGATCGGCTCTACGCCGCCTATAGAGAGGCGGTGAGGGCCCTTCGCGGGGCCATTAGCCGGTCCAAAGCCGCAGCGTGGGACGAGCTGCTGGAGGCCGTTGAGGCGGATCCATGGGGCAGGCCGTACAAAATAGTACGGCAAAAGCTCCGAGCGTGGACCCCTCCCGTCTCCAGCAGTCTCGAACCGGCGGTACTCGGTAGGGTGGTTGAGGCACTGTTCCCAGACAGGGGAACCGACTTCGTGCCTCCCACTATGGCGGCGCCAGATGTCACCCGTGACTCGGGCACTGAGGATGTGCCCGAGCTCACCGAGGAGGAAGTAGGAAGGGCCGTGCTACGCCTGAGGGGCAAGAGCACGGCCCCAGGTCCCGACGGCATTCCGACGAGGGCGTGGGACCTGGTTTTGAGCGGGGAGGAAGCGCCTTTTCTTTCCCGCGTGACCTCCCTCTTTGCTAGGTGTCTGCGGGATGGGGTTTTTCCGCGGCGCTGGAAGGAGGGCCGCTTGGTACTCCTTCCCAAAGAGGGACGTCCGGCCGATGACCCTTCTGGTTATCGGCCCATCGTGCTGCTCGACGAGGCGGGCAAGCTCCTGGAGCGTGTCATCACCAACCGCCTCGTCGAGCACCTGGAGGAGGTCGGACCAGATTTGTCCGACCTCCAGTTCGGGTTCCGCCGCGGCCGATCGACGATTGACGCGATCGGCCGCTTGCGGGACCTGTCGGAGAGGGCGGTTTCCCGGGGTGGGGTGTTGATTGCGGTGTCGCTCGATATCGCGAACGCCTTCAACACCCTGCCCTGGTCAACGATTATGGAGGCGCTCCGATTCCACGGGGTGCCTCCATATCTGCGGCGGTTGTTGGGGAGCTACCTGTCGGAGAGGGCGGTAGTCTTCCCAACGATGGGCGGAGGAGGCTGTCGTCGGCGTATGGTGTGCGGTGTTCCACAGGGGTCTGTCTTGGGACCACTCCTGTGGAACATCGGATATGATTACGTTCTGCGCTGTGTGAACTTGCACGGCGTGGACGTGATCTGTTACGCCGACGACACCCTCGTAACATCCCGGGGTTCTGACCCCCGGGATGCGAGAGTGTTGGCCACTGTCGGCGTCGCGGCGGTGGTCGAGAGGATACGGCGGCTGGGGCTCGAGGTGGCACTGCATAAATCCGGGGCCATTATTTTCCATGGTCCCCGGAGGCGGCCGCCTCCAGGCCCTAGTATCGTGGTAGGAGGAACTCCCATCCCTGTCGAGAACACGCTGAAGTATCTCGGCGTCCTTCTCGACAGCAGATGGGACTTCGAAGCGCACCTTCGGCACCTAGGCCCGAGGTTGGTGAGCACGGCGGGAGCTCTATCTCGCCTGCTCCCCAATCTCGGAGGGAGTGGCGGCAGTTGTCGCCGCCTTTACACGGGAGTGGTGCGGTCCATAGCCCTGTATGGAGCCCCAATCTGGGCGAGCTCCATATCGGGTCGCCATCGACAGATCCTGCAGCAGTCGCAGAGGGTCATGGCGACCCGTGTCGTAAGGGGGTATCGCACCATCAACCATGAGGTGGCATGCGCGCTCGCCGGGTCCCTGCCGTGGGACCTCGACGCCGAGGTTCTCTCGGCGGTCTACTGGCGTGGCGCGCAATCCCGGAGCCAGGGTCTCCGCCCCACACCGGACACAGTGGTGCGGTGGCGTCGAGACGCTCAGACACAGGCTCTGGGCGCATGGCGGCGGCAGCTACACAGGAGCGCCGAACTACGTGCCGAAGGATCGAGGCGCCGTATCCTCGAGGCGGTCGGGCCCATATTGGAGCGATGGGTCGGCCGTCGGTGGGGGTCGATGACTTTCCGGCTCGCACAGGTACTTTCCGGGCACGGGTGCTTTGGGAAGTATCTGTGCGACGTCGCCGGGGGGGAGTCGACCCGGTGTTGCCACCACTGTGACTGCGCGATGGATGATGCGCAGCACACTTTGGTGGCGTGCCCTGCGTGGGCTGGGCCGCGGTCGACGTTAGCCGCGGCCCTGGGTGGAGTGGCTCTCTCGCTGCCGACCATCATGCAAAAGATGGTCGACAGCGAGACGGCGTGGGAGGCGATGGCCTCCTTCTGCGAAGTGGTGATGTCGCAGAAGGAGGCCGCGGAGCGGGAGAGGGAGCGGGATCCGCTCTCTCTCCGGCTACGCCGTTGGCGCAGCGGGCGGGCCAGGAGGGCCCGTCAGGCAGCGCCCGGGGGGTCTTAGGCGGCGGGGGCAGGGGGCCCCTTCCGTCTCGCCATAGACCCCCCCCGAAGTCGGCCAGTTACGCCATGGCCGCACAAGGAGGTAGGGGGGGCGCTGCAAATTGCGCCTTCCTGAGGAGGTCTCCCCGGTTCTGATCCGGGGGACGTTGGCCGCGGGCGGGGTTCCAGAAGCTACAAACCCGGGCACTGGTGCCTCGCCCCTTTTCAACAGCGGTGGGCGTCGTCTGAAGTTTTTTAGTGGGTAGGACTGCGGTGGTCGTGTCGGCCGCAGTGAGCCCCACACCCCCTCCCGGTCTCCCCCTTTTGGCCGGGAGACAGTGCGTAAGCAGCATTTTTTTACAGACGATAATAAAAAAAAAAAAAAAAAAAAGGTTGGGATCGTACTAAGAGGGTGTTTGTAGAGGTGTATTTTCGTGGTTTTTTGGTGTTTTGTAGTGTTCTTTGAGGGCTTTCGTTTGGTGTATCACACTTCGCAATCGGTCTTGTACTTTTTCGGCAAATAATATTTTATATTGTTTGTCGAATTTGTATGGGATTTTCGTGTTTTGTGAATACACTATAACATCGTCGACGTAGGGATTTCGACTCCCGAAATCTCTGTTTCGACTGACTTTTGCGTGTTTTTTGGATTGATTCTGCTTTGACTTGACGACATTGGCATTCTGTGGTATTTTGGACTTCGTACGATCTTGGCTTCTGTGGTTTTTGGCGGTTTTTCGTTGGATTTTCGGGACTTTGAAAATTCGGCAAAAACCCCAAATTTTTTGTGTCTTGTGTTTTTGTTCGGTTTTGTTTGTGGTAACTAGTTGTGGTCATCTTGGGTTGTCTCTGGGTGGTCGCGGCTTTGTTTTTCGTGGTTTTCTGGACGTCTGGAAAGGGGCTTTCGCCTCTTTCCCTTGTCTTTTGAGGTTTTTCTCGATTTGAGCTAGTCTTGTCGCATGGCGCCAGACGCGGAGAGCGAGGAATGCTCCTCGTGCTCAGATCAGGAGGAGGAGGAGGAGGAGGTTGAGGTTGCGAGGGATAGGTCCAAGCACTGCAAGAAAGCGGTGAGGCTCTTGAGGCATAATCATGCGGTTTAGAGCAGATTTTCAAGCGTCATAGTTTGGACGTATGTGATGTTCTGGATTCGGTGAGGGACAAGGAGTATAGGAAGGAGGCCGTACAGTCTGTCATTGAGATGGAGACTGTGGTCGAGGCCTTGGTCATGCGGTACGATGCCGACATGCTGAGAATGAGGACGAGGCTCACAACTCTTTATGAAGAGTTGAAGGAGAAAAATAGGACAAAGACTGCGGATGCTCCGCAGGGTGATTGGGTGGAAAAGCTTAAGAGGGACCTTACGGAGTCTATCGTTGATAGGATTGGCACTCGGTTGTCTGCCTTGGAGGAGCGCCTTCCGCCTGCGTCTGTCGGCCGTCTGCCTCCGGCAGCGGCCAAAAAAGGGGTTGTGGAGGGAAGTGGTGCGGGAATTGTTGGTCAGAGTGAGGAGATTCGTTCGACAGTCGAGGGAACATCGAAAGGGAAGAAGGGGGATGACAGGAGGGTAGTTCAGGCGAAGAAATCGGCTGACAAAGCAGTGGTTAAAACGGCTGTGGCTTCTCGAGCTCCTTCTGGGCCCGCTCGAAAAGCCAAGCCTAGTCTTGTTCCGCCACGTTCGGCGGCAGTGATGGTTTCTCTTATCTTATCTTATAGCGGGGGCCACAGATTAACCGTGGCGCACTTTGACCCTTATGCCGGATCTTTTGTGCATCCCCTTGCCTATCACTCCAAATCTCCAAATATAGTTACCATCATCTTTATGACAGTTTTTGCAGATTGGAGCCCATAGTCCCTTGGTTGTGGGTAGGCCACCCCCAGGAGACTCATTCGGCAAGCAGCCAACGAGTCACAGGTACACAGCAGGTGTTCCATAGACTCCTCTTCGTCCCCACATCTACGACATAGCGGTGATTGCACTAGTCGCATCCTGTGGAGCATTTTGTTTGTGGCATAATGCCCTGTTAGAGCCCCAATTATCAGTCTGGCTTGATACCTGCTACCTTCGCAGAGGGCCTTACACCAGCTGCTCCCTGTCACCCCGATGAAGGCCTTTGAGTGCTTAAGCGCCGGTAGCAGCTGCCATTCCGATAGATGTTTCTCCACCGTATACTTTTTTAGCGTCGTGGCTATTGTACTCATAGAGAGTGCAATGCATGGCTCCGGTCCAGTGAAAATTGATTCCGAGCCCTGTCTGGCAAGCCTGTCAGCGTGCTCATTCCCCTTAAATCCGGCGTGGCCTGGTATCCACATGAGGGTTACCCTGTTTGTCCGGCCCAGTCTGTTAAGGGTTTGAGCAGCTTCTAGTACCAGCCTTGAGTCTACTCGCACTGAGGCGATAGCCTTGAGTGCAGCTTGACTGTCGCTGAGTATGTAAATCACTCGATCCCTGATGTTCAGGTCGAGGATCTTCATAGCACATATGATTATTGCATATGTTTCAGCCTGAAAAACCGTAGCATATTCGCCTAAGCTTTGGCTAATTTCATGGTTTTTGGAATAAACACCCGCGCCCGTACCAGATTCCATTTTGGAACCATCAGTATACCAGACAAGGCTGTTTACATCAGGAGTAGGTGGCCCTTGCTCCCATTCATCCCTAGTGGGGACCTTTGTTTTGAATTTATTTTTGAACATGAATACAGGGCATTGTTTATCTGTCCCCATACTCATGAGCCTTTTGAGGCTGGACTTAGCCTCACATCTTGTATGTTTACCCTGGTTACTAGACGGATCCCACAGACCAGCCACTTTCAATCTGTGGATTGCCTTCCAGGCCTCCGCCTCTATAACAGTATGCAGCGGCGGTAGGTCCAGTAGGATCTCCATCGCCGCCGTTGGTGTAGATCTGAATGCCCCAGTAATGGCCATACATGCCACCCTTTGAACCTTACTGAGCTCATTTCTACAAATAGATAGCCTCGCTCGAGGCCACCATACAATGCACCCATAGGTCACTATAGGCCGCACCAGTACTGTGTAAATCCACCTTAGGATTCTTGGTTTTAGCCCCCAAGTTTTCCCGTAAGTAAAACGACACAATCCAAAGCTCCTAAGAGCCTTTTTAAGGGTCTGTTCTACATGTGACTTCCAAGTTAGTTCCTTATCTAGGATTACACCTAGATATTTAACTTCCGTAGTCCAAGGCAGCTGTGTACCACAGAGAGTCAGCGTTTTCAACGCTGACAGGTTTCTCATTTTAGTGAATGTAATCACGGTCGTCTTCCCTGGGTTTACAGAGAGGTGGTTGTCGTCGCACCATTCCTCAAGCTGACCCAGGGCTCTTTGCATCAGTTGTGATACGATATTGGGAAACTTCCCATTGACCATAATGACAAGGTCGTCAGCATAGCCTATTGTCTGATATGGTCCTTGGTTTAGTTTGGTTAGAATGGAATCCACTACAAGACTCCACAGGAGGGGTGACAAAACTCCCCCCTGCGGACACCCTTTCGTGGTCTTAACCATTAGTATCTCACCAAACTTACCTGAGGTAATGATTCTACCCTTAAGCATGCAGTCTATCCATTTACAGATCGTGTCAGGGATACCGTGGTCCCTAGCTGCTGCTCTTATCGATTCAAAGGTTGTTCTATCGAAGGCGCCTTCTATATCAACAAAGGCTCCCAGGCACACTTCCTTATTCTCGATCGCGGCCTCGGCCCTCTTAACAACTAGGTGTAGTGCTGTTTCCGTTGATTTCCCGGATTGATACGCACATTGAAACTTGTGTAGGGGAAGTTTCCTGAGCGGACCATCTCTAATGTAACGGTCAATTAGTTTCTCCAGGGTCTTAAGAAGAAACGATTGAAGACTAATGGGCCTGTACGCACGTGGCTCTTCATAGTCCGGTTTGCCTGGCTTCGGTATATATATAACCTCAACCTTTCTCCAGGCTTTCGGAATATATCCAAACGATATGCAGGCCTTATAAAGCCTACAGAGATGAGTGTTCAATTCTGAGGCTCCCTTTTGTAGAATTGCAGGGTAGATTCCGTCAGGGCCAGGAGCTTTAAAAGGTTGGAAGCTACCAGTTGCCCATCTCAGTCTTTTGTCGTCTACAATTCTCTTTGCAATGGTCCAGTCTGCCCTGCAAGTATGTTTTATCTGGTCTTCCAGGCTTAGTGGATCATCATTCGCCCCTAGGGCTATTGACCCCGGAAAGTGGGTCCTTAAAAGTGTGTCTAGGGTCTCATGTATGGACTCCGTGCGCTCCCCATTTGACTTCTTAACAGTCGTGAGTGGGATCGCCTTGGTTGTTGCCATAGCCTTACATAATCTCATTCCCTCAGGAAGTGAGCTTATCTCTTCGCAGTGTGCCCGCCATGCCTGACGCTTGGCTTTGCGTACCATTTTGCTATATAGCTTTAGAGAGATGGTGTATTCCTCAAAGTTCATGGTAGCTTTTGCTCGATTGAAAGCCTTTCTCGTTTCCCTTCTCATCTCTGCTACCTCTTTCGTCCACCAAGGTAGCTTTGATGCAGTGACCTTGCTTTCCGGACAGTTGTCCTTCCATGAAGAGAGCAAGGCATTAGTTATTCGGTCAGCCTCAAACTCAATGTCTATTGTTGAATTTAATCTGCCCTGAACTTTGCCTAGCTCGGCCCCGAGGTCTCCTCTGAAACCTGACCAGTCGGTGTTTCTGGGATTCCTCCTACGTAAAGTGCTCCTACTGACCTGAGCCCTATACTTGAAGCAGATGTAGTTGTGGTCCGATAACGTTACCTCATCCGACACATGCCATCCTGTAATATACCTTACCGCTTTTTGATTAGCCACTGTAATGTCAATTACCTCCGCCCTTCGGGCATTGAAGAATGTTGGTTTACATCCCTTGTTAGTAACATGTAAAGATGAACTCACCAGATATTCCAGGAGTTTCTCTCCTCTGTTGTTGATGTCTGAGCTGCCCCAGTCAACATGATGCGCATTGGCGTCGCAGCCCACAATGAGTTCTAGATCGCTGTGTCTGCCGTGATTTACCAGTTCCCGTAGCTTGGTTGATACAGGTTCCGCCTCTTCGAAGGGCAGGTAGGCAGAGGCAATAATGATGCCCCGCCCTCCACCATCCCTCCTCCTTCGGACCATGACTGCCGTCAGATCCCTATAACAAAACTGTGCAAGAGGAGACGCATCTATGCCTCTTTTGACATAGATACAAGTCCTCATGTCATTAGTATCACAATAATACATTAAGCTACCGTTGAGCCCATTGAAGCCTCGAATTTGACCCTTGTAAGTATAGGGTTCTTGAATCAGGGCAACATCAAATTTCTCATTATTCAGCTCCCGTGCCAGAAGGGCGGTAGCTGCCTTACAATGGTGTAAATTAATTTGCACGCACCTCAAGTTATCCATCTGGAAGCCTTATTCGTCTCCTATGTCCCCGTCCGTGTCCACTCTCGTGTCCAACGGCGAGGACAGGCCCAACACCAGTTCGTCCAGGGCCCCCAGACAGTCATCAACGCCTCTTGGAGAAGATACATCCTCCATGTACTCGGAGGTGGTTTCTCCCCCAAGAGGCCCTACCAACCCAGACGGTATCCTCCCTGTCTCCTCCGATCCGCCTGGTTGGTCTTGCAGACCGAGGTCGTCCTCTACAACCTCAGCCTCCTCGGTAGCCTCAACCCCGGCATCGACAGGCCCATCCTCAGGTCTGTCCTGCGCCTCCAGCACCTTGAATGTGCTCCTGTCAATCCCGGTGTTGAGCATGTACCCCTTTTCCTTTATATAGGCAGCCGAGGCCTCGTCCATGAGGACTATGCGCCTAACATGAAGCGGCTCCAGCAGGGTATTGAGGACCTTCCAGCGGGTAGCCCTCAGGCCCGGATGAAGCCGCTCCACCATACGCAGGACCCTGCCAATCTCAAGGCGGCTGACGTTCCTGGATTTCCAGGCCATCTTGATGGGCCTAGGAAGATCCCTGGCATCAACCACCCTGATCTTAGTACCCTCAACGGTAGCACCGTCAAGGGCCCTGAGCCAGTCAGCTGAGTCATCCCCCCTGCAGGTTACTGGGATGACCCCCCCGACGAGGTTTGCGATATTGATGTCGGGAGCCGGGTCAGGAGTCTCCTCCAGACGGTCCCACACCATGCCTTGAATGGCCACCGCTAGCCCGTCACTAATCACTGTGGTTGGGTACTCATCAGCGATGATAGCCAGTTTCTGGGCTACCGTGGCATCCGCGTAAGATCCCCCCATCTTCACGCGTTTGGCATCGGCATCCCCCCGGCTCTCATCGCTGATGTCGGCCCTCAACCTCTTTGCACTGTCCGTAGGGCCCAGTGATTCCTCGGCATTCTGCCGTAAGAGGTATTCCTTCTTACGGCGAGCACCACTTAGGCGAGACTTCTTCCCCCTTCCCGATGGTCCAGCAGCGGGCACCCCATTGCCGGTCCGCATGGGCCCAAGCTCCGGTGCGCCCTGCCGCTGGGTGCCGCCAGGTCGTGGTAAAGGCATGCTACCCCTCCCCGGAGGTCCTCCCCCGCTTGCCCTACTAGGTGCCAGAGTTGCCCCGGTCCTAGCGGTCAAGGGGGGTATCATTCCCCGAACGCCCGAAGGCTCGCCTCCCCCACGTGGTAGACGGTCCATGCCGGAACCACCAGCCCCCCGAGGGGCACCAGTATGCCCCAGCTGGCCCACTCCACCACGAGCTCCAATGTAGCGGTCTCCCTGGCCCGAGCTGGTACTCCGAGGAGTCCCAGTTGGTCCTGGCAGCCCAGCTTCTCTATTAGGCGCATGATGCGCATTCGTCTCTCTCGAGACCTTTACCCTAGCGGGCCCGACGCCCGTAGGCATCTTGGTAAACGGTTGGGGAGTTAATTTTTTCTCCATACTTTATTTACTATTTGATTCGCCTGCCAGATTTCCCACCCTCCATGGAGCCCGCACATTTGGGAGTGCCCGATTCCCGGTGCACTAGGATTATCTGGCAGGTATAGGCAACAGGAAGTGGATGAGAGGACGCGACATCCAGGGCTCGTTATACGCATGCTAACTCAAACCTACGCAAACTTACCCCTTCAGCATGGCCATCACCCCAAACTGGCCATCAGCCGAGGCCAATAACCAGCTCCTCCCCGCGCCTCGCCGCGGCCCTCTGATGGGTCGCTTGACCATTTCCCCCCACTCGGCTACTGTGGGAGGCCACCGTTTGTGAGAGAACTCCAGACCAAAGGGGCGTGTTGCCTTGCGAAGAGAACAACCACCGCTCTTGCTCGGCTCAACCTCCCAGGATTCCTTCATCCCCCCTTACGGCGCTCAACTGCGCAGGCCCTAGCGCAGGAAGGACTGCATAGTCCATACGGGCCGCCCTCCAAAGCACCGCTGGAACCGAAGACATAGTCATTAGTAGGACAGGATGGGATGGGGAAGAGAACATAGGATGGCTGGGAAAGTGTTGAGGATTGGATAGTAGGAGGTGCATAGTGTAGGGAGGTACATAGATGGGGGGGGGGGATCGCCTGACCGTTTCAGTTACGTCAGTTTCATAGGGAATCTGACCTATAACAGGCAGCAACCACGTGAAGGAAATAACAGTCAGACTTGCTTTGGGGGATCGGCGACCGGCGCTACTCCCCAAAGCCAAGAGCCAAGGCACCAGACGGGACAGTCTGGTACTATAGGCGAGTGTCTGTGTCACAACGTCTTATGTTCTGCATTCTACGTGACACAAACCTTCGCCCGCCCAATGGTTTCTCTTAAACCGGAGGCTGTAAAGGAGGGCCTGACATATGCGGGCATGATGAAGAGGGTCAGGGCTGCTATTCCCATTGCGGATATTGGCATTTTGGAGGGGGTAGAGATGCGGCAGTCCGCGACCGGAGCCAGGCTTTTAGAGCTCCCAGGTCCGGATGGTGGGGGTCGCGCGGACGCGCTGGCACAGAAGCTACGGGTTGAGCTGGCAGCTGTCGCTACGGTGTCGCGCCCCGAAAAGTTGGTAGAGGTACGAATCTCCGGCTTGGATGATTCGGTGTCGGAGAAGGAATTGGGAGAGGCCCTTTCCGAGAAGGCGGGTTGTTCTGTGGAGGCGATCAGGGTCGGAACTTTGCGCGCCGGCCCTGGTGGGCTAGGATCTGCAGTCGTGCGGTGCCCTGTCGTGGTGGCGAAAGTGTTGGCGGATTCCGGGCGAATTCTCTTGGGATGGAGCTCCGCCCGGATTGAGTTGTTGGGAGAGCGGCCTCTGCGCTGCTATAAGTGTATGGGGCTAGGACATACACGTCCTATGTGCCCGTCAGTCGTCGACCGTTCCGGTCTGTGCTTCCGCTGTGGTCTGGCGGGCCACAGGGCAGCTGAGTGTGTAGGCCAGGCTCGATGCGCTGTGTGCGCTGAGAGCGGCCGAAATGCGGGTCATGTTATGGGGGGTGATGCGTGCGTCCCCCCAGCGGTTAGGGCGGCAAGGGTTGTCGTTCCAGCGGCCACTCCAGTGGTCGCCCCAGTGGTTGAGAAAGCCAAGACGTCTCGCGGGTCTTCGCGGCGAAAGGCTTCTGAAGCGAAACCGATGGAGCAGTGAGGAATGCTCTGTCTTTTCGGGAGGAAACTGGCGGGTAGAGCAGGAGAGGCCTGTCACTCGCTCGTCAGCATTGTTCGGAGGTCGGGAAAGTTCCCTTTTAGTGGTGTCAGCGGGGGTGAGTCGGGGGACTTGCCTCTGCATTGCACGATGCCACAGTCGGGGGCGCCTCAATGCGCCCGAGTCTATCGGCCCAGTTCATCGGCCGGCCGCGACGGGTCTTGGTGGGCCATACAATCGTAGATACCACCTTGGCCCAGCGTTTGTGCGGTAAGACAGTCCCTTTTTAGTGGGTATTCCGCCCCATCGGTGGTCATGGTGGGGGGCGGCGAGTCCCACATAACCCCTCTGCTCCCCCGAGCGGAGGGGTATGCGTAAATGCATTTTTGGGGACTTAAAAAAAAAAAAAAAAAAAAAAAAAAAAAAAAAAAAAAAAAAAAAAGGTTAGGTTAGGTTAGGTTAGGTTTTTTTTTTTTTTTTGCCGCCCATTCTGCTGCTATTTTTGCAGCACCCTTAATATCTATGAGTAAAAGTCTTTGTAGTTTGTTCTGTGTTTTTTTTTTTTTTTTTGTAATTATATATATATATTTTTTTTTTTTTATTTTTTTTTTTTGTGGGTATGTATTTTTTTTTTGTTGTTTTTTTTTTTTTTTGGATGGGTCGGCTTACATTGCTTGTCCATATTGGTTCACAATTTTTAACTTAGTCAATAAAAATTAGACAGTTTATAATTACCACTTAATACGATACAAGAAAATGACTTAATTTAAAAGCAGTTAAAATTCAGAAATACATTGTCAAACATAATAATCAAGATTAAAAAATACATAGTCAAAAATTAATTAAGATTCATTACACTCAAATCAATATACATAATAAAATCAAATAAAAAATGCGGCAAAAGCCTAAAATACAAAATTAATAATTACAGATAGAGAAAACAATTTAATTTAAACAACATAAATAATAAACCAAAATTCCACAAATTAATTACAATCATAATAGTTAATGTCAGATCCTAAAATTATAAATTTAAATAAATAATGTGGCAAAAGCCTAAAACTTGGAATTAATAACAATAATAAAAATAAAATAGATCATATAATTAAAATGTCAAAATTATTCTACAAACATAAATGCGGCAAAAGCCCAAAATTACTTAATACATAAAATTACTTAATATTAACTACACAAACAATAAAATACAAATTAGAAATAATTACAAACATTAATGTCAAAACCCTAAAATTACAAATTAAAATACATTATGTGGCAAAAGCCTAAAACCTAAAATCTATAAAAACAATAATAATAATAAAATAAATCATAAAATCAAAAATGTCATAATTAGCCTACGTGACCTGCCGCGTGTAGCCGACCCCAGTAGCGCTCATAAGCTACGGGCGCCTTACGTCCCCCAGCGTCGACCCATTCTCCTTAACCGCCCTCATATAGACAGTCCCCGCATAATCCCAGAAGGCCTTTCTCACGTCTGGCGACGCCACCAAGTCCGGCGCGTTCTCTACACACAACCGAAGACCCGTCCCGTGCTCGCAGTCCACTCTGAGCGCACCATACCTGGAGCACTCAAAGAGGACATGAGGAACAGTCTCTTCAGATCCATCCCCGCAAGCACAGGAGGGGTCCTCGGCCAGTTTGAACCGATGCAGATAGGACCTGAGCCCCCCGTGCCCAGAGATTATCTGTGTCAGGAGGGGCCCACTCTCCAGCTTACTAAGCGCTCCGTACGCGGCCCTGACCTCCGGGAAGAACATTTTCGTAACAGCACCTGTTGGGGCCCCCGCATACCTCGCCTGCCATCTCACCAAGGTCTCCCCACGCAGAATCTTTTTCGCATGGGACAGGGGGAATCGGTCATAATGTGGGGACACTTTACTCTTGAGAGCGGCGTCCTTAGCGACTTCGTCCGCCCTCTCATTTCCAATGATCCCCACATGCGCCTTGACCCAATAGAGCCGCGCACCGACTCCCCCCTCCTCCAGAGCCCGCAGGGAGACCCTGATTTCAAAAGCGATAGGGTTTTCCGTGGCCGGATCGCTAATCGACTCAAGCGCCGAGCGCGAGTCGCTCACGATGCAGCCACGGATCCCCCGAGACTCCAGGTAAGTGACCGCCTTTCTTATCGCAACAAGTTCCGCTTGATATACCGAGCAATAGTCCGCCAGTGGGAGTGCAAATTTGCGGATCTCTCTACCCGCGCTGTAGCAAACCACCCCAGCGCCTACCTTCCCCTCGATCTTGCTGCCATCGGTGTAGATGTGGAGCAAGCCTGCTTCGAGAGCATCCGCCTGTCCCTGGTCAGTTATATATTCGAGCGCCAGGCGCCGTCGCTCTGCCGGGTGAGGGTGCCGATAGGGTTCCACCCGTCTCTCCAGCTCCCTTCCAGGCAGGCTATCCAGGGGCCGGCCTCTCTTAATCTCAAAAATTGCCGCCTGCTCCACCGCTTTAAGATCGAGAGGAAGGATCCTAGCCAAGAGGACCGAGGAGGTGTATGAAGTCGTCCTATGAGCCCTACAAATTTTTAGGGCGAACATTCTGGTGATGTTGGACAGGCGGTCCTGTACGTATCGCTTTCCCAGGACCGACTGCCACGCGCTGGCAGCATACAGCACCGTGGGCTCTACAGTCGCCGTGTAGAGCAGACGGGTGATTTCAGGGTTTAGTCCCCATTGCACCTTGACTGCTCTAGACAGCGACTTGTAGAGAGCCACGGCCCTGCGGTAAACAGAGGCGAGATGGTCCTTAAAGGAGAGGCCCCTATCGATCGTGAGCCCAAGAAGCTTAAGAGATTCACTAAGTGAAATCTGGGCCCCCTGCATAGTGAATACTGGGGGCCTATACTTAAGCCTCTTGGTCACCACGATCGCTTGGGTTTTGTGCCCTGCAAATCGCATTCTCGCCTCTGCCCCCCAGTCTGCTATTACCGCCAGCGCCTCATTCGTAACCTCCTCAAGGTCCTCCACGCAGCGTGCCGATGCCACCACCACTATGTCATCTGCGAAGGCTTGGACATGCGCCCTAAGCCCCCCCACTTTTCTCAGCAGCGGGTCGAGTTGCAGGTTCCACAAGAGCGGGCCACAAATAGATCCCTGTACGCAGCCCATATTGGTGGCCCGCTCAATTGCTTCACCCGCATACCGGACCTCGACACTACGTCCGCTGAGGTAGCTCGCCACAAGCGCCGCCAAATCTGCATCTACATTTTTCGCCCTAATCTCGCCTAGAACTGACGGCCACCACGCACCGTCAAAAGCTCCCTCGATATCAAGCGAAACTATTGCCACTATCTCTTTGCGATTCAAACCCTCTCCCACTTTTGTCATAACGTCATAGAGTGCGTCCTCTGTGCCCACCTGCGGCGTGAAACCGTACTGGCGCGGACTAAGCTCCCCAGCAACGCCCAGTGACCATTGCAGTCTAGTGGCAAACATCTTCTCGAGCGCTTTGCCCAGCACCGGCAGCAGCCCGATAGGTCGGTATGACTTGGGCCTACTGTAGTCCTCCTTCCCTGGCTTAGGAATAATTCTCACCACCGCCTTCTTCCAGGCGCCAGGGAAGTGTCCCACCTTCAGGCATGCGTTGAACAGGCCCAGTTGCAAGTCAGGGTCGGCTCTCATCGCCGCGCTGCAAATGTCCGAGGTGAACCCATCGCCCCCAGGAGCCTTTTTCGGGTTCATTCCTCCGTAGACCGCCTGCAGCTCGTCTCGGGTGAAAAGCAGCACCCCACTCCCCCGGCCAGCAGCCAGCTCAGCACGAAAGAGCTCCGCAGCCTGACGAGTTACCCTCTGTCCCGGAGTATCATCCTCTTCCCTGTCCTCCGGGTAGAAGGTGGAGGTTAGCAATCTGGCAGAGCCCCCCGGGTCCAGAACCTGTCCATCCATAGGGGACCGTAACATGGTTTCGGTCTGGCCCCCGGACAGACGCTTTATTACCCTGTAGGTTTTCTGCCAGATCGTTTCCCTCTCTTGCCCGTTACAGAACTCTTTCCAGCTGGCAGTTATGGCCTCCTCCAGGTGCCGCTTGTATCCCTCTCGAGCCGCTAGGTATTCCTGTACCACATGCGGTCTACGTGACACCGCGGCGTTCCTAATTCGCCTTCTGAGCCTGTTCACAGCCCGCCTCTCGTTTTTTAAGTCACCGCTCCACCAGGGCTGCTTTCTCGGTCTGGTTCTGGGCTTCAGGAGCGGTATTGTTTGCTCTGCAGCCCGCGCCAGTGCCCCCTCGTATAATCTGACGACGCCATCGATCTTTTCCCCCGTCATTATCTCGGTCTCCAGGTACTCTTTCAAGCCCGTCCCATCAAGCTCAGCCTTGAATTTTACTTCGAAAGCACCCCAATCTGCCTTCGCGGCGTTAAATTTTCTGGTGCCCGCCCCGAGCAATGCTTCACTTGTCGTTGTACCCATTTTCATACTGAAGGTGATGAGGCGATGGTCCGAAAGAGTGACAAAGTCTTCCTCCACCCTCCATCGCTCCACCATCCCCAGCATGCCCTCGGTACACGCCGTGACATCCACAATGCTCGTGCAGGCTCTACCACCTCGCTCGACGTAGAATGTTGGGGTGCTTCCCTCGTTGATGACATGCATGCCGCAGCTTGCGAAGAGTTCCGCCACTCTAACACCTCTCCTATCTTCCGCCACACATCCCCACCACGGGCTGGCCGAGTTAATGTCTCCGCCTAGCAGGAGATGCCGAGTGCCCATTCTGTCCATCATGTTTTGGAGCACTATTAGGTCGACCTCGATGTCCTCTGTCCTGTCGAGGTATACTCCTATCAACCCCACCTCAACACCTCCCCGCCGTATAATTACAGAGGCGATTGTCTCAGTGACGAGGTCGGGGTTGACACGAATCTCCAAGGTTGGGTCGAGAACTATAATTGCGGACCTAACAGGGTGGTCCCTGTCACTGGTCACCCTCTGGACAACCCTGTGAGATCCGCAAGTTACGTGCGCCTTGGCCCCGACATACGGCTCCTGTACCAGAAGCAGCGCAAAACCTCTCTCCGCCGCATCGGCCAGACACTCCTTTGTTGCAGCATAGCCGCGCCCCAGGTTAACCTGCCCCACCCGCAAACATCCTGGGTCCACCCCACGACACGCGGACATGGTCTGTGTGTTCTCCGTTGAGACCGTGACTAGCAGTATTGGACCGCAGCCCTAGCTATCCGGTCCCAGCGCTGCCACTCTCGGCACTCTCCACTGTAGGCTGGGTGGACCGCCATCGCCGCCTGGTCTGAGGCAGTGCAGTTCGCGCAGGTAGGAGGACCAGAGCGGGACGGGCACTGCCTGGTGTCGTGCTCCTGCGCGCAATATCCGCACCTCAGGGGAGCCCTGCACGACTTGGCTTGGTGCCCGAAGCCCAGGCACCTGTAGCATTGAACCACAGGTGACTGGTCAACCGCCTGTATCATCTGATACCCCAGACGCAGCCTCCTATCCACTAAACTCGCCCACATTTGTGGCCGGACCTCTACAATGACGTTGGTGAGTGCTGATGTTCTGCCCTTCGTTCGCCTGACCACCTTTATGGCTCTACAGTCCTGCGGTACCCCACCAACGATGTCCCCGTTCTGGGCGATGATCGCTTCCTGCACCCTGGCATCCGGCAGGTCCGGAGCTACGCCAATCAGCCGAATCTGAGGAAGCTTCCGTTCAGGCAAGGTCACCGTAAGGGCCCCCTTTCTCTCCGCCCGCAGCAACTCACCCAGCCTTCCCCGGCCCTCCTCCGTGTCGCAAGACACCAGCACCCTCTGGTTGCGCAGTTTTTTCGCCTCAGTAATTCCTATCCCCAGGCTCACCACGTCCACGGTCCTCTTGACCTGGTCCAAGACCTCCTGTCCAGTGTGCTTGGGGTCCACCGATTCCACTATAATAGGAAAGCGGGGCGTGCTCATCATGTGTTGATGCTGATGCTGTCTGTCTGCCAGCCTTGCCACCCCATCATCCGAGCGCCTTCTCCTCCTGCTGGACACCGTCGTCCACGCACCCCCACAGTCCGCCGCCTCACTGCCTGTAGGGTGGTGTGATGCACCAGTAAGGGCCTGTGTCGCCTTCTGCAAGGGCCCGACCAAAGCAAGCAGCTGCTCCCTGGTTTCTGTTAGAGCCATCTCAACTCCCAGCCCTGCTGCTCCTTCTGTCGCACACGGTCCCAGCTGCGCCAAGTCTCTTAGTTCACTGAGCCCCTCTCTGGTTTCTCGGAGCTGGCCCGTCACCGGCTCCATGCTCTCGCCCATGCGCCCAGTAAGGGTCTCCACGAGCGCCACGTCCCGATCCGATAACCACGTCTTTAGGTCCAGGCCTAGGTCCATTATCTCCGTCACAATGGGATCGACTACGGCCCTAACCGATCGTATTCCGTCGGTTACCAGCTTCGGCGTGCTTGGCACATGGTCTATATCTGCCGGTCGATGAGGGCTGTCTGGCGCGACCTCACGGTGACCAAAGCACTCTTTGATGGCAGCCCTTGTATCTCCATGCTGTCTAGAGCTCTCATCGTGCCACTTCTCGAGGTCCACTCTGATGTCGCGGAGCAGGCCCACGGCAGTATCCGTGCCAGTCGTCAATCGCTCATAGTCCACAAGCCCCTGCGTCATCTGGGAGTCCGAGACCGCCTCCTGCGGTGGCAGCTGTACTGGCCTCTCCAGGAGCACCTGCAAATCCCGGCCCATCCTATCTATCGTGCGCAAGGGGGCATCCATCTCATAACCAAGCCAAGACCTGATTCCCTCAGCCTCCTTTTTCGTGCTAACCACCAAGTCCAAGACTGTCTCCTGGCGGACTGCAAACTCCTTTTGCAGTTCAGCAACACGTTTATTGTGCGCACGCTCCGCACTGAGGAGTTCCCTGGCAGCTCGCACCCTCTCCCTTTCCAGCGCTACTATGTGCCTGCTGCGCGAGTCGGCCACCGCCAGGACCACCTCATAAAGCCCCTGCAGGCTCTCCATTGCCTCAAATCGGCACTCCCTCTTCATATTCCCCGCCTCCTCAATCGCTTTCTTTCCCGACTGAAACAGGTCATTTGCGCGTTGGGTGACGAGATCCATCGACACACCCGACCGTTTACCGGTAGGGGGGAGGATACTGACCCTACCGCTCTTGACACTGTCGCAGTCAGAAAAGTCGTCATCGGTGGCTGACCCGGTCTCTTCCGACTCTGGGCCGTCAAAGACCAGGCTGACCGAGCTGATGCGGGGTAGACGGGGGGCCGGTGGCTGTGTGGAGGTTTCTACTGGCGCTTCATGTAAGACCTCCAGGGCCGCTGCAGTTCCAGCCTCTGCCCTTTTGCCCTTGATTTCAGGGAGAGTCGCAGTGCCTTCCGCAACCGACAATGCTCGCCTCGTAACTGCCGCTCTTCTGAGGGTGTCTGATCCTTCAGGCTCCTTTCTCCTGGACGAGGCGGGCGCACTTCTCGTGGACTTGGTGGACATGGCGTACACTGAGTAATCGGCTGGTGTAAGATAGCAGTGCACCAGTGCAAAATGGCAAAAAACCGGATCAGGGTGAGCAAGGTGTGTGATTAATGTCAAAAGTGTATAATGGTAGAGCCAAGCAAAAATGCAACTATAATAAATTTCAAAATCAATTGTATAGAATGTCAAAGTGTAGTAAAATATAAAATCATAAAATTGATAATTAAAAATTAAAGGCAAGAATGCAATTGAAATTAATGTCAGGATTTATTGTATGTAATAGTGTAAAATAGAATGTCAAATTGTAAAAATAATATGTAAAATGGTTAAGCGAAATTAAATTGTAATTGTAATAATGTCAAAATTAAATTGTATAGGTAAAACGAAAAATGTAAATATGTATAATAAGATGTCAAAATGTGTATTAAAATGTCGAAATGTATAATAAAATGTAAAAACTTATAATATGATGTCAAAAAGTGTAATTAAATGTCAAAATGTAAAGTAAAATGTAAAAATGTATAATAAAATGTTAAAATTAAGTAAATGTCAGATTTTAAAATATAATAACAGTTACAATTAATGTTGCAATAGCAAATTTATTATTTAAATTTAATTTTAATTCTAGGTTATGACAAAAAGTAGGAGTCTAACAGAAAGTCACAAATTTGTAGTTTTCAGTAAAAACATCAATGTGGAGCGGTAGGGGGAGGACTCCAACAGGTCGCTATCCAAGACCGGACCCCAATACAACAACAGGTAACCGAATTAGGATTGAAAGAGTCAGGGACCCGCTCTACCTAGAGTCCAGCAATTCCAACTCGTAGAGCTATTCTGCGCTAGTAAGCCAGAGAAAGTCCCATCCAAATCGGCCCAATACTTTGGGAGCTACGCAGCACTCTTTCTCCGCCCAATCCGCCCTAATATTCCGCCCTAATCTTAAAAATCGTCCTATCTCGCCAATTTTCGCGGCACGAGATCCGGAAAAAGACTGCTGAGGTCTCCGCGAGCCCACGAGCAACTTCCCACCCTCTCCCCAACTCCAAAATTTTTTTGCGTTTTTTGCCCAGTTCAATGGGCCAGACAAAGAGAGGGAATCAGGGGCAAGTGCTCAAAGAAAACCCCAGCTAAATCGGGCCAAACCCGGCGGTGCTATACTAAAAACAAAATTTCCAAGATGGCGTCCAAAATGGCCGCCACTGATTTTAAAATTGTCCTACACCGCCAGTTTTGGTCGCACAGAGCCGGGAAAAAATTCAGGCAGGTGCCCTCAGCAGCCTCTACCCGATGACGTCACCAAACCGGGTCCAAAATCCGGGCAAGGGAAATCCGCCCCTCCGTCACCGCAGCCGGGTGAGGGGATGTGGGGGAGCCACCCCAAGCCAAACCCCAGCTCCGTACGACCGATACTGACAGAGATATCCAAGTTTCAGAAAAAACAAAATGGCGGCCGAAATTTCGCGCGCGATTTTCAAAATTAATTATCTCCGCCAATATCGGTCCCACAGCTCCGGAAAAAAGTCCTGTGGCCTGCCCCCGACCTCGGCTTGCCGATTCCCGGACCAGAACCCACTTTTTCGGGACCTATGCCCAATCCCAAAAACACCCACAAAATAGTGTGCCAACTTGGCGGCCAGTACCACTATCCAAAACCCCGTATCGATGGCACCAATACTTCGGGAGTAGTCCTGTTTTGAAATTTTTCAAGATGGCCGCCAAATCCGCCCACAAAATTTGGGATTGGGATAGCTCCCAAAGTATGCGACCTACAGGGTCGTGCGGGGTGTCCCCAGATTGGTCTCCGCAGGGCGCAGCAGGTCACGGCGTCCAAAAAATTTTAAGACTAACAATTTAAAAAATATTCTCAATAAACACAAAAAATCACGGCAAAAATTCAATAAAAATGTCAATTATGGTTAAAAATTATTTTTTTTTTTTTTTTTTTTTAAAAAACATCAAGCATTAATAATTGTCCCTACTTTCTATATTTTTTGGAATTTTTAAAGTCAGTAACAAAAAAGTATCAAATTTTAAAAGTTAAAATAATTAAAAGTTATAAGTTGCGCGTGGGTTTTGAACACAAATAATTAAACACTCCCACCCGGGGCACATATAACAAATTTAAAAAATTACTGTCCCAAACTATATTTCTTGGTTATATCACTTCGAAAATTCAGCTAAACTTCAATTTGCCGTCAAAAATAGAGTACTTAACTTTTCGGATACTTCTTTTCGGCTTGGGCACCTCCTTGGCGGCCCCCTCGATACTGTTTTCAGATTTTCTGTCGGACTTCAGTTTTCGCAGAATTCGTGGCCATGCGGTTCTTGTTTTTTTGCTTATATTTCCGCGAGTCCTGGGCAAATAAATCCCGGACTCAGCGGAAATTGTAGGTCTCGTTAAGACCCTCCCGAAAACACCAAAAAAGGGGGGGGTCGTCGATTTCCTTCGCGAGATATTAACACTTTTGTGAAAAGCACGTGGCGACAATAACCGATGAATCACTCTTTCATTGACAACTTCGCGAACTATTATCGGATCACAAAAATTTTAACTTCTCCGTACGCGTCTCGTCAAGACGGTTCTAATTATATATAACACTTGGCACTTTGAACATGTTTTACCACTGATTAAGACGGATTAGCGTGGAGCCGATGTTGTAACGACCGCGTTTTGAGCGCTACTGGGTTAGGTTAGGTTAGGTTAGGTTAGGTTAGGTTAGGTTAGGTTAGGTTTTGGAGCGATGGGTCGGCCGTCGGTGGGGGTCGATGACTTTCCGGCTCGCACAGGTACTTTCCGGGCACGGGTGCTTTGGGAAGTATCTGTGCGACGTCGCCGGGGGGGAGTCGACCCGGTGTTGCCACCACTGTGACTGCGCGATGGATGATGCGCAGCACACTTTGGTGGCGTGCCCTGCGTGGGCTGGGCCGCGGTCGACGTTAGCCGCGGCCCTGGGTGGAGTGGCTCTCTCGCTGCCGACCATCATGCAAAAGATGGTCGACAGCGAGACGGCGTGGGAGGCGATGGCCTCCTTCTGCGAAGTGGTGATGTCGCAGAAGGAGGCCGCGGAGCGGGAGAGGGAGCGGGATCCGCTGTCTCTCCGGCTACGCCGTTGGCGCAGCGGGCGGGCCAGGAGGGCCCGTCAGGCAGCGCCCGGGGGGTCTTAGGCGGCGGGGGCAGGGGGCCCCTTCCGTCTCGCCATAGACCCCCCCCGAAGTCGGCCAGTTACGCCATGGCCGCACAAGGAGGTAGGGGGGGCGCTGCAAATTGCGCCTTCCTGAGGAGGTCTCCCCGGTTCTGATCCGGGGGACGTTGGCCGCGGGCGGGGTTCCAGAAGCTACAAACCCGGGCACTGGTGCCTCGCCCCTTTTCAACAGCGGTGGGCGTCGTCTGAAGTTTTTTAGTGGGTAGGACTGCGGTGGTCGCGTCGGCCGCAGTGAGCCCCACACCCCCTCCCGGTCTCCCCCTTTTGGCCGGGAGACAGTGCGTAAGCAGCATTTTTTTTACAGACGATAATAAAAAAAAAAAAAAAAAAAAAAAAGGTTAGGTTAGGTTAGGTTAGGTTAGGTTGAGGTTAGGTTGATCGTACTAAGAGGGTGTTTGTAGAGGTGTATTTTCGTGGTTTTTTGGTGTTTTGTAGTGTTTTCTGAGGGCTTTCGTTTGGTGTATCACACTTCGCAATCGGTCTTGTACTTTTTCGGCAAATAATATTTTATATTGTTTGTCGAATTTGTATGGGATTTTCGTGTTTTGTGAATACACTATAACATCGTCGACGTAGGGATTTCGACTCCCGAAATCTCTGTTTCGACTGACTTTTGCGTGTTTTTTGGATTGATTCTGCTTTGACTTGACGACATTGGCATTCTGTGGTATTTTGGACTTCGTACGATCTTGGCTTCTGTGGTTTTTGGCGGTTTTTCGTTGGATTTTCGGGACTTTGAAAATTCGGCAAAAACCCCAAATTTTTTGTGTCTTGTGTTTTTGTTCGGTTTTGTTTGTGGTAACTAGTTGTGGTCATCTTGGGTTGTCTCTGGGTGGTCGCGGCTTGGTTTTTCGTGGTTTTCTGGACGTCTGGAGAGGGGCTTTCGCCTCTTTCCCTTGTCTTTTGAGGTTTTTCTCGATTTGAGCTAGTCTTGTCGCATGGCGCCAGACGCGGAGAGCGAGGAATGCTCCTCGTGCTCAGATCAGGAGGAGGAGGAGGAGGAGGTTGAGGTTGCGAGGGATAGGTCCAAGCACTGCAAGAAAGCGGTGAGGCTCTTGAGGCATAATCATGCGGTTTTAGAGCAGATTTTCAAGCGTCATAGTTTGGACGTATGTGATGCTCTGGATTCGGTGAGGGACAAGGAGTACAGGAAGGAAGCCGTACAGTCTGTCATTGAGATGGAGACTGTGGTCGAGGCCTTGGTCATGCGGTACGATGCCGACATGCTGAGAATGAGGACGAGGCTTACAACTGTTTATGAAGAGTTGAAAGAAAAGAATAGGGCTAAAACTGCGGATGCTCCGCAGGGTGATTGGGTGGAAAAACTAAAGAGGGAACTTACGGAGTCTATCGTTGATAGGATTGGCACTCGGTTGTCTGCCTTGGAGGAGCGCCTTCCGCCTGCGTCTGTCGGCCGTCTGCCTCCGGCAGCGGCCAAAAAAGGGGTTGTGGAGGGAAGTGGTGCGGGAATTGTTGGTCAGAGTGAGGAAATTCGTTCGACAGTCGAGGGAACATCGAAAGGGAAGAAGGGGGATGACAGGAGGGTAGTTCAGGCGAAGAAATCGGCTGACAAAGCAGTGGTTAAAACGGCTGTGGCTTCTCGAGCTCCTTCTGGGCCCGCTCGAAAAGCCAAGCCTAGTCTTGTTCCGCCACGTTCGGCGGCAGTGATGGTTTCTCTTAAACCGGAGGCTGTAAAGGAGGGCCTGACATATGCGGGCATGATGAAGAGGGTCAGGGCTGCTATTCCCATTGCGGATATTGGCATTTTGGAGGGGGTAGAGATGAGGCAGTCCGCGACCGGAGCCAGGCTTTTAGAGCTCCCAGGTCCGGATGGTGGTGGTCGCGCGGACGCTCTGGCACAGAAGCTGCGGGTTGAGCTGGCGGCGGTCGCTACGGTGTCGCGCCCCGAAAAGTTGGTAGAGATACGAATCTCCGGTCTGGATGATTCGGTGACGGAAAAGGAATTGGGAGAGGCCCTTTCCGAGAAGGCGGGTTGTTCTGTGGAGGCGATCAGGGTCGGAACTTTGCGCGCCGGCCCCGGTGGGCTAGGATCTGCAGTCGTGCGGTGCCCTGTCGTGGTGGCAAAAGTGTTGGCGGATTCCGGGCGTATTCTCTTGGGATGGAGCTCCGCCCGGATTGAGTTGTTGGGAGAGCGGCCTCTGCGCTGCTATAAGTGTATGGGGCTAGGACATACACGTCCTATGTGCCCGTCAGTCGTCGACCGTTCCGGTCTGTGCTTCCGCTGTGGTCTGGCGGGCCACAGGGCAGCTGAGTGTGTAGGCCAGGCTCGATGCGCTGTGTGCGCTGAGAGCGGCCGAAATGCGGGTCATGTCATGGGGGGTGATGCTTGCGTCCCCCCAGCGGTTAGGGCGGCAAGAGTTGTCGTTCCAGCGGCCACTCCAGTGGTCGCCCCAGTGGTCGAGAAAGCCAAGACGTCTCGCGGGTCTTCGCGGCGTTCGAAGGCTTCTGATGCGAAACCGATGGAGCAGTGAGGAATGCTCTGTCTTTCGGGAGGAAACTGGCGAGTAGAGCAGGAGAGGTCTGTCACTCGCTCGTCAGCATTGTTCGGAGGTCGGGAAAGTTCCCTTTTAGTGGTGTCAGCGGGGGTGAGTCGGGGGACTTGCCTCTGCATTGCACGATGCCACAGTCGGGGGCGCCTCAATGCGCCCGAGTCTATCGGCCCAGTTCATCGGCCGGCCGCGACGGGTCTTGGTGGGCCATACAAACGTAGATACCACCTCGGCCCAGCGTTTGTGCGGTAAGACAGTCCCTTTTTAGTGGGTATTCCGCCCCATCGGTGGTCATGGTGGGGGGCGGCGAGTCCCACATAACCCCTCTGCTCCCCCGAGTGGAGGGGTATGCGTAAATGCATTTTTGGGGACTTAAAAAAAAAAAAAAAAAAAAAAAAAAAAAAAGGTTCCCGTGTGGAGTTGCCAGACTCCCATCAGGCGCGTCCCCGGGTGGCGGATAGGGGAAGCCACTCCGGCGTGGGTGGTCCCGGCTTCGGCTGGCGTGGACCAAAACTGGCGGGTTCTGGGCGCACCCCTGGCTGCGTCTCGGCGCAGCCGGAAAGCGGCCGTGTGGAGGGAGTCGCGACTCGGTCTCGCGGCTCTCGGGGAGGAGATCTCCCGGGAGGTTCCGTCTCGCCCCTCTGTTCTAACAGTCGGGTGGGATGGGGTCGCGCGGTGGGTCCGGCGGTTGCAGTTTTGTGATCGCCGGGTGGGCCTCGCCGATTGGCTAAGGTCTCCCTTCGGGCAGCCTGTTACCCCCAGGGTTGGGGCCAGGGGTCTTGCCTTAGCGGCTGGGCCGAGAGGAACGCGAACCTCAATAATAAATCTGCGAAAAAGCCCGCAGCGGCGTCGCTTGTTCGGCGCTGCAGCGGCCCCTGCCGCAGCCGGCCTCGCGGAGAGGTTCGGTGGGCGCGGCGAGAGGACGCAGCCGCCTTCATGGCGGTGGGCGTGCGAGGAGGCAAACCTCGGTAAAAAATGCCCCTGCCGCAGCTGTGTGCCCGTAGGGTGGGGCCCAGTGGGCGCGGCGCGTGGACGCCTCGGGGTGTGACCCCGCCCTGAGCGCGGAAAGAGGAAGCCAACCTCTCTAAAATAATGGCACGGGGACGCCGTGGCCGGGAGGGCCGGACGGCGGAAAGAGGAAGTCAACCTCTATAAAAAATGACGACAAGTCCGCAGCGGCGTCGCTTTTAGTGATGCCGCAGCGGCCCCTGCCGCAGCTGGCCCGAGGTGTAGGGCTCAGTGGGCGCGGCGCGAGGTGGCCGCCGCCCTCCCACGAGGTGTGGTGGCTGGGAGCTGCGGGCGAATAACGGGGAAGTTTTCGCCCGCCTTGTACGGCTCCGGGACGGGGAGTGGCCCTTAACACAGGTCCCTCCGTTGCGAGTGAGCCTGCCTCACGGCGGGCTGCGCGGAGGGCGGACATGTGTGTAATCCGAAAGGTGGTCCCTTGTCCGCTCTGTCCGACCGCGCGAGTAGGTGTTCCTTTGTTTTTTAGTCGGTGCGAGTCCGACATAACCCAGTGAGCCTCCCCGTGGCCTCTGGGTATGCATAAGGCATTTTTCAAAGGTTAAAAAAAAAAAAAAAAATAAAAAAAAAAAAAAAAAAAAAAAAAAAAAAAAAAGGTTAGGTTAGGTTAGGTTAGGTTAGGTTAGGTTAGGTTAGGTTAGGTTAGGTTCCCGTGTGGAGTTGCCAGACTCCCATCAGGCGCGTCCCCGGGTGGCGGATAGGGGAAGCCACTCCGGCGTGGGTGGTCCCGGCTTCGGCTGGCGTGGACCAAAACTGGCGGGATCTGGGCGCACCCCTGGCTGCGTCTCGGCGCAGCCGGAAAGCGGCCGTGTGGAGGGAGTCGCGACTCGGTCTCGCGGCTCTCGGGGAGGAGATCTCCCGGGAGGTTCCGTCTCGCCCCTCTGTTCTGACAGTCGGGTGGGATGGGGTCGCGCGGTGGGTCCGGCGGTTGCAGTTTTGTGATCGCCGGGTGGGCCTCGCCGATTGGCTAAGGTCCCCCTTCGGGCAGCCTGTTACCCCCAGGGTTGGGGCCAGGGGTCTTGCCTTAGCGGCTGGGCCGAGAGGTACGCGAACCTCAATAATAAATCGGCGAAAAAGCCCGCAGCGGCGTCGCTTGTTCGGCGCTGCAGCGGCCCCTGCCGCAGCTGGCCTCGCGGAGAGGTTCGGTGGGCGCGGCGAGAGGACGCAGCCGCCTTCATGGCGGTGGGCGTGCGAGGAGGCAAACCTCGGTAAAAAATGCCCCTGCCGCAGCTGTGTGCCCCTAGGGTGGGGCCCAGTGGGCGCGGCGCGTGGACGCCTCGGGGTGTGACCCCGCCCTGAGCGCGGAAAGAGGAAGCCAACCTCTCTAAAATAATGGCACGGGGACGCCGTGGCCGGGAGGGCCGGACGGCGGAAAGAGGAAGTCAACCTCTATAAAAAATGACGCCAAGTCCGCAGCGGCGTCGCTTTTAGTGATGCCGCAGCGGCCCCTGCCGCAGCTGGCCCGAGGTGTAGGGCTCAGTGGGCGCGGCGCGAGGTGGCCGCCGCCCTCTCACGAGGTGTGGTGGCTGGGAGCTGCGGGCGAATAACGGGGAAGTTTTCGCCCGCCTCGTACAGCTCCGGGACGGGGAGTGGCCCTTAACACAGGTCCCTCCGTTGCGAGTGAGCCTGCCTCACGGCGGGCTGCGCGGAGGGCGGACATGTGTGTAATCCGAAAGGTGGTCCCTTGTCCGCTCTGTCCGACCGCGCGAGTAGGTGTTCCTTTGTTTTTTAGTCGGTGCGAGTCCGACATAACCCAGTGAGCCTCCCCGTGGCCTCTGGGTATGCATAATGCATTTTTCAAAGGTTAAAAAAAAAAAAAAAAAAAAAAAAAAAAAAAAAAAAAAAAAAAAAAAAAAAAAGGTTAGGTTAGGTTCCCGTGTGGAGTTGCCAGACTCCCATCAGGCGCGTCCCCGGGTGGCGGATAGGGGAAGCCACTCCGGCGTGGGTGGTCCCGGCTTCGGCTGGCGTGGACCAAAACTGGCGGGTTCTGGGCGCACCCCTGGCTGCGTCTCGGCGCAGCCGGAAAGCGGCCGTGTGGAGGGAGTCGCGACTCGGTCTCGCGGCTCTCGGGGAGGAGATCTCCCGGGAGGTTCCGTCTCGCCCCTCTGTTCTAACAGTCGGGTGGGATGGGGTCGCGCGGTGGGTCCGGCGGTTGCAGTTTTGTGATCGCCGGGTGGGCCTTGCCGATTGGCTACGGTCCCCCTTCGGGCAGCCTGTTACCCCCAGGGTTGGGGCCAGGGGTCTTGCCTTAGCGGCTGGGCCGAGAGGAACGCGAACCTCAATAATAAATCTGCGAAAAAGCCCGCAGCGGCGTCGCTTGTTCGGCGCTGCAGCGGCCCCTGCCGCAGCCGGCCTCGCGGAGAGGTTCGGTGGGCGCGGCGAGAGGACGCAGCCGCCTTCATGGCGGTGGGCGTGAGAGGATGCAAACCTCTATAAAAAATGCCCCTGCCGCAGCTGTGTGCCCCTAGGGTGGGGCCCAGTGGGCGCGGCGCGTGGACGCCTCGGGGTGTGACCCCGCCCTGAGCGCGGAAAGAGGAAGCCAACCTCTCTAAAATAATGGCACGGGGACGCCGTGGCCGGGAGGGCCGGACGGCGGTAAGAGGAAGTCAACCTCTATAAAAAATGACGCCAAGTCCGCAGCGGCGTCGCATTTAGTGATGCCGCAGCGGCCCCTGCCGCAGCTGGCCCGAGGTGTAGGGCTCAGTGGGCGCGGCGCGAGGTGGCCGCCGCCCTCTCACGAGGTGTGGTGGCTGGGAGCTGCGGGCGAATAACGGGGAAGTTTTCGCCCGCCTTGTACGGCTCCGGGACGGGGAGTGGCCCTTAACACAGGTCCCTCCGTTGCGAGTGAGCCTGCCTCACGGCGGGCTGCGCGGAGGGCGGACATGTGTGTAATCCGAAAGGTGGTCCCTTGTCCGCTCTGTCCGACCGCGCGAGTAGGTGTTCCTTTGTTTTTTAGTCGGTGCGAGTCCGACATAACCCAGTGAGCCTCCCCGTGGCCTCTGGGTATGCATAAGGCATTTTTCAAAGGTTAAAAAAAAAAAAAAAAAAAAAAAAAAAAAAAGGTTAGGTTAGGTTCCCGTGTGGAGTTGCCAGACTCCCATCAGGCGCGTCCCCGGGTGGCGGATAGGGGAAGCCACTCCGGCGTGGGTGGTCCCGGCTTCGGCTGGCGTGGACCAAAACTGGCGGGTTCTGGGCGCACCCCTGGCTGCGTCTCGGCGCAGCCGGAAAGCGGCCGTGTGGAGGGAGTCGCGACTCGGTCTCGCGGCTCTCGGGGAGGAGATCTCCCGGGAGGTTCCGTCTCGCCCCTCTGTTCTGACAGTCGGGTGGGATGGGGTCGCGCGGTGGGTCCGGCGGTTGCAGTTTTGTGATCGCCGGGTGGGCCTCGCCGATTGGCTAAGGTCCCCCTTCGGGCAGCCTGTTACCCCCAGGGTTGGGGCCAGGGGTCTTGCCTTAGCGGCTGGGCCGAGAGGAACGCGAACCTCAATAATAAATCGGCGAAAAAGCCCGCAGCGGCGTCGCTTGTTCGGCGCTGCAGCGGCCCCTGCCGCAGCTGGCCTCGCGGAGAGGTTCGGTGGGCGCGGCGAGAGGACGCAGCCGCCTTCATGGCGGTGGGCGTGCGAGGAGGCAAACCTCGGTAAAAAATGCCCCTGCCGCAGCTGTGTGCCCCTAGGGTGGGGCCCAGTGGGCGCGGCGCGTGGACGCCTCGGGGTGTGACCCCGCCCTGAGCGCGGAAAGAGGAAGCCAACCTCTCTAAAATAATGGCACGGGGACGCCGTGGCCGGGAGGGCCGGACGGCGGAAAGAGGAAGTCAACCTCTATAAAAAATGACGCCAAGTCCGCAGCGGCGTCGCTTTTAGTGATGCCGCAGCGGCCCCTGCCGCAGCTGGCCCGAGGTGTAGGGCTCAGTGGGCGCGGCGCGAGGTGGCCGCCGCCCTCTCACGAGGTGTGGTGGCTGGGAGCTGCGGGCGAATAACGGGGAAGTTTTCGCCCGCCTCGTACAGCTCCGGGACGGGGAGTGGCCCTTAACACAGGTCCCTCCGTTGCGAGTGAGCCTGCCTCACGGCGGGCTGCGCGGAGGGCGGACATGTGTGTAATCCGAAAGGTGGTCCCTTGTCCGCTCTGTCCGACCGCGCGAGTAGGTGTTCCTTTGTTTTTTAGTCGGTGCGAGTCCGACATAACCCAGTGAGCCTCCCCGTGGCCTCTGGGTATGCATAATGCATTTTTCAAAGGTTAAAAAAAAAAAAAAAAAAAGGTTAGGTTAGGTTCCCGTGTGGAGTTCCCGTGTGGAGTTGCCAGACTCCCATCGGGCGCGTCCCCAGGTGGCGGATAGGGGCATGCCACACATTGTGGTACCGGCTTTTAAATAATGTAAGTCCGGCGCGGACCAAAACTGGTGGGTTTTGTGGGGCGCACCCCCGGTCGCATTTCGCGGCTGGAAAGCGGCCCAGTGGTGCCGTTGTCACACGGCGTAGGGTGTCGGCTGCTCCCAGCACGCCTCAGCTCATCTGAGGTGGCAGGGGATGCAGCCCATTTTCCCGAGTGGAGGCGAGGCGTTCTGGCGCCTTTTGTTTCGCCCTTTCGAGGGCAGTGGCCGCTTTCATGCGGCGGTGGGTGGCAGGCCTGCAAGGCCTGCGGCGCGGCGAGTCCGGCAGTCACATCCCAGTGGCTGTCGGGGGGGTGTCTTGACTCCCCGTCGGGCAATCCGTAATCCGCAGTCTGCGGACCGGAGGTGCCGCTCACTGAGAGTGGTGCCGCGTGGAAGAATACCACTATAATAAATTACCCCAATCCCAAGGTGAGCGGATCGTGCCGAAGGGATGCATGGCTGGAGGGAGTCCAGTCGCTAGCGTGCGGGGGAGCTCACCCCCGAAAAAAGAGAGGGAGTATTAAATTATGTTTACAAGCAGACTTTCAAATATTCTCCGGGCAGGTCCTCGAAAGGGGGAATCCTGCACACCCGCTTCGGCGGGTGTCTGCCCCGTGTTATACGGAGGGGGCAAAAGCTGCTTCGGGGGTCGGCATTCTGCTGATCTCCGCAACGACAACCCTGGCTTTCGTTTACTGGATTTTTGTGCTGCCAAGCGACGTGGTGGTGTGTTGCGCCTTAGGGGCGGTGGAGGGCCGGGCCCGCCGAGGGACGAGCGTGGCAGGTTCGTCTCGACGCCGGCGCCGGAGGAGGATGAGATTGTCGTCGACAGCTCTGCGGGGACCATGGACACCGTGGGCCCCGTAGAGCTGTCCGAGATGTTGGAGGTCGATGAGGGCAGTGCTTCTGCGCGCAGCCCCCGTCAAAAAAGAAAGAGGTCACCCGGGGCCGGCTCAGCAAGTGAGGATGAGGTTCCTCCTTCCACGTCGGGTCAGGACGATTCCTCGGTGGTGAGGGCCCAAACCAAGCGCGGCCGCTCCCATGGCCGCACTCATGGCTTGACGGTCGGACTCGGCAAAGCCAGGAGGGCGCTGAGTGCCGGCCGGGTGCAATCCCGACTGGAAGCTCAGCGGGAGAAGGAGGCGAAGACGAGCCCCTCTCGCGCTCCCGATTGCGCGACCGCCTTTAAGGCAATGGCGGCGACCTGGGAGCCAGCCAGCACCGTCTCCGCCTCCACTCTGGCGGAGAGGATGACGCAGGTCCTCGCCGCCGTCGAAGAGATGTCGGGTCGGTCATCGTCCCTGAAGGGGACCTTCCACGGCGGGTTCAAGACCGCCGTGGAAGTCGGTAGGGAGTGCCTCCAGGCCTGGTCGGCCCGTACTCCTGCGTCAGAGGATGGCATGCTGCGGCTGGAGCTGGAGCGCCTCAGGGCCAGCGACAAGGCCCTGAGGCAGGAGAACGCCCGCCTCCTGGCGCAGCATGCGGAGGTTTTGAGGGAGGTCTCCTCTCTCCGCGAGGAGGTGCGGAGAGTGGAGAGGCCTGCGCCTCTGGATCTGGCGCAGGTCGAGGAGCGTCTTTCGCAGGAGCTGGGTGCGCGCGTCATGAGGGTGCTGGACGCGCGCATCGAAGGCCTGGAGGTGTCTGGCCGCCTGCTGCCCGAGAAATCTGTGCGTCCCCCGCTTCGGGCCGACCGGGCGGCCCTTTCGCCGCAGCCGGGCCCATCTTCGGCCCCTGCTGTGGCTCCACTGCGGCCCCCTCCACCCCCTATCAAGAAGAGGAAGGGAAAGGGGAAGGGAAAGGGGAAGAAGCAGCCGGTGCCTGTTTTGGCGTCCGCACCGGCTGTTCCTTCCTCTCCATCGGAGGTCCGTCCAGCGGCTCCCGTTGCCACCCCGTCCCAGTCGGGTGGCCAGGAACGGGAGACCTGGACCACTGTGGTCTCGCGCCGCCCCAAAGGGAGAGTGGCGGCGCAGGCCAAAGGGTCGCGGAGCGCTGCTCCTGCCAGGCCGGCACCACAGCCGGGCCGATCGGCAACAGCCCCCGCCAAAAAGAAGGCGCTGCGCCCGCCATCATCTGCAGCAGTGGTCATGACGCTGCTGCCGGGCGCAGTGGAGCGGGGCCGCACTTATGAGGCGGTGATCGCTGAGGCCAAGGCGAAGATACGCCTTGCCGACCTCGGCATTGCCTCAGTGCGGTTCCGCAAGGCAGCGACGGGGGCCCGGGTCCTCGAGATCGCGGGAGAGGCCCGGGAGGAGAAGGCCGATCGGTTGGCGGAGCGTCTCCAGGCGATTTATTTGCCGGAGGACGTCAGGGTCTCCAGGCCGGTGATGCGGGCAGACGTCCGCATCGCGGGTCTGGACGACTCTGTCTCCAGGGAGGAGGTTGTGGCGGCGGTGGCGGCAGTCGGCGGCTGCGCTCCCGACCTCGTGAGGCCGGGGGCGATCGGAAGGGCTACCTCTGCGGGGCTGGGGGCCATTGTGGTCTCCTGCCCCGTGGCGGTAGCGAAACGGGTGGCCAGCGGGCGATTGCTCGTTGGCTGGGTGTCGGCTGGGACGACTCTTTTGGAATCTCGTCCCAGCCGCTGCTTTAGGTGTTTCGCGCTGGGCCATCTTGGGGCCCAGTGCAAGTCTTCGGTCGACCGCAGCGATAACTGCTTCCGCTGCGCTCGACCAGGGCACCGAGCCCGAGACTGCTCTGCCCCCCCCCACTGCCCCCTCTGTGAGGAGGCTGGGAGGGTGGCCGACCATCGCCCTGGGGGTAAGGCTTGCGCCCGGTCCCCCAAGGCCAAAAAGAAGGGCCCCGGCAAAGGCGTGCTGCCATCGGGCCCTACCGCCGCCACGGATCGGCCGGAGGAGGTTGACATGGAGACCCACTAATTTATGGCTCTCCAGCTCAACCTTCTACAGGCGAACCTTAACCACTCCGCCGCGGCCCAGGATCTTCTTCTTCAGGCCATGGCGGAGTGGCAGGTCGGTCTGGCAGTGGCCGCTGAGCCCTACCGCGTCCCGGTCCGTTCCGACTGGATCTGCGACGCGGACGGCTCAGTGGCCATCATTCAGCGTATGGCGGCGGGCACTCCCCCTCTCGTCCTCGTCGGGAGAGGGGGAGGTTTTGTAGCCGCTCGGGTCGGCGGGGTGGTGGTTGTGGGGGTCTATTTCTCCCCCAATCGCCCCCTCGTCGAGTTCGAGCGGTTTTTGGTCAGGTTGGGCGCTATAACCCAAGGCTCTTCTCTCCCCGTCATTGTGATGGGGGACCCCAACGCCAAATCCACGGCGTGGGGCTCCCGGACGACTGACGGGAGGGGGACGGCCTTGGAGGAATGGGTGACAGAGTGTGGGCTGTCCATCCTCAATCGCGGTTCGGTGGACATGTGCGTGCGCCGCAACGGGGGGTCTGTTATCGACATCTCGTTTGCGGCGCCCTCTCTCGCGCATCGTGTCCACGATTGGAGGGTGCTGGAGGATGTGGAGACTTTGTCTGATCATCGCTATATCAGATTCAGTGTCTCCACATCGGTGCCAGCGCCCAGCGGAGGTGTTGGAGAGCCGCGATTGGACGGCCCACGATGGGCGATCAAGCGCCTCGACAGGTCTTTGCTGCGGGAGGCAGCCCTGGTCGAGGCGTGGCCACGGGAGCCACCGCTGGTGGACGTGGAGGGGGAGGCTGCGAGGGTGTGCGCGGCCATGGCGCGTATTTGTGACGTGGCCATGCCCCGTGTTCGCGCCCCCCCGCGCAGATCCCAGGTCTACTGGTGGTCGCCGGAGATCGCCCAGCTCCGCCGAACCTGTGCGGTGGAGCGGCGCCGCTACCAGAGGTGTCGCGGAAGGAGAATCCGCGACGACGCCGAGTTGGATCGGCTCTACGCCGCCTATAGAGAGGCGGTGAGGGCCCTTCGCGGGGCCATTAGCCGGTCCAAAGCCGCAGCGTGGGACGAGCTGCTGGAGGCCGTTGAGGCGGATCCATGGGGCAGGCCGTACAAAATAGTACGGCAAAAGCTCCGAGCGTGGACCCCTCCCGTCTCCAGCAGTCTCGAACCGGCGGTACTCGGTAGGGTGGTTGAGGCACTGTTCCCAGACAGGGGAACCGACTTCGTGCCTCCCACTATGGCGGCGCCAGATGTCACCCGTGACTCGGGCACTGAGGATGTGCCCGAGCTCACCGAGGAGGAAGTAGGAAGGGCCGTGCTACGCCTGAGGGGCAAGAGCACGGCCCCAGGTCCCGACGGCATTCCGACGAGGGCGTGGGACCTGGTTTTGAGCGGGGAGGAAGCGCCTTTTCTTTCCCGCGTGACCTCCCTCTTTGCTAGGTGTCTGCGGGATGGGGTTTTTCCGCGGCGCTGGAAGGAGGGCCGCTTGGTACTCCTTCCCAAAGAGGGACGTCCGGCCGATGACCCTTCTGGTTATCGGCCCATCGTGCTGCTCGACGAGGCGGGCAAGCTCCTGGAGCGTGTCATCACCAACCGCCTCGTCGAGCACCTGGAGGAGGTCGGACCAGATCTGTCCGACCACCAGTTCGGGTTCCGCCGCGGCCGATCGACGATTGACGCGATCGGCCGCTTGCAGGACCTGTCGGAGAGGGCGGTTTCCCGGGGTGGGGTGTTGATTGCGGTGTCGCTCGATATCGCGAACGCCTTCAACACCCTGCCCTGGTCAACGATTATGGAGGCGCTCCGATATCACGGGGTGCCTCCATATCTGCGGCGGTTGTTGGGGAGCTACCTGTCGGAGAGGGCGGTAGTCTTCCCAACGATGGGCGGAGGAGGCTGTCGTCGGCGTATGGTGTGCGGTGTTCCACAGGGGTCTGTCCTGGGACCACTCCTGTGGAACATCGGATATGATTACGTTCTGCGCTGTGTGAACTTGCACGGCGTGGACGTGATCTGTTACGCCGACGACACCCTCGTAACATCCCGGGGTTCTGATCCCCGGGATGCGAGAGTGTTGGCCACTGTCGGCGTCGCGGCGGTGGTCGAGAGGATACGGCGGCTGGGGCTCGAGGTGGCACTGCATAAATCCGGGGCCATTATTTTCCATGGTCCCCGGAGGCGGCCGCCTCCAGGCCCTAGTATCGTGGTAGGAGGAACTCCCATCCCTGTCGAGAACACGCTGAAGTATCTCGGCGTCCTTCTCGACAGCAGATGGGACTTCGAAGCGCACCTTCGGCACCTAGGCCCGAGGTTGGTGAGCACGGCGGGAGCTCTATCTCGCCTGCTCCCCAATCTCGGAGGGAGTGGCGGCAGTTGTCGCCGCCTTTACACGGGAGTGGTGCGGTCCATAGCCCTGTATGGAGCCCCAATCTGGGCGAGCTCCATATCGGGTCGCCATCGACAGATCCTGCAGCAGTCGCAGAGGGTCATGGCGACCCGTGTCGTTAGGGGGTATCGCACCATCTCCCATGAGGTGGCATGCGCGCTCGCCGGGTCCCTGCCGTGGGACCTCGACGCCGAGGTTCTCTCGGCGGTCTACTGGCGTGGCGCGCAATCCCGGAGCCAGGGTCTCCGCCCCACACCGGACACTGTGGTGCGGTGGCGTCGAGACGCTCAGACACAGGCTCTGGGCGCATGGCGGCGGCAGCTACACAGGAGCGCCGAACTACGTGCCGAAGGATCGAGGCGCCGTATCCTCGAGGCGGTCGGGCCCATATTGGAGCGATGGGTCGGCCGTCGGTGGGGGTCGATGACTTTCCGGCTCGCACAGGTACTTTCCGGGCACGGGTGCTTTGGGAAGTATCTGTGCGACGTCGCCGGGGGGGAGTCGACCCGGTGTTGCCACCACTGTGACTGCGCGATGGATGATGCGCAGCACACTTTGGTGGCGTGCCCTGCGTGGGCTGGGCCGCGGTCGACGTTAGCCGCGGCCCTGGGTGGAGTGGCTCTCTCGCTGCCGACCATCATGCAAAAGATGGTCGACAGCGAGACGGCGTGGGAGGCGATGGCCTCCTTCTGCGAAGTGGTGATGTCGCAGAAGGAGGCCGCGGAGCGGGAGAGGGAGCGGGATCCGCTCTCTCTCCGGCTACGCCGTTGGCGCAGCGGGCGGGCCAGGAGGGCCCGTCAGGCAGGCTTCTGCGCGCAGCCCCCGTCAAAAAAGAAAGAGGTCACCCGGGGCCGGCTCAGCAAGTGAGGATGAGGTTCCTCCTTCCACGTCGGGTCAGGACGATTCCTCGGTGGTGAGGGCCCAAACCAAGCGCGGCCGCTCCCATGGCCGCACTCATGGCTTGACGGTCGGACTCGGCAAAGCCAGGAGGGCGCTGAGTGCCGGCCGGGTGCAATCCCGACTGGAAGCTCAGCGGGAGAAGGAGGCGAAGACGAGCCCCTCTCGCGCTCCCGATTGCGCGACCGCCTTTAAGGCAATGGCGGCGACCTGGGAGCCAGCCAGCACCGTCTCCGCCTCCACTCTGGCGGAGAGGATGACGCAGGTCCTCGCCGCCGTCGAAGAGATGTCGGGTCGGTCATCGTCCCTGAAGGGGACCTTCCACGGCGGGTTCAAGACCGCCGTGGAAGTCGGTAGGGAGTGCCTCCAGGCCTGGTCGGCCCGTACTCCTGCGTCAGAGGATGGCATGCTGCGGCTGGAGCTGGAGCGCCTCAGGGCCAGCGACAAGGCCCTGAGGCAGGAGAACGCCCGCCTCCTGGCGCAGCATGCGGAGGTTTTGAGGGAGGTCTCCTCTCTCCGCGAGGAGGTGCGGAGAGTGGAGAGGCCTGCGCCTCTGGATCTGGCGCAGGTCGAGGAGCGTCTTTCGCAGGAGCTGGGTGCGCGCGTCATGAGGGTGCTGGACGCGCGCATCGAAGGCCTGGAGGTGTCTGGCCGCCTGCTGCCCGAGAAATCTGTGCGTCCCCCGCTTCGGGCCGACCGGGCGGCCCTTTCGCCGCAGCCGGGCCCATCTTCGGCCCCTGCTGTGGCTCCACTGCGGCCCCCTCCACCCCCTATCAAGAAGAGGAAGGGAAAGGGGAAGGGAAAGGGGAAGAAGCAGCCGGTGCCTGTTTTGGCGTCCGCACCGGCTGTTCCTTCCTCTCCATCGGAGGTCCGTCCAGCGGCTCCCGTTGCCACCCCGTCCCAGTCGGGTGGCCAGGAACGGGAGACCTGGACCACTGTGGTCTCGCGCCGCCCCAAAGGGAGAGTGGCGGCGCAGGCCAAAGGGTCGCGGAGCGCTGCTCCTGCCAGGCCGGCACCACAGCCGGGCCGATCGGCAACAGCCCCCGCCAAAAAGAAGGCGCTGCGCCCGCCATCATCTGCAGCAGTGGTCATGACGCTGCTGCCGGGCGCAGTGGAGCGGGGCCGCACTTATGAGGCGGTGATCGCTGAGGCCAAGGCGAAGATACGCCTTGCCGACCTCGGCATTGCCTCAGTGCGGTTCCGCAAGGCAGCGACGGGGGCCCGGGTCCTCGAGATCGCGGGAGAGGCCCGGGAGGAGAAGGCCGATCGGTTGGCGGAGCGTCTCCAGGCGATTTATTTGCCGGAGGACGTCAGGGTCTCCAGGCCGGTGATGCGGGCAGACGTCCGCATCGCGGGTCTGGACGACTCTGTCTCCAGGGAGGAGGTTGTGGCGGCGGTGGCGGCAGTCGGCGGCTGCGCTCCCGACCTCGTGAGGCCGGGGGCGATCGGAAGGGCTACCTCTGCGGGGCTGGGGGCCATTGTGGTCTCCTGCCCCGTGGCGGTAGCGAAACGGGTGGCCAGCGGGCGATTGCTCGTTGGCTGGGTGTCGGCTGGGACGACTCTTTTGGAATCTCGTCCCAGCCGCTGCTTTAGGTGTTTCGCGCTGGGCCATCTTGGGGCCCAGTGCAAGTCTTCGGTCGACCGCAGCGATAACTGCTTCCGCTGCGCTCGACCAGGGCACCGAGCCCGAGACTGCTCTGCCCCCCCCCACTGCCCCCTCTGTGAGGAGGCTGGGAGGGTGGCCGACCATCGCCCTGGGGGTAAGGCTTGCGCCCGGTCCCCCAAGGCCAAAAAGAAGGGCCCCGGCAAAGGCGTGCTGCCATCGGGCCCTACCGCCGCCACGGATCGGCCGGAGGAGGTTGACATGGAGACCCACTAATTTATGGCTCTCCAGCTCAACCTTCTACAGGCGAACCTTAACCACTCCGCCGCGGCCCAGGATCTTCTTCTTCAGGCCATGGCGGAGTGGCAGGTCGGTCTGGCAGTGGCCGCTGAGCCCTACCGCGTCCCGGTCCGTTCCGACTGGATCTGCGACGCGGACGGCTCAGTGGCCATCATTCAGCGTATGGCGGCGGGCACTCCCCCTCTCGTCCTCGTCGGGAGAGGGGGAGGTTTTGTAGCCGCTCGGGTCGGCGGGGTGGTGGTTGTGGGGGTCTATTTCTCCCCCAATCGCCCCCTCGTCGAGTTCGAGCGGTTTTTGGTCAGGTTGGGCGCTATAACCCAAGGCTCTTCTCTCCCCGTCATTGTGATGGGGGACCCCAACGCCAAATCCACGGCGTGGGGCTCCCGGACGACTGACGGGAGGGGGACGGCCTTGGAGGAATGGGTGACAGAGTGTGGGCTGTCCATCCTCAATCGCGGTTCGGTGGACACGTGCGTGCGCCGCAACGGGGGGTCTGTTATCGACATCTCGTTTGCGGCGCCCTCTCTCGCGCATCGTGTCCACGATTGGAGGGTGCTGGAGGATGTGGAGACTTTGTCTGATCATCGCTATATCAGATTCAGTGTCTCCACATCGGTGCCAGCGCCCAGCGGAGGTGTTGGAGAGCCGCGATTGGACGGCCCACGATGGGCGATCAAGCGCCTCGACAGGTCTTTGCTGCGGGAGGCAGCCCTGGTCGAGGCGTGGCCACGGGAGCCACCGCTGGTGGACGTGGAGGGGGAGGCTGCGAGGGTGTGCGCGGCCATGGCGCGTATTTGTGACGTGGCCATGCCCCGTGTTCGCGCCCCCCCGCGCAGATCCCAGGTCTACTGGTGGTCGCCGGAGATCGCCCAGCTCCGCCGAACCTGTGCGGTGGAGCGGCGCCGCTACCAGAGGTGTCGCGGAAGGAGAATCCGCGACGACGCCGAGTTGGATCGGCTCTACGCCGCCTATAGAGAGGCGGTGAGGGCCCTTCGCGGGGCCATTAGCCGGTCCAAAGCCGCAGCGTGGGACGAGCTGCTGGAGGCCGTTGAGGCGGATCCATGGGGCAGGCCGTACAAAATAGTACGGCAAAAGCTCCGAGCGTGGACCCCTCCCGTCTCCAGCAGTCTCGAACCGGCGGTACTCGGTAGGGTGGTTGAGGCACTGTTCCCAGACAGGGGAACCGACTTCGTGCCTCCCACTATGGCGGCGCCAGATGTCACCCGTGACTCGGGCACTGAGGATGTGCCCGAGCTCACCGAGGAGGAAGTAGGAAGGGCCGTGCTACGCCTGAGGGGCAAGAGCACGGCCCCAGGTCCCGACGGCATTCCGACGAGGGCGTGGGACCTGGTTTTGAGCGGGGAGGAAGCGCCTTTTCTTTCCCGCGTGACCTCCCTCTTTGCTAGGTGTCTGCGGGATGGGGTTTTTCCGCGGCGCTGGAAGGAGGGCCGCTTGGTACTCCTTCCCAAAGAGGGACGTCCGGCCGATGACCCTTCTGGTTATCGGCCCATCGTGCTGCTCGACGAGGCGGGCAAGCTCCTGGAGCGTGTCATCACCAACCGCCTCGTCGAGCACCTGGAGGAGGTCGGACCAGATCTGTCCGACCACCAGTTCGGGTTCCGCCGCGGCCGATCGACGATTGACGCGATCGGCCGCTTGCAGGACCTGTCGGAGAGGGCGGTTTCCCGGGGTGGGGTGTTGATTGCGGTGTCGCTCGATATCGCGAACGCCTTCAACACCCTGCCCTGGTCAACGATTATGGAGGCGCTCCGATATCACGGGGTGCCTCCATATCTGCGGCGGTTGTTGGGGAGCTACCTGTCGGAGAGGGCGGTAGTCTTCCCAACGATGGGCGGAGGAGGCTGTCGTCGGCGTATGGTGTGCGGTGTTCCACAGGGGTCTGTCCTGGGACCACTCCTGTGGAACATCGGATATGATTACGTTCTGCGCTGTGTGAACTTGCACGGCGTGGACGTGATCTGTTACGCCGACGACACCCTCGTAACATCCCGGGGTTCTGATCCCCGGGATGCGAGAGTGTTGGCCACTGTCGGCGTCGCGGCGGTGGTCGAGAGGATACGGCGGCTGGGGCTCGAGGTGGCACTGCATAAATCCGGGGCCATTATTTTCCATGGTCCCCGGAGGCGGCCGCCTCCAGGCCCTAGTATCGTGGTAGGAGGAACTCCCATCCCTGTCGAGAACACGCTGAAGTATCTCGGCGTCCTTCTCGACAGCAGATGGGACTTCGAAGCGCACCTTCGGCACCTAGGCCCGAGGTTGGTGAGCACGGCGGGAGCTCTATCTCGCCTGCTCCCCAATCTCGGAGGGAGTGGCGGCAGTTGTCGCCGCCTTTACACGGGAGTGGTGCGGTCCATAGCCCTGTATGGAGCCCCAATCTGGGCGAGCTCCATATCGGGTCGCCATCGACAGATCCTGCAGCAGTCGCAGAGGGTCATGGCGACCCGTGTCGTTAGGGGGTATCGCACCATCTCCCATGAGGTGGCATGCGCGCTCGCCGGGTCCCTGCCGTGGGACCTCGACGCCGAGGTTCTCTCGGCGGTCTACTGGCGTGGCGCGCAATCCCGGAGCCAGGGTCTCCGCCCCACACCGGACACTGTGGTGCGGTGGCGTCGAGACGCTCAGACACAGGCTCTGGGCGCATGGCGGCGGCAGCTACACAGGAGCGCCGAACTACGTGCCGAAGGATCGAGGCGCCGTATCCTCGAGGCGGTCGGGCCCATATTGGAGCGATGGGTCGGCCGTCGGTGGGGGTCGATGACTTTCCGGCTCGCACAGGTACTTTCCGGGCACGGGTGCTTTGGGAAGTATCTGTGCGACGTCGCCGGGGGGGAGTCGACCCGGTGTTGCCACCACTGTGACTGCGCGATGGATGATGCGCAGCACACTTTGGTGGCGTGCCCTGCGTGGGCTGGGCCGCGGTCGACGTTAGCCGCGGCCCTGGGTGGAGTGGCTCTCTCGCTGCCGACCATCATGCAAAAGATGGTCGACAGCGAGACGGCGTGGGAGGCGATGGCCTCCTTCTGCGAAGTGGTGATGTCGCAGAAGGAGGCCGCGGAGCGGGAGAGGGAGCGGGATCCGCTCTCTCTCCGGCTACGCCGTTGGCGCAGCGGGCGGGCCAGGAGGGCCCGTCAGGCAGCGCCCGGGGGGTCTTAGGCGGCGGGGGCAGGGGGCCCCTTCCGTCTCGCCATAGACCCCCCCCGAAGTCGGCCAGTTACGCCATGGCCGCACAAGGAGGTAGGGGGGGCGCTGCAAATTGCGCCTTCCTGAGGAGGTCTCCCCGGTTCTGATCCGGGGGACGTTGGCCGCGGGCGGGGTTCCAGAAGCTACAAACCCGGGCACTGGTGCCTCGCCCCTTTTCAACAGCGGTGGGCGTCGTCTGAAGTTTTTTAGTGGGTAGGACTGCGGTGGTCGTGTCGGCCGCGGTGAGCCCCACACCCCCTCCCGGTCTCCCCCTTTTTGGCCGGGAGACAGTGCGTAAGCAGCATTTTTTTACAGACGATAATAAAAAAAAAAAAAAAAAAAAAAAAAAAGGTTCCCGTGTGGAGTTCCCGTGTGGAGTTGCCAGACTCCCATCAGGCGCGTCCCCGGGTGGCGGATAGGGGAAGCCACTCCGGCGTGGGTGGTCCCGGCTTCGGCTGGCGTGGACCAAAACTGGCGGGTTCTGGGCGCACCCCTAGCTGCGCCTCGGCGCAGCCGGAAAGCGGCCGTGTGGAGGGAGTCGCGACTCGGTCTCGCGGCTCTCGGGGAGGAGATCTCCCGGGAGGTTCCGTCTCGCCCCTCTGTGCTCACAGTCGGGTGGGATGGGGTCGCGCGGTGGGTCCGGCGGTTGCAGTTTTGTGATCGCCGGGTGGGCCTCGCCGATTGGCTAAGGTCCCCCCTCGGGCAGCCTGTTACCCCCAGGGTTGGGGCCAGGGGTCTTGCCTTAGCGGCTGGGCCGAGAGGAACGCGAACCTCAATAATAAATCTGCGAAAAAGCCCGCAGCGGCGTCGCTTGTTCGGCGCTGCAGCGGCCCCTGCCGCAGCCGGCCTCGCGGAGAGGTTCGGTGGGCGCGGCGAGAGGACGCAGCCGCCTTCATGGCGGTGGGCGTGCGAGGAGGCAAACCTCGATAAAAAATGCCCCTGCCGCAGCTGTGTGCCCCTAGGGTGGGGCCCAGTGGGCGCGGCGCGTGGACGCCTCGGGGTGTGACCCCGCCCTGAGCGCGGAAAGAGGAAGCCAACCTCTCTAAAATAATGGCACGGGGACGCCGTGGCCGGGAGGGCCGGACGGCGGAAAGAGGAAGTCAACCTCTATAAAAAATGACGCCAAGTCCGCAGCGGCGTCGCTTTTAGTGATGCCGCAGCGGCCCCTGCCGCAGCTGGCCCGAGGTGTAGGGCTCAGTGGGCGCGGCGCGAGGTGGCCGCCGCCCTCTCACGAGGTGTGGTGGCTGGGAGCTGCGGGCGAATAACGGGGAAGTTTTCGCCCGCCTTGTACGGCTCCGGGACGGGGAGTGGCCCTTAACCCAGGTCCCTCCGTTGCGAGTGAGCCTGCCTCACGGCGGGCTGCGCGGAGGGCGGACATGTGTGTAATCCGAAAGGTGGTCCCTTGTCCGCTCTGTCCGACCGCGCGAGTAGGTGTTCCTTTGTTTTTTAGTCGGTGCGAGTCCGACATAACCCAGTGAGCCTCCCCGTGGCCTCTGGGTATGCATAAGGCATTTTTCAAAGGTTAAAAAAAAAAAAAAAAAAAAAAAAAAAAGGTTCCCGTGTGGAGTTGCCAGACTCCCATCGGGCGCGTCCCCGGGTGGCGGATAGGGGCATGCCACACATTGTGGTACCGGCTTTTAAATAATGTAATGTAAGTCCGGCGCGGACCAAAACTGGCGGGTTTTGTGGGGCGCACCCCCAGTCGCACTTCGCGGCTGGAAAGCGGCCCTGGGGTGGGGAGCCGCGTTCTGTTTCGCGGCTTTTTCGGGGTGGCGAGCCTTCCCGGCTCTGGTTTCCTATCTCTCCCCTCTGTTTTGCCAGGGGGCTTAGAGATAGGATCTCGCGCGGCGGGCTGGGTTTCATCCCCACCCGTCGGGCAAACTGTTACCCCCATTCTGGGGACCAGGGGTCTTGCCTTCAACGGCCGGACCGAGAGGAGACAACCTCAATAATAAATCCCTAATCCTAAGCTTACGCCCGGCGAGAGGATGAATGGCTGGTGGGTGACCAGTCTCAAGGGCGTCACTCGGCCAGGGGATCAGCGGCCCCTCTGGTCGATAAATTCACGCTTACCCGGGTACAGGGGGCACTGCCCGGGTGGACTTTTTATTTCCCCCATACTCGTGGGACTCATATGGATTCTTTAAATAAAAATTTCGTTTCGTCGGAGGGTGTGGCGTCGCAAGACGCGGAGGAAGGTGCGCTTTCAGGCGCGGAGAGTGAGGGGGTGAGTCGCATCCCGGGCCAGATGTTGTCGAGGGCCGAGGTAGTTATCAGATACCGCGATCAAATGCGGGTTCTTGAGGCGTTGGAGAGAGAGGCAAATCGCTCTATCTCTGATTTGAGTGAGGGTGACTCTGAGGGTGTCTTGTCTGAGGTGGAGCTGGACAGTGACGACCACTCCGAGGTCGAAGAAGAGGTAGAAGCCGAAGTGTCGGCTAAAGGTCCAGCGGATGCCGTGAAGAAGGGGCGCGGTAGGCCTCCTACGCATGGTCTTTGTATGGGCCTAGGGAAGGCGCGTACTTTTCTGCAGACGGCGAAGAGAGCGCGGGCTGAAGAGCAAGTTCGCCTCGCTGCGCAGAAGGAGGCCGAGGTCTTGGAGCTGGCCAACGCAGCACGCGCTCAGAGAAGCGAGCGTGGCCATGTGGAGAGACCGATCGAACGGGTCCCAGTTTCGGAACTGGTGAAGGGGGTTGAGGTCGACCTGACAGTGGTCGAAAACGTGGCGAAGAAGTCAGGAAACCTAAAGGGCACCTACGTCAAAGCCCTAAACGCCGCTGTCATATCGATAAGAGGAGCGGTCGGCGACATGTATGACCGCTCTTTTTCTTCGATCGAGTCCAAGCACCTGCAGGAGGACAACGACCGCCTGCGGACCAAGGTGGCCGAGCTAAGCGTCCAGATGATGAAGCTTGGAGACGAAGTAGATGTGCTGAAAGAGCAACTGCGCAGTGAGAGGACGTCACGGCAGAACCAGCGGGAGAGGTCCATGCCTCCCGCTGTGGAAGATTTCGTTGCGCCGTCTTTTCCTTCACCGGGTAGAGTGAGCTCCCCGGTAGCTGCACCAGCGGTTTCTCCTCCATTGGAGGACTTAGAGGCGTCCATCCTCCGTAAACTTACGGCCCTCTTGGACGCGCGTTTGCCGCCAGCAACAGTAGCTTCTACTGTGCGGCCTGCTGCACCATCTGCAGCGAAAAAGAAGAAAGAGAAGCGGCGAGCCCAGAAGTCTGTGGCTCCGCCCGCTCAAGAAGAGGTTATTTCAGCTCCAGCAGAGGCAGCTGACGACGGTTTTACTGTTGTTACCAAGCGGAGGTCCAGGCCCGCTGCGAAACAGCCCGCTGAAAAACAGCCCGCGAAGAAGGTTGCGAAGCCCAAGCGCAAGAAAAAGCCTCGCAAGCAGAAGATGCAAGAGCCAAAATCATCGGCGATTGCTCTGTCTCTGCCGCAGGAGGCATTGGAGAAAGGCCTTACGTATGCGAATGTACTTAGAGAAGTGATAGGGAAAGTCTGTCCGGCGGACCATGGCATAGAGCCAGACAAGCTGAGGATTCGTAAGACGCAATCCGGTGGGCGCGTCCTAGAAGTTCGGGGCGATAAGGGCGAGAAGGCGGATAGTTTTGCCGCTGCCTTGAGAGGGGTTCTGGTCCCCGATGTCGTAGTTTCTAGGCCGATGAAGTGCTCTGAACTGCGCCTCATCGGCCTCGACGACAGCGTCGATAGGGATCAGGTGGTGTCTTCGGTAGCCCTGAGGGGGGAGTGCCCCGAAGGGAGTGTGAGGGTAGGAGAGATTCGCCGCGGCCCTTCTGGGCTGGGTGCCGTCTGGGTGCGTTGCCCAGTGGCCGCGGCTAAAAAGTTGGTCGCTGGCAGGCGGCTGCTCTTAGGGTGGAGCGCTGTTAGCGTTAGACTGTTGGCGGCCAGGCCTCAGAAGTGCTTCAGGTGCTTCGAACCTGGACACCAGCAGTTTAACTGCAAAAGCGACATCGACCGCAGCCGCCTGTGCTATCGTTGTGGTCAGTCGGGTCATAGGGCGGCGGCGTGCACATCTGAGCCGCATTGCCCTGTCTGTGAGGATGCGGGTAGACCTGCCAATCATTTGGTGGGTGCGAAGGGCTGCAAGTGCAACCCACCCCGTCCGGCGAAGAAGAAGGTTGCCGCAGCTAAGACTTCCTCAGCTGCGGCCCCCGCTGCTCCTCTCCCCACTTCTTCGGGGACTCAGAGTGAGCGGCGTGTGGCGACGCCCCCACTGTCCAGCTAGGTGGGTGGCCGAGAGCGCGGGTGAGACTAGGGGTCTGTCCTCACCCGCTCTTCAAAGCTCTCGAGAAGGGGAGAGCCCTACCTTTTCAGGGCCTTCCTGCCGGGTTTCCCGCGTTATGCGGGGCGCGCCAGAGGGGTCGCGGTGTCATGCGATAGCAATTCCCGTGTCCCCCTCGAAATGCGCGTGAGGCAAATGGTCTGTTTTTTAGTGGGTATTCCGCTCCATTGGTTGGTTGGTGGGGGGCGGCGAGTCCCACATATCCCCGTCACGACCCCATTGTGGCGGGGAATGCGTAAATGCATTTTTTGGGACCTTAAAAAAAAAAAAAAAAAAAAAAAAAAAAAAAAAAAAAAAAAAAAAAAAAAAAAAAAAAGGTTAGGTTAGGTTCCCGTCCCGTCCCGTGTGGAGTTGCCAGACTCCCATCAGGCGCGTCCCCGGGTGGCGGATAGGGGAAGCCACTCCGGCGTGGGTGATCCCGGCTTCGGCTGGCGTGGACCAAAACTGGCGGGTTCTGGGCGCACCCCTGGCTGCGTCTCGGCGCAGCCGGAAAGCGGCCGTGTGGAGGGAGTCGCGACTCGGTCTCGCGGCTCTCGGGGAGGAGATCTCCCGGGAGGTTCCGTCTCGCCCCTCTGTTCTAACAGTCGGGTGGGATAGGGTCGCGCGGTGGGTCCGGCGGTTGCAGTTTTGTGATCGCCGGGTGGGCCTCGCCGATTGGCTAAGGTCCCCCTTCGGGCAGCCTGTTACCCCTAGGGTTGGGGCCAGGGGTCTTGCCTTAGCGGCTGGGCCGAGAGGAACGCGAACCTCAATAATAAATCTGCGAAAAAGCCCGCAGCGGCGTCGCTTGTTTGGCGCTGCAGCGGCCCCTGCCGCAGCCGGCCTCGCGGAGAGGTTCGGTGGGCGCGGCGAGAGGACGCAGCCGCCTTCATGGCGGCGGGCGTGAGAGGATGCAAACCTCTTTAAAAAATGCCCCTGCCGCAGCTGTGTGCCCCTAGGGTGGCGCCTCGGGGTGTGACCCCGCCCTGAGCGCGGAAAGAGGAAGCCAACCTCTCTAAAATAATGGCACGGGGACGCCGTGGCCGGGAGGACCGGACGGCGGAAAGAGGAAGTCAACCTCTATAAAAAATGACGCCAAGTCCGCAGCGGCGTCGCTTTTAGTGATGCCGCAGCGGCCCCTGCCGCAGCTGGCCCGAGGTGTAGGGCTCAGTGGGCGCGGCGCGAGGTAGCCGCCGCCCTCTCACGAGGTGTGGTGGCTGGGAGCTGCGGGCGAATAACGGGGAAGTTTTCGCCCGCCTTGTACAGCTCCGGGACGGGGAGTGGCCCTTAACACAGGTCCCTCCGTTGCGAGTGAGCCTGCCTCACGGCGAGCTGCGCGGAGGGCGGACATGTTTGTAATCCGAAAGGTGGTCCCTTGTCCGCTCTGTCCGACCGCGCGAGTAGGTGTTCCTTTGTTTTTTAGTCGGTGCGAGTCCGACATAACCCAGTGAGCCTCCCCGTGGCCTCTGGGTATGCATAAGGCATTTTTCAAAGGTTAAAAAAAAAAAAAAAAAAAAGGTTCCCGTCCCGTGTGGAGTTGCCAGACTCCCATCAGGCGCGTCCCCGGGTGGCGGATAGGGGAAGCCACTCCGGCGTGGGTGGTCCCGGCTTCGGCTGGCGTGGACCAAAACTGGCGGGTTCTGGGCGCACCCCTGGCTGCGTCTCGGCGCAGCCGGAAAGCGGCCGTGTGGAGGGAGTCGCGACTCGGTCTCGCGGCTCTCGGGGAGGAGATCTCCCGGGAGGTTCCGTCTCGCCCCTCTGTTCTGACAGTCGGGTGGGATGGGGTCGCGCGGTGGGTCCGGCGGTTGCAGTTTTGTGATCGCCGGGTGGGCCTCGCCGATTGGCTAAGGTCCCCCTTCGGGCAGCCTGTTACCCCCAGGGTTGGGGCCAGGGGTCTTGCCTTAGCGGCTGGGCCGAGAGGAACGCGAACCTCAATAATAAATCGGCGAAAAAGCCCGCAGCGGCGTCGCTTGTTCGGCGCTGCAGCGGCCCCTGCCGCAGCTGGCCTCGCGGAGAGGTTCGGTGGGCGCGGCGAGAGGACGCAGCCGCCTTCATGGCGGTGGGCGTGCGAGGAGGCAAACCTCGGTAAAAAATGCCCCTGCCGCAGCTGTGTGCCCCTAGGGTGGGGCCCAGTGGGCGCGGCGCGTGGACGCCTCGGGGTGTGACCCCGCCCTGAGCGCGGAAAGAGGAAGCCAACCTCTCTAAAATAATGGCACGGGGACGCCGTGGCCGGGAGGGCCGGACGGCGGAAAGAGGAAGTCAACCTCTATAAAATATGACGCCAAGTCCGCAGCGGTGTCGCTTTTAGTGATGCCGCAGCGGCCCCTGCCGCAGCTGGCCCGAGGTGTAGGGCTCAGTGGGCGCGGCGCGAGGTGGCCGCCGCCCTCTCACGAGGTGTGGTGGCTGGGAGCTGCGGGCGAATAACGGGGAAGTTTTCGCCCGCCTCGTACAGCTCCGGGACGGGGAGTGGCCCTTAACACAGGTCCCTCCGTTGCGAGTGAGCCTGCCTCACGGCGGGCTGCGCGGAGGGCGGACATGTGTGTAATCCGAAAGGTGGTCCCTTGTCCGCTCTGTCCGACCGCGCGAGTAGGTGTTCCTTTGTTTTTTAGTCGGTGCGAGTCCGACATAACCCAGTGAGCCTCCCCGTGGCCTCTGGGTATGCATAATGCATTTTTCAAAGGTTAAAAAAAAAAAAAAAAAAAAAAAAAAAAAAAAAAAAAAAAAAAGGTTAGGTTCCCGTGTGGAGTTGCCAGACTCCCATCGGGCGCGTCCCCAGGTGGCGGATAGGGGCATGCCACACATTGTGGTACCGGCTTTTAAATAATGTAAGTCCGGCGCGGACCAAAACTGGTGGGTTTTGTGGGGCGCACCCCCGGTCGCATTTCGCGGCTGGAAAGCGGCCCAGTGGTGCCGTTGTCACACGGCGTAGGGTGTCGGCTGCTCCCAGCACGCCTCAGCTCATCTGAGGTGGCAGGGGATGCAGCCCATTTTCCCGAGTGGAGGCGAGGCGTTCTGGCGCCTTTTGTTTCGCCCTTTCGAGGGCAGTGGCCGCTTTCATGCGGCGGTGGGTGGCAGGCCTGCAAGGCCTGCGGCGCGGCGAGTCCGGCAGTCACATCCCAGTGGCTGTCGGGGGGGTCTCTTGACTCCCCGTCGGGCAATCCGTAATCCGCAGTCTGCGGACCGGAGGTGCCGCTCACTGAGAGTGGTGCCGCGTGGAAGAATACCACTATAATAAATTACCCCAATCCCAAGGTGAGCGGATCGTGCCGAAGGGATGCATGGCTGGAGGGAGTCCAGTCGCTAGCGTGCGGGGGAGCTCACCCCCGAAAAAAGAGAGGGAGTATTAAATTATGTTTACAAGCAGACTTTCAAATATTCTTCGGGCAGGTCCTCGAAAGGGGGAATCCTGCACACCCGCTTCGGCGGGTGTCTGCCCCGTGTTATACGGAGGGGGCAAAAGCTGCTTCGGGGGTCGGCATTCTGCTGATCTCCGCAACGACAACCCTGGCTTTCGTTTACTGGATTTTTGTGCTGCCAAGCGACGTGGTGGTGTGTTGCGCCTTAGGGGCGGTGGAGGGCCGGGCCCGCCGAGGGACGAGCGTGGCAGGTTCGTCTCGACGCCGGCGCCGGAGGAGGATGAGATTGTCGTCGACAGCTCTGCGGGGACCATGGACACCGTGGGCCCCGTAGAGCTGTCCGAGATGTTGGAGGTCGATGAGGGCAGTGCTTCTGCGCGCAGCCCCCGTCAAAAAAGAAAGAGTGGTTGTGGGGGTCTATTTCTCCCCCAATCGCCCCCTCGTCGAGTTCGAGCGGTTTTTGGTCAGGTTGGGCGCAGTAACCCAAGGCTCTTCTCTCCCCGTCATTGTGATGGGGGACCCCAACGCCAAATCCACGGCGTGGGGCTCCCGGACGACTGACGGGAGGGGGACGGCCTTGGAGGAATGGGTGACAGAGTGTGGGCTGTCCATCCTCAATCGCGGTTCGGTGGACACGTGCGTGCGCCGCAACGGGGGGTCTGTTATCGACATCTCGTTTGCGGCGCCCTCTCTCGCGCATCGTGTCCACGATTGGAGGGTGCTGGAGGATGTGGAGACATTGTCTGATCATCGCTATATCAGATTCAGTGTCTCCACATCGGTGCCAGCGTCCAGCGGAGGTGTTGGAGAGCCGCGATTGGACGGCCCACGATGGGCGATCAAGCGCCTCGACAGGTCTTTGCTGCGGGAGGCAGCCCTGGTCGAGGCGTGGCCACGGGAGCCACCGCTGGTGGACGTGGAGGGGGAGGCTGCGAGGGTGTGCGCGGCCATGGCGCGTATTTGTGACGTGGCCATGCCCCGTGTTCGCGCCCCCCCGCGCAGATCCCAGGTCTACTGGTGGTCGCCGGAGATCGCCCAGCTCCGCCGAACCTGTGCGGTGGAGCGGCGCCGCTATCAGAGGTGTCGCGGAAGGAGAATCCGCGACGACGCCGAGTTGGATCGGCTCTACGCCGCCTATAGAGAGGCGGTGAGGGCCCTTCGCGGGGCCATTAGCCGGTCCAAAGCCGCAGCGTGGGACGAGCTGCTGGAGGCCGTTGAGGCGGATCCATGGGGCAGGCCGTACAAAATAGTACGGCAAAAGCTCCGAGCGTGGACCCCTCCCGTCTCCAGCAGTCTCGAACCGGCGGTACTCGGTAGGGTGGTTGAGGCACTGTTCCCAGACAGGGGAACCGACTTCGTGCCTCCCACTATGGCGGCGCCAGAAGTCACCCGTGACTCGGGCACTGAGGATGTGCCCGAGCTCACCGAGGAGGAGGTAGGAAGGGCCGTGCTACGCCTGAGGGGCAAGAGCACGGCCCCAGGTCCCGACGGCATTCCGACGAGGGCGTGGGACCTGGTTTTGAGCGGGGAGGAAGCGCCTTTTCTTTCCCGCGTGACCTCCCTCTTTGCTAGGTGTCTGCGGGATGGGGTTTTTCCGCGGCGCTGGAAGGAGGGCCGCTTGGTACTCCTTCCCAAAGAGGGACGTCCGGCCGATGACCCTTCTGGTTATCGGCCCATCGTGCTGCTCGACGAGGCGGGCAAGCTCCTGGAGCGTGTCATCACCAACCGCCTCGTCGAGCACCTGGAGGAGGTCGGACCAGATCTGTCCGACCACCAGTTCGGGTTCCGCCGCGGCCGATCGACGATTGACGCGATCGGCCGCTTGCAGGACCTGTCGGAGAGGGCGGTTTCCCGGGGTGGGGTGTTGATTGCGGTGTCGCTCGATATCGCGAACGCCTTCAACACCCTGCCCTGGTCAACGATTATGGAGGCGCTCCGATATCACGGGGTGCCTCCATATCTGCGGCGGTTGTTGGGGAGCTACCTGTCGGAGAGGGCGGTAGTCTTCCCAACGATGGGCGGAGGAGGCTGTCGTCGGCGTATGGTGTGCGGTGTTCCACAGGGGTCTGTCCTGGGACCACTCCTGTGGAACATCGGATATGATTACGTTCTGCGCTGTGTGAACTTGCACGGCGTGGACGTGATCTGTTACGCCGACGACACCCTCGTAACATCCCGGGGTTCTGACCCCCGGGATGCGAGAGTGTTGGCCACTGTCGGCGTCGCGGCGGTGGTCGAGAGGATACGGCGGCTGGGGCTCGAGGTGGCACTGCATAAATCCGGGGCCATTATTTTCCATGGTCCCCGGAGGCGGCCGCCTCCAGGCCCTAGTATCGTGGTAGGAGGAACTCCCATCCCTGTCGAGAACACGCTGAAGTATCTCGGCGTCCTTCTCGACAGCAGATGGGACTTCGAAGCGCACCTTCGGCACCTAGGCCCGAGGTTGGTGAGCACGGCGGGAGCTCTATCTCGCCTGCTCCCCAATCTCGGAGGGAGTGGCGGCAGTTGCCGCCGCCTTTACACGGGAGTGGTGCGGTCCATAGCCCTGTATGGAGCCCCAATTTGGGCGAGCTCCATATCGGGTCGCCATCGACAGATCCTGCAGCAGTCGCAGAGGGTCATGGCGACCCGTGTCGTTAGGGGGTATCGCACCATCTCCCATGAGGTGGCATGCGCGCTCGCCGGGTCCCTGCCGTGGGACCTCGACGCCGAGGTTCTCTCGGCGGTCTACTGGCGTGGCGCGCAATCCCGGAGCCAGGGTCTCCGCCCCACACCGGACACAGTGGTGCGGTGGCGTCGAGACGCTCAGACACAGGCTCTGGGCGCATGGCGGCGGCAGCTACACAGGAGCGCCGAACTACGTGCCGAAGGATCGAGGCGCCGTATCCTCGAGGCGGTCGGGCCCATATTGGAGCGATGGGTCGGCCGTCGGTGGGGGTCGATGACTTTCCGGCTCACACAGGTACTTTCCGGGCACGGGTGCTTTGGGAAGTATCTGTGCGACGTCGCCGGGGGGGAGTCGACCCGGTGTTGCCACCACTGTGACTGCGCGATGGATGATGCGCAGCACACTTTGGTGGCGTGCCCTGCGTGGGCGGGGCCGCGGTCGACGTTAGCCGCGGCCCTGGGAGGAGTGGCTCTCTCGCTGCCGACCATCATGCAAAAGATGGTCGACAGCGAGACGGCGTGGGAGGCGATGGCCTCCTTCTGCGAAGTGGTGATGTCGCAGAAGGAGGCCGCGGAGCGGGAGAGGGAGCGGGATCCGCTCTCTCTCCGGCTACGCCGTTGGCGCAGCGGGCGGGCCAGGAGGGCCCGTCAGGCAGCGCCCGGGGGGTCTTAGGCGGCGGGGGCAGGGGGCCCCTTCCGTCTCGCCATAGACCCCCCCCGAAGTCGGCCAGTTACGCCATGGCCGCACAAGGAGGTAGGGGGGGCGCTGCAAATTGCGCCTTCCTGAGGAGGTCTCCCCGGTTCTGATCCGGGGGACGTTGGCCGCGGGCGGGGTTCCAGAAGCTACAAACCCGGGCACTGGTGCCTCGCCCCTTTTCAACAGCGGTGGGCGTCGTCTGAAGTTTTTTAGTGGGTAGGACTGCGGTGGTCGTGTCGGCCGCAGTGAGCCCCACACCCCCTCCCGGTCTCCCCCTTTTGGCCGGGAGACAGTGCGTAAGCAGCATTTTTTTACAGACGATAATAAAAAAAAAAAAAAAAAAAAGGTTAGGTTAGGTTAGGTTCCCGTCCCGTGTGGAGTTGCCAGACTCCCATCGGGCGCGTCCCCGGGTGGCGGATAGGGGCATGCCACACATTGTGGTACCGGCTTTTTGAGTAATGTAAGCCCGGCGCGGACCAAAACTGGCGGGTTTTGTGGGGCGCACCCCCGGTCGCACTTCACGGCTGGAAAGCGGCCCTGGGGTGGGGAGCCGCGTTCTGTTTCGCGGCTTTTCGGGGTGGCGAGCCTTCCCGGCTCTGGTTTTCCTGTCTCCCCCCTCTGTTCTGTCAGGGGGCTTGGAGATGGGATCGCGCGGCGGGCAGGGTTTCATTCCCACCCGTCGGGCAAACTGTTACCCCCATTCTGGGGACCAGGGGTCTTGCCTTCAACGGCCGGACCGAGAGGAGACAACCTCAATAATAAATCCCTAATCCTAAGCTTACGCCCGGCGAGAGGATGAATGGCTGGTGGGTGACCAGTCTCAAGGGCGTCACTCGGCCAGGGGATCAGCGGCCCCTCTGGTCGATAAATTTACGCTTACCCGGGTACAGGGGGCACTGCCCGGGTGGACGTTTTATTTCCCCCATACTCGTGGGACTCATATGGATTCTTTTAATAAAAATTTCGTTTCGTCGGAGGGTGTGGCGTCGCAAGACGCGGAAGAAGGTGCGCTTTCAGGCGCGGAGAGTGAGGGGGTGAGTCGCATCCCGGGCCAGATGTTGTCGAGGGCCGAGGTGGTTATTAGATACCGCGATCAAATGCGGGTTCTAGAGGCGTTAGAGAGGGAGGCAAACCGGTCTCTCTCTGATTTGAGCGAGGGGGACTCGGTGGATAGTGATGACTATTCTGGAGTTGAAGATGAGGTAGAAGCCGAAGTGTCGGCCAAAGGTCCAGCGACCGACGTGAGGAAGGGGCGCGGCAGGCCTCCTATACACGGCCAATGCATGGGCTTAGGCAAGGCGCGGAAAGATCTCCAGACGGCGAAGAGAGCGAAGGCGGATGAGCAAGCTCGCCTCGCTGCACAGAAGGAGGCTGAGGTCTTGGAGTTGGCCAACGCAGCTCGCACTCAGAGATGCGAGCGCGGCTATGTTCCCAAACCGGCGGATCGGATCCCAGTGTCGGAGCTAATGAAGGGGGTCGAAGTCGACCTGACAGTCGTCGAAGGCGTGGCGAAGAAGTCGGGAAACCTCAAGGGGACCTACGTGAAGGCCCTCAACGAAGCGGTGCTATCGATTAGGGGAGCGGTCGGCGACATGTATGACCGCTCCTTCTCTTCGGTCGAGTCCAAGCAGTTGCAGGAGGACAACGACCGCCTGCGGACCAAGGTGGCCGAACTCAGCGTCCGAATGACGCAGCTTGGGGATGAGGTGGACGTGCTGAAGGAGCAGCTGCGCAGCGAGAGGTCGTCGCGGCAGAACCAGCGGGAGAGGTCCATGCCTCCCGTTGTGGAAGATTTCGTCGCGCCGTCATTTTCTTCACCGGGTAGAGCGAGCTCCCCGGTAGCTGTCCCAGCAGTTTCTCTTCCATTGGAGGACTTAGAGGCGTCCATCATCCGTAAAGTTACGGCCCTGTTGGACGCGCGTTTGCCGCCAGCTACAGTTACTTCTACTGTGCGGCCTGCTGCACCATCTGCAGCGAAAAAGAAGAAGGAGAAGCGGCGTGCCCAGAAGTCTGTGGCTCAGCCCGCCCAAGAAGAAGTGGTTGTTCCAACTCCAGCAGAGGCGACCGGTGGGGGCTTCTCTGTAGTTACCAAGCGGAGGTCCAGGCCCGCTGAGAGTCAGTCCGTCAGTCAGGCTACGAAGAAGGTCGCGAAGCCCAAACGGAAGAAAAAGCCTCGCAAGCAGAAGATGCAAGTGCCCAAGTCTTCGGCGATTGCACTATCTCTGCCGCAGGAGGCTCTGGAGAAAGGCCTTTCCTACGCAAAGGTGTTGAAGGATGCTGTAGGAAAAGTATGTCCGGCGGATCACGGCATTAAGCCAGAAGATCTGCGCATCAGGAAGACGCAATCTGGTGCGCGACTTCTTGAGGTACGGGGTGACAAGGGCGATAAGGCAGATAGTTTTGCCGCTGCCCTGAGAGGAGTTCTGGTCTCCGATGTCTCGGTTTCTAGGCCCATAAAATGCGCTGAACTGCGCCTTATCGGCCTCGACGACAGCGTTGATAGGGATCAGGTCGTGTCTTCGGTAGCCCTGAGGGGGGAGTGCCCCGAAGGGAGTGTGAGGGTAGGAGAGACTCGCCGCGGCCCTTCTGGGCTGGGTGCCGTCTGGGTGCGTTGCCCAGTGGCAGCGGCTAAAAAGTTGGTTGCTGGTAGGCGGCTGCTTTTAGGGTGGAGCGCTGTTAGCGTTAGACTGTTGGCGGCCAGGCCCCAGAAGTGCTTCAGGTGCTTCGAACCTGGACACCAGCAGTTTAACTGCAAAAGCGACATCGACCGCAGCCGTCTGTGCTATCGTTGTGGTCAGTCGGGTCATAGGGCGGCGGCGTGCACATCTGAGCCGCATTGCCCTGTCTGTGAGGATGCGGGTAGACCTGCCAATCATTTGGTGGGTGCGAAGGGCTGCAAGTGCAGCCCACCCCGTCCGGCGAAGAAGAAGGTTGCCGCAGCTAAGACTTCCTCAGCTGCGGCCCCCGCTGCTCCTCTCCCCACTTCTTCGGGGACTCAGAGTGAGCGGCGTGTGGAGATACCCCCACCGTCCAGCTAGGTGGGTGGCCGAGAGCGCGGGTGAGACTCGGGGTCTGTCCTCACCCGCTCTTCAAAGCTCTCGAGAAGGGGAGAGCCCTACCTTTTCAGGGCCTTCCTGCCGATTTTCCCGCGTTATGCGGGGCGCGCCAGAGGGGTCGCGGTGTCATGCGATTGCAATTCCCGTGTACTCCTCGAAATGCGCGTGAGGCAAATGGTCTGTTTTTTAGTGGGTATTCCGCCCCGTTGGTTGGTTGGCTGGCCGCTCCCATGGCCGCACTCATGGCTTGACGGTCGGACTCGGCAAAGCCAGGAGGGCGCTGAGTGCCGGCCGGGTGCAATCCCGTCTGGAAGCTCAGCGGGAGAAGGAGGCGAAGACGAGCCCCTCTCGCGCTCCCGATTGCGCGACCGCCTTTAAGGCAATGGCGGCGACCTGGGAGCCAGCCAGCACCGTCTCCGCCTCCACTCTGGCGGAGAGGATGACGCAGGTCCTCGCCGCCGTCGAAGAGATGTCGGGTCGGTCATCGTCCCTGAAGGGGACCTTCCACGGCGGGTTCAAGACCGCCGTGGAAGTCGGTAGGGAGTGCCTCCAGGCCTGGTCGGCCCGTACTCCTGCGTCAGAGGATGGCATGCTGCGGCTGGAGCTGGAGCGCCTCAGGGCCAGCGACAAGGCCCTCAGGCAGGAGAACGCCCGCCTCCTGGCGCAGCATGCGGAAGTTTTGAGGGAGGTCTCCTCTCTCCGCGAGGAGGTGCGGAGAGTGGAGAGGCCTGCGCCTATGGACCTGGCGCAAGTGGAGGAGAGGCTCGCGCGCGAGGTCAATGCGCGCCTCATGAAGGTATTGGATGCGCGGATTGAGGGCCTGGAGGTGTCTGGCCGCCTGCTGCCCGAAAAGTCGGTTCGTCCCCCGCTTCGGGCCGACCGGGTGGCACTTTCGCCACAGCCGGGCCCTTCTTCGGCCCCTACCGTGGCCCCGGCGCAGCTTCCTCCTCCCCCTAGCAAGAAGGGGAAGGGGAAGGGAAAGGGGAAGAAGCAGCCGGTGCCTATTTCGGCGTCCGCACCGGCTGTTCCTTCCTCTTCATCGGAGGTTCGTCCAGCGGCTCCCGTTGCCACCCCGTCCCAGTCGGGTGGCCAGGAACGGGAGACCTGGACCACCGTTGTCTCGCGCCGCCCTAAAGGAAGAGCGGTGGCGCCATTGAAGGTATCTCGGAGCGCTGCTCCTGCCAGGCCGGCACCACAACCGGGCCGATCGGCAGCCCCCGTCAAAAAGAAGGCGCTGCGCCCGCCATCATCTGCAGCAGTGGTCATGACGCTGCTGCCGGGCGCAGTGGAGCGGGGCCGCACCTACGAGGCGGTGATCGCCGAGGCCAAGAGCAAAATTAAGCTTGGCGACCTCGGCATTGCCTCAGTGCGGTTCCGCAAGGCGGTGACGGGGGCCCGGGTTCTCGAGATTGCAGGAGAGGCCCGGGAGGAGAAGGCCGATAGGCTGGCGGAGCGCCTCCGCGAAATCTATTTGCCGGAGGAGGTCAGGGTCTCCAGGCCGGTGATGCGGGCAGACGTCCGCATCGCGGGTCTGGACGACTCTGTCTCCAAGGAGGAGGTTGTGGCGGCGGTGGCGGCAGTTGGTGGCTGCACTCCCGACCTCGTGAGGCCGGGGGCTATCGGAAGGGCTACCTCTGCGGGGCTGGGGGCCATTGTGGTCTCCTGCCCCGTGGCGGTGGCGAAACGGGTGGCCAGCGGGCGATTGCTCGTTGGCTGGGTGTCGGCTGGGACGACTCTTTTGGAATCTCGTCCCAGCCGCTGCTTTAGGTGTTTCGCGCTGGGCCATCTTGGGGCCCAGTGCAAGTCTTCGGTCGACCGCAGCGATAACTGCTTCCGCTGCGCTCGACCAGGGCACCGAGCCCGAGACTGCTCTGCCCCCCCCCACTGCCCCCTCTGTGAGGAGGCTGGGAGGGTGGCCGACCATCGCCCTGGGGGTAAGGCTTGCGCCCGGTCCCCTAAGGCCAAAAAGAAGGGCCCCGGCAAAGGCGTGCTGCCATCGGGCCCTACCGCCGCCACGGATCGGCCGGAGGAGGTTGACATGGAGACCCACTAATTTATGGCTCTCCAGCTCAACCTTCTTCAGGCGAACCTTAACCACTCCGCCGCGGCCCAGGATCTTCTTCTTCAGGCCATGGCGGAGTGGCAGGTCGGTCTGGCAGTGGCCGCTGAGCCCTACCGCGTCCCGGTCCGTTCCGACTGGGTCTGCGACGCGGACGGCTCAGTGGCCATCATTCAGCGTATGGCGGCGGGCACTCCCCCTCTCGTCCTCGTCGGGAGAGGGGGAGGTTTTGTAGCCGCTCGGGTCGGCGGGGTGGTGGTTGTGGGGGTCTATTTCTCCCCCAATCGCCCCCTCGTCGAGTTCGAGCGGTTTTTGGTCAGGTTGGGCGCTATAACCCAAGGCTCTTCTCTCCCCGTCATTGTGATGGGGGACCCCAACGCCAAATCCACGGCGTGGGGCTCCCGGACGACTGACGGGAGGGGGACGGCCTTGGAGGAATGGGTGACAGAGTGTGGGCTGTCCATCCTCAATCGCGGTTCGGTGGACACGTGCGTGCGCCGCAACGGGGGGTCTGTTATCGACATCTCGTTTGCGGCGCCCTCTCTCGCGCATCGTGTCCACGATTGGAGGGTGCTGGAGGATGTGGAGACATTGTCTGATCACCGTTATATCAGATTCAGTGTCTCCACATCGGTGCCAGCGTCCAGCGGAGGTGTTGGAGAGCCGCGATTGGACGGCCCACGATGGGCGATCAAGCGCCTCGACAGGTCTTTGCTGCGGGAGGCAGCCCTGGTCGAGGCGTGGCCACGGGAGCCACCGCTGGTGGACGTGGAGGGGGAGGCTGCGAGGGTGTGCGCGGCCATGGCGCGTATTTGTGACGTGGCCATGCCCCGTGTTCGTGCCCCCCCGCGCAGATCCCAGGTCTACTGGTGGTCGCCGGAGATCGCCCAGCTCCGCCGAACCTGTGCGGTGGAGCGGCGCCGCTACCAGAGGTGTCGCGGAAGGAGAATCCGCGACGACGCCGAGTTGGATCGGCTCTACGCCGCCTATAGAGAGGCGGTGAGGGCCCTTCGCGGGGCCATTAGCCGGTCCAAAGCCGCAGCGTGGGACGAGCTGCTGGAGACCGTTGAGGCGGATCCATGGGGCAGGCCGTACAAAATAGTACGGCAAAAGCTCCGAGCGTGGACCCCTCCCGTCTCCAGCAGTCTCGAACCGGCGGTACTCGGTAGGGTGGTTGAGGCACTGTTCCCAGACAGGGGAACCGACTTCGTGCCTCCCACTATGGCGGCGCCAGAAGTCACCCGTGACTCGGGCACTGAGGATGTGCCCGAGCTCACCGAAGAGGAGGTAGGAAGGGCCGTGCTACGCCTGAGGGGCAAGAGCACGGCCCCAGGTCCCGACGGCATTCCGACGAGGGCGTGGGACCTGGTTTTGAGCGGGGAGGAAGCGCCTTTTCTTTCCCGCGTGACCTCCCTCTTTGCTAGGTGTCTGCGGGATGGGGTTTTTCCGCGGCGCTGGAAGGAGGGCCGCTTGGTACTCCTTCCCAAAGAGGGACGTCCGGCCGATGACCCTTCTGGTTATCGGCCCATCGTGCTGCTCGACGAGGCGGGCAAGCTCCTGGAGCGTGTCATCACCAACCGCCTCGTCGAGCACCTGGAGGAGGTCGGACCAGATCTGTCCGACCACCAGTTCGGGTTCCGCCGCGGCCGATCGACGATTGACGCGATCGGCCGCTTGCAGGACCTGTCGGAGAGGGCGGTTTCCCGGGGTGGGGTGTTGATTGCGGTGTCGCTCGATATCGCGAACGCATTCAACACCCTGCCCTGGTCAACGATTATGGAGGCGCTCCGATATCACGGGGTGCCTCCATATCTGCGGCGGTTGTTGGGGAGCTACCTGTCGGAGAGGGCGGTAGTCTTCCCAACGATGGGCGGAGGAGGCTGTCGTCGGCGTATGGTGTGCGGTGTTCCACAGGGGTCTGTCCTGGGACCACTCCTGTGGAACATCGGATATGATTACGTTCTGCGCTGTGTGAACTTGCACGGCGTGGACGTGATCTGTTACGCCGACGACACCCTCGTAACATCCCGGGGTTCTGATCCCCGGGATGCGAGAGTGTTGGCCACTGTCGGCGTCGCGGCGGTGGTCGAGAGGATACGGCGGCTGGGGCTCGAGGTGGCACTGCATAAATCCGGGGCCATTATTTTTCATGGTCCCCGGAGGCGGCCGCCTCCAGGCCCTAGTATCGTGGTAGGAGGAACTCCCATCCCTGTCGAGAACACGCTGAAGTATCTCGGCGTCCTTCTCGACAGCAGATGGGACTTCGAAGCGCACCTTCGGCACCTGGGCCCGAGGTTGGTGAGCACGGCGGGAGCTCTATCTCGCCTGCTCCCCAATCTCGGAGGGAGTGGCGGCAGTTGTCGCCGCCTTTACACGGGAGTGGTGCGGTCCATAGCCCTGTATGGAGCCCCAATCTGGGCGAGCTCCATATCGGGTCGCCATCGACAGATCCTGCAGCAGTCGCAGAGGGTCATGGCGACCCGTGTCGTTAGGGGGTATCGCACCATCTCCCATGAGGTGGCATGCGCGCTCGCCGGGTCCCTGCCATGGGACCTCGACGCCGAGGTTCTCTCGGCGGTCTACTGGCGTGGCGCGCAATCCCGGAGCCAGGGTCTCCGCCCCACACCGGACACTGTGGTGCGGTGGCGTCGAGACGCTCAGACACAGGCTCTGGGCGCATGGCGGCGGCAGCTACACAGGAGCGCCGAACTACGTGCCGAAGGATCGAGGCGCCGTATCCTCGAGGCGGTCGGGCCCATATTGGAGCGATGGGTCGGCCGTCGGTGGGGGTCGATGACTTTCCGGCTCACACAGGTACTTTCCGGGCACGGGTGCTTTGGGAAGTATCTGTGCGACGTCGCCGGGGGGGAGTCGACCCGGTGTTGCCACCACTGTGACTGCGCGATGGATGATGCGCAGCACACTTTGGTGGCGTGCCCTGCGTGGGCTGGGCCGCGGTCGACGTTAGCCGCGGCCCTGGGTGGAGTGGCTCTCTCGCTGCCGACCATCATGCAAAAGATGGTCGACAGCGAGACGGCGTGGGAGGCGATGGCCTCCTTCTGCGAAGTGGTGATGTCGCAGAAGGAGGCCGCGGAGCGGGAGAGGGAGCGGGATCCGCTCTCTCTCCGGCTACGCCGTTGGCGCAGCGGGCGGGCCAGGAGGGCCCGTCAGGCAGCGCCCGGGGGGTCTTAGGCGGTGGGGGCAGGGGGCCCCTTCCGTCTCGCCATAGACCCCCCCCGAAGTCGGCCAGTTACGCCATGGCCGCACAAGGAGGTAGGGGGGGCGCTGCAAATTGCGCCTTCCTGAGGAGGTCTCCCCGGTTCTGATCCGGGGGACGTTGGCCGCGGGCGGGGTTCCAGAAGCTACAAACCCGGGCACTGGTGCCTCGCCCCTTTTCAACAGCGGTGGGCGTCGTCTGAAGTTTTTTAGTGGGTAGGACTGCGGTGGTCGCGTCGGCCGCAGTGAGCCCCACACCCCCTCCCGGTCTCCCCCTTTTGGCCGGGAGACAGTGCGTAAGCAGCATTTTTTTACAGACGATAATAAAAAATAAAAAAAAAAAAAAAAAAGGTTAGGTTAGGTTCCCGTGTGGAGTTGCCAGACTCCCATCAGGCGCGTCCCCGGGTGGCGGATAGGGGAAGCCACTCCGGCGTGGGTGGTCCCGGCTTCGGCTGGCGTGGACCAAAACTGGCGGGTTCTGGGCGCACCCCTGGCTGCGTCTCGGCGCAGCCGGAAAGCGGCCGTGTGGAGGGAGTCGCGACTCGGTCTCGCGGCTCTCGGGGAGGAGATCTCCCGGGAGGTTCCGTCTCGCCCCTCTGTTCTCACAGTCGGGTGGGATGGGGTCGCGCGGTGGGTCCGGCGGTTGCAGTTTTGTGATCGCCGGGTGGGCCTCGCCGATTGGCTAAGGTCCCCCTTCGGGCAGCCTGTTACCCCCAGGGTTGGGGCCAGGGGTCTTGCCTTAGCGGCTGGGCCGAGAGGAACGCGAACCTCAATAATAAATCGGCGAAAAAGCCCGCAGCGGCGTCGCTTGTTCGGCGCTGCAGCGGCCCCTGCCGCAGCCGGCCTCGCGGAGAGGTTCGGTGGGCGCGGCGAGAGGACGCAGCCGCCTTCATGGCGGTGGGCGTGCGAGGAGGCAAACCTCGATAAAAAATGCCCCTGCCGCAGCTGTGTGCCCCTAGGGTGGGGCCCAGTGGGCGCGGCGCGTGGACGCCTCGGGGTGTGACCCCGCCCTGAGCGCGGAAAGAGGAAGCCAACCTCTCTAAAATAATGGCACGGGGACGCCGTGGCCGGGAGGGCCGGACGGCGGAAAGAGGAAGTCAACCTCTATAAAAAATGACGCCAAGTCCGCAGCGGCGTCGCTTTTAGTGATGCCGCAGCGGCCCCTGCCGCAGCTGGCCCGAGGTGTAGGGCTCAGTGGGCGCGGCGCGAGGTGGCCGCCGCCCTCTCACGAGGTGTGGTGGCTGGGAGAAGCGGGCGAATAACGGGGAAGTTTTCGCCCGCCTTGTACGGCTCCGGGACGGGGAGTGGCCCTTAACCCAGGTCCCTCCGTTGCGAGTGAGCCTGCCTCACGGCGGGCTGCGCGGAGGGCGGACATGTGTGTAATCCGAAAGGTGGTCCCTTGTCCGCTCTGTCCGACCGCGCGAGTAGGTGTTCCTTTGTTTTTTAGTCGGTGCGAGTCCGACATAACCCAGTGAGCCTCCCCGTGGCCTCTGGGTATGCATAAGGCATTTTTCAAAGGTTAAAAAAAAAAAAAAAAAAAAAAAAAAAAAAAAGGTTCCCGTGTGGAGTTGCCAGACTCCCATCGGGCGCGTCCCCAGGTGGCGGATAGGGGCATGCCACACATTGTGGTACCGGCTTTTAAGTAATGTAAGTCCGGCGCGGACCAAAACTGGTGGGTTTTTTGGGGCGCACCCCCGGTCGCATTTCGCGGCTGGAAAGCGGCCCAGTGGTGCCGTTGTCACACGGCGTAGGGTGTCGGCTGCTCCCAGCACGCCTCAGCTCATCTGAGGTGGCAGGGGATGCAGCCCATTTTCCCGAGTGGAGGCGAGGCGTTTTGGCGCCTTTTGTTTCGCCCTTTCGAGGGCAGTGGCCGCTTTCATGCGGCGGTGGGTGGCAGGCCTGCAAGGCCTGCGGCGCGGCGAGTCCGGCAGTCACATCCCAGTGGCTGTCGGGGGGGTCTCTTGACTCCCCGTCGGGCAATCCGTAATCCGCAGTCTGCGGACCGGAGGTGCCGCTCACTGAGAGCGGTGCCGCGTGGAAGAATACCACTATAATAAATTACCCCAATCTCAAGGTGAGCGGATCGTGCCGAAGGGATGCATGGCTGGAGGGAGTCCAGTCGCTAGCGTGCGGGGGAACTCACCCCCGAAAAAAGAGAGGGAGTTTTTCATTATGTCAAAAGTCAGTTTTTCAAAGATTCTCCGGGCAGGTCCTCGAAAGGGGGAATCCTGCACACCCGCTTCGGCGGGTGTCTGCCCCGTTGTATACGGAGGGGGCAAAAACTGCTTCGGGGGTCAGCATTCTGCTGGCTCCCGCACCGACGACCCTGGCTTTTTCTACTTGGATTTTGGATGTGTTGAGCAATTTGAAGTGTTGCGCCTTAGGGGCGGTGGAGGGCCGGGCCCGCCGAGGGACGAGCGTGGCAGGTTCGTCTCGACGCCGGCGCCGGAGGAGATTCTCTCCGACGGTTCGGCGGGGACCATAGACACTGTGGGCCCCGCGGAAGCGTCAGAGACGTCAGACATGGAGTTTGACGAAGGCAGTTCGTCTGGGGTTCAGCCCCACTGCCTTCGCCAAAAAAGGAAGAGGTCCCCCGAGGCGAGATCGGCCAGCGAGGCCGACCTGGCCCCGGACGACGTCAGAGCGTCGACGAAGCGCGGCCGCTCCCGTGGCCGCGTTTCTTCATACGGCCTTACGGCCGGTCTCGGCGAGGCCAGGAGGGCGGTGAGTGTCGGCCGGGCGATGGCCCGTCGGGATGCTGAAGAGGAGAGGAGAACGGCGACGAGCATTCCCCGCGACCCCGACTGCGCAACCTTGTTTCGGGCTAGGGCGGAGGCCTGGGAGCCGGCCGATGCCGTCTCTTCGACCACTTTGGCGGACAGGATGTCCCAGATCCTGGCCGCCGTCGAAGAGATGGCAGTAAAGTCTTCGTCCCTAAAGGGGACCTTCCACGGCGGATTTAAGACCGCTGTGGGAGTCGGCAGGGAGTGCCTGCGAGCCTGGGCGGCCCGCAACCCTGAGTCGGAGGAAAGCATGCTGCGTCAGGAGTTGGAGCGCCTCAGAGCGAGTGACAAGTCTCTGAGGCAGGAGAACGCCCGCCTCTTGGCGCAGCATACAGACGTAATGAGGGAGGTCTCCTCTCTCCGCGAGGAGGTGCGGAGAGTAGAGAGGCCGGCGCCTATGGACCTGGCGCAGGTGGAGGAGAGGCTCGCGCGCGAGGTCAATGCGCGCCTCATGAAGGTGCTCGATGCGCGCATTGAGGGCCTGGAGGTGTCTGGCCGCCTGCTGCCCGAGAAGTCGGTGCGTCCCCCGCTTCGGGCCGACCGGGTGGCACTTTCGCCACAGCCGGGCCCTTCTTCGGCCCCTACCGTGGCCCTAGCGCAGCTTCCTCCTCCCCCTAGCAAGAAGGGGAAGGGAAAGGGAAAGGGGAAGAAGCAGCCGGTGCCTGTTTCGGCGTCTGCACCGGTTGCTTCTCCTTCCTCCGAAGTTCGCCCTGTCGTCCCGGCTCCCGCTGCCGCCCCGTCCCAGTCGGGTGGCCAAGAACGGGAGTCTTGGACGACGGTCGTCTCGCGCCGCCCTAAAGGAAGAGCGGTGGCGCCATCGAAGATTTCTCGGAGCGCTGCTCCTGCCAGGCCGGCACCACAGCCGGGCCGATCGGCAGCCCCCGTCAAAAAGAAGGCGCTGCGCCCGCCATCATCTGCAGCAGTGGTCATGACGCTGCTGCCGGGCGCAGTGGAGCGGGGCCGCACTTATGAGGCGGTGATCGCTGAGGCCAAGGCGAAGATACGCCTTGCCGACCTCGGCATTGCCTCAGTGCGGTTCCGCAAGGCAGCGACGGGGGCCCGGGTCCTCCGGGATTGGAGGGTGCTGGAGGATGTGGAGACATTGTCTGATCATCGCTATATCAGATTCAGTGTCTCCACATCGGTGCCAGCGCCCAGCGGAGGTGTTGGAGAGCCGCGATTGGACGGCCCACGATGGGCGATCAAGCGCCTCGACAGGTCTTTGCTGCGGGAGGCAGCCCTGGTCGAGGCGTGGCCACGGGAGCCACCGCTGGTGGACGTGGAGGGGGAGGCTGCGAGGGTGTGCGCGGCCATGGCGCGTATTTGTGACGTGGCCATGCCCCGTGTTCGCGCCCCCCCGCGCAGATCCCAGGTCTACTGGTGGTCGCCGGAGATCGCCCAGCTCCGCCGAACCTGTGCGGTGGAGCGGCGCCGCTACCAGAGGTGTCGCGGAAGGAGAATTCGCGACGACGCCGAGTTGGATCGGCTCTACGCCGCCTACAGAGAGGCGGTGAGGGCCCTTCGCGGGGCCATTAGCCGGTCCAAAGCCGCAGCGTGGGACGAGCTGCTGGAGGCCGTTGAGGCGGATCCATGGGGCAGGCCGTACAAAATAGTACGGCAAAAGCTCCGAGCGTGGACCCCTCCCGTCTCCAGCAGTCTCGAACCGGCGGTACTCGGTAGGGTGGTTGAGGCACTGTTCCCAGACAGGGGAACCGACTTCGTGCCTCCCACTATGGCGGCGCCAGATGTCACCCGTGACTCGGGCACTGAGGATGTGCCCGAGCTCACCGAGGAGGAGGTAGGAAGGGCCGTGCTACGCCTGAGGGGCAAGAGCACGGCCCCAGGTCCCGACGGCATTCCGACGAGGGCGTGGGACCTGGTTTTGAGCGGGGAGGAAGCGCCTTTTCTTTCCCGCGTGACCTCCCTCTTTGCTAGGTGTCTGCGGGATGGGGTTTTTCCGCGGCGCTGGAAGGAGGGCCGCTTGGTACTCCTTCCCAAAGAGGGACGTCCGGCCGATGACCCTTCTGGTTATCGGCCCATCGTGCTGCTCGACGAGGCGGGCAAGCTCCTGGAGCGTGTCATCACCAACCGCCTCGTCGAGCACCTGGAGGAGGTCGGACCAGATTTGTCCGACCTCCAGTTCGGGTTCCGCCGCGGCCGATCGACGATTGACGCGATCGGCCGCTTGCGGGACCTGTCGGAGAGGGCGGTTTCCCGGGGTGGGGTGTTGATTGCGGTGTCGCTCGATATCGCGAACGCCTTCAACACCCTGCCCTGGTCAACGATTATGGAGGCGCTCCGATTCCACGGGGTGCCTCCATATCTGCGGCGGTTGTTGGGGAGCTACCTGTCGGAGAGGGCGGTAGTCTTCCCAACGATGGGCGGAGGAGGCTGTCGTCGGCGTATGGTGTGCGGTGTTCCACAGGGGTCTGTCCTGGGACCACTCCTGTGGAGCATCGGATATGATTACGTTCTGCGCTGTGTGAACTTGCACGGCGTGGACGTGATCTGTTACGCCGACGACACCCTCGTAACATCCCGGGGTTCTGATCCCCGGGATGCGAGAGTGTTGGCCACTGTCGGCGTCGCGGCGGTGGTCGAGAGGATACGGCGGCTGGGGCTCGAGGTGGCACTGCATAAATCTGGGGCCATTATTTTCCATGGTCCCCGGAGGCGGCCGCCCCCAGGCCCTAGTATCGTGGTGGGGGGAACTCCCATCCCTGTCGAGAACACGCTGAAGTATCTCGGCGTCCTTCTCGACAGCAGATGGGACTTCGAAGCGCACCTTCGGCACCTGGGCCCGAGGTTGGTGAGCACGGCGGGAGCTCTATCTCGCCTGCTCCCCAATCTCGGAGGGAGTGGCGGCAGTTGTCGCCGCCTTTACACGGGAGTGGTGCGGTCCATAGCCCTGTATGGAGCCCCAATCTGGGCGAGCTCCATATCGGGTCGCCATCGACAGATCCTGCAGCAGTCGCAGAGGGTCATGGCGACCCGTGTCGTTAGGGGGTATCGCACCATCTCCCATGAGGTGGCATGCGCGCTCGCCGGGTCCCTGCCGTGGGACCTCGACGCCGAGGTTCTCTCGGCGGTCTACTGGCGTGGCGCGCAATCCCGGAGCCAGGGTCTCCGCCCCACACCGGACACTGTGGTGCGGTGGCGTAGAGACGCTCAGACACAGGCTCTGGGCGCATGGCGGCGGCAGCTACACAGGAGCGCCGAACTACGTGCCGAAGGATCGAGGCGCCGTATCCTCGAGGCGGTCGGGCCCATATTGGAGCGATGGGTCGGCCGTCGGTGGGGGTCGATGACTTTCCGGCTCGCACAGGTACTTTCCGGGCACGGGTGCTTTGGGAAGTATCTGTGCGACGTCGCCGGGGGGGAGTCGACCCGGTGTTGCCACCACTGTGACTGCGCGATGGATGATGCGCAGCACACTTTGGTGGCGTGCCCTGCGTGGGCTGGGCCGCGGTCGACGTTAGCCGCGGCCCTGGGTGGAGTAGCTCTCTCGCTGCCGACCATCATGCAAAAGATGGTCGACAGCGAGACGGCGTGGGAGGCGATGGCCTCCTTCTGCGAAGTGGTGATGTCGCAGAAGGAGGCCGCGGAGCGGGAGAGGGAGCGGGATCCGCTCTCTCTCCGGCTACGCCGTTGGCGCAGCGGGCGGGCCAGGAGGGCCCGTCAGGCAGCGCCCGGGGGGTCTTAGGCGGCGGGGGCAGGGGGCCCCTTCCGTCTCGCCATAGACCCCCCCCGAAGTCGGCCAGTTACGCCATGGCCGCACAAGGAGGTAGGGGGGGCGCTGCAAATTGCGCCTTCCTGAGGAGGTCTCCCCGGTTCTGATCCGGGGGACGTTGGCCGCGGGCGGGGTTCCAGAAGCTACAAACCCGGGCACTGGTGCCTCGCCCCTTTTCAACAGCGGTGGGCGTCGTCTGAAGTTTTTTAGTGGGTAGGACTGCGGTGGTCGTGTCGGCCGCAGTGAGCCCCACACCCCCTCCCGGTCTCCCCCTTTTGGCCGGGAGACAGTGCGTAAGCAGCAATTTAGGTTAGGTTCCCGTGTGGAGTTGCCAGACTCCCATCGGGCGCGTCCCCAGGTGGCGGATAGGGGCATGCCACACATTGTGGTACCGGCTTTTAAATAATGTAAGTCCGGCGCGGACCAAAACTGGCGGGTTTTTTGGGGCGCACCCCCGGTCGCATTTCGCGGCTGGAAAGCGGCCCAGTGGTGCCGTTGTCACACGGCGTAGGGTGTCGGCTGCTCCCAGCACGCCTCAGCTCATCTGAGGTGGCAGGGGATGCAGCCCATTTTCCCAGTGGAGGCGAGGCGTTTTGGCGCCTTTTGTTTCGCCCTTTCGAGGGCAGTGGCCGCTTTCATGCGGCGGTGGGTGGCAGGCCTGCAAGGCCTGCGGCGCGGCGAGTCCGGCAGTCACATCCCAGTGGCTGTCGGGGGAGTCTCTTGACTCCCCGTCGGGCAATCCGTAATCCGCAGTCTGCGGACCGGAGGTGCCGCTCACTGAGAGTGGTGCCGCGTGGAAGAATACCACTATAATAAATTACCCCAATCCCAAGGTGAGCGGATCGTGCCGAAGGGATGCATGGCTGGAGGGAGTCCAGTCGCTAGCGTGCGGGGGAGCTCACCCCCGAAAAAAGAGAGGGAGTAAAAAAATATGTCCAAAGTCAGTTTTTCAAAGATTCTCCGGGCAGGTCCTCGAAAGGGGGAATCCTGCACACCCGCTTCTGCGGGTGTCTGCCCCGTTGTATACGGAGGGGGCAAAAACTGCTTCGGGGGTCAGCATTCTGCTGGCTCCCGCACCGACGACCCTGGCTTTTCCTACATGGATTATGAAATTACAGAGCAATTTGGAGTGTTGCGCCTTAGGGGCGGTGGAGGGCCGGGCCCGCCGAGGGACGAGCGTGGCAGGTTCGTCTCGACGCCGGCGCCGGAGGAGATTCTCTCTGACGGTTCGGCGGGGACCACGGATACTGTGGGTCCCGCGGAAGCGTCAGAGACGTCAGAGATGGAGTTTGACGAAGGCAGTTTGTCTGGGGTTCAGCCCCACTGCCTTCGCCAAAAAAGGAAGAGGTCCCCCGGGGCCGGCTCAGCAAGTGAGGATGAGGTTCCTCCTACAATGTCGGGTCAGGCCGAGTCTTCGGTGGTGAGGGCCCAGACCAAGCGCGGCCGCTCCCATGGCCGCACACATGGCTTGACGGTCGGACTCGGCGAAGCCAGGAGGGCGCTGAGTGCCGGCCGAGTGCAATCCCGACTGGAAGCTCAGCGGGAGAAGGAGGCGAAGACGAGCCCCTCTCGCGCTCCCGATTGCGCGACCGCCTTTAAGGCAATGGCGGCGACCTGGGAGCCAGCCAGCACCGTCTCCGCCTCCACTCTGGCGGAGAGGATGACGCAGATCCTCGCCGCCATTGAAGAGATGTCGGGTAGGTCATCGTCCCTGAAGGGGACCTTCCACGGCGGGTTCAAGACCGCCGTGGAAGTCGGTAGGGAGTGCCTCCAGGCCTGGTCGGCCCGTACTCCTGCGTCAGAGGATGGCATGCTGCGGCTGGAGCTGGAGCGCCTCAGGGCCAGCGACAAGGCCCTGAGGCAAGAGAACGCCCGCCTTCTATCACAGCATGCAGAGGTGATGAGGGAGGTCTCCTCTCTCCGCGAGGAGGTGCGGAGAGTGGAGAGGCCGGTGCCTCTGGATCTGGCGCAGGTGGAGGAGCGGCTTGCGCGGGAAGTAAATGCGCGCGTCATGAGAGTCCTGGACGCGCGTATAGAGGGCCTCGAGGTGTCTGGCCGCCTACTGCCCGAGAAGTCGGTGCGTCCCCCGCTTCGGGCCGACCGGGCGGCTTCTTCGCCGCAGCCGGGCCCATCTTCGGCCCCTGCTGTGGGTCCAGCGCGGCCCGCTCCTCCCCCTACCAAGAAAGGGAAGGGGAAGGGAAAGGGAGGGAAGCAGCAGGTGCCTCTTTCGGCGTCTGCACCAGTTGCTTCTTCCTCCCCTGAAGTTCGCCCCGTCGTCCCGGCTCCCGTGGCGGCCCCGTCTCAGTCGGGTGGCCAAGAACGGGAGTCTTGGACGACGGTTGTCTCGCGCCGCCCCAAAGGAAGAGCGGCGGTGCAGGCGAAGGTTCCGCGGAGCGCTGCTCCTGCCAGGCCGGCACCACAGCCGGGCCGATCGGCAGCCCCCGTCAAAAAGAAGGCGCTGCGCCCGCCATCATCTGCAGCAGTGGTCATGACGCTGCTGCCGGGCGCAGTGGAGCGGGGCCGCACTTATGAGGCGGTGATCGCTGAGGCCAAGGCGAAGATACGCCTTGCCGACCTCGGCATTGCCTCAGTGCGGTTCCGCAAGGCAGCGACGGGGGCCCGGGTCCTCGAGATCGCGGGAGAGGCCCGGGAGGAGAAGGCCGATCGGTTGGCGGAGCGTCTCCAGGCTATCTATTTGCCGGAGGACGTCAGGGTCTCCAGGCCGGTGATGCGGGCAGACGTTCGCATCGCGGGTCTGGACGACTCTGTCTCCAGGGAGGAGGTTGTGGCGGCGGTGGCGGCAGTCGGCGGCTGCGCTCCCGACCTCGTGAGGCCGGGGGCGATCGGAAGGGCTACCTCTGCGGGGCTGGGGGCCATTGTGGTCTCCTGCCCCGTGGCGGTAGCGAAACGGGTGGCCAGCGGGCGATTGCTCGTTGGCTGGGTGTCGGCTGGGACGACTCTTTTGGAATCTCGTCCCAGCCGCTGCTTTAGGTGTTTCGCGCTGGGCCATCTTGGGGCCCAGTGCAAGTCTTCGGTCGACCGCAGCGATAACTGCTTCCGCTGCGCTCGACCAGGGCACCGAGCCCGAGACTGCTCTGCCCCCCCCCACTGCCCCCTCTGTGAGGAGGCTGGGAGGGTGGCCGACCATCGCCCTGGGGGTAAGGCTTGCGCCCGGTCCCCCAAGGCCAAAAAGAAGGGCCCCGGCAAAGGCGTGCTGCCATCGGGCCCTACCGCCGCCACGGATCGGCCGGAGGAGGTTGACATGGAGACCCACTAATTTATGGCTCTCCAGCTCAACCTTCTACAGGCGAACCTTAACCACTCCGCCGCGGCCCAGGATCTTCTTCTTCAGGCCATGGCGGAGTGGCAGGTCGGTCTGGCAGTGGCCGCTGAGCCCTACCGCGTCCCGGTCCGTTCCGACTGGGTCTGCGACGCGGACGGCTCAGTGGCCATCATTCAGCGTATGGCGGCGGGCACTCCCCCTCTCGTCCTCGTCGGGAGAGGGGGAGGTTTTGTAGCTGCTCGGGTCGGCGGGGTGGTGGTTGTGGGGGTCTATTTCTCCCCCAATCGCCCCCTCGTCGAGTTCGAGCGGTTTTTGGTCAGGTTGGGCGCTATAACCCAAGGCTCTTCTCTCCCCGTCATTGTGATGGGGGACCCCAACGCCAAATCCACGGCGTGGGGCTCCCGGACGACTGACGGGAGGGGGACGGCCTTGGAGGAATGGGTGACAGAGTGTGGGCTGTCCATCCTCAATCGCGGTTCGGTGGACACGTGCGTGCGCCGCAACGGGGGGTCTGTTATCGACATCTCGTTTGCGGCGCCCTCTCTCGCGCATCGTGTCCACGATTGGAGGGTGCTGGAGGATGTGGAGACATTGTCTGATCATCGCTATATCAGATTCAGTGTCTCCACATCGGTGCCAGCGCCCAGCGGAGGTGTTGGAGAGCCGCGATTGGACGGCCCACGATGGGCGATCAAGCGCCTCGACAGGTCTTTGCTGCGGGAGGCAGCCCTGGTCGAGGCGTGGCCACGGGAGCCACCGCTGGTGGACGTGGAGGGGGAGGCTGCGAGGGTGTGCGAGGCCATGGCACGTGTCTGTGACGTGGCCATGCCCCGTGTTCGCGCCCCCCCGCGCAGATCCCAGGTCTACTGGTGGTCGCCGGAGATCGCCCAGCTCCGCCGAACCTGTGCGGTGGAGCGGCGCCGCTACCAGAGGTGTCGCGGAAGGAGAATCCGCGACGACGCCGAGTTGGATCGGCTCTACGCCGCCTATAGAGAGGCGGTGAGGGCCCTTCGCGGGGCCATTAGCCGGTCCAAAGCCGCAGCGTGGGACGAGCTGCTGGAGGCCGTTGAGGCGGATCCATGGGGCAGGCCGTACAAAATAGTACGGCAAAAGCTCCGAGCGTGGACCCCTCCCGTCTCCAGCAGTCTCGAACCGGCGGTACTCGGTAGGGTGGTTGAGGCACTGTTCCCAGACAGGGGAACCGACTTCGTGCCTCCCACTATGGCGGCGCCAGATGTCACCCGTGACTCGGGCACTGAGGATGTGCCCGAGCTCACCGAGGAGGAGGTAGGAAGGGCCGTGCTACGCCTGAGGGGCAAGAGCACGGCCCCAGGTCCCGACGGCATTCCGACGAGGGCGTGGGACCTGGTTTTGAGCGGGGAGGAAGCGCCTTTTCTTTCCCGCGTGACCTCCCTCTTTGCTAGGTGTCTGCGGGATGGGGTTTTTCCGCGGCGCTGGAAGGAGGGCCGCTTGGTACTCCTTCCCAAAGAGGGACGTCCGGCCGATGACCCTTCTGGTTATCGGCCCATCGTGCTGCTCGACGAGGCGGGCAAGCTCCTGGAGCGTGTCATCACCAACCGCCTCGTCGAGCACCTGGAGGAGGTCGGACCAGATCTGTCCGACCTCCAGTTCGGGTTCCGCCGCGGCCGATCGACGATTGACGCGATCGGCCGCTTGCGGGACCTGTCGGAGAGGGCGGTTTCCCGGGGTGGGGTGTTGATTGCGGTGTCGCTCGATATCGCGAACGCCTTCAACACCCTGCCCTGGTCAACGATTATGGAGGCGCTCCGATTCCACGGGGTGCCTCCATATCTGCGGCGGTTGTTGGGGAGCTACCTGTCGGAGAGGGCGGTAGTCTTCCCAACGATGGGCGGAGGAGGCTGTCGTCGGCGTATGGTGTGCGGTGTTCCACAGGGGTCTGTCCTGGGACCACTCCTGTGGAACATCGGATATGATTACGTTCTGCGCTGTGTGAACTTGCACGGCGTGGACGTGATCTGTTACGCCGACGACACCCTCGTAACATCCCGGGGTTCTGACCCCCGGGATGCGAGAGTGTTGGCCACTGTCGGCGTCGCGGCGGTGGTCGAGAGGATACGGCGGCTGGGGCTCGAGGTGGCACTGCATAAATCCGGGGCCATTATTTTCCATGGTCCCCGGAGGCGGCCGCCTCCAGGCCCTAGTATCGTGGTAGGAGGAACTCCCATCCCTGTCGAGAACACGCTGAAGTATCTCGGCGTCCTTCTCGACAGCAGATGGGACTTCGAAGCGCACCTTCGGCACCTAGGCCCGAGGTTGGTGAGCACGGCGGGAGCTCTATCTCGCCTGCTCCCCAATCTCGGAGGGAGTGGCGGCAGTTGCCGCCGCCTTTACACGGGAGTGGTGCGGTCCATAGCCCTGTATGGAGCCCCAATTTGGGCGAGCTCCATATCGGGTCGCCATCGACAGATCCTGCAGCAGTCGCAGAGGGTCATGGCGACCCGTGTCGTTAGGGGGTATCGCACCATCTCCCATGAGGTGGCATGCGCGCTCGCCGGGTCCCTGCCGTGGGACCTCGACGCCGAGGTCCTCTCGGCGGTCTACTGGCGTGGCGCGCAATCCCGGAGCCAGGGTCTCCGCCCCACACCGGACACTGTGGTGCGGTGGCGTCGAGACGCTCAGACACAGGCTCTGGGCGCATGGCGGCGGCAGCTACACAGGAGCGCCGAACTACGTGCCGAAGGATCGAGGCGCCGTATCCTCGAGGCGGTCGGGCCCATATTGGAGCGATGGGTCGGCCGTCGGTGGGGGTCGATGACTTTCCGGCTCACACAGGTACTTTCCGGGCACGGGTGCTTTGGGAAGTATCTGTGCGACGTCGCCGGGGGGGAGTCGACCCGGTGTTGCCACCACTGTGACTGCGCGATGGATGATGCGCAGCACACTTTGGTGGCGTGCCCTGCGTGGGCTGGGCCGCGGTCGACGTTAGCCGCGGCCCTGGGTGGAGTGGCTCTCTCGCTGCCGACCATCATGCAAAAGATGGTCGACAGCGAGACGGCGTGGGAGGCGATGGCCTCCTTCTGCGAAGTGGTGATGTCGCAGAAGGAGGCCGCGGAGCGGGAGAGGGAGCGGGATCCGCTCTCTCTCCGGCTACGCCGTTGGCGCAGCGGGCGGGCCAGGAGGGCCCGTCAGGCAGCGCCCGGGGGGTCTTAGGCGGCGGGGGCAGGGGGCCCCTTCCGTCTCGCCATAGACCCCCCCCGAAGTCGGCCAGTTACGCCATGGCCGCACAAGGAGGTAGGGGGGGCGCTGCAAATTGCGCCTTCCTGAGGAGGTCTCCCCGGTTCTGATCCGGGGGACGTTGGCCGCGGGCGGGGTTCCAGAAGCTACAAACCCGGGCACTGGTGCCTCGCCCCTTTTCAACAGCGGTGGGCGTCGTCTGAAGTTTTTTAGTGGGTAGGACTGCGGTGGTCGTGTCGGCCGCAGTGAGCCCCACACCCCCTCCCGGTCTCCCCCTTTTGGCCGGGAGACAGTGCGTAAGCAGCATTTTTTTACAGACGATAATAAAAAAAAAAAAAAAAAAAAAAAAGGTTAGGTTAGGTTAGGTTCCCGTCCCGTGTGGAGTTGCCAGACTCCCATCAGGCGCGTCCCCGGGTGGCGGATAGGGGAAGCCACTCCGGCGTGGGTGGTCCCGGCTTCGGCTGGCGTGGACCAAAACTGGCGGGTTCTGGGCGCACCCCTGGCTGCGTCTCGGCGCAGCCGGAAAGCGGCCGTGTGGAGGGAGTCGCGACTCGGTCTCGCGGCTCTCGGGGAGGAGATCTCCCGGGAGGTTCCGTCTCGCCCCTCTGTTCTGACAGTCGGGTGGGATGGGGTCGCGCGGTGGGTCCGGCGGTTGCAGTTTTGTGATCGCCGGGTGGGCCTCGCCGATTGGCTAAGGTCCCCCTTCGGGCAGCCTGTTACCCCCAGGGTTGGGGCCAGGGGTCTTGCCTTAGCGGCTGGGCCGAGAGGAACGCGAACCTCAATAATAAATCGGCGAAAAAGCCCGCAGCGGCGTCGCTTGTTCGGCGCTGCAGCGGCCCCTGCCGCAGCTGGCCTCGCGGAGAGGTTCGGTGGGCGCGGCGAGAGGACGCAGCCGCCTTCATGGCGGTGGGCGTGCGAGGAGGCAAACCTCGGTAAAAAATGCCCCTGCCGCAGCTGTGTGCCCCTAGGGTGGGGCCCAGTGGGCGCGGCGCGTGGACGCCTCGGGGTGTGACCCCGCCCTGAGCGCGGAAAGAGGAAGCCAACCTCTCTAAAATAATGGCACGGGGACGCCGTGGCCGGGAGGGCCGGACGGCGGAAAGAGGAAGTCAACCTCTATAAAAAATGACGCCAAGTCCGCAGCGGCGTCGCTTTTAGTGATGCCGCAGCGGCCCCTGCCGCAGCTGGCCCGAGGTGTAGGGCTCAGTGGGCGCGGCGCGAGGTGGCCGCCGCCCTCTCACGAGGTGTGGTGGCTGGGAGCTGCGGGCGAATAACGGGGAAGTTTTCGCCCGCCTTGTACGGCTCCGGGACGGGGAGTGGCCCTTAACCCAGGTCCCTCCGTTGCGAGTGAGCCTGCCTCACGGCGGGCTGCGCGGAGGGCGGACATGTGTGTAATCCGAAAGGTGGTCCCTTGTCCGCTCTGTCCGACCGCGCGAGTAGGTGTTCCTTTGTTTTTTAGTCGGTGCGAGTCCGACATAACCCAGTGAGCCTCCCCGTGGCCTCTGGGTATGCATAATGCATTTTTCAAAGGTTAAAAAAAAAAAAAAAAAAAGGTTAGGTTCCCGTGTGGAGTTGCCAGACTCCCATCGGGCGCGTCCCCGGGTGGCGGATAGGGGCATGCCGCACATTGTGGTACCGGCTTTTACATAATGTAATGTAAGTCCGGCGCGGACCAAAACTGGCGGGTTTTGTGGGGCGCACCCCCGGTCGCATTTCGCGGCTGGAAAGCGGCCCAGGGGTGGGGAGCCGCGTTCTGTGTCGCGGCTTTTCGGGGTGGCGAGCCTTCCCGGCTCTGGTTTCCTATCTCTCCCCTCTGTTTTGCCAGGGGGCTTAGAGATAGGATCTCGCGCGGCGGGCTGGGTTTCATTCCCACCCGTCGGGCAAACTGTTACCCCCATTCTGGGGACCAGGGGTCTTGCCTTCACCGGCCGGACCGAGAGGAGACAACCTCAATAATAAATCCCTAATCCTAAGCTTACGCCCGGCGAGAGGATGAATGGCTGGTGGGTGATCAGTCTTTAGGGCGTCACTCGGCCAGGGGATCAGCGGCCCCTCTGGTCGATAAATTTACGCTTACCCGGGTACAGGGGGCACTGCCCGGGTGGACTTTTTATTTCCCCCATACTCGTGGGACTCATATGGATTCTTTTAATAAAAATTTCGTTTCGTCGGAGGGTGTGGCGTCGCAAGACGCGGAGGATGGTGCGCTTTCAGGCGCGGAGAGTGAGGGGGTGAGTCGCATCCCGGGCCAGATGTTGTCGAGGGCCGAGGTGGTTATTAGATACCGCGATCAAATGCGGGTTCTAGAGGCGCTAGAGAGGGAGGCAAACCGGTCTCTCTCTGATTTGAGCGAGGGGGACTCGGTAGATAGTGATGACTATTCTGGAGTCGAGGATGAGGTAGAAGCCGAAGTGTCGGCCAAAGGTCCAGCGGACGACGTGAGGAAGGGGCGCGGCAGGCCTCCTACACACGGCCAATGCATGGGCTTAGGCAAGGCGCGGAAAGATCTCCAGACGGCGAAGAGAGCGAAGGCGGATGAGCAAGCTCGCCTCGCTGCACAGAAGGAGGCTGAGGTCTTGGAGTTGGCCAACGCAGCTCGCACTCAGAGATGCGAGCGCGGCTATGTTCCCAAACCGGCGGATCGGATCCCAGTGTCGGAGCTAATGAAGGGGGTCGAAGTCGACCTGACAGTCGTCGAAGGCGTGGCGAAGAAGTCGGGAAACCTCAAGGGGACCTACGTGAAGGCCCTCAACGAAGCGGTGTTATCGATTAGGGCAGCGGTCGGCGACATGTATGACCGCTCCTTCTCTTCGGTCGAGTCCAAGCAGTTGCAGGAGGACAACGACCGCCTGCGGACCAAGGTGGCCGAACTCAGCGTCCGAATGACGCAGCTTGGGGATGAGGTGGACGTGCTGAAGGAGCAGCTGCGCAGCGAGAGGTCGTCGCGGCAGAACCAGCGGGAGAGGTCCATGCCTCCCGTTGTGGAAGATTTCGTCGCGCCGTCTTTTTCTTCACCGGGTAGAGCGAGCTCCCCGGTAGCTGCCCCAGCAGTTTCTCCTCCATTGGAGGACTTAGAGGCGTCCATCATCCGTAAAGTTACGGCCCTGTTGGACGCGCGTTTGCCGCCAGCTACAGTTACTTCTACTGTGCGGCCTGCTGCACCATCTGCAGCGAAAAAGAAGAAGGAGAAGCGGCGTGCCCAGAAGTCTGTGGCTCAGCTCGCCCAAGAAGAAGTGGTTATTCCAACTCCAGCAGAGGCGACCGGTGGGGGCTTCTCTGTAGTTACCAAGCGGAGGTCCAGGCCCGCTGAGAGTCAGTCCGTCAGTCAGGCTACGAAGAAGGTCGCGAAGCCCAAACGGAAGAAAAAGCCTCGCAAGCAGAAGATGCAAGTGCCCAAGTCTTCGGCGATTGCACTATCTCTGCCGCAGGAGGCTCTGGAGAAAGGCCTTTCCTACGCAAAGGTGTTGAAGGATGCTGTAGGAAAAGTATGTCCGGCGGATCACGGCATTAAGCCAGAAGATCTGCGCATCAGGAAGACGCAATCTGGTGCGCGACTTCTTGAGGTACGGGGTGACAAGGGCGAAAAGGCAGATAGTTTTGCCGCTGCCCTGAGAGGAGTTCTGGTCTCCGATGTCTCGGTTTCTAGGCCCATAAAATGCGCTGAACTGCGCCTTATCGGCCTCGACGACAGCGTTGATAGGGATCAGGTCGTGTCTTCGATAGCCCTGAGGGGGGAGTGCCCCGAAGGGAGTGTGAGGGTAGGAGAGATTACGCCTGAGGGGCAAGAGCACGGCCCCAGGTCCCGACGGCATTCCGACGAGGGCGTGGGACCTGGTTTTGAGCGGGGAGGAAGCGCCTTTTCTTTCCCGCGTGACCTCCCTCTTTGCTAGGTGTCTGCGGGATGGGGTTTTTCCGCGGCGCTGGAAGGAGGGCCGCTTGGTACTCCTTCCCAAAGAGGGACGTCCGGCCGATGACCCTTCTGGTTATCGGCCCATCGTGCTGCTCGACGAGGCGGGCAAGCTCCTGGAGCGTGTCATCACCAACCGCCTCGTCGAGCACCTGGAGGAGGTCGGACCAGATCTGTCCGACCTCCAGTTCGGGTTCCGCCGCGGCCGATCGACGATTGACGCGATCGGCCGCTTGCGGGACCTGTCGGAGAGGGCGGTTTCCCGGGGTGGGGTGTTGATTGCGGTGTCGCTCGATATCGCGAACGCCTTCAACACCCTGCCCTGGTCAACGATTATGGAGGCGCTCCGATTCCACGGGGTGCCTCCATATCTGCGGCGGTTGTTGGGGAGCTACCTGTCGGAGAGGGCGGTAGTCTTCCCAACGATGGGCGGAGGAGGCTGTCGTCGGCGTATGGTGTGCGGTGTTCCACAGGGGTCTGTCCTGGGACCACTCCTGTGGAACATCGGATATGATTACGTTCTGCGCTGTGTGAACTTGCACGGCGTGGACGTGATCTGTTACGCCGACGACACCCTCGTAACATCCCGGGGTTCTGACCCCCGGGATGCGAGAGTGTTGGCCACTGTCGGCGTCGCGGCGGTGGTCGAGAGGATACGGCGGCTGGGGCTCGAGGTGGCACTGCATAAATCCGGGGCCATTATTTTCCATGGTCCCCGGAGGCGGCCGCCTCCAGGCCCTAGTATCGTGGTAGGAGGAACTCCCATCCCTGTCGAGAACACGCTGAAGTATCTCGGCGTCCTTCTCGACAGCAGATGGGACTTCGAAGCGCACCTTCGGCACCTAGGCCCGAGGTTGGTGAGCACGGCGGGAGCTCTATCTCGCCTGCTCCCCAATCTCGGAGGGAGTGGCGGCAGTTGCCGCCGCCTTTACACGGGAGTGGTGCGGTCCATAGCCCTGTATGGAGCCCCAATTTGGGCGAGCTCCATATCGGGTCGCCATCGACAGATCCTGCAGCAGTCGCAGAGGGTCATGGCGACCCGTGTCGTTAGGGGGTATCGCACCATCTCCCATGAGGTGGCATGCGCGCTCGCCGGGTCCCTGCCGTGGGACCTCGACGCCGAGGTCCTCTCGGCGGTCTACTGGCGTGGCGCGCAATCCCGGAGCCAGGGTCTCCGCCCCACACCGGACACTGTGGTGCGGTGGCGTCGAGACGCTCAGACACAGGCTCTGGGCGCATGGCGGCGGCAGCTACACAGGAGCGCCGAACTACGTGCCGAAGGATCGAGGCGCCGTATCCTCGAGGCGGTCGGGCCCATATTGGAGCGATGGGTCGGCCGTCGGTGGGGGTCGATGACTTTCCGGCTCACACAGGTACTTTCCGGGCACGGGTGCTTTGGGAAGTGGTGATGTCGCAGAAGGAGGCCGCGGAGCGGGAGAGGGAGCGGGATCCGCTCTCTCTCCGGCTACGCCGTTGGCGCAGCGGGCGGGCCAGGAGGGCCCGTCAGGCAGCGCCCGGGGGGTCTTAGGCGGCGGGGGCAGGGGGCCCCTTCCGTCTCGCCATAGACCCCCCCCGAAGTCGGCCAGTTACGCCATGGCCGCACAAGGAGGTAGGGGGGGCGCTGCAAATTGCGCCTTCCTGAGGAGGTCTCCCCGGTTCTGATCCGGGGGACGTTGGCCGCGGGCGGGGTTCCAGAAGCTACAAACCCGGGCACTGGTGCCTCGCCCCTTTTCAACAGCGGTGGGCGTCGTCTGAAGTTTTTTAGTGGGTAGGACTGCGGTGGTCGTGTCGGCCGCAGTGAGCCCCACACCCCCTCCCGGTCTCCCCCTTTTGGCCGGGAGACAGTGCGTAAGCAGCATTTTTTTACAGACGATAATAAAAAAAAAAAAAAAAAAAAAAAGGTTAGGTTAGGTTAGGTTCCCGTCCCGTGTGGAGTTGCCAGACTCCCATCAGGCGCGTCCCCGGGTGGCGGATAGGGGAAGCCACTCCGGCGTGGGTGGTCCCGGCTTCGGCTGGCGTGGACCAAAACTGGCGGGTTCTGGGCGCACCCCTGGCTGCGTCTCGGCGCAGCCGGAAAGCGGCCGTGTGGAGGGAGTCGCGACTCGGTCTCGCGGCTCTCGGGGAGGAGATCTCCCGGGAGGTTCCGTCTCGCCCCTCTGTTCTGACAGTCGGGTGGGATGGGGTCGCGCGGTGGGTCCGGCGGTTGCAGTTTTGTGATCGCCGGGTGGGCCTCGCCGATTGGCTAAGGTCCCCCTTCGGGCAGCCTGTTACCCCCAGGGTTGGGGCCAGGGGTCTTGCCTTAGCGGCTGGGCCGAGAGGAACGCGAACCTCAATAATAAATCGGCGAAAAAGCCCGCAGCGGCGTCGCTTGTTCGGCGCTGCAGCGGCCCCTGCCGCAGCTGGCCTCGCGGAGAGGTTCGGTGGGCGCGGCGAGAGGACGCAGCCGCCTTCATGGCGGTGGGCGTGCGAGGAGGCAAACCTCGGTAAAAAATGCCCCTGCCGCAGCTGTGTGCCCCTAGGGTGGGGCCCAGTGGGCGCGGCGCGTGGACGCCTCGGGGTGTGACCCCGCCCTGAGCGCGGAAAGAGGAAGCCAACCTCTCTAAAATAATGGCACGGGGACGCCGTGGCCGGGAGGGCCGGACGGCGGAAAGAGGAAGTCAACCTCTATAAAAAATGACGCCAAGTCCGCAGCGGCGTCGCTTTTAGTGATGCCGCAGCGGCCCCTGCCGCAGCTGGCCCGAGGTGTAGGGCTCAGTGGGCGCGGCGCGAGGTGGCCGCCGCCCTCTCACGAGGTGTGGTGGCTGGGAGCTGCGGGCGAATAACGGGGAAGTTTTCGCCCGCCTCGTACAGCTCCGGGACGGGGAGTGGCCCTTAACACAGGTCCCTCCGTTGCGAGTGAGCCTGCCTCACGGCGGGCTGCGCGGAGGGCGGACATGTGTGTAATCCGAAAGGTGGTCCCTTGTCCGCTCTGTCCGACCGCGCGAGTAGGTGTTCCTTTGTTTTTTAGTCGGTGCGAGTCCGACATAACCCAGTGAGCCTCCCCGTGGCCTCTGGGTATGCATAATGCATTTTTCAAAGGTTAAAAAAAAAAAAAAAAAAAAAAAAAAAAAAAAAAAAAAAAAAAAGGTTAGGTTCCCGTGTGGAGTTGCCAGACTCCCATCGGGCGCGTCCCCGGGTGGCGGATAGGGGCATGCCGCACATTGTGGTACCGGCTTTTACATAATGTAATGTAAGTCCGGCGCGGACCAAAACTGGCGGGTTTTGTGGGGCGCACCCCCGGTCGCATTTCGCGGCTGGAAAGCGGCCCAGGGGTGGGGAGCCGCGTTCTGTGTCGCGGCTTTTCGGGGTGGCGAGCCTTCCCGGCTCTGGTTTCCTATCTCTCCCCTCTGTTTTGCCAGGGGGCTTAGAGATAGGATCTCGCGCGGCGGGCTGGGTTTCATTCCCACCCGTCGGGCAAACTGTTACCCCCATTCTGGGGACCAGGGGTCTTGCCTTCACCGGCCGGACCGAGAGGAGACAACCTCAATAATAAATCCCTAATCCTAAGCTTACGCCCGGCGAGAGGATGAATGGCTGGTGGGTGATCAGTCTTTAGGGCGTCACTCGGCCAGGGGATCAGCGGCCCCTCTGGTCGATAAATTTACGCTTACCCGGGTACAGGGGGCACTGCCCGGGTGGACTTTTTATTTCCCCCATACTCGTGGGACTCATATGGATTCTTTTAATAAAAATTTCGTTTCGTCGGAGGGTGTGGCGTCGCAAGACGCGGAGGATGGTGCGCTTTCAGGCGCGGAGAGTGAGGGGGTGAGTCGCATCCCGGGCCAGATGTTGTCGAGGGCCGAGGTGGTTATTAGATACCGCGATCAAATGCGGGTTCTAGAGGCGCTAGAGAGGGAGGCAAACCGGTCTCTCTCTGATTTGAGCGAGGGGGACTCGGTAGATAGTGATGACTATTCTGGAGTCGAGGATGAGGTAGAAGCCGAAGTGTCGGCCAAAGGTCCAGCGGACGACGTGAGGAAGGGGCGCGGCAGGCCTCCTACACACGGCCAATGCATGGGCTTAGGCAAGGCGCGGAAAGATCTCCAGACGGCGAAGAGAGCGAAGGCGGATGAGCAAGCTCGCCTCGCTGCACAGAAGGAGGCTGAGGTCTTGGAGTTGGCCAACGCAGCTCGCACTCAGAGATGCGAGCGCGGCTATGTTCCCAAACCGGCGGATCGGATCCCAGTGTCGGAGCTAATGAAGGGGGTCGAAGTCGACCTGACAGTCGTCGAAGGCGTGGCGAAGAAGTCGGGAAACCTCAAGGGGACCTACGTGAAGGCCCTCAACGAAGCGGTGTTATCGATTAGGGCAGCGGTCGGCGACATGTATGACCGCTCCTTCTCTTCGGTCGAGTCCAAGCAGTTGCAGGAGGACAACGACCGCCTGCGGACCAAGGTGGCCGAACTCAGCGTCCGAATGACGCAGCTTGGGGATGAGGTGGACGTGCTGAAGGAGCAGCTGCGCAGCGAGAGGTCGTCGCGGCAGAACCAGCGGGAGAGGTCCATGCCTCCCGTTGTGGAAGATTTCGTCGCGCCGTCTTTTTCTTCACCGGGTAGAGCGAGCTCCCCGGTAGCTGCCCCAGCAGTTTCTCCTCCATTGGAGGACTTAGAGGCGTCCATCATCCGTAAAGTTACGGCCCTGTTGGACGCGCGTTTGCCGCCAGCTACAGTTACTTCTACTGTGCGGCCTGCTGCACCATCTGCAGCGAAAAAGAAGAAGGAGAAGCGGCGTGCCCAGAAGTCTGTGGCTCAGCTCGCCCAAGAAGAAGTGGTTATTCCAACTCCAGCAGAGGCGACCGGTGGGGGCTTCTCTGTAGTTACCAAGCGGAGGTCCAGGCCCGCTGAGAGTCAGTCCGTCAGTCAGGCTACGAAGAAGGTCGCGAAGCCCAAACGGAAGAAAAAGCCTCGCAAGCAGAAGATGCAAGTGCCCAAGTCTTCGGCGATTGCACTATCTCTGCCGCAGGAGGCTCTGGAGAAAGGCCTTTCCTACGCAAAGGTGTTGAAGGATGCTGTAGGAAAAGTATGTCCGGCGGATCACGGCATTAAGCCAGAAGATCTGCGCATCAGGAAGACGCAATCTGGTGCGCGACTTCTTGAGGTACGGGGTGACAAGGGCGAAAAGGCAGATAGTTTTGCCGCTGCCCTGAGAGGAGTTCTGGTCTCCGATGTCTCGGTTTCTAGGCCCATAAAATGCGCTGAACTGCGCCTTATCGGCCTCGACGACAGCGTTGATAGGGATCAGGTCGTGTCTTCGATAGCCCTGAGGGGGGAGTGCCCCGAAGGGAGTGTGAGGGTAGGAGAGATTCGCCGCGGCCCTTCTGGGCTGGGTGCCGTCTGGGTGCGTTGCCCAGTGGCAGCGGCTAAAAAGTTGGTTGCTGGTAGGCGGCTGCTTTTAGGGTGGAGCGCTGTTAGCGTTAGACTGTTGGCGGCCAGGCCCCAGAAGTGCTTCAGGTGCTTCGAACCTGGACACCAGCAGTTTAACTGCAAAAGCGATATCGACCGCAGCCGTCTGTGCTATCGTTGTGGTCAGTCGGGTCATAGGGCGGCGGCGTGCACATCTGAGCCGCATTGCCCTGTCTGTGAGGATGCGGGTAGACCTGCCAATCATTTGGTGGGTGCGAAGGGCTGCAAGTGCAGCCCACCCCGTCCGGCGAAGAAGAAGGTTGCCGCGGCTAAGACTTCCTCAGCTGCGGCCCCCGCTGCTCCTCTCCCCACTTCTTCGGGGACTCAGAGTGAGCGGCGTGTGGCGACGCCCCCACCGTCCAGCTAGGTGGGTGGCCGAGAGCGCGGGTGAGACACGGGGTCTGTCCTCACCCGCTCTTCAAAGCTCTCGAGAAGGGGAGAGCCCTACCTTTTCAGGGCCTTCCTGCCGGGTTTCCCGCGTTATGCGGGGCGCGCCAGAGGGGTCGCGGTGTCATGCGATAGCAATTCCCGTGTCCCCCTCGAAATGCGCGTGAGGCAAATGGTCTGTTTTTTAGTGGGTATTCCGCCCCACTGGTTGGTTGGTGGGGGGCGGCGAGTCCCACATATCCCCGTCACGACCCCATTGTGGCGGGGAATGCGTAAATGCATTTTTTGGGACAAAAAAAAAAAAAAAAAAAAAAAAAAAAAAAAAAAAAAAAAGGTTAGGTTAGGTTCCCGTGTGGAGTTGCCAGACTCCCATCGGGCGCGTCCCCAGGTGGCGGATAGGGGCATGCCACACATTGTGGTACCGGCTTTTAAATAATGTAAGTCCGGCGCGGACCAAAACTGGTGGGTTTTGTGGGGCGCACCCCCGGTCGCATTTCGCGGCTGGAAAGCGGCCCAGTGGTGCCGTTGTCACACGGCGTAGGGTGTCGGCTGCTCCCAGCACGCCTCAGCTCATCTGAGGTGGCAGGGGATGCAGCCCATTTTCCCGAGTGGAGGCGAGGCGTTTTGGCGCCTTTTGTTTCGCCCTTTCGAGGGCAGTGGCCGCTTTCATGCGGCGGTGGGTGGCAGGCCTGCAAGGCCTGCGGCGCGGCGAGTCCGGCAGTCACATCCCAGTGGCTGTCGGGGGGGTCTCTTGACTCCCCGTCGGGCAATCCGTAATCCGCAGTCTGCGGACCGGAGGTGCCGCTCACTGAGAGCGGTGCCGCGTGGAAGAATACCACTATAATAAATTACCCCAATCCCAAGGTGAGCGGATCGTGCCGAAGGGATGCATGGCTGGAGGGAGTCCAGTCGCTAGCGTGCAGGGGAACTCACCCCTGAAAAAAGAGATGGAGAAAAGGAAAATGACAATCACAAGTAGTTCGGTAAAGAATCTCCGGGCAGGTCCCCGAAAGGGGGAATCCTGCACACCCGCCTCGGCGGGTGTCTGCCCCGTTGTATACGGAGGGGGCACCAACTGCTTCGGGGGTCAGCAGGCTGCTGATTCCCGCAACGACGACAATGGCTTTTGTTTATCTGATTTTTGTATTGCTTCGCGATTTGGAGTACTACGCCTCCGGGGTGGGGGCAAGCCGCTGCGCGATGAGCGTGGCAGGTTCCTCACCGCCCCGGTGCCGCAGGAGGATGAGGTTGTTTCCGATGGCTCTGCAGGGACCATGGACACCGTGGGCCCCGTAGAGCTGTCTCAGATGTCGGAGGTTGACGAGGGCAGTGCTTCTGTGCGCAGCCCCCGTCAAAAACGAAAGAGGTCACCCGGGGCAGGCTCAGCAAGTGAGGATGAGGTTCCTCCTTCCACGTCGGGTCAGGCCGAGTCCTCGGTGGTGAGGGCCCAGACCAAGCGCGGCCGCTCCCATGGCCGCACACATGGCTTGACGGTTGGACTCGGCGAAGCCAGGAGGGCGCTGAGTGCCGGCCGAGTGCAATCCCGACTGGAAGCTCAGCGGGAGAAGGAGGCGAAGACGAGCCCCTCTCGCGCTCCCGATTGCGCGACCGCCTTTAAGGCAATGGCGGCGACCTGGGAGCCAGCCAGCACCGTCTCCGCCTCCACTCTGGCGGAGAGGATGACGCAGGTCCTCGCCGCCGTCGAAGAGATGTCGGGTCGGTCATCGTCCCTGAAGGGGACCTTCCACGGCGGGTTCAAGACCGCCGTGGAAGTCGGTAGGGAGTGCCTCCAGGCCTGGTCGGCCCGTACTCCTGCGTCAGAAGATGGCATGCTGCGGCTGGAGCTGGAGCGCCTCAGGGCCAGCGACAAGGCCCTGAGGCAGGAGAACGCCCGCCTCCTGGCGCAGCATGCGGAGGTTTTGAGGGAGGTCTCCTCTCTCCGCGAGGAGGTGCGGAGAGTGGAGAGGCCTGCGCCTCTGGATCTGGCGCAGGTCGAGGAGCGTCTTTCGCAGGAGCTGGGTGCGCGCGTCATGAGGGTGCTGGACGCGCGCATCGAAGGCCTGGAGGTGTCTGGCCGCCTGCTGCCCGAGAAATCTGTGCGTCCCCCGCTTCGGGCCGACCGGGCGGCCCTTTCGCCGCAGCCGGGCCCATCTTCGGCCCCTGCTGTGGCTCCACTGCGGCCCCCTCCACCCCCTATCAAGAAGGGGAAGGGAAAGGGGAAGGGAAAGGGGAAGAAGCAGCCGGTGCCTGTTTTGGCGTCCACACCGGCTGTTCCTTCCTCTCCATCGGAGGTCCGTCCAGCGGCTCCCGTTGCCACCCCGTCCCAGTCGGGTGGCCAGGAACGGGAGACCTGGACCACTGTGGTCTCGCGCCGCCCCAAAGGGAGAGTGGCGGCGCAGGCCAAAGGGTCGCGGAGCGCTGCTCCTGCCAGGCCGGCACCACAGCCGGGCCGATCGGCAACAGCCTCCGCCAAAAAGAAGGCGCTGCGCCCGCCATCATCTGCAGCAGTGGTCATGACGCTGCTGCCGGGCGCAGTGGAGCGGGGCCGCACTTATGAGGCGGTGATCGCTGAGGCCAAGGCGAAGATACGCCTTGCCGACCTCGGCATTGCCTCAGTGCGGTTCCGCAAGGCAGCGACGGGGGCCCGGGTCCTCGAGATCGCGGGAGAGGCCCGGGAGGAGAAGGCCGATCGGTTGGCGGAGCGTCTCCAGGCGATCTATTTGCCGGAGGACGTCAGGGTCTCCAGGCCGGTGATGCGGGCAGACGTCCGCATCGCGGGTCTGGACGACTCTGTCTCCAGGGAGGAGGTTGTGGCGGCAGTGGCGGCAGTCGGCGGCTGCGCTCCCGACCTCGTGAGGCCGGGGGCGATCGGAAGGGCTACCTCTGCGGGGCTGGGGGCCATTGTGGTCTCCTGCCCCGTGGCGGTAGCGAAACGGGTGGCCAGCGGGCGATTGCTCGTTGGCTGGGTGTCGGCTGGGACGACTCTTTTGGAATCTCGTCCCAGCCGCTGCTTTAGGTGTTTCGCGCTGGGCCATCTTGGGGCCCAGTGCAAGTCTTCGGTCGACCGCAGCGATAACTGCTTCCGCTGCGCTCGACCAGGGCACCGAGCCCGAGACTGCTCTGCCCCCCCCCACTGCCCCCTCTGTGAGGAGGCTGGGAGGGTGGCCGACCATCGCCCTGGGGGTAAGGCTTGCGCCCGGTCCCCCAAGGCCAAAAAGAAGGGCCCCGGCAAAGGCGTGCTGCCATCGGGCCCTACCGCCGCCACGGATCGGCCGGAGGAGGTTGACATGGAGACCCACTAATTTATGGCTCTCCAGCTCAACCTCCTACAGGCGAACCTTAACCACTCCGCCGCGGCCCAGGATCTTCTTCTTCAGGCCATGGCGGAGTGGCAGGTCGGTCTGGCAGTGGCCGCTGAGCCCTACCGCGTCCCGGTCCGTTCCGACTGGGTCTGCGACGCGGACGGCTCAGTGGCCATCATTCAGCGTATGGCGGCGGGCACTCCCCCTCTCGTCCTCGTCGGGAGAGGGGGAGGTTTCGTAGCCGCTCGGGTCGGCGGGGTGGTGGTCGTGGGAGTCTATTTCTCCCCCAATCGCCCCCTCGTCGAGTTCGAGCGGTTTTTGGTCAGGTTGGGCGCAGTTACCCAAGGCTCTTCTCTCCCCGTCATTGTGATGGGGGACCCCAACGCCAAATCCACGGCGTGGGGCTCCCGGACGACTGACGGGAGGGGGACGGCCTTGGAGGAATGGGTGACAGAGTGTGGGCTGTCCATCCTCAATCGCGGTTCGGTGGACACGTGCGTGCGCCGCAACGGGGGGTCTGTTATCGACATCTCGTTTGCGGCGCCCTCTCTCGCGCATCGTGTCCACGATTGGAGGGTGCTGGAGGATGTGGAGACATTGTCTGATCATCGCTATATCAGATTCAGTGTCTCCACATCGGTGCCAGCGTCCAGCGGAGGTGTTGGAGAGCCGCGATTGGACGGCCCACGATGGGCGATCAAGCGCCTCGACAGGTCTTTGCTGCGGGAGGCAGCCCTGGTCGAGGCGTGGCCACGGGAGCCACCGCTGGTGGACGTGGAGGGGGAGGCTGCGAGGGTGTGCGCGGCCATGGCGCGTATTTGTGACGTGGCCATGCCCCGTGTTCGCGCCCCCCCGCGCAGATCCCAGGTCTACTGGTGGTCGCCGGAGATCGCCCAGCTACGCCGAACCTGTGCGGTGGAGCGGCGCCGCTACCAGAGGTGTCGCGGAAGGAGAATCCGCGACGACGCCGAGTTGGATCGGCTCTACGCCGCCTATAGAGAGGCGGTGAGGGCCCTTCGCGGGGCCATTAGCCGGTCCAAAGCCGCAGCGTGGGACGAGCTGCTGGAGGCCGTTGAGGCGGATCCATGGGGCAGGCCGTACAAAATAGTACGGCAAAAGCTCCGAGCGTGGACCCCTCCCGTCTCCAGCAGTCTCGAACCGGCGGTACTCGGTAGGGTGGTTGAGGCACTGTTCCCAGACAGGGGAACCGACTTCGTGCCTCCCACTATGGCGGCGCCAGATGTCACCCGTGACTCGGGCACTGAGGATGTGCCCGAGCTCACCGCGGAGAGGTTCGGTGGGCGCGGCGAGAGGACGCAGCCGCCTTCATGGTGGTGGGCGTAAGAGGATGCAAACCTCTATAAAAAATGCCCCTGCCGCAGCTGTGTGCCCCTAGGGTGGGGCCCAGTGGGCGCGGCGCGTGGACGCCTCGGGGTGTGACCCCGCCCTGAGCGCGGAAAGAGGAAGCCAACCTCTCTAAAATAATGGCACGGGGACGCCGTGGCCGGGAGGGCCGGACGGCGGTAAGAGGAAGTCAACCTCTATAAAAAATGACGCCAAGTCCGCAGCGGCGTCGCTTTTAGTGATGCCGCAGCGGCCCCTGCCGCAGCTGGCCCGAGGTGTAGGGCTCAGTGGGCGCGGCGCGAGGTGGCCGCCGCCCTCTCACGAGGTGTGGTGGCTGGGAGCTGCGGGCGAATAACGGGGAAGTTTTCGCCCGCCTTGTACGGCTCCGGGACGGGGAGTGGCCCTTAACACAGGTCCCTCCGTTGCGAGTGAGCCTGCCTCACGGCGGGCTGCGCGGAGGGCGGACATGTGTGTAATCCGAAAGGTGGTCCCTTGTCCGCTCTGTCCGACCGCGCGAGTAGGTGTTCCTTTGTTTTTTAGTCGGTGCGAGTCCGACATAACCCAGTGAGCCTCCCCGTGGCCTCTGGGTATGCATAAGGCATTTTTCAAAGGTTAAATAAAAAAAAAAAAAAAAAAAAAAGGTTAGGTTCCCGTGTGGAGTTGCCAGACTCCCATCAGGCGCGTCCCCGGGTGGCGGATAGGGGAAGCCACTCCGGCGTGGGTGGTCCCGGCTTCGGCTGGCGTGGACCAAAACTGGCGGGTTCTGGGCGCACCCCTGGCTGCGTCTCGGCGCAGCCGGAAAGCGGCCGTGTGGAAGGAGTCGCGACTCGGTCTCGCGGCTCTCGGGGAGGAGATCTCCCGGGAGGTTCCGTCTCGCCCCTCTGTTCTTACAGTCGGGTGGGATGGGGTCGCGCGGTGGGTCCGGCGGTTGCAGTTTTGTGATCGCCGGGTGGGCCTTGCCGATTGGCTACGGTCCCCCTTCGGGCAGCCTGTTACCCCCAGGGTTGGGGCCAGGGGTCTTGCCTTAGCGGCTGGGCCGAGAGGAACGCGAACCTCAATAATAAATCTGCGAAAAAGCCCGCAGCGGCGTCGCTTGTTCGGCGCTGCAGCGGCCCCTGCCGCAGCCGGCCTCGCGGAGAGGTTCGGTGGGCGCGGCGAGAGGACGCAGCCGCCTTCATGGCGGTGGGCGTGAGAGGATGCAAACCTCTATAAAAAATGCCCCTGCCGCAGCTGTGTGCCCCTAGGGTGGGGCCCAGTGGGCGCGGCGCGTGGACGCCTCGGGGTGTGACCCCGCCCTGAGCGCGGAAAGAGGAAGCCAACCTCTCTAAAATAATGGCACGGGGACGCCGTGGCCGGGAGGGCCGGACGGCGGTAAGAGGAAGTCAACCTCTATAAAAAATGACGCCAAGTCCGCAGCGGCGTCGCTTTTAGTGATGCCGCAGCGGCCCCTGCCGCAGCTGGCCCGAGGTGTAGGGCTCAGTGGGCGCGGCGCGAGGTGGCCGCCGCCCTCTCACGAGGTGTGGTGGCTGGGAGCTGCGGGCGAATAACGGGGAAGTTTTCGCCCGCCTTGTACGGCTCCGGGACGGGGAGTGGCCCTTAACCCAGGTCCCTCCGTTGCGAGTGAGCCTGCCTCACGGCGGGCTGCGCGGAGGGCGGACATGTGTGTAATCCGAAAGGTGGTCCCTTGTCCGCTCTGTCCGACCGCGCGAGTAGGTGTTCCTTTGTTTTTTAGTCGGTGCGAGTCCGACATAACCCAGTGAGCCTCCCCGTGGCCTCTGGGTATGCATAAGGCATTTTTCAAAGGTTAAAAAAAAAAAAAAAAAAAAAAAAAAAAAAAAAAAAAAAAAAGGTTAGGTTAGGTTAGGTTAGGTTAGGTTAGGTTGAGGTCGAATTTTCGTACTGAGGTGGTGTTAGTGGTTTTGTTTTCTCGTGGTTTTTTGGTGACTTTTGGTGCTCGTTGAGACCTATCTTTTGACGTGTCGCTTTCTTCGATCGGCCCTGTGCTTTTTCGGCAAATAATATTTCTATTGTTTGTCGAATTTGTATGGGCTTTTCGTTGGTTGCGATACGGCAATGGGATCGTCCAGATAGGGATTTCGACGTGCGATTTTCCTATCTGGGCCTACTTCTGCTTGTTTTTTGGACTGATTCCTGTGTATTCTTGTGACTTTGGCGTTCTGTGGAAATTTGGACTGTTTTGCGATTCGGCTTCTGTAAGTTTTGGTGGTTTTTCGTCGGATTTTTGGGAAACTGAAAATTCGGCGGAAGCCTCAAGTTTTTCTTGTTTTGTTTTTTCGGTGGGTTTTTGTTTATTTTTGTGGGTTTTCATTTTGTTTTTATTGTGTCTGCGGGTGTTAGCGTTGTACATCATCGGGTTCGATGATGTACAACGAGTTTGAGGACAGATTTTCTGTTTCCTCGATGGAAGTTGAGAGGGAGGCTCGGAGGAGCCGGGAGAGTGAGTCGGATAAGGTTGAGGAGGATGCCCAGGCAACCTCTGAGGGGCCCTCAAGCTTTGAGGATTACTCCGATGAAGACCTGGAGAGGCTGCTCAGAGGTTTTACGGAGTATATCTTTACCACCACTCTAAAGGGCCCGTATGAGGTCTTCGAGAGGATCCAAAAGAGGTTAGGGTGGATTGATAAAATCGCGGCGATTATCGTGGACCGGCACCAAGTCGAGACGCGCAGGCTTGAGCAGTCTGTGGAGAAACTCCAGATGCAGCTTAAGCTTGGCGGGGAGGCTCTGGTTGAGGAGAGGGCTGCGCGGAAGGCAGCTGAAAAGAGGGCTGCGGGGTCTCCCGACGCGGAATGGGTGGAGGGCCTGAAGAGGGACCTATTGATTTCGGTCGGCACATTGGTGGACGCCCGCATGGCGGGTTTGGAGGCGCGTTTGCCTGCGGAGCCAGTTCTTCGCCCGCCTCTGGCTAAGGGCAAGGCTCCGGCGAGGGTTGTTCCGGCGAGCGTTGGTCCGGCGGTGGCAAAGGGGAAGGGGCCTGTTGCTCCCTCTCCGAGGCCTGACGGCTCTGGGGTCCCCCCAAGGGTGGTTTCGGGGCCCGTTTTGGTTCCCCCGAGGCGCCCAAAGGGAAAACTCGAGGTTCCGCGTTCGGCCGCTGTGGTTGTAACACTGCGGCCGGATGCTATTGGAAAGGTGTCCTACAGCGAGGTGATGCGTAGGGCGAGAGAGGCTGTCCCCATAACAGATATGGGACTGGAGGATGGGCTCGACATCCGGAGATCGGCAACGGGCGCCAGGCTCCTGGAGGTGGCGGGCCCGGACGGGGGAAGCAAGGCGGACTTGCTTGCGGGCAAGCTGAGGGAGGCCCTGGCGGAGGTTGCCACGGTCTCCCGCCCCGAGAAGTTGGTGGTTGTGCGGGTTGCGGGCATCGACGAGTCGGTGTCCGCGGAGGAACTGGTGTGGGCTCTGGCCCACAAGGCGGGTTGTCCCACGGGCCAAATTAAGGCGGGACCAATCCGGGAGGGTCCGGGAGGAGTTGGGCTCGCGTTTGTCCGCTGCCCCATTGCAGCGGCCAAAGTTTTGTCGGAGGCCGGGAGGGTTTTGCTCGGGTGGAGCTCCGCTCGAGTGGAGGTTTTGGAGGAGCGCCCCATGCGCTGCTTCAAGTGCATGGGGCTGGGGCACACGCGTCAGCGCTGCCCCGCGTCTGTGGACCGCTCCGGACTTTGCTTCCGGTGCGGTGAGGAGGGGCACAAGGGGTCAGACTGCAGGGCCAAGCCCAGATGCGCAGTCTGCTCTGAGGTTGGCCGCGATTCGGGCCACGTGATGGGGGGGGCTTTTTGCAGCCCTCCTCCTGTGAGGGTGTCGTACGCGGCGGCGGTTCCCACTGCCGCCGCAAAGGAGGCTGCTCGGCCGGCGCGCGCGATTGCGGTTGCGCGGCGCAAGGCGACAAGGGCCAATGCGATGGAGCAGTGAGGGATGCCCATCGCATTGGGAGGAAGGACCGGCAGAATTGGGGAAGTCCTCAATCCTGCTGGCCCGCGGAGGCGGTATAGGGGGGAAATAAGCGGAATGCTGACCCCCCTACGAAACCAGCGAGCGGAGATTGACAGTCCCTGCTTGCATTGCACGGTTTCAGCCGTCTGGGGGTATGTCCTAAGTGCGACAGGACACTCTCCCGGATAGTGAGGTGCCCCGATGTTGGGGCGTGCCGGCGCAGCGCGGTTGAATGCGAAAGCGAGCCCGCGCTGCGTTTTCTTCGGCGTGAGAGGTTGCATCAAGGAGGGTTAGTGGGTATGTCCGCTTGGACGGCATCGGCATCTTCGGAAGCCGGTGCCGTCCGAGCGGAAGAGTCCCACATAACCCCGCCACCTGTCAAGTGGCTGGGTATGCGTAACGCATTACTCCTTGTAAAAAAAAAAAAAAAAAAATAAAAAAAAAAAAAAAAAAAAAAAAAAAGGTTAGGTTAGGTTAGGTTAGGTTAGGTTAGGTTAGGTTAGGTTCAGGTGGAGGAGAGGCTCGCGCGCGAGGTCAATGCGCGCCTCATGAAGGTGCTCGATGCGCGCATTGAGGGCCTGGAGGTGTCTGGCCGCCTGCTGCCCGAGAAGTCGGTGCGTCCCCCGCTTCGGGCCGACCGGGTGGCACTTTCGCCACAGCCGGGCCCTTCTTCGGCCCCTACCGTGGCCCTAGCGCAGCTTCCTCCTCCCCCTAGCAAGAAGGGGAAGGGGAAGGGAAAGGGAAAGGGGAAGAAGCAGCCGGTGCCTGTTTCGGCGTCTGCACCGGTTGCTTCTCCTTCCTCCGAAGTTCGCCCTGTCGTCCCGGCTCCCGCTGCCGCCCCGTCCCAGTCGGGTGGCCAAGAACGGGAGTCTTGGACGACGGTCGTCTCGCGCCGCCCTAAAGGAAGAGCGGTGGCGCCATCGAAGATTTCTCGGAGCGCTGCTCCTGCCAGGCCGGCACCACAGCCGGGCCGATCGGCAGCCCCCGTCAAAAAGAAGGCGCTGCGCCCGCCATCATCTGCAGCAGTGGTCATGACGCTGCTGCCGGGCGCAGTGGAGCGGGGCCGCACTTATGAGGCGGTGATCGCTGAGGCCAAGGCGAAGATACGCCTTGCCGACCTCGGCATTGCCTCAGTGCGGTTCCGCAAGGCAGCGACGGGGGCCCGGGTCCTCGAGATCGCGGGAGAGGCCCGGGAGGAGAAGGCCGATCGGTTGGCGGAGCGTCTTCAGGCGATTTATTTGCCGGAGGACGTCAGAGTCTCCAGGCCGGTGATGCGGGCAGACGTTCGCATCGCGGGTCTGGACGACTCTGTCTCCAGGGAGGAGGTTGTGGCGGCAGTGGCGGCAGTCGGCGGCTGCGCTCCCGACCTCGTGAGGCCGGGGGCGATCGGAAGGGCTACCTCTGCGGGGCTGGGGGCCATTGTGGTCTCCTGCCCCGTGGCGGTAGCGAAACGGGTGGCCAGCGGGCGATTGCTCGTTGGCTGGGTGTCGGCTGGGACGACTCTTTTGGAATCTCGTCCCAGCCGCTGCTTTAGGTGTTTCGCGCTGGGCCATCTTGGGGCCCAGTGCAAGTCTTCGGTCGACCGCAGCGATAACTGCTTCCGCTGCGCTCGGCCAGGGCACCGAGCCCGAGACTGCTCTGCCCCCCCCCACTGCCCCCTCTGTGAGGAGGCTGGGAGGGTGGCCGACCATCGCCCTGGGGGTAAGGCTTGCGCCCGGTCCCCCAAGGCCAAAAAGAAGGGCCCCGGCAAAGGCGTGCTGCCATCGGGCCCTACCGCCGCCACGGATCGGCCGGAGGAGGTTGACATGGAGACCCACTAATTTATGGCTCTCCAGCTCAACCTTCTACAGGCGAACCTTAACCACTCCGCCGCGGCCCAGGATCTTCTTCTTCAGGCCATGGCGGAGTGGCAGGTCGGTCTGGCAGTGGCCGCTGAGCCCTACCGCGTCCCGGTCCGTTCCGACTGGGTCTGCGACGCGGACGGCTCAGTGGCCATCATTCAGCGTATGGCGGCGGGCACTCCCCCTCTCGTCCTCGTCGGGAGAGGGGGAGGTTTCGTAGCCGCTCGGGTCGGCGGGGTGGTGGTTGTGGGGGTCTATTTCTCCCCCAATCGCCCCCTCGTCGAGTTCGAGCGGTTTTTGGTTAGGTTGGGCGCAGTAACCCAAGGCTCTTCTCTCCCCGTCATTGTGATGGGGGACCCCAACGCCAAATCCACGGCGTGGGGCTCCCGGACGACTGACGGGAGGGGGACGGCCTTGGAAGAATGGGTGACAGAGTGTGGGCTGTCCATCCTCAATCGCGGTTCGGTGGACACGTGCGTGCGCCGCAACGGGGGGTCTGTTATCGACATCTCGTTTGCGGCGCCCTCTCTCGCGCATCGTGTCCACGATTGGAGGGTGCTGGAGGATGTGGAGACATTGTCTGATCACCGTTATATCAGATTCAGTGTCTCCACATCGGTGCCAGCGCCCAGCGGAGGTGTTGGAGAGCCGCGATTGGACGGCCCACGATGGGCGATCAAGCGCCTCGACAGGTCTTTGCTGCGGGAGGCAGCCCTGGTCGAGGCGTGGCCACGGGAGCCACCGCTGGTGGACGTGGAGGGGGAGGCTGCGAGGGTGTGCGCGGCCATGGCGCGTATTTGTGACGTGGCCATGCCCCGTGTTCGCGCCCCCCCGCGCAGATCCCAGGTCTACTGGTGGTCGCCGGAGATCGCCCAGCTCCGCCGAACCTGTGCGGTGGAGCGGCGCCGCTATCAGAGGTGTCGCGGAAGGAGAATCCGCGACGACGCCGAGTTGGATCGGCTCTACGCCGCCTATAGAGAGGCGGTGAGGGCCCTTCGCGGGGCCATTAGCCGGTCCAAAGCCGCAGCGTGGGACGAGCTGCTGGAGGCCGTTGAGGCGGATCCATGGGGCAGGCCGTACAAAATAGTACGGCAAAAGCTCCGAGCGTGGACCCCTCCCGTCTCCAGCAGTCTCGAACCGGCGGTACTCGGTAGGGTGGTTGAGGCACTGTTCCCAGACAGGGGAACCGACTTCGTGCCTCCCACTATGGCGGCGCCAGATGTCACCCGTGACTCGGGCACTGAGGATGTGCCCGAGCTCACCGAGGAGGAAGTAGGAAGGGCCGTGCTACGCCTGAGAGGCAAGAGCACGGCCCCAGGTCCCGACGGCATTCCGACGAGGGCGTGGGACCTGGTTTTGAGCGGGGAAGAAGCGCCTTTTCTTTCCCGCGTGACCTCCCTCTTTGCTAGGTGTCTGCGGGATGGGGTTTTTCCGCGGCGCTGGAAGGAGGGCCGCTTGGTACTCCTTCCCAAAGAGGGACGTCCGGCCGATGACCCTTCTGGTTATCGGCCCATCGTGCTGCTCGACGAGGCGGGCAAGCTCCTGGAGCGTGTCATCACCAACCGCCTCGTCGAGCACCTGGAGGAGGTCGGACCAGATCTGTCCGACCACCAGTTCGGGTTCCGCCGCGGCCGATCGACGATTGACGCGATCGGCCGCTTGCAGGACCTGTCGGAGAGGGCGGTTTCCCGGGGTGGGGTGTTGATTGCGGTGTCGCTCGATATCGCGAACGCCTTCAACACCCTGCCCTGGTCAACGATTATGGAGGCGCTCCGATATCACGGGGTGCCTCCATATCTGCGGCGGTTGTTGGGGAGCTACCTGTCGGAGAGGGCGGTAGTCTTCCCAACGATGGGCGGAGGAGGCTGTCGTCGGCGTATGGTGTGCGGTGTTCCACAGGGGTCTGTCCTGGGACCACTCCTGTGGAACATCGGATATGATTACGTTCTGCGCTGTGTGAACTTGCACGGCGTGGACGTGATCTGTTACGCCGACGACACCCTCGTAACATCCCGGGGTTCTGATCCCCGGGATGCGAGAGTGTTGGCCACTGTCGGCGTCGCGGCGGTGGTCGAGAGGATACGGCGGCTGGGGCTCGAGGTGGCACTGCATAAATCTGGGGCCATTATTTTCCATGGTCCCCGGAGGCGGCCGCCCCCAGGCCCTAGTATCGTGGTAGGAGGAACTCCCATCCCTGTCGAGAACACGCTGAAGTATCTCGGCGTCCTTCTCGACAGCAGATGGGACTTCGAAGCGCACCTTCGGCACCTAGGCCCGAGGTTGGTGAGCACGGCGGGAGCTCTATCTCGCCTGCTCCCCAATCTCGGAGGGAGTGGCGGCAGTTGTCGCCGCCTTTACACGGGAGTGGTGCGGTCCATAGCCCTGTATGGAGCCCCAATCTGGGCGAGCTCCATATCGGGTCGCCATCGACAGATCCTGCAGCAGTCGCAGAGGGTCATGGCGACCCGTGTCGTTAGGGGGTATCGCACCATCTCCCATGAGGTGGCATGCGCGCTCGCCGGGTCCCTGCCGTGGGACCTCGACGCCGAGGTTCTCTCGGCGGTCTACTGGCGTGGCGCGCAATCCCGGAGCCAGGGTCTCCGCCCCACACCGGACACTGTGGTGCGGTGGCGTAGAGACGCTCAGACACAGGCTCTGGGCGCATGGCGGCGGCAGCTACACAGGAGCGCCGAACTACGTGCCGAAGGATCGAGGCGCCGTATCCTCGAGGCGGTCGGGCCCATATTGGAGCGATGGGTCGGCCGTCGGTGGGGGTCGATGACTTTCCGGCTCGCACAGGTACTTTCCGGGCACGGGTGCTTTGGGAAGTATCTGTGCGACGTCGCCGGGGGGGAGTCGACCCGGTGTTGCCACCACTGTGACTGCGCGATGGATGATGCGCAGCACACTTTGGTGGCGTGCCCTGCGTGGGCTGGGCCGCGGTCGACGTTAGCCGCGGCCCTGGGTGGAGTAGCTCTCTCGCTGCCGACCATCATGCAAAAGATGGTCGACAGCGAGACGGCGTGGGAGGCGATGGCCTCCTTCTGCGAAGTGGTGATGTCGCAGAAGGAGGCCGCGGAGCGGGAGAGGGAGCGGGATCCGCTCTCTCTCCGGCTACGCCGTTGGCGCAGCGGGCGGGCCAGGAGGGCCCGTCAGGCAGCGCCCGGGGGGTCTTAGGCGGCGGGGGCAGGGGGCCCCTTCCGTCTCGCCATAGACCCCCCCCGAAGTCGGCCAGTTACGCCATGGCCGCACAAGGAGGTAGGGGGGGCGCTGCAAATTGCGCCTTCCTGAGGAGGTCTCCCGGTTCTGATCCGGGGGACGTTGGCCGCGGGCGGGGTTCCAGAAGCTACAAACCCGGGCACTGGTGCCTCGCCCCTTTTCAACAGCGGTGGGCGTCGTCTGAAGTTTTTTAGTGGGTAGGACTGCGGTGGTCGTGTCGGCCGCAGTGAGCCCCACACCCCCTCCCGGTCTCCCCCTTTTTGGCCGGGAGACAGTGCGTAAGCAGCATTTTTTTACAGACGATAATAAAAAAAAAAAAAAAAAAAAAAAAAAAAAGGTTAGGTTAGGTTAGGTTAGGTTCCCGTGTGGAGTTGCCAGACTCCCATCAGGCGCGTCCCCGGGTGGCGGATAGGGGAAGCCACTCCGGCGTGGGTGGTCCCGGCTTCGGCTGGCGTGGACCAAAACTGGCGGGTTCTGGGCGCACCCCTGGCTGCGTCTCGGCGCAGCCGGAAAGCGGCCGTGTGGAGGGAGTCGCGACTCGGTCTCGCGGCTCTCGGGGAGGAGATCTCCCGGGAGGTTCCGTCTCGCCCCTCTGTTCTGACAGTCGGGTGGGATGGGGTCGCGCGGTGGGTCCGGCGGTTGCAGTTTTGTGATCGCCGGGTGGGCCTCGCCGATTGGCTAAGGTCCCCCTTCGGGCAGCCTGTTACCCCCAGGGTTGGGGCCAGGGGTCTTGCCTTAGCGGCTGGGCCGAGAGGAACGCGAACCTCAATAATAAATCGGCGAAAAAGCCCGCAGCGGCGTCGCTTGTTCGGCGCTGCAGCGGCCCCTGCCGCAGCTGGCCTCGCGGAGAGGTTCGGTGGGCGCGGCGAGAGGACGCAGCCGCCTTCATGGCGGTGGGCGTGCGAGGAGGCAAACCTCGGTAAAAAATGCCCCTGCCGCAGCTGTGTGCCCCTAGGGTGGGGCCCAGTGGGCGCGGCGCGTGGACGCCTCGGGGTGTGACCCCGCCCTGAGCGCGGAAAGAGGAAGCCAACCTCTCTAAAATAATGGCACGGGGACGCCGTGGCCGGGAGGGCCGGACGGCGGAAAGAGGAAGTCAACCTCTATAAAAAATGACGCCAAGTCCGCAGCGGCGTCGCTTTTAGTGATGCCGCAGCGGCCCCTGCCGCAGCTGGCCCGAGGTGTAGGGCTCAGTGGGCGCGGCGCGAGGTGGCCGCCGCCCTCTCACGAGGTGTGGTGGCTGGGAGCTGCGGGCGAATAACGGGGAAGTTTTCGCCCGCCTCGTACAGCTCCGGGACGGGGAGTGGCCCTTAACACAGGTCCCTCCGTTGCGAGTGAGCCTGCCTCACGGCGGGCTGCGCGGAGGGCGGACATGTGTGTAATCCGAAAGGTGGTCCCTTGTCCGCTCTGTCCGACCGCGCGAGTAGGTGTTCCTTTGTTTTTTAGTCGGTGCGAGTCCGACATAACCCAGTGAGCCTCCCCGTGGCCTCTGGGTATGCATAATGCATTTTTCAAAGGTTAAAAAAAAAAAAAAAAAAAAAAAAAAGGTTAGGTTAGGTTGGGAGCCCGTGTGGAGTTGCCAGACTCCCATCGGGCGCGTCCCCGGGTGGCGGATAGGGGCATGCCACACATTGTGGTACCGGCTTTTAAATAATGTAATGTAAGTCCGGCGCGGACCAAAACTGGCGGGTTTTGTGGGGCGCACCCCCGGTCGCATTTCGCGGCTGGAAAGCGGCCCAGTTGTGCCGTTGTGGCACAGGGGTGGGGAGCCGCGTTCTGTGTCGTGGCTTTTACGGGGTGGCGAGCCTTCCCGGCTCTGGTTCTCCTGTCTCTCCCCTCTGTTCTGTCAGGGGGCTTAGAGATGGGATCCCGCGCGGCGGGCTGGGTTTCATCCCCACCCGTCGGGCAAACTGTTACCCCCATTCTGGGGACCAGGGGTCTTGCCTTCAACGGCCGGACCGAGAGGAGACAACCTCAATAATAAATCCCTAATCCTAAGCTTTACGCCCGGCGAGAGGATGAATGGCTGGTGGGTGACCAGTCTCAAGGGCGTCACTCGGCCAGGGGATCAGCGGCCCCTCTGGTCGATAAATTTTCGCTTACCCGGGTACAGGGGGCACTGCCCGGATGGACTTTTTATTTCCCCCATACTCGTGGGATTCGTATGGATATTTCTAATAAAATCGTTTCGAAAGATGTTGTGGCGTCTGGTGACGCGGAGTTGGATGCACCTTCGGGTGTTGCTGGTGTGGAGTTGGGTCAAGTTTTGACCAGGGCCGAAGTAGTGATTCGGTACGAGGAGCAAATGCGCGTACTGAATGCGCTAGAGAAGGAAGCGGCCGACATGAGTCTGTCAGATGACGACATGGGTCTGGACAGCGACGATGAATCGGCTTCTGAGTATGAAGAGGAAGTGGTTATACCCTCGGCGCAGGAAACAGCGGACACTGCAAGGAGAGGTCGCGGCAGGCCGCCCACTCATGGGCTCACTATGGGCCTCGGGAGAGCTCGGTCCGAGCTACAGACTGCGAGGAGGGAGAAAGCCGTTCAGAAGGAGGCTTTGGAGAAGAAGAAGGAGGAGGAAATGGCGGAGCTGGCAAGGGAAGCGCGAGCCCTCCGAAGTGAGCGAGGCTATGTGCCTGCGCTGGCTCAGCCCACATCGCCCTCTGAGCTCTTGAAGAGAGTTACACTGGATGTGGAATTGGTGGAGAGGGTTGCTCAGAAATCAGGCAACCTAAAGGGCACGTACGTAAAGGCGCTCAACGAAGCGGCGAAGTCTATCAAGGATGCTGTGGGGAATTTTTACGAACTCTCCTTCTCATCCCCGGACGCCAAAAGGTTACAGGAAGAAAACGACCGCCTACGGGAGATGGTCGTACAGTTACGCGCTGAAATGACGCAGCTGCGCGAGGACATGGAGGTGATGCGGCGGGAGAGGTCCAGGCCTCCCGTCTCCGAGGTAATGGCGCCGCCGAGTCCCCGTTCACCGGGTCTTGGCGTGGTGGCCGATGTCACGGTTTCTTCGCCGTCACGCGGCAGCCCGCAGGAGGATTTGGTCTCCTCAATAATGCGCCAAGTTAGCGCATTATTGGACGAGCGCCTTCGTCCTGTTGTGGCACCGCGTCCGCCTTCAGTACAGGCGACAATAGATGAGGTTCCGAAGGATACTGCGCCTTCTAAGGCGCCCAAGGGAAAGAGGAAAGCCCCCAAGCGACTGGCTGCCCCTTCTACCACGGCAGAAGTGACCCCCACAACATCTGAGGGCACTACGTATGCGGTTGTAGCGGGAGGAGACGCAAACCCCGCGAGGGAGAAGAAGAAGGCTCAGCCTGCCAAGAATAAGCGGGCTAAAGAGAAGAAGAAGCGGAAACCGCGCAAGATGCACGTCCCCAAGTCTGCGGCTATCATACTGTCGCTGCAGCAGAAATCATTAGATAGGGGCCTCACTTACGCCGGTATCCTGCAAAAGGCGGTGCGAAATATCAGCGTCGATGAGATAGGAATTCAGCACGGAGAACTCAGAATACGGAAGACGCAGTCTGGCGCCCGTATCCTTGAAGTGTCGGGTTCAGAGAATGGCGCGAAGGCCGACCGTCTCTTTGGAGAGATGAGAAAGATTTTCGCTCCGGAGGTTGGGATGTCCCGGCCCGTCAAGTGCGCTGAATTGCGCTTGACCGGTCTGGACGACAGCATAGAGAAGGCTGGCGTGGTTTCCGCGATAGCCCTGAAGGGAGAATGCCCTGAAGGGAGTGTCAAGGTTGGAGAGATCCGTCGCGGGCGCTCTGGTTCGGGCGCTGTTTGGGTGCGCTGCCCGATTGCCGCGGCGAAGAAGCTGGTTGCCGAGAAGCGGCTCTGCTTAGGATGGAGCGCGGCGCGTGTTACGCTGCTAGAGGCGAGGAAGCCGAAGTGTTTTAGGTGCTTCGAGCCCGGCCATGTACAGATCAACTGTAAGTCGGAGGTGGACCGTAGCGGTCTCTGTTACCGCTGCGGGCAGGCCGGGCATAAAGCGGCGGCGTGCGGAAATAGTCCGCACTGCCCTCTTTGTTCTGCAGCGGGGAAGCCAGCGAGTCATGCGCTGGGAGGTAAGGGGTGCAAACCAGCCCCCTCGAGGTCGTCCAAGAGGTTGGCACAGACGCAAGTGCGTCGAGTCGCTGCAAGTGCAGCTGCCGCCTCCAGCCCCGGCACCCAAGTCGAGGGCCAGCCGGAAGAATCGCCACCGGCATCTTCTTAGCCGGACGAGAGCCGCGGGTGAGTGACGCGGGGACGTCCTCACCCGCCTTTTCAGCTCAGCTCTCGCGATGGGGGAGGGTCTTGGCTCTCCCGTCGAGTACGCCCGAGTAGTACGGGCCGCGCGTGAGGGACGCGGAGCATCCGATAGGAATTCCCGCTTCCCCTCTTTCCTGCGCGCGAGATGGCGTTACGGTCCTTTTTTAGTGGGTATTCCGCCCAACTGGTTGGTTGGTGGGGGCGGCGAGTCCCACATATCCCCGTCACTCCCCGTGTGGCGGGGAATGCGTAAATGCATTTTTTGGGACCTTAAAAAAAAAAAAAAAAAAAAAAAGGTTAGGTTGGGAGTCGCGACTCGGTCTCGCGGCTCTCGGGGAGGAGATCTCCCGGGAGGTTCCGTCTCGCCCCTCTGTTCTGACAGACGGGTGGGATGGGGTCGCGCGGTGGGTCCGGCGGTTGCAGTTTTGTGATCGCCGGGTGGGCCTCGCCGATTGGCTAAGGTCCCCCTTCGGGCAGCCTGTTACCCCCAGGGTTGGGGCCAGGGGTCTTGCCTTAGCGGCTGGGCCGAGAGGAACGCGAACCTCAATAATAAATCGGCGAAAAAGCCCGCAGCGGCGTCGCTTGTTCGGCGCTGCAGCGGCCCCTGCCGCAGCTGGCCTCGCGGAGAGGTTCGGTGGGCGCGGCGAGAGGACGCAGCCGCCTTCATGGCGGTGGGCGTGCGAGGAGGCAAACCTCGGTAAAAAATGCCCCTGCCGCAGCTGTGTGCCCCTAGGGTGGGGCCCAGTGGGCGCGGCGCGTGGACGCCTCGGGGTGTGACCCCGCCCTGAGCGCGGAAAGAGGAAGCCAACCTCTCTAAAATAATGGCACGGGGACGCCGTGGCCGGGAGGGCCGGACGGCGGAAAGAGGAAGTCAACCTCTATAAAAAATGACGCCAAGTCCGCAGCGGCGTCGCTTTTAGTGATGCCGCAGCGGCCCCTGCCGCAGCTGGCCCGAGGTGTAGGGCTCAGTGGGCGCGGCGCGAGGTGGCCGCCGCCCTCTCACGAGGTGTGGTGGCTGGGAGCTGCGGGCGAATAACGGGGAAGTTTTCGCCCGCCTCGTACAGCTCCGGGACGGGGAGTGGCCCTTAACACAGGTCCCTCCGTTGCGAGTGAGCCTGCCTCACGGCGGGCTGCGCGGAGGGCGGACATGTGTGTAATCCGAAAGGTGGTCCCTTGTCCGCTCTGTCCGACCGCGCGAGTAGGTGTTCCTTTGTTTTTTAGTCGGTGCGAGTCCGACATAACCCAGTGAGCCTCCCCGTGGCCTCTGGGTATGCATAAGGCATTTTTCAAAGGTTAAAAAAAAAAAAAAAAAAAAAAAAAAAGGTTAGGTTAGGTTAGGTTAGGTTAGGTTCCCGTGTGGACCCGTGTGGAGTTGCCAGACTCCCATCGGGCGCGTCCCCAGGTGGCGGATAGGGGCATGCCACACATTGTGGTACCGGCTTTTAAATAATGTAAGTCCGGCGCGGACCAAAACTGGTGGGTTTTGTGGGGCGCACCCCCGGTCGCATTTCGCGGCTGGAAAGCGGCCCAGTGGTGCCGTTGTCACACGGCGTAGGGTGTCGGCTGCTCCCAGCACGCCTCAGCTCATCTGAGGTGGCAGGGGATGCAGCCCATTTTCCCGAGTGGAGGCGAGGCGTTCTGGCGCCTTTTGTTTCGCCCTTTCGAGGGCAGTGGCCGCTTTCATGCGGCGGTGGGTGGCAGGCCTGCAAGGCCTGCGGCGCGGCGAGTCCGGCAGTCACATCCCAGTGGCTGTCGGGGGGGTCTCTTGACTCCCCGTCGGGCAATCCGTAATCCGCAGTCTGCGGACCGGAGGTGCCGCTCACTGAGAGTGGTGCCGCGTGGAAGAATACCACTATAATAAATTACCCCAATCCCAAGGTGAGCGGATCGTGCCGAAGGGATGCATGGCTGGAGGGAGTCCAGTCGCTAGCGTGCGGGGGAGCTCACCCCCGAAAAAAGAGAGGGAGTATTAAATTATGTTTACAAGCAGACTTTCAAATATTCTCCGGGCAGGTCCTCGAAAGGGGGAATCCTGCACACCCGCTTCGGCGGGTGTCTGCCCCGTGTTATACGGAGGGGGCAAAAGCTGCTTCGGGGGTCGGCATTCTGCTGATCTCCGCAACGACAACCCTGGCTTTCGTTTACTGGATTTTTGTGCTGCCAAGCGACGTGGTGGTGTGTTGCGCCTTAGGGGCGGTGGAGGGCCGGGCCCGCCGAGGGACGAGCGTGGCAGGTTCGTCTCGACGCCGGCGCCGGAGGAGGATGAGATTGTCGTCGACAGCTCTGCGGGGACCATGGACACCGTGGGCCCCGTAGAGCTGTCCGAGATGTTGGAGGTCGATGAGGGCAGTGCTTCTGCGCGCAGCCCCCGTCAAAAAAGAAAGAGGTCACCCGGGGCCGGCTCAGCAAGTGAGGATGAGGTTCCTCCTTCCACGTCGGGTCAGGACGATTCCTCGGTGGTGAGGGCCCAAACCAAGCGCGGCCGCTCCCATGGCCGCACTCATGGCTTGACGGTCGGACTCGGCAAAGCCAGGAGGGCGCTGAGTGCCGGCCGGGTGCAATCCCGACTGGAAGCTCAGCGGGAGAAGGAGGCGAAGACGAGCCCCTCTCGCGCTCCCGATTGCGCGACCGCCTTTAAGGCAATGGCGGCGACCTGGGAGCCAGCCAGCACCGTCTCCGCCTCCACTCTGGCGGAGAGGATGACGCAGGTCCTCGCCGCCGTCGAAGAGATGTCGGGTCGGTCATCGTCCCTGAAGGGGACCTTCCACGGCGGGTTCAAGACCGCCGTGGAAGTCGGTAGGGAGTGCCTCCAGGCCTGGTCGGCCCGTACTCCTGCGTCAGAGGATGGCATGCTGCGGCTGGAGCTGGAGCGCCTCAGGGCCAGCGACAAGGCCCTCAGGCAGGAGAACGCCCGCCTCCTGGCGCAGCATGCGGAAGTTTTGAGGGAGGTCTCCTCTCTCCGCGAGGAGGTGCGGAGAGTGAAGAGGCCTGCGCCTATGGACCTGGCGCAGGTGGAGGAGAGGCTCGCGCGCGAGGTCAATGCGCGCCTCATGAAGGTATTGGATGCGCGGATTGAGGGCCTGGAGGTGTCTGGCCGCCTGCTGCCCGAAAAGTCGGTTCGTCCCCCGCTTCGGGCCGACCGGGTGGCACTTTCGCCACAGCCGGGCCCTTCTTCGGCCCATACCGTGGCCCCGGCGCAGCTTCCTCCTCCCCCTAGCAAGAAGGGGAAGGGGAAGGGAAAGGGGAAGAAGCAGCCGGTGCCTGTTTCGGCGTCCGCACCGGCTGTTCCTTCCTCTCCATCGGAGGTCCGTCCAGCGGCTCCCGTTGCCACCCCGTCCCAGTCGGGTGGCCAGGAACGGGAGACCTGGACCACTGTGGTCTCGCGCCGCCCCAAAGGGAGAGTGGCGGCGCAGGCCAAAGGGTCGCGGAGCGCTGCTCCTGCCAGGCCGGCACCACAGCCGGGCCGATCGGCAGCCCCCGCAGCCAAGAAGAAGGCGCTGCGCCCGCCAACATCAGCGGCAGTGGTCATGACGCTGCTGCCGGGCGCAGTGGAACGGGGCCGCACTTATGAGGCGGTGATCGCTGAGGCCAAGGCGAAGATACGCCTTGCCGACCTCGGCATTGCCTCAGTGCGGTTCCGCAAGGCAGCGACGGGGGCCCGGGTCCTCGAGATCGCGGGAGAGGCCCGGGAAGAGAAGGCCGATCGGTTGGCGGAGCGTCTCCAGGCGATCTATTTGCCGGAGGACGTCAGGGTCTCCAGGCCGGTGATGCGGGCAGACGTTCGCATCGCGGGTCTGGACGACTCTGTCTCCAAGGAGGAGGTTGTGGCGGCAGTGGCGGCAGTCGGCGGCTGCGCTCCCGACCTCGTGAGGCCGGGGGCGATCGGAAGGGCTACCTCTGCGGGGCTGGGGGCCATTGTGGTCTCCTGCCCCGTGGCGGTAGCGAAACGGGTGGCCAGCGGGCGATTGCTCGTTGGCTGGGTGTCGGCTGGGACGACTCTTTTGGAATCTCGTCCCAGCCGCTGCTTTAGGTGTTTCGCACTGGGCCATCTTGGGGCCCAGTGCAAGTCTTCGGTCGACCGCAGCGATAACTGCTTCCGCTGCGCTCGACCAGGGCACCGAGCCCGAGACTGCTCTGCCCCCCCCCACTGCCCCCTCTGTGAGGAGGCTGGGAGGGTGGCCGACCATCGCCCTGGGGGTAAGGCTTGCGCCCGGTCCCCCAAGGCCAAAAAGAAGGGCCCCGGCAAAGGCGTGCTGCCATCGGGCCCTACCGCCGCCACGGATCGGCCGGAGGAGGTTGACATGGAGACCCACTAATTTATGGCTCTCCAGCTCAACCTCCTACAGGCGAACCTTAACCACTCCGCCGCGGCCCAGGATCTTCTTCTTCAGGCCATGGCGGAGTGGCAGGTCGGTCTGGCAGTGGCCGCTGAGCCCTACCGCGTCCCGGTCCGTTCCGACTGGGTCTGCGACGCGGACGGCTCAGTGGCCATCATTCAGCGTATGGCGGCGGGCACTCCCCCTCTCGTCCTCGTCGGGAGAGGGGGAGGTTTTGTAGCCGCTCGGGTCGGCGGGGTGGTGGTCGTGGGAGTCTATTTCTCCCCCAATCGCCCCCTCGTCGAGTTCGAGCGGTTTTTGGTCAGGTTGGGCGCAGTAACCCAAGGCTCTTCTCTCCCCGTCATTGTGATGGGGGACCCCAACGCCAAATCCACGGCGTGGGGCTCCCGGACGACTGACGGGAGGGGGACGGCCTTGGAGGAATGGGTGACAGAGTGTGGGCTGTCCATCCTCAATCGCGGTTCGGTGGACACGTGCGTGCGCCGCAACGGGGGGTCTGTTATCGACATCTCGTTTGCGGCGCCCTCTCTCGCGCATCGTGTCCACGATTGGAGGGTGCTGGAGGATGTGGAGACATTGTCTGATCATCGCTATATCAGATTCAGTGTCTCCACATCGGTGCCAGCGCCCAGCGGAGGTGTTGGAGAGCCGCGATTGGACGGCCCACGATGGGCGATCAAGCGCCTCGACAGGTCTTTGCTGCGGGAGGCAGCCCTGGTCGAGGCGTGGCCACGGGAGCCACCGCTGGTGGACGTGGAGGGGGAGGCTGCGAGGGTGTGCGCGGCCATGGCGCGTATTTGTGACGTGGCCATGCCCCGTGTTCGCGCCCCCCCGCGCAGATCCCAGGTCTACTGGTGGTCGCCGGAGATCGCCCAGCTCCGCCGAACCTGTGCGGTGGAGCGGCGCCGCTACCAGAGGTGTCGCGGAAGGAGAATCCGCGACGACGCCGAGTTGGATCGGCTCTACGCCGCCTATAGAGAGGCGGTGAGGGCCCTTCGCGGGGCCATTAGCCGGTCCAAAGCCGCAGCGTGGGACGAGCTGCTGGAGGCCGTTGAGGCGGATCCATGGGGCAGGCCGTACAAAATAGTACGGCAAAAGCTCCGAGCGTGGACCCCTCCCGTCTCCAGCAGTCTCGAACCGGCGGTACTCGGTAGGGTGGTTGAGGCACTGTTCCCAGACAGGGGAACCGACTTCGTGCCTCCCACTATGGCGGCGCCAGATGTCACCCGTGACTCGGGCACTGAGGATGTGCCCGAGCTCACCGAGGAGGAAGTAGGAAGGGCCGTGCTACGCCTGAGGGGCAAGAGCACGGCCCCAGGTCCCGACGGCATTCCGACGAGGGCGTGGGACCTGGTTTTGAGCGGGGAGGAAGCGCCTTTTCTTTCCCGCGTGACCTCCCTCTTTGCTAGGTGTCTGCGGGATGGGGTTTTTCCGCGGCGCTGGAAGGAGGGCCGCTTGGTACTCCTTCCCAAAGAGGGACGTCCGGCCGATGACCCTTCTGGTTATCGGCCCATCGTGCTGCTCGACGAGGCGGGCAAGCTCCTGGAGCGTGTCATCACCAACCGCCTCGTCGAGCACCTGGAGGAGGTCGGACCAGATCTGTCCGACCACCAGTTCGGGTTCCGCCGCGGCCGATCGACGATTGACGCGATCGGCCGCTTGCAGGACCTGTCTGAGAGGGCGGTTTCCCGGGGTGGGGTGTTGATTGCGGTGTCGCTCGATATCGCGAACGCCTTCAACACCCTGCCCTGGTCAACGATTATGGAGGCGCTCCGATATCACGGGGTGCCTCCATATCTGCGGCGGTTGTTGGGGAGCTACCTGTCGGAGAGGGCGGTAGTCTTCCCAACGATGGGCGGAGGAGGCTGTCGTCGGCGTATGGTGTGCGGTGTTCCACAGGGGTCTGTCCTGGGACCACTCCTGTGGAACATCGGATATGATTACGTTCTGCGCTGTGTGAACTTGCACGGCGTGGACGTGATCTGTTACGCCGACGACACCCTCGTAACATCCCGGGGTTCTGATCCCCGGGATGCGAGAGTGTTGGCCACTGTCGGCGTCGCGGCGGTGGTCGAGAGGATACGGCGGCTGGGGCTCGAGGTGGCACTGCATAAATCTGGGGCCATTATTTTCCATGGTCCCCGGAGGCGGCCGCCCCCAGGCCCTAGTATCGTGGTAGGAGGAACTCCCATCCCTGTCGAGAACACGCTGAAGTATCTCGGCGTCCTTCTCGACAGCAGATGGGACTTCGAAGCGCACCTTCGGCACCTAGGCCCGAGGTTGGTGAGCACGGCGGGAGCTCTATCTCGCCTGCTCCCCAATCTCGGAGGGAGTGGCGGCAGTTGTCGCCGCCTTTACACGGGAGTGGTGCGGTCCATAGCCCTGTATGGAGCCCCAATCTGGGCGAGCTCCATATCGGGTCGCCATCGACAGATCCTGCAGCAGTCGCAGAGGGTCATGGCGACCCGTGTCGTTAGGGGGTATCGCACCATCTCCCATGAGGTGGCATGCGCGCTCGCCGGGTCCCTGCCGTGGGACCTCGACGCCGAGGTTCTCTCGGCGGTCTACTGGCGTGGCGCGCAATCCCGGAGCCAGGGTCTCCGCCCCACACCGGACACTGTGGTGCGGTGGCGTAGAGACGCTCAGATACAGGCTCTGGGCGCATGGCGGCGGCAGCTACACAGGAGCGCCGAACTACGTGCCGAAGGATCGAGGCGCCGTATCCTCGAGGCGGTCGGGCCCATATTGGAGCGATGGGTCGGCCGTCGGTGGGGGTCGATGACTTTCCGGCTCACACAGGTACTTTCCGGGCACGGGTGCTTTGGGAAGTATCTGTGCGACGTCGCCGGGGGGGAGTCGACCCGGTGTTGCCACCACTGTGACTGCGCGATGGATGATGCGCAGCACACTTTGGTGGCGTGCCCTGCGTGGGCGGGGCCGCGGTCGACGTTAGCCGCGGCCCTGGGTGGAGTGGCTCTCTCGCTGCCGACCATCATGCAAAAGATGGTCGACAGCGAGACGGCGTGGGAGGCGATGGCCTCCTTCTGCGAAGTGGTGATGTCGCAGAAGGAGGCCGCGGAGCGGGAGAGGGAGCGGGATCCGCTCTCTCTCCGGCTACGCCGTTGGCGCAGCGGGCGGGCCAGGAGGGCCCGTCAGGCAGCGCCCGGGGGGTCTTAGGCGGCGGGGGCAGGGGGCCCCTTCCGTCTCGCCATAGACCCCCCCCGAAGTCGGCCAGTTACGCCATGGCCGCACAAGGAGGTAGGGGGGGCGCTGCAAATTGCGCCTTCCTGAGGAGGTTTCCCCGGTTCTGATCCGGGGGACGTTGGCCGCGGGCGGGGTTCCAGAAGCTACAAACCCGGGCACTGGTGCCTCGCCCCTTTTCAACAGCGGTGGGCGTCGTCTGAAGTTTTTTAGTGGGTAGGACTGCGGTGGTCGCGTCGGCCGCAGTGAGCCCCACACCCTCTCCCGGTCTCCCCCTTTTGGCCGGGAGACAGTGCGTAAGCAGCATTTTTTTACAGACGATAATAAAAAAAAAAAAAAAAAAAAAGGTTCCCGTGTGGAGTTCCCGTGTGGAGTTGCCAGACCCGTGTGGAGTTGCCAGACTCCCATCGGGCGCGTCCCCAGGTGGCGGATAGGGGCATGCCACACATTGTGGTACCGGCTTTTAAGGCCGGCGCGGACCAAAACTGGTGGGTTTTGTGGGGCGCACCCCCGGCCGCATTTCGCGGCTGGAAAGCGGCCCAGTGGTGCCGTTGTCACACGGCGTAGGGTGTCGGCTGCTCCCAGCACGCCTCAGCTCATCTGAGGTGGCAGGGGATGCAGCCCATTTTCCCAAGTGGAGGCGAGGCGTTTTGTCGCCTCTTGTTTCGCCCTTTCCAGGGCAGTGGCCGCTTTCATGCGGCGGTGGGTGGCAGGCCTGCAAGGCCTGCGGCGCGGCGAGTCCGGCAGTCACATCCCAGTGGCTGTCGGGGGGGTCTCTTGACTCCCCGTCGGGCAATCCGTAATCCGCAGTCTGCGGACCGGAGGTGCCGCTCACTGAGAGCGGTGCCGCGTGGAAGAATACCACTATAATAAATTACCCCAATCCCAAGGTGAGCGGATCGTGCCGAAGGGATGCATGGCTGGAGGGAGTCCAGTCGCTAGCGTGCGGGGGAGCTCACCCCCGAAAAAAGAGAGGGAGTATAAAAATAATGTCTTCAAGTAGTATTGCAAATATTCTCCGGGCAGGTCCTCGAAAGGGGGAATCCTGCACACCCGCCTTGGCGGGTGTCTGCCCCGTGTATACGGAGGGGGCACAATCTACTTCGGGGGTCAGCAGTCCGCTGATTCCCGCTACAACGACCACTGCTTTTTCATACAAGGACTTCGATTGTTTGTGTTTGGGCGTGTTGCGCCTTAGGGGCGGTGGAGGGCCGGGCCGGGACGAGCGTGGCAGGTTCGTCTCGACGCCGGCGCCGGAGGAGATTCTCTCTGACGGTTCGGCGGGGACCATGGATACTGTGGGCCTAGCGGAAGCGTCAGAGACGTCAGAGATGGAATTTGACGAAGGCAGTTCGTCTGGGGTTCAGCCCCACTGCCTTCGCCAAAAAAGGAAGAGGTCCCCCGAGGCGAGATCGGCCAGCGAGGCCGACCTGGCCCCGGACGACGTCAGAGCGTCGACGAAGCGCGGCCGATCCCGTGGCCGCGTTTCTTCTTACGGCTTTACGGCCGGTCTCGGCGCGGCCAGGAGGGCGCTGAGCGTCGACCGGGTGCTGGCCCGTCGAGAGGCGAAGCTGAGCCCCTCTCGCGTTGGTAGGGAGGACTGCGCGATGACATTTAAGGCGACGGCGGCGGCCTGGGAGCCGGCTGCCACCGTCTCTGCCTCCACTCTGGCGGACAGGATGTCTCAGATCCTGGCCGCCGTGGAAGAGATGGCGGGCAAATCATCGGCCCTGAAGGGGACCTTCCACGGCGGGTTCAAGACCGCCGTGGAAGTCGGTAGGGAGTGCCTCCAGGCCTGGGCGGCCCGCACCCCTGAGTCGGAGGAGAGCATGCTGCGGCAGGAGCTGGAGCGCCTCAGGGCCAGCGACAAGGCCCTGAGGAAGGAGAACACCCGCCTCCTGGCGCAGCATGCGCAAGTTATGAAGGAGGTCTCCACTCTTCGCGAGGAGGTGCGGAGGGTGGAGAGGTCTGCGCCTCTGGATCTGGCGCAGGTCGAGGAGCGTCTTTCGCAGGAGCTGGGTGCGCGCGTCATGAGGGTGCTGGACGCGCGCATCGAAGGCCTGGAGGTGTCTGGCCGCCTGCTGCCCGAGAAATCTGTGCGTCCCCCGCTTCGGGCCGACCGGGCGGCCCTTTCGCCGCAGCCGGGCCCATCTTCGGCCCCTGCTGTGGCTCCACTGCGGCCCCCTCCACCCCCTATCAAGAAGGGGAAGGGAAAGGGGAAGGGAAAGGGGAAGAAGCAGCCGGTGCCTGTTTCGGAGTCCGCACCGGCTGTTCCTTCCTCTCCATTGGAGGTCCGTCCAGCGGCTCCCGTTGCCACCCCGTCCCAGTCGGGTGGCCAGGAACGGGAGACCTGGACCACTGTGGTCTCGCGCCGCCCCAAAGGGAGAGTGGCGGCGCAGGCCAAAGGGTCGCGGAGCGCTGCTCCTGCCAGGCCGGCACCACAGCCGGGCCGATCGGCAACAGCCCCCGCCAAAAAGAAGGCGCTGCGCCCGCCATCATCCGCAGCAGTCGTGATGACGCTGCTGCCGGGCGCAGTGGAGCGAGGCCGCACCTACGAGGCGGTGATCGCCGAGGCCAAGGCGAAGATACGCCTTGCCGACCTCGGCATTGCCTCGGTGCGGTTCCGCAAGGCGGTGACGGGGGCCCGGGTTCTCGAGATTGCGGGAGAGGCCCGGGAGGAGAAGGCCGATCGGCTGGCGGAACGTCTCCGGGCGATCTATTTGCCGGAGGACGTCAGGGTCTCCAGGCCGGTGATGCGGGCAGACGTCCGCATCGCGGGTCTGGACGACTCTGTCTCCAGGGAGGAGGTTGTGGCGGCGGTGGCGGCAGTCGGCGGCTGCACTCCCGACCTTGTGAGGCCGGGGGCTATTGGAAGGGCTACCTCTGCGGGGCTGGGGGCCATTGTGGTCTCCTGCCCCGTGGCGGTGGCGAAACGGGTGGCCAGCGGGCGATTGCTCGTTGGCTGGGTGTCGGCTGGGACGACTCTTTTGGAATCTCGTCCCAGCCGCTGCTTTAGGTGTTTCGCGCTGGGCCATCTTGGGGCCCAGTGCAAGTCTTCGGTCGACCGCAGCGATAACTGCTTCCGCTGCGCTCGACCAGGGCACCGAGCCCGAGACTGCTCTGCCCCCCCCCACTGCCCCCTCTGTGAGGAGGCTGGGAGGGTGGCCGACCATCGCCCTGGGGGTAAGGCTTGCGCCCGGTCCCCCAAGGCCAAAAAGAAGGGCCCCGGCAAAGGCGTGCTGCCATCGGGCCCTACCGCCGCCACGGATCGGCCGGAGGAGGTTGACATGGAGACCCACTAATTTATGGCTCTCCAGCTCAACCTTCTACAGGCGAACCTTAACCACTCCGCCGCGGCCCAGGATCTTCTTCTTCAGGCCATGGCGGAGTGGCAGGTCGGTCTGGCAGTGGCCGCTGAGCCCTACCGCGTCCCGGTCCGTTCCGACTGGGTCTGCGACGCGGACGGCTCAGTGGCCATCATTCAGCGTATGGCGGCGGGCACTCCCCCTCTCGTCCTCGTCGGGAGAGGGGGAGGTTTCGTAGCCGCTCGGGTCGGCGGGGTGGTGGTTGTGGGGGTCTATTTCTCCCCCAATCGCCCCCTCGTCGAGTTCGAGCGGTTTTTGGTCAGGTTGGGCGCTATAACCCAAGGCTCTTCTCTCCCCGTCATTGTGATGGGGGACCCCAACGCCAAATCCACGGCGTGGGGCTCCCGGACGACTGACGGGAGGGGGACGGCCTTGGAGGAATGGGTGACAGAGTGTGGGCTGTCCATCCTCAATCGCGGTTCGGTGGACACGTGCGTGCGCCGCAACGGGGGGTCTGTTATCGACATCTCGTTTGCGGCGCCCTCTCTCGCGCATCGTGTCCACGATTGGAGGGTGCTGGGGGATGTGGAGACATTGTCTGATCATCGCTATATCAGATTCAGTGTCTCCACATCGGTGCCAGCGCCCAGTGGAGGTGTTGGAGAGCCGCGATTGGACGGCCCACGATGGGCGATCAAGCGCCTCGACAGGTCTTTGCTGCGGGAGGCAGCCCTGGTCGAGGCGTGGCCACGGGAGCCACCGCTGGTGGACGTGGAGGGGGAGGCTGCGAGGGTGTGCGCGGCCATGGCGCGTATTTGTGACGTGGCCATGCCCCGTGTTCGCGCCCCCCCGCGCAGATCCCAGGTCTACTGGTGGTCGCCGGAGATCGCCCAGCTCCGCCGAACCTGTGCGGTGGAGCGGCGCCGCTTTCAGAGGTGTCGCGGAAGGAGAATCCGCGACGACGCCGAGTTGGATCGGCTCTACGCCGCCTATAGAGAGGCGGTGAGGGCCCTTCGCGGGGCCATTAGCCGGTCCAAAGCCGCAGCGTGGGACGAGCTGCTGGAGGCCGTTGAGGCGGATCCATGGGGCAGGCCGTACAAAATAGTACGGCAAAAGCTCCGAGCGTGGACCCCTCCCGTCTCCAGCAGTCTCGAACCGGCGGTACTCTGTAGGGTGGTTGAGGCACTGTTCCCAGACAGGGGAACCGACTTCGTGCCTCCCACTATGGCGGCGCCAGAAGTCACCCGTGACTCGGGCACTGAGGATGTGCCCGAGCTCACCGAGGAGGAGGTAGGAAGGGCCGTGCTACGCCTGAGGGGCAAGAGCACGGCCCCAGGTCCCGACGGCATTCCGACGAGGGCGTGGGACCTGGTTTTGAGCGGGGAGGAAGCGCCTTTTCTTTCCCGCGTGACCTCCCTCTTTGCTAGGTGTCTGCGGGATGGGGTTTTTCCGCGGCGCTGGAAGGAGGGCCGCTTGGTACTCCTTCCCAAAGAGGGACGTCCGGCCGATGACCCTTCTGGTTATCGGCCCATCGTGCTGCTCGACGAGGCGGGCAAGCTCCTGGAGCGTGTCATCACCAACCGCCTCGTCGAGCACCTGGAGGAGGTCGGACCAGATCTGTCCGACCACCAGTTCGGGTTCCGCCGCGGCCGATCGACGATTGACGCGATCGGCCGCTTGCAGGACCTGTCGGAGAGGGCGGTTTCCCGGGGTGGGGTGTTGATTGCGGTGTCGCTCGATATCGCGAACGCCTTCAACACCCTGCCCTGGTCAACGATTATGGAGGCGCTTCGATATCACGGGGTGCCTCCATATCTGCGGCGGTTGTTGGGGAGCTACCTGTCGGAGAGGGCGGTAGTCTTCCCAACGATGGGCGGAGGAGGCTGTCGTCGGCGTATGGTGTGCGGTGTTCCGCAGGGGTCTGTCCTGGGACCACTCTTGTGGAACATCGGATATGATTACGTTCTGCGCTGTGTGAACTTGCACGGCGTGGACGTGATCTGTTACGCCGACGACACCCTCGTAACATCCCGGGGTTCTGACCCCCGGGATGCGAGAGTGTTGGCCACTGTCGGCGTCGCGGCGGTGGTCGAGAGGATACGGCGGCTGGGGCTCGAGGTGGCACTGCATAAATCCGGGGCCATTATTTTCCATGGTCCCCGGAGGCGGCCGCCTCCAGGCCCTAGTATCGTGGTAGGGGGAACTCCCATCCCTGTCGAGAACACGCTGAAGTATCTCGGCGTCCTTCTCGACAGCAGATGGGACTTCGAAGCGCACCTTCGGCACCTAGGCCCGAGGTTGGTGAGCACGGCGGGAGCTCTATCTCGCCTGCTCCCCAATCTCGGAGGGAGTGGCGGCAGTTGCCGCCGCCTTTACACGGGAGTGGTGCGGTCCATAGCCCTGTATGGAGCCCCAATTTGGGCGAGCTCCATATCGGGTCGCCATCGACAGATCCTGCAGCAGTCGCAGAGGGTCATGGCGACCCGTGTCGTTAGGGGGTATCGCACCATCTCCCATGAGGTGGCATGCGCGCTCGCCGGGTCCCTGCCATGGGACCTCGACGCCGAGGTTCTCTCGGCGGTCTACTGGCGTGGCGCGCAATCCCGGAGCCAGGGTCTCCGCCCCACACCGGACACTGTGGTGCGGTGGCGTCGAGACGCTCAGACACAGGCTCTGGGCGCATGGCGGCGGCAGCTACACAGGAGCGCCGAACTACGTGCCGAAGGATCGAGGCGCCGTATCCTCGAGGCGGTCGGGCCCATATTGGAGCGATGGGTCGGCCGTCGGTGGGGGTCGATGACTTTCCGGCTCACACAGGTACTTTCCGGGCACGGGTGCTTTGGGAAGTATCTGTGCGACGTCGCCGGGGGGGAGTCGACCCGGTGTTGCCACCACTGTGACTGCGCGATGGATGATGCGCAGCACACTTTGGTGGCGTGCCCTGCGTGGGCTGGGCCGCGGTCGACGTTAGCCGCGGCCCTGGGTGGAGTGGCTCTCTCGCTGCCGACCATCATGCAAAAGATGGTCGACAGCGAGACGGCGTGGGAGGCGATGGCCTCCTTCTGCGAAGTGGTGATGTCGCAGAAGGAGGCCGCGGAGCGGGAGAGGGAGCGGGATCCGCTCTCTCTCCGGCTACGCCGTTGGCGCAGCGGGCGGGCCAGGAGGGCCCGTCAGGCAGCGCCCGGGGGGTCTTAGGCGGCGGGGGCAGGGGGCCCCTTCCGTCTCGCCATAGACCCCCCCCGAAGTCGGCCAGTTACGCCATGGCCGCACAAGGAGGTAGGGGGGGCGCTACAAATTGCGCCTTCCTGAGGAGGTCTCCCCGGTTCTGATCCGGGGGACGTTGGCCGCGGGCGGGGTTCCAGAAGCTACAAACCCGGGCACTGGTGCCTCGCCCCTTTTCAACAGCGGTGGGCGTCGTCTGAAGTTTTTTAGTGGGTAGGACTGCGGTGGTCGTGTCGGCCGCAGTGAGCCCCACACCCCCTCCCGGTCTCCCCCTCTTGGCCGGGAGACAGTGCGTAAGCAGCATTTTTTTACAGACGATAATAAAAAAAAAAAAAAAAAAAAAAGGTTAGGTTAGGTTCCCGTGTGGAGTTGCCAGACTCCCATCGGGCGCGTCCCCGGGTGGCGGATAGGGGCATGCCACACATTGTGGTACCGGCTTTTAAATAATGTAAGTCCGGCGCGGACCAAAACTGGCGGGTTTTGTGGGGCGCACCCCCAGTCGCATTTCGCGGCTGGAAAGCGGCCCTGGGGTGGGGAGCCGCGTTCTGCGTCGTGGCTTTTTTGGGGTGGCGAGCCTTCCCGGCTCTGGTTTTCTGTCTCTCCCCTCTGTTTTGCCAGGGGGCTTAGAGACAGGATCTCGCGCGGCGGGCCGGGTTTCATCCCCACCCGTCGGGTAAACTGTTACCCCCATTCTGGGGACCAGGGGTCTTGCCTTCACCGGCCGGACCGAGAGGAGACAACCTCAATAATAAATCCCTAATCCTAAGCTTACGCCCGGCGAGAGGATGAATGGCTGGTGGGTGACCAGTCTCAAGGGCGTCACTCGGCCAGGGGATCAGCGGCCCCTCTGGTCGATAAATTTACGCTTACCCGGGTACAGGGGGCACTGCCCGGGTGGACTTTTTGTTTCCCCCATACTCGTGGGACTCTTATGGATAAATTTAAAAAAATCGTTTCATTAGATGATGTGGCGTCGCAAGACGCGGAGCAGGGTGCGCTTTCTAGCGCGGAGTTGGTCGGAGAAGGGACTTCGAGTTGGTGGGGGCGGCGAGTCCCACATATCCCCGTCACTCCCCGTGTGGCGGGGAATGCGTAAATGCATTTTTTGGGACCTTAAAAAAAAAAAAAAAAAAAAAAAAAAAAAAAAAAAAAAAAAAAAAAAAAGGTTAGGTTAGGTTAGGTTCCCGTCCCGTGTGGAGTTGCCAGACTCCCATCGGGCGCGTCCCCAGGTGGCGGATAGGGGCATGCCACACATTGTGGTACCGGCTTTTAAGTAATGTAAGCCCGGCGCGGACCAAAACTGGTGGGTCTTGTGGGGCGCACCCCCGGTCGCATTTCGCGGCTGGAAAGCGGCCCAGTTGTGCCGTTGTGGCACAGGGGTGGGGAGCCGCGTTCTGTGTCGTGGCTTTTACGGGGTGGCGAGCCTTCCCGGCTCTGTTCTGTCAGGGGGCTTAGAGATGGGATCTCGCGCGGCGGGCTGGGTTTCATCCCCACCCGTCGGGCAAACTGTTACCCCCATTCTGGGGACCAGGGGTCTTGCCTTCACCGGCCGGACCGAGAGGAGACAACCTCAATAATAAATCCCTAATCCTAAGCTTACGCCCGGCGAGAGGATGAATGGCTGGTGGGTGACCAGTCTTTAGGGCGTCACTCGGCCAGGGGATCAGCGGCCCCTCTGGTCGATAAATTCACGCTTACCCGGGTACAGGGGGCACTGCCCGGGTGGACTTTTTACTTCCCCCATACTCGTGGGATTCGCATGGATAAATCAAATAAAATCGTTTCTTTTAAAGATGTTGTGGCGTCTGGTGACGCGGAGTCGGATGCACCTTCGGGTGTTGCTGGTGTAGAGTTGGGTCAAGTTTTGACCAGGGCCGAAGTAGTGATTCGGTACGAAGAACAAATGCGCGTACTGAATGCGCTAGAGAAGGAAGCGGCCGACATGAGTCTGTCAGATAGCGACATGGGTCTGGACAGTGACGATGAATCGGCTTCAGAGGTTGACGAGGATGTGGTTTTACCCTCGGCGCAGGAAACAGCGGACACTGCAAGGAGAGGTCGCGGCAGGCCGCCCACTCATGGGCTTACTATGGGCCTCGGCAAAGCTCGGTCCGAGCTTCAGGCTGCTAGGAGAGAGAAAGCCAATGAAAAGGAGGCTCTTGAGAAAGAGGAAGAAGAGAAGATGGCAGAGTTGGCTAGGGAAGCACGTGCCCTCAGATCTGAGCGAGGCTATGTGCCTACACTAGCCCAACCCACGTCGCCCTCCGAACTTCTTAAGAGGGTGACATTGGACGTTGAAGTGGTGGAGAAGGTGGCCAAAAAATCTGGTAACCTCAAGGGCACTTACGTAAAAGCGCTCAACGAAGCGGCGAAGTCCATTAAAGATGCGATGGGGGACTTTTACGACCTCTCCTTCTCATCCCCGGACTCTAAAAGGCTGCAGGAAGAGAATGATCGCCTGCGAGAGATGATAGCAGATTTGCGTGCTGAGATGTCGCAGTTACGTACGGACATGGAAGTAATACAGCGGGAGAGGTCCAGGCCTCCCGCCCTCGAAGAAATGGCGCCGCCGAGTCCCCGTTCACCGGGCCTTGGCGTGGTGGCCGACATACCAATTTCTCCGTCGCCGCGCGGCAGCCCGCAGGAGGATTTGATCTCTTCAATAATGCGCCAAGTTAGCGCATTATTGGACGAGCGTCTTCGTCCTGCCGTGGCACCGCGCCCGCTTTCAGCACAGGCGTCGATTGTCGAGGAGGTTCCGAAAGGTAATGCGTCTTCAAAGGCGCCTAAGGGAAAGGGAAAGAAACCCAGGCGGTTGGCGGCTCCATCCACTGCGGCAGAGGTGACGCCCACAACAGCCGAGCGCACCACTTATGCGGAGGCAGCAGGGGGAGGTAGGAACCCTGAAGGGGGAAAGAAGAAGTCGAAGCCTGCCGCAAAGAAGCAGGCCAAGGAAAAAAGGAAGCGAAGACCACGCAAGATGCGCGAGCCAAAGTCTGCGGCTGTTATTTTGTCGGTGTCGCAAGAATCTCAGGACCGGGGCCTCACTTATGTGGGGCTCCTTCAGAAGGCGGTGAGGAACATCTCCGTTGACGAGATAGGAATTGGTCAAGGGGAGTTACGCATACGCAAGGCACAGTCCGGTGCGCGTATTTTGGAGGTGTCCGGCTCAGACAATGCCGTGAAGGCTGATCGCCTGGCGAATGAACTGCGGAGTATTTTTGCTTCCGAGGTCGGTGTTTCGAGGCCCATCAAGACCGCTGAACTGCGTCTCACTGGACTCGATGACTCCATAGATGGGGCGCAGGTTACCGCCGCAATAGCCCTGAAGGGGGAATGCCCTGAAGGGAGTATTAGGGTTGGAGAGATCCGCCGCGGGCGCTCTGGTTCGGGCGCTGTTTGGGTGCGCTGCCCGATTGCCGCGGCGAAGAAGCTGGTTGCCGAGAAGCGGCTCTGCTTAGGATGGAGCGCGGCGCGTGTAACGCTGCTAGAGGCGAGGAAGCCGAAGTGTTTTAGGTGCTTCGAGCCCGGCCATGTACAGATCAACTGTAAGTCGGAGGTGGACCGCAGCGGTCTCTGTTACCGCTGCGGGCAGGCCGGGCATAAAGCGGCGGCGTGCGGAAATAGCCCGCACTGCCCTCTTTGTTCTGCCGCGGGGAAGCCAGCGAGTCATGCGCTGGGAAGCAAGGGGTGCAAACCAGCCCCCTCGAGGTCGTCCAAGAGGTTGGCACAGACGCAAGTGCGTCGAGTCGCTGCAAGTGCAGCTGCCGCCTCCAGCCCCGGCACCCAAGTCGAGGGCCAGCCGGAAGAATCGCCACCGGCATCTTCATCTTCATAGCCGGCCGAGAGCCGCGGGTGAGTGACGCGGGGACGTCCTCATCCGCCTTTTCAGCTCAGCTCTCGCGATGGGGGAGGGTCTTGGCTCTCCCGTCGAGTACGCCCGAGTAGCACGGGCCGCGCGTGGGGGACGCGGAGCATCCGTCAGGAATTCCCGCTTCCCCCTCTTTCTTTAGCGCGCGAGATGGCGTTACGGTCCTTTTTTAGTGGGTATTCCGCCCAATTGGTTGGTTGGTGGGGGCGGCGAGTCCCACATATCCCCGTCACTCCCCGTGTGGCGGGGAATGCGTAAATGCATTTTTTGGGACTTAAAAAAAAAAAAAAAAAAAAAAAAAAAAAAAAAAAAAAAAAGGTTAGGTTCCCGTGTGGAGTTGCCAGACTCCCATCAGGCGCGTCCCCGGGTGGCGGATAGGGGAAGCCACTCCGGCGTGGGTGGTCCCGGCTTCGGCTGGCGTGGACCAAAACTGGCGGGTTCTGGGCGCACCCCTGGCTGCGTCTCGGCGCAGCCGGAAAGCGGCCGTGTGGAGGGAGTCGCGACTCGGTCTCGCGGCTCTCGGGGAGGAGATCTCCCGGGAGGTTCCGTCTCGCCCCTCTGTTCTGACAGTCGGGTGGGATGGGGTCGCGCGGTGGGTCCGGCGGTTGCAGTTTTGTGATCGCCGGGTGGGCCTCGCCGATTGGCTAAGGTCCCCCTTCGGGCAGCCTGTTACCCCCAGGGTTGGGGCCAGGGGTCTTGCCTTAGCGGCTGGGCCGAGAGGAACGCGAACCTCAATAATAAATCGGCGAAAAAGCCCGCAGCGGCGTCGCTTGTTCGGCGCTGCAGCGGCCCCTGCCGCAGCTGGCCTCGCGGAGAGGTTCGGTGGGCGCGGCGAGAGGACGCAGCCGCCTTCATGGCGGTGGGCGTGCGAGGAGGCAAACCTCGGTAAAAAATGCCCCTGCCGCAGCTGTGTGCCCCTAGGGTGGGGCCCAGTGGGCGCGGCGCGTGGACGCCTCGGGGTGTGACCCCGCCCTGAGCGCGGAAAGAGGAAGCCAACCTCTCTAAAATAATGGCACGGGGACGCCGTGGCCGGGAGGGCCGGACGGCGGAAAGAGGAAGTCAACCTCTATAAAAAATGACGCCAAGTCCGCAGCGGCGTCGCTTTTAGTGATGCCGCAGCGGCCCCTGCCGCAGCTGGCCCGAGGTGTAGGGCTCAGTGGGCGCGGCGCGAGGTGGCCGCCGCCCTCTCACGAGGTGTGGTGGCTGGGAGCTGCGGGCGAATAACGGGGAAGTTTTCGCCCGCCTCGTACAGCTCCGGGACGGGGAGTGGCCCTTAACACAGGTCCCTCCGTTGCGAGTGAGCCTGCCTCACGGCGGGCTGCGCGGAGGGCGGACGTGTGTGTAATCCGAAAGGTGGTCCCTTGTCCGCTCTGTCCGACCGCGCGAGTAGGTGTTCCTTTGTTTTTTAGTCGGTGCGAGTCCGACATAACCCAGTGAGCCTCCCCGTGGCCTCTGGGTATGCATAATGCATTTTTCAAAGGTTAAAAAAAAAAAAAAAAAAAAAAAAAAAAAAAAAAAAAAAAAAAAGGTTCCCGTCCCGTACGCCGTGGCCGGGAGGGCCGGACGGCGGAAAGAGGAAGTCAACCTCTATAAAAAATGACGCCAAGTCCGCAGCGGCGTCGCTTTTAGTGATGCCGCAGCGGCCCCTGCCGCAGCTGGCCCGAGGTGTAGGGCTCAGTGGGCGCGGCGCGAGGTGGCCGCCGCCCTCTCACGAGGTGTGGTGGCTGGGAGCTGCGGGCGAATAACGGGGAAGTTTTCGCCCGCCTCGTACAGCTCCGGGACGGGGAGTGGCCCTTAACACAGGTCCCTCCGTTGCGAGTGAGCCTGCCTCACGGCGGGCTGCGCGGAGGGCGGACATGTGTGTAATCCGAAAGGTGGTCCCTTGTCCGCTCTGTCCGACCGCGCGAGTAGGTGTTCCTTTGTTTTTTAGTCGGTGCGAGTCCGACATAACCCAGTGAGCCTCCCCGTGGCCTCTGGGTATGCATAATGCATTTTTCAAAGGTTAAAAAAAAAAAAAAAAAAAAAGGTTCCCGTCCCGTGTGGAGTTGCCAGACTCCCATCAGGCGCGTCCCCGGGTGGCGGATAGGGGAAGCCACTCCGGCGTGGGTGGTCCCGGCTTCGGCTGGCGTGGACCAAAACTGGCGGGTTCTGGGCGCACCCCTGGCTGCGTCTCGGCGCAGCCGGAAAGCGGCCGTGTGGAGGGAGTCGCGACTCGGTCTCGCGGCTCTCGGGGAGGAGATCTCCCGGGAGGTTCCGTCTCGCCCCTCTGTTCTAACAGTCGGGTGGGATGGGGTCGCGCGGTGGGTCCGGCGGTTGCAGTTTTGTGATCGCCGGGTGGGCCTTGCCGATTGGCTACGGTCCCCCTTCGGGCAGCCTGTTACCCCCAGGGTTGGGGCCAGGGGTCTTGCCTTAGCGGCTGGGCCGAGAGGAACGCGAACCTCAATAATAAATCTGCGAAAAAGCCCGCAGCGGCGTCGCTTGTTCGGCGCTGCAGCGGCCCCTGCCGCAGCCGGCCTCGCGGAGAGGTTCGGTGGGCGCGGCGAGAGGACGCAGCCGCCTTCATGGCGGTGGGCGTGAGAGGATGCAAACCTCTATAAAAAATGCCCCTGCCGCAGCTGTGTGCCCCTAGGGTGGGGCCCAGTGGGCGCGGCGCGTGGACGCCTCGGGGTGTGACCCCGCCCTGAGCGCGGAAAGAGGAAGCCAACCTCTCTAAAATAATGGCACGGGGACGCCGTGGCCGGGAGGGCCGGACGGCGGTAAGAGGAAGTCAACCTCTATAAAAAATGACGCCAAGTCCGCAGCGGCGTCGCATTTAGTGATGCCGCAGCGGCCCCTGCCGCAGCTGGCCCGAGGTGTAGGGCTCAGTGGGCGCGGCGCGAGGTGGCCGCCGCCCTCTCACGAGGTGTGGTGGCTGGGAGCTGCGGGCGAATAACGGGGAAGTTTTCGCCCGCCTTGTACGGCTCCGGGACGGGGAGTGGCCCTTAACACAGGTCCCTCCGTTGCGAGTGAGCCTGCCTCACGGCGGGCTGCGCGGAGGGCGGACATGTGTGTAATCCGAAAGGTGGTCCCTTGTCCGCTCTGTCCGACCGCGCGAGTAGGTGTTCCTTTGTTTTTTAGTCGGTGCGAGTCCGACATAACCCAGTGAGCCTCCCCGTGGCCTCTGGGTATGCATAAGGCATTTTTCAAAGGTTAAAAAAAAAAAAAAAAAAAAAAGGTTAGGTTAGGTTAGGTTCCCGTGTGGAGTTGCCAGACTCCCATCAGGCGCGTCCCCGGGTGGCGGATAGGGGAAGCCACTCCGGCGTGGGTGGTCCCGGCTTCGGCTGGCGTGGACCAAAACTGGCGGGTTCTGGGCGCACCCCTGGCTGCGTCTCGGCGCAGCCGGAAAGCGGCCGTGTGGAGGGAGTCGCGACTCGGTCTCGCGGCTCTCGGGGAGGAGATCTCCCGGGAGGTTCCGTCTCGCCCCTCTGTTCTGACAGTCGGGTGGGATGGGGTCGCGCGGTGGGTCCGGCGGTTGCAGTTTTGTGATCGCCGGGTGGGCCTCGCCGATTGGCTAAGGTCCCCCTTCGGGCAGCCTGTTACCCCCAGGGTTGGGGCCAGGGGTCTTGCCTTAGCGGCTGGGCCGAGAGGAACGCGAACCTCAATAATAAATCGGCGAAAAAGCCCGCAGCGGCGTCGCTTGTTCGGCGCTGCAGCGGCCCCTGCCGCAGCTGGCCTCGCGGAGAGGTTCGGTGGGCGCGGCGAGAGGACGCAGCCGCCTTCATGGCGGTGGGCGTGCGAGGAGGCAAACCTCGGTAAAAAATGCCCCTGCCGCAGCTGTGTGCCCCTAGGGTGGGGCCCAGTGGGCGCGGCGCGTGGACGCCTCGGGGTGTGACCCCGCCCTGAGCGCGGAAAGAGGAAGCCAACCTCTCTAAAATAATGGCACGGGGACGCCGTGGCCGGGAGGGCCGGACGGCGGAAAGAGGAAGTCAACCTCTATAAAAAATGACGCCAAGTCCGCAGCGGCGTCGCTTTTAGTGATGCCGCAGCGGCCCCTGCCGCAGCTGGCCCGAGGTGTAGGGCTCAGTGGGCGCGGCGCGAGGTGGCCGCCGCCCTCTCACGAGGTGTGGTGGCTGGGAGCTGCGGGCGAATAACGGGGAAGTTTTCGCCCGCCTCGTACAGCTCCGGGACGGGGAGTGGCCCTTAACACAGGTCCCTCCGTTGCGAGTGAGCCTGCCTCACGGCGGGCTGCGCGGAGGGCGGACATGTGTGTAATCCGAAAGGTGGTCCCTTGTCCGCTCTGTCCGACCGCGCGAGTAGGTGTTCCTTTGTTTTTTAGTCGGTGCGAGTCCGACATAACCCAGTGAGCCTCCCCGTGGCCTCTGGGTATGCATAATGCATTTTTCAAAGGTTAAAAAAAAAAAAAAAAAAAAAAAAAAAAAAAAAAAAAAAAAAAAAAGGTTAGGTTCCCGTGTGGAGTTGCCAGACTCCCATCGGGCGCGTCCCCGGGTGGCGGATAGGGGCATGCCGCACATTGTGGTACCGGCTTTTACATAATGTAATGTAAGTCCGGCGCGGACCAAAACTGGCGGGTTTTGTGGGGCGCACCCCCGGTCGCATTTCGCGGCTGGAAAGCGGCCCAGGGGTGGGGAGCCGCGTTCTGTGTCGCGGCTTTTCGGGGTGGCGAGCCTTCCCGGCTCTGGTTTCCTATCTCTCCCCTCTGTTTTGCCAGGGGGCTTAGAGATAGGATCTCGCGCGGCGGGCTGGGTTTCATTCCCACCCGTCGGGCAAACTGTTACCCCCATTCTGGGGACCAGGGGTCTTGCCTTCACCGGCCGGACCGAGAGGAGACAACCTCAATAATAAATCCCTAATCCTAAGCTTACGCCCGGCGAGAGGATGAATGGCTGGTGGGTGATCAGTCTTTAGGGCGTCACTCGGCCAGGGGATCAGCGGCCCCTCTGGTCGATAAATTTACGCTTACCCGGGTACAGGGGGCACTGCCCGGGTGGACTTTTTATTTCCCCCATACTCGTGGGACTCATATGGATTCTTTTAATAAAAATTTCGTTTCGTCGGAGGGTGTGGCGTCGCAAGACGCGGAGGATGGTGCGCTTTCAGGCGCGGAGAGTGAGGGGGTGAGTCGCATCCCGGGCCAGATGTTGTCGAGGGCCGAGGTGGTTATTAGATACCGCGATCAAATGCGGGTTCTAGAGGCGCTAGAGAGGGAGGCAAACCGGTCTCTCTCTGATTTGAGCGAGGGGGACTCGGTAGATAGTGATGACTATTCTGGAGTCGAGGATGAGGTAGAAGCCGAAGTGTCGGCCAAAGGTCCAGCGGACGACGTGAGGAAGGGGCGCGGCAGGCCTCCTACACACGGCCAATGCATGGGCTTAGGCAAGGCGCGGAAAGATCTCCAGACGGCGAAGAGAGCGAAGGCGGATGAGCAAGCTCGCCTCGCTGCACAGAAGGAGGCTGAGGTCTTGGAGTTGGCCAACGCAGCTCGCACTCAGAGATGCGAGCGCGGCTATGTTCCCAAACCGGCGGATCGGATCCCAGTGTCGGAGCTAATGAAGGGGGTCGAAGTCGACCTGACAGTCGTCGAAGGCGTGGCGAAGAAGTCGGGAAACCTCAAGGGGACCTACGTGAAGGCCCTCAACGAAGCGGTGTTATCGATTAGGGCAGCGGTCGGCGACATGTATGACCGCTCCTTCTCTTCGGTCGAGTCCAAGCAGTTGCAGGAGGACAACGACCGCCTGCGGACCAAGGTGGCCGAACTCAGCGTCCGAATGACGCAGCTTGGGGATGAGGTGGACGTGCTGAAGGAGCAGCTGCGCAGCGAGAGGTCGTCGCGGCAGAACCAGCGGGAGAGGTCCATGCCTCCCGTTGTGGAAGATTTCGTCGCGCCGTCTTTTTCTTCACCGGGTAGAGCGAGCTCCCCGGTAGCTGCCCCAGCAGTTTCTCCTCCATTGGAGGACTTAGAGGCGTCCATCATCCGTAAAGTTACGGCCCTGTTGGACGCGCGTTTGCCGCCAGCTACAGTTACTTCTACTGTGCGGCCTGCTGCACCATCTGCAGCGAAAAAGAAGAAGGAGAAGCGGCGTGCCCAGAAGTCTGTGGCTCAGCTCGCCCAAGAAGAAGTGGTTATTCCAACTCCAGCAGAGGCGACCGGTGGGGGCTTCTCTGTAGTTACCAAGCGGAGGTCCAGGCCCGCTGAGAGTCAGTCCGTCAGTCAGGCTACGAAGAAGGTCGCGAAGCCCAAACGGAAGAAAAAGCCTCGCAAGCAGAAGATGCAAGTGCCCAAGTCTTCGGCGATTGCACTATCTCTGCCGCAGGAGGCTCTGGAGAAAGGCCTTTCCTACGCAAAGGTGTTGAAGGATGCTGTAGGAAAAGTATGTCCGGCGGATCACGGCATTAAGCCAGAAGATCTGCGCATCAGGAAGACGCAATCTGGTGCGCGACTTCTTGAGGTACGGGGTGACAAGGGCGAAAAGGCAGATAGTTTTGCCGCTGCCCTGAGAGGAGTTCTGGTCTCCGATGTCTCGGTTTCTAGGCCCATAAAATGCGCTGAACTGCGCCTTATCGGCCTCGACGACAGCGTTGATAGGGATCAGGTCGTGTCTTCGATAGCCCTGAGGGGGGAGTGCCCCGAAGGGAGTGTGAGGGTAGGAGAGATTCGCCGCGGCCCTTCTGGGCTGGGTGCCGTCTGGGTGCGTTGCCCAGTGGCAGCGGCTAAAAAGTTGGTTGCTGGTAGGCGGCTGCTTTTAGGGTGGAGCGCTGTTAGCGTTAGACTGTTGGCGGCCAGGCCCCAGAAGTGCTTCAGGTGCTTCGAACCTGGACACCAGCAGTTTAACTGCAAAAGCGATATCGACCGCAGCCGTCTGTGCTATCGTTGTGGTCAGTCGGGTCATAGGGCGGCGGCGTGCACATCTGAGCCGCATTGCCCTGTCTGTGAGGATGCGGGTAGACCTGCCAATCATTTGGTGGGTGCGAAGGGCTGCAAGTGCAGCCCACCCCGTCCGGCGAAGAAGAAGGTTGCCGCGGCTAAGACTTCCTCAGCTGCGGCCCCCGCTGCTCCTCTCCCCACTTCTTCGGGGACTCAGAGTGAGCGGCGTGTGGCGACGCCCCCACCGTCCAGCTAGGTGGGTGGCCGAGAGCGCGGGTGAGACACGGGGTCTGTCCTCACCCGCTCTTCAAAGCTCTCGAGAAGGGGAGAGCCCTACCTTTTCAGGGCCTTCCTGCCGGGTTTCCCGCGTTATGCGGGGCGCGCCAGAGGGGTCGCGGTGTCATGCGATAGCAATTCCCGTGTCCCCCTCGAAATGCGCGTGAGGCAAATGGTCTGTTTTTTAGTGGGTATTCCGCCCCACTGGTTGGTTGGTGGGGGGCGGCGAGTCCCACATATCCCCGTCACGACCCCATTGTGGCGGGGAATGCGTAAATGCATTTTTTGGGACAAAAAAAAAAAAAAAAAAAAAAAAAAAAAAAAAAAAAAAAAGGTTAGGTTAGGTTCCCGTGTGGAGTTGCCAGACTCCCATCGGGCGCGTCCCCAGGTGGCGGATAGGGGCATGCCACACATTGTGGTACCGGCTTTTAAATAATGTAAGTCCGGCGCGGACCAAAACTGGTGGGTTTTGTGGGGCGCACCCCCGGTCGCATTTCGCGGCTGGAAAGCGGCCCAGTGGTGCCGTTGTCACACGGCGTAGGGTGTCGGCTGCTCCCAGCACGCCTCAGCTCATCTGAGGTGGCAGGGGATGCAGCCCATTTTCCCGAGTGGAGGCGAGGCGTTTTGGCGCCTTTTGTTTCGCCCTTTCGAGGGCAGTGGCCGCTTTCATGCGGCGGTGGGTGGCAGGCCTGCAAGGCCTGCGGCGCGGCGAGTCCGGCAGTCACATCCCAGTGGCTGTCGGGGGGGTCTCTTGACTCCCCGTCGGGCAATCCGTAATCCGCAGTCTGCGGACCGGAGGTGCCGCTCACTGAGAGCGGTGCCGCGTGGAAGAATACCACTATAATAAATTACCCCAATCCCAAGGTGAGCGGATCGTGCCGAAGGGATGCATGGCTGGAGGGAGTCCAGTCGCTAGCGTGCAGGGGAACTCACCCCTGAAAAAAGAGATGGAGAAAAGGAAAATGACAATCACAAGTAGTTCGGTAAAGAATCTCCGGGCAGGTCCCCGAAAGGGGGAATCCTGCACACCCGCCTCGGCGGGTGTCTGCCCCGTTGTATACGGAGGGGGCACCAACTGCTTCGGGGGTCAGCAGGCTGCTGATTCCCGCAACGACGACAATGGCTTTTGTTTATCTGATTTTTGTATTGCTTCGCGATTTGGAGTACTACGCCTCCGGGGTGGGGGCAAGCCGCTGCGCGATGAGCGTGGCAGGTTCCTCACCGCCCCGGTGCCGCAGGAGGATGAGGTTGTTTCCGATGGCTCTGCAGGGACCATGGACACCGTGGGCCCCGTAGAGCTGTCTCAGATGTCGGAGGTTGACGAGGGCAGTGCTTCTGTGCGCAGCCCCCGTCAAAAACGAAAGAGGTCACCCGGGGCAGGCTCAGCAAGTGAGGATGAGGTTCCTCCTTCCACGTCGGGTCAGGCCGAGTCCTCGGTGGTGAGGGCCCAGACCAAGCGCGGCCGCTCCCATGGCCGCACACATGGCTTGACGGTTGGACTCGGCGAAGCCAGGAGGGCGCTGAGTGCCGGCCGAGTGCAATCCCGACTGGAAGCTCAGCGGGAGAAGGAGGCGAAGACGAGCCCCTCTCGCGCTCCCGATTGCGCGACCGCCTTTAAGGCAATGGCGGCGACCTGGGAGCCAGCCAGCACCGTCTCCGCCTCCACTCTGGCGGAGAGGATGACGCAGGTCCTCGCCGCCGTCGAAGAGATGTCGGGTCGGTCATCGTCCCTGAAGGGGACCTTCCACGGCGGGTTCAAGACCGCCGTGGAAGTCGGTAGGGAGTGCCTCCAGGCCTGGTCGGCCCGTACTCCTGCGTCAGAAGATGGCATGCTGCGGCTGGAGCTGGAGCGCCTCAGGGCCAGCGACAAGGCCCTGAGGCAGGAGAACGCCCGCCTCCTGGCGCAGCATGCGGAGGTTTTGAGGGAGGTCTCCTCTCTCCGCGAGGAGGTGCGGAGAGTGGAGAGGCCTGCGCCTCTGGATCTGGCGCAGGTCGAGGAGCGTCTTTCGCAGGAGCTGGGTGCGCGCGTCATGAGGGTGCTGGACGCGCGCATCGAAGGCCTGGAGGTGTCTGGCCGCCTGCTGCCCGAGAAATCTGTGCGTCCCCCGCTTCGGGCCGACCGGGCGGCCCTTTCGCCGCAGCCGGGCCCATCTTCGGCCCCTGCTGTGGCTCCACTGCGGCCCCCTCCACCCCCTATCAAGAAGGGGAAGGGAAAGGGGAAGGGAAAGGGGAAGAAGCAGCCGGTGCCTGTTTTGGCGTCCACACCGGCTGTTCCTTCCTCTCCATCGGAGGTCCGTCCAGCGGCTCCCGTTGCCACCCCGTCCCAGTCGGGTGGCCAGGAACGGGAGACCTGGACCACTGTGGTCTCGCGCCGCCCCAAAGGGAGAGTGGCGGCGCAGGCCAAAGGGTCGCGGAGCGCTGCTCCTGCCAGGCCGGCACCACAGCCGGGCCGATCGGCAACAGCCTCCGCCAAAAAGAAGGCGCTGCGCCCGCCATCATCTGCAGCAGTGGTCATGACGCTGCTGCCGGGCGCAGTGGAGCGGGGCCGCACTTATGAGGCGGTGATCGCTGAGGCCAAGGCGAAGATACGCCTTGCCGACCTCGGCATTGCCTCAGTGCGGTTCCGCAAGGCAGCGACGGGGGCCCGGGTCCTCGAGATCGCGGGAGAGGCCCGGGAGGAGAAGGCCGATCGGTTGGCGGAGCGTCTCCAGGCGATCTATTTGCCGGAGGACGTCAGGGTCTCCAGGCCGGTGATGCGGGCAGACGTCCGCATCGCGGGTCTGGACGACTCTGTCTCCAGGGAGGAGGTTGTGGCGGCAGTGGCGGCAGTCGGCGGCTGCGCTCCCGACCTCGTGAGGCCGGGGGCGATCGGAAGGGCTACCTCTGCGGGGCTGGGGGCCATTGTGGTCTCCTGCCCCGTGGCGGTAGCGAAACGGGTGGCCAGCGGGCGATTGCTCGTTGGCTGGGTGTCGGCTGGGACGACTCTTTTGGAATCTCGTCCCAGCCGCTGCTTTAGGTGTTTCGCGCTGGGCCATCTTGGGGCCCAGTGCAAGTCTTCGGTCGACCGCAGCGATAACTGCTTCCGCTGCGCTCGACCAGGGCACCGAGCCCGAGACTGCTCTGCCCCCCCCCACTGCCCCCTCTGTGAGGAGGCTGGGAGGGTGGCCGACCATCGCCCTGGGGGTAAGGCTTGCGCCCGGTCCCCCAAGGCCAAAAAGAAGGGCCCCGGCAAAGGCGTGCTGCCATCGGGCCCTACCGCCGCCACGGATCGGCCGGAGGAGGTTGACATGGAGACCCACTAATTTATGGCTCTCCAGCTCAACCTCCTACAGGCGAACCTTAACCACTCCGCCGCGGCCCAGGATCTTCTTCTTCAGGCCATGGCGGAGTGGCAGGTCGGTCTGGCAGTGGCCGCTGAGCCCTACCGCGTCCCGGTCCGTTCCGACTGGGTCTGCGACGCGGACGGCTCAGTGGCCATCATTCAGCGTATGGCGGCGGGCACTCCCCCTCTCGTCCTCGTCGGGAGAGGGGGAGGTTTCGTAGCCGCTCGGGTCGGCGGGGTGGTGGTCGTGGGAGTCTATTTCTCCCCCAATCGCCCCCTCGTCGAGTTCGAGCGGTTTTTGGTCAGGTTGGGCGCAGTTACCCAAGGCTCTTCTCTCCCCGTCATTGTGATGGGGGACCCCAACGCCAAATCCACGGCGTGGGGCTCCCGGACGACTGACGGGAGGGGGACGGCCTTGGAGGAATGGGTGACAGAGTGTGGGCTGTCCATCCTCAATCGCGGTTCGGTGGACACGTGCGTGCGCCGCAACGGGGGGTCTGTTATCGACATCTCGTTTGCGGCGCCCTCTCTCGCGCATCGTGTCCACGATTGGAGGGTGCTGGAGGATGTGGAGACATTGTCTGATCATCGCTATATCAGATTCAGTGTCTCCACATCGGTGCCAGCGTCCAGCGGAGGTGTTGGAGAGCCGCGATTGGACGGCCCACGATGGGCGATCAAGCGCCTCGACAGGTCTTTGCTGCGGGAGGCAGCCCTGGTCGAGGCGTGGCCACGGGAGCCACCGCTGGTGGACGTGGAGGGGGAGGCTGCGAGGGTGTGCGCGGCCATGGCGCGTATTTGTGACGTGGCCATGCCCCGTGTTCGCGCCCCCCCGCGCAGATCCCAGGTCTACTGGTGGTCGCCGGAGATCGCCCAGCTACGCCGAACCTGTGCGGTGGAGCGGCGCCGCTACCAGAGGTGTCGCGGAAGGAGAATCCGCGACGACGCCGAGTTGGATCGGCTCTACGCCGCCTATAGAGAGGCGGTGAGGGCCCTTCGCGGGGCCATTAGCCGGTCCAAAGCCGCAGCGTGGGACGAGCTGCTGGAGGCCGTTGAGGCGGATCCATGGGGCAGGCCGTACAAAATAGTACGGCAAAAGCTCCGAGCGTGGACCCCTCCCGTCTCCAGCAGTCTCGAACCGGCGGTACTCGGTAGGGTGGTTGAGGCACTGTTCCCAGACAGGGGAACCGACTTCGTGCCTCCCACTATGGCGGCGCCAGATGTCACCCGTGACTCGGGCACTGAGGATGTGCCCGAGCTCACCGAGGAGGAAGTAGGAAGGGCCGTGCTACGCCTGAGGGGCAAGAGCACGGCCCCAGGTCCCGACGGCATTCCGACGAGGGCGTGGGACCTGGTTTTGAGCGGGGAGGAAGCGCCTTTTCTTTCCCGCGTGACCTCCCTCTTTGCTAGGTGTCTGCGGGATGGGGTTTTTCCGCGGCGCTGGAAGGAGGGCCGCTTGGTACTCCTTCCCAAAGAGGGACGTCCGGCCGATGACCCTTCTGGTTATCGGCCCATCGTGCTGCTCGACGAGGCGGGCAAGCTCCTGGAGCGTGTCATCACCAACCGCCTCGTCGAGCACCTGGAGGAGGTCGGACCAGATCTGTCCGACCACCAGTTCGGGTTCCGCCGCGGCCGATCGACGATTGACGCGATCGGCCGCTTGCAGGACCTGTCGGAGAGGGCGGTTTCCCGGGGTGGGGTGTTGATTGCGGTGTCGCTCGATATCGCGAACGCCTTCAACACCCTGCCCTGGTCAACGATTATGGAGGCGCTCCGATATCACGGGGTGCCTCCATATCTGCGGCGGTTGTTGGGGAGCTACCTGTCGGAGAGGGCGGTAGTCTTCCCAACGATGGGCGGAGGAGGCTGTCGTCGGCGTATGGTGTGCGGTGTTCCACAGGGGTCTGTCCTGGGACCACTCCTGTGGAACATCGGATATGATTACGTTCTGCGCTGTGTGAACTTGCACGGCGTGGACGTGATCTGTTACGCCGACGACACCCTCGTAACATCCCGGGGTTCTGACCCCCGGGATGCGAGAGTGTTGGCCACTGTCGGCGTCGCGGCGGTGGTCGAGAGGATACGGCGGCTGGGGCTCGAGGTGGCACTGCATAAATCCGGGGCCATTATTTTCCATGGTCCCCGGAGGCGGCCGCCTCCAGGCCCTAGTATCGTGGTGGGAGGAACTCCCATCCCTGTCGAGAACACGCTGAAGTATCTCGGCGTTCTTCTCGACAGCAGATGGGACTTCGAAGCGCACCTTCGGCACCTGGGCCCGAGGTTGGTGAGCACGGCGGGAGCTCTATCTCGCCTGCTCCCCAATCTCGGAGGGAGTGGCGGCAGTTGTCGCCGCCTTTACACGGGAGTGGTGCGGTCCATAGCCCTGTATGGAGCCCCAATCTGGGCGAGCTCCATATCGGGTCGCCATCGACAGATCCTGCAGCAGTCGCAGAGGGTCATGGCGCAGCGGGCGGGCCAGGAGGGCCCGTCAGGCAGCGCCCGGGGGGTCTTAGGCGGCGGGGGCAGGGGGCCCCTTCCGTCTCGCCATAGACCCCCCCCAAAGTCGGCCAGTCACGCCATGGCCGCACAAGGAGGTAGGGGGGGCGCTGCAAATTGCGCCTTCCTGAGGAGGTCTCCCCGGTTCTGATCCGGGGGACGTTGGCCGCGGGCGGGGTTCCAGAAGCTACAAACCCGGGCACTGGTGCCTCGCCCCTTTTCAACAGCGGTGGGCGTCGTCTGAAGTTTTTTAGTGGGTAGGACTGCGGTGGTCGTGTCGGCCGCGGTGAGCCCCACACCCCCTCCCGGTCTCCCCCTTTTTGGCCGGGAGACAGTGCGTAAGCAGCATTTTTTTACAGACGATAAAAAAAAAAAAAAAAAAAAAAGGTTAGGTTAGGTTCCCGTGACCCCGTGGGCTGGGCCGCGGTCGACGTTAGCCGCGGCCCTGGGTGGAGTGGCTCTCTCGCTGCCGACCATCATGCAAAAGATGGTCGACAGCGAGACGGCGTGGGAGGCGATGGCCTCCTTCTGCGAAGTGGTGATGTCGCAGAAGGAGGCCGCGGAGCGGGAGAGGGAGCGGGATCCGCTCTCTCTCCGGCTACGCCGTTGGCGCAGCGGGCGGGCCAGGAGGGCCCGTCAGGCAGCGCCCGGGGGGTCTTAGGCGGCGGGGGCAGGGGGCCCCTTCCGTCTCGCCATAGACCCCCCCCGAAGTCGGCCAGTTACGCCATGGCCGCACAAGGAGGTAGGGGGGGCGCTGCAAATTGCGCCTTCCTGAGGAGGTCTCCCCGGTTCTGATCCGGGGGACGTTGGCCGCGGGCGGGGTTCCAGAAGCTACAAACCCGGGCACTGGTGCCTCGCCCCTTTTCAACAGCGGTGGGCGTCGTCTGAAGTTTTTTAGTGGGTAGGACTGCGGTGGTCGTGTCGGCCGCAGTGAGCCCCACACCCCCTCCCGGTCTCCCCCTTTTGGCCGGGAGACAGTGCGTAAGCAGCATTTTTTTACAGACGATAATAAAAAAAAAAAAAAAAAAAAAAAAGGTTCCCGTGACCCGTGTGGAGTTGCCAGACTCCCATCAGGCGCGTCCCCGGGTGGCGGATAGGGGAAGCCACTCCGGCGTGGGTGGTCCCGGCTTCGGCTGGCGTGGACCAAAACTGGCGGGTTCTGGGCGCACCCCTGGCTGCGTCTCGGCGCAGCCGGAAAGCGGCCGTGTGGAAGGAGTCGCGACTCGGTCTCGCGGCTCTCGGGGAGGAGATCTCCCGGGAGGTTCCGTCTCGCCCCTCTGTTCTAACAGTCGGGTGGGATGGGGTCGCGCGGTGGGTCCGGCGGTTGCAGTTTTGTGATCGCCGGGTGGGCCTTGCCGATTGGCTACGGTCCCCCTTCGGGCAGCCTGTTACCCCCAGGGTTGGGGCCAGGGGTCTTGCCTTAGCGGCTGGGCCGAGAGGAACGCGAACCTCAATAATAAATCTGCGAAAAAGCCCGCAGCGGCGTCGCTTGTTCGGCGCTGCAGCGGCCCCTGCCGCAGCCGGCCTCGCGGAGAGGTTCGGTGGGCGCGGCGAGAGGACGCAGCCGCCTTCATGGTGGTGGGCGTAAGAGGATGCAAACCTCTATAAAAAATGCCCCTGCCGCAGCTGTGTGCCCCTAGGGTGGGGCCCAGTGGGCGCGGCGCGTGGACGCCTCGGGGTGTGACCCCGCCCTGAGCGCGGAAAGAGGAAGCCAACCTCTCTAAAATAATGGCACGGGGACGCCGTGGCCGGGAGGGCCGGACGGCGGTAAGAGGAAGTCAACCTCTATAAAAAATGACGCCAAGTCCGCAGCGGCGTCGCATTTAGTGATGCCGCAGCGGCCCCTGCCGCAGCTGGCCCGAGGTGTAGGGCTCAGTGGGCGCGGCGCGAGGTGGCCGCCGCCCTCTCACGAGGTGTGGTGGCTGGGAGCTGCGGGCGAATAACGGGGAAGTTTTCGCCCGCCTTGTACGGCTCCGGGACGGGGAGTGGCCCTTAACCCAGGTCCCTCCGTTGCGAGTGAGCCTGCCTCACGGCGGGCTGCGCGGAGGGCGGACATGTGTGTAATCCGAAAGGTGGTCCCTTGTCCGCTCTGTCCGACCGCGCGAGTAGGTGTTCCTTTGTTTTTTAGTCGGTGCGAGTCCGACATAACCCAGTGAGCCTCCCCGTGGCCTCTGGGTATGCATAAGGCATTTTTCAAAGGTTAAAAAAAAAAAAAAAAAAAAAAAAAAAAAAAAAAAAAAAAGGTTAGGTTCCCGTGTGGAGTTGCCAGACTCCCATCAGGCGCGTCCCCGGGTGGCGGATAGGGGAAGCCACTCCGGCGTGGGTGGTCCCGGCTTCGGCTGGCGTGGACCAAAACTGGCGGGTTCTGGGCGCACCCCTGGCTGCGTCTCGGCGCAGCCGGAAAGCGGCCGTGTGGAGGGAGTCGCGACTCGGTCTCGCGGCTCTCGGGGAGGAGATCTCCCGGGAGGTTCCGTCTCGCCCCTCTGTTCTAACAGTCGGGTGGGATGGGGTCGCGCGGTGGGTCCGGCGGTTGCAGTTTTGTGATCGCCGGGTGGGCCTTGCCGATTGGCTACGGTCCCCCTTCGGGCAGCCTGTTACCCCCAGGGTTGGGGCCAGGGGTCTTGCCTTAGCGGCTGGGCCGAGAGGAACGCGAACCTCAATAATAAATCTGCGAAAAAGCCCGCAGCGGCGTCGCTTGTTCGGCGCTGCAGCGGCCCCTGCCGCAGCCGGCCTCGCGGAGAGGTTCGGTGGGCGCGGCGAGAGGACGCAGCCGCCTTCATGGTGGTGGGCGTAAGAGGATGCAAACCTCTATAAAAAATGCCCCTGCCGCAGCTGTGTGCCCCTAGGGTGGGGCCCAGTGGGCGCGGCGCGTGGACGCCTCGGGGTGTGACCCCGCCCTGAGCGCGGAAAGAGGAAGCCAACCTCTCTAAAATAATGGCACGGGGACGCCGTGGCCGGGAGGGCCGGACGGCGGTAAGAGGAAGTCAACCTCTATAAAAAATGACGCCAAGTCCGCAGCGGCGTCGCTTTTAGTGATGCCGCAGCGGCCCCTGCCGCAGCTGGCCCGAGGTGTAGGGCTCAGTGGGCGCGGCGCGAGGTGGCCGCCGCCCTCTCACGAGGTGTGGTGGCTGGGAGCTGCGGGCGAATAACGGGGAAGTTTTCGCCCGCCTTGTACGGCTCCGGGACGGGGAGTGGCCCTTAACACAGGTCCCTCCGTTGCGAGTGAGCCTGCCTCACGGCGGGCTGCGCGGAGGGCGGACATGTGTGTAATCCGAAAGGTGGTCCCTTGTCCGCTCTGTCCGACCGCGCGAGTAGGTGTTCCTTTGTTTTTTAGTCGGTGCGAGTCCGACATAACCCAGTGAGCCTCCCCGTGGCCTCTGGGTATGCATAAGGCATTTTTCAAAGGTTAAATAAAAAAAAAAAAAAAAAAAAAAGGTTAGGTTCCCGTGTGGAGTTGCCAGACTCCCATCAGGCGCGTCCCCGGGTGGCGGATAGGGGAAGCCACTCCGGCGTGGGTGGTCCCGGCTTCGGCTGGCGTGGACCAAAACTGGCGGGTTCTGGGCGCACCCCTGGCTGCGTCTCGGCGCAGCCGGAAAGCGGCCGTGTGGAAGGAGTCGCGACTCGGTCTCGCGGCTCTCGGGGAGGAGATCTCCCGGGAGGTTCCGTCTCGCCCCTCTGTTCTTACAGTCGGGTGGGATGGGGTCGCGCGGTGGGTCCGGCGGTTGCAGTTTTGTGATCGCCGGGTGGGCCTTGCCGATTGGCTACGGTCCCCCTTCGGGCAGCCTGTTACCCCCAGGGTTGGGGCCAGGGGTCTTGCCTTAGCGGCTGGGCCGAGAGGAACGCGAACCTCAATAATAAATCTGCGAAAAAGCCCGCAGCGGCGTCGCTTGTTCGGCGCTGCAGCGGCCCCTGCCGCAGCCGGCCTCGCGGAGAGGTTCGGTGGGCGCGGCGAGAGGACGCAGCCGCCTTCATGGCGGTGGGCGTGAGAGGATGCAAACCTCTATAAAAAATGCCCCTGCCGCAGCTGTGTGCCCCTAGGGTGGGGCCCAGTGGGCGCGGCGCGTGGACGCCTCGGGGTGTGACCCCGCCCTGAGCGCGGAAAGAGGAAGCCAACCTCTCTAAAATAATGGCACGGGGACGCCGTGGCCGGGAGGGCCGGACGGCGGTAAGAGGAAGTCAACCTCTATAAAAAATGACGCCAAGTCCGCAGCGGCGTCGCTTTTAGTGATGCCGCAGCGGCCCCTGCCGCAGCTGGCCCGAGGTGTAGGGCTCAGTGGGCGCGGCGCGAGGTGGCCGCCGCCCTCTCACGAGGTGTGGTGGCTGGGAGCTGCGGGCGAATAACGGGGAAGTTTTCGCCCGCCTTGTACGGCTCCGGGACGGGGAGTGGCCCTTAACCCAGGTCCCTCCGTTGCGAGTGAGCCTGCCTCACGGCGGGCTGCGCGGAGGGCGGACATGTGTGTAATCCGAAAGGTGGTCCCTTGTCCGCTCTGTCCGACCGCGCGAGTAGGTGTTCCTTTGTTTTTTAGTCGGTGCGAGTCCGACATAACCCAGTGAGCCTCCCCGTGGCCTCTGGGTATGCATAAGGCATTTTTCAAAGGTTAAAAAAAAAAAAAAAAAAAAAAAAAAAAAAAAAAAAAAAAAAGGTTAGGTTAGGTTAGGTTAGGTTAGGTTAGGTTGAGGTCGAATTTTCGTACTGAGGTGGTGTTAGTGGTTTTGTTTTCTCGTGGTTTTTTGGTGACTTTTGGTGCTCGTTGAGACCTATCTTTTGACGTGTCGCTTTCTTCGATCGGCCCTGTGCTTTTTCGGCAAATAATATTTCTATTGTTTGTCGAATTTGTATGGGCTTTTCGTTGGTTGCGATACGGCAATGGGATCGTCCAGATAGGGATTTCGACGTGCGATTTTCCTATCTGGGCCTACTTCTGCTTGTTTTTTGGACTGATTCCTGTGTATTCTTGTGACTTTGGCGTTCTGTGGAAATTTGGACTGTTTTGCGATTCGGCTTCTGTAAGTTTTGGTGGTTTTTCGTCGGATTTTTGGGAAACTGAAAATTCGGCGGAAGCCTCAAGTTTTTCTTGTTTTGTTTTTTCGGTGGGTTTTTGTTTATTTTTGTGGGTTTTCATTTTGTTTTTATTGTGTCTGCGGGTGTTAGCGTTGTACATCATCGGGTTCGATGATGTACAACGAGTTTGAGGACAGATTTTCTGTTTCCTCGATGGAAGTTGAGAGGGAGGCTCGGAGGAGCCGGGAGAGTGAGTCGGATAAGGTTGAGGAGGATGCCCAGGCAACCTCTGAGGGGCCCTCAAGCTTTGAGGATTACTCCGATGAAGACCTGGAGAGGCTGCTCAGAGGTTTTACGGAGTATATCTTTACCACCACTCTAAAGGGCCCGTATGAGGTCTTCGAGAGGATCCAAAAGAGGTTAGGGTGGATTGATAAAATCGCGGCGATTATCGTGGACCGGCACCAAGTCGAGACGCGCAGGCTTGAGCAGTCTGTGGAGAAACTCCAGATGCAGCTTAAGCTTGGCGGGGAGGCTCTGGTTGAGGAGAGGGCTGCGCGGAAGGCAGCTGAAAAGAGGGCTGCGGGGTCTCCCGACGCGGAATGGGTGGAGGGCCTGAAGAGGGACCTATTGATTTCGGTCGGCACATTGGTGGACGCCCGCATGGCGGGTTTGGAGGCGCGTTTGCCTGCGGAGCCAGTTCTTCGCCCGCCTCTGGCTAAGGGCAAGGCTCCGGCGAGGGTTGTTCCGGCGAGCGTTGGTCCGGCGGTGGCAAAGGGGAAGGGGCCTGTTGCTCCCTCTCCGAGGCCTGACGGCTCTGGGGTCCCCCCAAGGGTGGTTTCGGGGCCCGTTTTGGTTCCCCCGAGGCGCCCAAAGGGAAAACTCGAGGTTCCGCGTTCGGCCGCTGTGGTTGTAACACTGCGGCCGGATGCTATTGGAAAGGTGTCCTACAGCGAGGTGATGCGTAGGGCGAGAGAGGCTGTCCCCATAACAGATATGGGACTGGAGGATGGGCTCGACATCCGGAGATCGGCAACGGGCGCCAGGCTCCTGGAGGTGGCGGGCCCGGACGGGGGAAGCAAGGCGGACTTGCTTGCGGGCAAGCTGAGGGAGGCCCTGGCGGAGGTTGCCACGGTCTCCCGCCCCGAGAAGTTGGTGGTTGTGCGGGTTGCGGGCATCGACGAGTCGGTGTCCGCGGAGGAACTGGTGTGGGCTCTGGCCCACAAGGCGGGTTGTCCCACGGGCCAAATTAAGGCGGGACCAATCCGGGAGGGTCCGGGAGGAGTTGGGCTCGCGTTTGTCCGCTGCCCCATTGCAGCGGCCAAAGTTTTGTCGGAGGCCGGGAGGGTTTTGCTCGGGTGGAGCTCCGCTCGAGTGGAGGTTTTGGAGGAGCGCCCCATGCGCTGCTTCAAGTGCATGGGGCTGGGGCACACGCGTCAGCGCTGCCCCGCGTCTGTGGACCGCTCCGGACTTTGCTTCCGGTGCGGTGAGGAGGGGCACAAGGGGTCAGACTGCAGGGCCAAGCCCAGATGCGCAGTCTGCTCTGAGGTTGGCCGCGATTCGGGCCACGTGATGGGGGGGGCT